>PVNU02002984.1:0-620380 GCA_003013855.2 Liriodendron chinense | reverse complement strand
ATCCAATCATCAAGTGGGCCCCGCAGGGCCTAAACAAGCGATCTAAACCGTTCAAGTCATTGTCCATGCAGTTGAGAAATCACAAATCATCAGGAACAGTCAAGTCAAAGCATCCAGATATCACAAGGAATTTGAGAAAAAAAGCCTATATTCATCCAAAAGAGCTTGATACAAAGAGAGGTAAAAGTACAAGCCATACAAAGCAGAGCCAGCTACAAGTCACCAACATAATCATCATCGCCCCTCCTCGCGTCCCGCTCCCGACGATAAAGATCCATCAAAGGAGCAGTCACTGAACCTCCAGCATACCTGCGACGGCCACCTGGAACATAAAGCGAAGGAAGCAAAGGCCCCTGGCCAAATAGCAGATACCACTCGTCATAATCACGATCCGGGATCGTGAAACGGAAGCCAGGCTGGCCCACCAGAGCCTCAACTCTCTCATCAGCTGGCATCCGAGCAGCTGGAGGAGGTGCAGAACAGGGGACCCGAGCCACCCCAGTGACTTGCCGAAGCAATCTCTCTCCCAAGTACCATTGGAAGGACTCAGCGTCAGAAAGCATAATACGGAGACATGAAGCATCGTATGCCTCCACGCGCTGGGGTGTGTAGTAAGAGGGAAACTAGCGTACGGCATCCGGGCAAACTGCAGCAGAAGAGGTTACCACGATCAGTTACAAGTACAGCACAAGGACAAAGACAAGCAAGATACTTACGTCCTCAACGGTCAGCCCGTCTATATCAGCACGCCAATTGTCCCCGGGAACTCGGGAGTTCCGCTGACGATTCTGCTGATGCCAGTACATGTGGCGATACTGAGCGGGTTCAATGTCATCTCGCATCCTCGGCGCAAGATGCGGAAAATGGTCATAAAAGCAGGTCTGGATGAAAGTACATTTAATGATCGAGAGAGAAAGGAGGCAAATGGCTCCAAGAGGATGAAAGAAGAGGTACCTCAACGACAGGCCAGAAGCCTGTGAAGGACCGGCTATGCCGACAGGTCTTGTCCAGACCTTGAAAGAGACGGGTCAGGATGGCCCCATTCCAGTTATAGGGGTGATGAAGATCCTCGACTAAACGAAGAAATTTAGGATCAACTCTCTCATTCGCATGGCAAAAAAAAGGATCCAAAAGCATAAGTGATCATGGCCCGGCCTTTGGAGGGCCTCTCGCTCGGTGGTAGGGACGACGGAAGCAAAATTGTTGTAAAACCATCGCATCTTCACTTGATGGCCTTGGAATTCACCCTCAGGAGGGACGTCACCGACAAGCCGCAGCCAATCAGTGGAAGAGAGGGGAGCTAGAGCTAACTTGAGGGACAATTGCCCCATGAAACGGGAAGCCTATCTGCATGTAAATGTCCAAAGGGGTTATTCCCCATTCTCCACAAGGGAGCTGGAAGGTGTGGGTCTCATCCCGCCACCTCTCACAAAGGGCCGCAAGCATCATGCGGTTGGCGTCGTTATTATGGAAGCGTAGGGTGAGGAGGCCAGCAAAAGGAGTACCATCTAGTACTCGCTCAAGCAAGGGCTGTGGCTCTTTCATCCAATTGTCCCAGCGATCCCTGGTACCTCGACCCTTGATAGCAGGAAGAGGTTGATGCTCCATAGCTAGGGAACACATGTGGTCCCCTCGGCGGACAATGAAAGCAGGATCATCCTCGTCAACCACTTGGTGGCCCCTGGTACCATCCGCCATGGAATCCTACAAGCTTGGCAAGGTAAGTCCCTATCCTTTACCCATTAAAATCCAAATTCTCATCCAAGAAACCCATGGGATTGGACTCACATTCAATGCAAAATCTAAAGTCCAACTCCATGTGTCACTTAGGATATGTGTTGGGCCCATTGGAAAAAGTAAGGCCCACCTTAAAGAAGGTGGCATGGCATGCCTTAGGTAAGAAAAGTCCATTATCCAAGGACACATTTTGGACAACAAATGCACTCAAGTGCCATGAGATCAACAAAGAACAGTCCTACTTCACATGAGAAGTCCCTTCAAAGTCCACATGTGGCCAAGGATGACCACTTTTATGCCAAGGTCATGATTCTCACTTAGGATGTCTCCATCTTTTTACACATGTGCATGGACAAGTGGGGAATAGAAAGGAAACGGGCCCCCAAGAGCAACCCAAATGCCTCATCTCAATGGATTGGAGAGAGCACATAGCCCACTTTGGAGAATATGAGACCCATTCATGGGTTAACCATGGGCAACCTTATGTGCCTCATCTTGATGAAAGTTTTGACCATGAGAATACAACAAGGAGGTCTACCCACAAACATATGAATCAAAGAAGCTAAGGGTAGAAAGTTGATGCACATAGCCCACATGAAGAATCAAAGTTGAAAATGCCCATGAAAAGGCAAGTTTGGGCAACTTATGTGCACCAACTTGTTCACCAAAAAGGGAGACCATTTGAGCACAAAAGAGCATGGCTTGATGAGTCACCCAACCATCATGAAAATGGATAAGAATGTTACACATAGCCCACTTGAATATCAAAATCCAAATGTCCCAAGGCATGGGACAAAAATGGGCAACTATGGGTATCATTCTTTCCCAAATGGAAAGAAAAATCACCATACTTGAGAATGATGGTGGATGACCCACCAAGTCCCCAAAGAAAAGATCAAGGACCATGGTTGTATGGATAGCTCACTTGAGATCATCCATTTGAGGTTGATAACATCTAAGGGAAACTCTTGAGAACCACAATCCTACCACAAAGAAAACCATTTGAACTAGTGAGATTGTGGGAACAACTCACTCATGGGACTTGTAGATGGTCAAGTAACCAAGTCCTCCATCCATCAAAGAAAAAGCATGAAAAGAAAAATCCACATGGACAAAGTGTAGTGGGGCACACATGGTTCAAAGAAGTGCCCAAGTTTCAATGAAGGCCCAAAAGCCCATCCACATGAAAAACTTCAAGGAGCCCACTACACTTTGTACAAGGAGGTACATCATATGGAAGAGTTGGGCCACTTGTCCATGTAGGCCCACTAGGAAAACTAGCCCACTTGAGATCCAAAATGAAGAATGGGCTAGCCACCTTGGTCCATACACATGTAAGAGAAAGATGGGGTCACCCAAAGTGAGCCCCATGAGCCCAAAACTTGAGATGGGCCCTACCATGCCCATGGGCCCAAACCTTGAAAAAAAAAGATGAAAAGAAGGAAGAGCTTAAGGAAAAGACAAGGCAAGAAAGCATGAGGGAGCCCAAAATGAAGCATTGGGCCCATCAAATACACCAAGGGCCATGACTTCACTTTGAGCCCATTTGATACACATGAGAGGCCCAACTCCCATGAAAAAGATAGTATTTTGCCATGCACACTTGATGACATGGCAAAATTACTCTTTACATGCACATGGAGGGAGTGTGAAAAAGGAAAAAATGATGAAGTGGAGAGCTTGCAATGTCCTTCTCCATGCACCACCTTTGAAAGACTTGAGATCTAGAAAAGGTCAAGAATGCTTGGGCCCACCTTCACACCTCTTTGAATAGCTACATGAAAAAGAAAAAGGACCATGAGAAGAGACAATGAAGATGGAAAAGGACAAGAAAGAGAAAGGAAGTGGTCCATACCTTTACCACCACCAAAGAAGGACCACCTTGCTGTCCCAAGACCTCTCTAAGGCCCACCACTTGAGAAAAACAAAGGACCACCAAAGAAAGAGAGGAAACTTGAAAAAAGAAAGAGTATGAGAGAAAGAAGAGAGAGATTGCACGTTTGAGGGGGGTGTCCCATGTTATATAGAAAAGGGGAGGGCACCCTTTTACCCAGCCCCCTGAAGAGACCAGGAGGCACAGACCGGTCGGGCGGCCCATGGGAGGCCGTCCTAGCCTCTACCTAGGTGAAACGACCTCCCTCTCCCTCTCCTTGGGAAGAACTCCCCTTGGGAAGGGTGGTTGCAAGTGAATCTTGTACCTTCATGTAAGATGAAGTGATGGAAGAGAATGGTGAGAAAAAGGAAGAAATCTCACCAAAATCTCATCTCATGAGAAATGGGTGAAAATTGGGATGATGATGTGGAAAAGTTCCATGGAATTTTTAAGAAAAGAAAGAAAAAGATTGACTTGGTCAAACAATGATCTCAACCATCCAAAAGCTATGACCTGATGATCCGAACCATTCCAAAGAGAATTCCCGTAGTCTCCAACCTGGATTGCTGCTCTTTTGTACATGTGTTTGGGTCCGAAGACCTTAAACTACGTCGGGATCAAGATCCCGAGTGATTTTTAATAAAAATGGGTATCGATCTCGACCATCAAATCAGAATCGATGACCCAGAATATTTTTCAAAAAAAAGAAAACAAAAAATATCTTTCCTTTTAGGGTCCGAAGACCTTAAACTACGTCGGGATCAAGATCCCGAGTGATTTTTTAATAAAAATGGGTATCGATCTCGACCATCAAAATCAGAATCAATGACCCAGAATATTTTTCAAAAAAGAAAACAAAAAAGTCTTTCTTCTTTTAAAGTTTTGGTCCGAAGACCTTAAACTACGTCGGGATCAAGATCCCGAGTGATTTTTAATAAAAATGGGTATCGATCTCGACCATCAAAATCAGAATCGATGACCCAGAATATTTTTTAAAAAAAAAGAAAACAAAAAAATCTTTCCTTTTAGGGTCCGAAGACCTTAAACTACGTCGGGATCAAGATCCCGAGTGATTTTTAATAAAAATGAGTATCGATCTCGACCATCAAAATCAGAATCGATGACCCAGAATATTTTTCAAAAAAAAAGAAAACAAAAAAATATCTTTCCTTTTAGGGTCCGAAGACCTTAAACTACGTCGGGATCAAGATCCCGAGTGATTTTTAATAAAAATGGGTATCGATCTCGACCATCAAAATCAGAATCAATGACCCAGAATATTTTTCAAAAAAGAAAACAAAAAATGTCTTTCTTCTTTTAAAGTTTTGGGTCCGAAGACCTTAAACTACGTCGGGATTAACATCCCGAGAGATTTTCAATAAAAACCAGCATCGATCCCAGCCTTTCAGGCCAAGATCTGATGATCGGGATCATTTCGAAAAACAAAAAAAATGTGTTTGCCCCCTCTTGTACATGTTTTGGGTCCGAAGACCTTAAACTACGTCGGGATTCACATCCCGAGAGATTTTCAATAAAAGCCGGTATTGGTCTTGATTGCTTGAATCAAGATCCGACGACACCGGGTACTTTCGAAAACCACAAAAAATATATTTATGCACTTATTTGTACACATGTTTTGGGTCCGAAGACCTTAAACTACGTCGGGATTAACATCCCGAGAGATTTTCAATAAAACCAGCATCGATCCCAGCCTTTCAGGCCAAGATCTGATGATCTGGATCATTTCGAAAAAACAAAAAAATGTGTTTGCCCCCTCTTGTACATGTTTTGGGTCCGAAGACCTTAAACTACGTCGGGATCAACATCCCGAGAGATTTTCAATAAAAGCCGGCGTCGGTCTTGTTTGGTCACATCAAGATCAATGACTCCGGACATTTTCAAAAATCATAAAATATATTACCAGCCCCGCTTTTAAAGTTTCGGTCCGAAGACCTTAAACTACGTCGGGATCGACATCCCGAGAGATTTTCAATAAAAACCGGCATCAGTCTAGATGGTCCATCCGCTGACACCAGACATTTTTCCAAAAACAAAAAAAAACATGTTTGCCCTTCTTTTGTACAGTTTCATGGTCCGAAGACCTTAAACTACACTGGGATTAATTTCTCGGGGACCTTTCTCGCTTTCAACCAAAAACCGGCATCGGCCTCGACCGTTGGGATCATGGTTCGATAACCCGGATCATTTCAGAAATACCAAAAATATTTTAAAGCTTTCCATAAAAACCAGTATCAATCTTGATCACCCGAGTTGAAATCTGGAACCTTTTCAAAAAAAAAAAAAAAAAAAAATATATATATATATATATATACATAAAACAAAAAAAAAATGATTCACCAAAAATTTCAAACTGCACAAATTCATCCCCAGCGGTCCGAAGACCTAAAACTACACTGGATTAATTTCTCGGGGGCTTTCTTTCCTAACCTGTTCCAGGCATGGCTGACCACTTGATCGTACGGGTGTCTGGAATCTCTTAAACAGGTAAGGGCTGTGGCGGGCAGAACTCCGCAATCCTGTTCGCGTTGAACGCACCGTGATAGACAACCTTGATTGGAAGTCGCTGTTGAAGCTGACGGATGTTCCCTGTTCCTAGAAACTCATGAAGGGGATTAAGGCTGTTGGGAGGTGGAGCTCACCCTCACGGAATTGTGAGCAACGTAAGACCCCAAACTGGATTGACTAAGGAAATGTGAGGATGTGGCTCATTTTGTGGCCGAAGGAGTCCGTCGGACGATACGTGGTCTATGTGCATTGCACATGAGGAACAGGCAACTTGTGGGTGTGTTGACTGAAAACCCTCAAAATCTCCTCATCCGAAGATGTAAAACTACGGCACTTAACTGTGTGAGACTCGTCTTGCTCGCTGACGTAAAATGGATCGGGTGCCTTACTAGCAGTAGAAGCTGGAAGTGGATGAAAATTCCACATCTTTTCCCTGCATTTCAGAAAAATCACAAAATACAAAAAACATTGCAAAATCACCTCTTCAAAAATCACAAAAAATATTTCCATCGCTTTCAAATCAAATATCTGCAAAAATCACAAAAATACTTCTCTTGCTTTCATCAAAAATATTCGAAAAATCACAAAAATATTTCCTGTGTTTTCAATAACCAATCTCTATCCTGATCGCTCAGGTAAAGATTCGGACCACATTTTTACAAAAATCACAAAAATTAGCATCCCCAGCACTACAATTCAGGAGTCTTGAACTCTGCTCACTTCACAGTATGGGATGACGGATCCAATCGCCCGCAAATTGGAATCTTGACCAAAACGGGCAACCAAACACCATCTCAATCACATGTATGCCCAGAAGAACATCTTGAAGTCGAATGATATCCTCGTACATTCTCATTAGCAAAGAAACAGCATCTTGGGACGATGGATCTGATCGACCACGGGTCGGGATCTTGACCAACCCGCTGTCCAAACCTCCGTATCAAAAAGAAAATCCCCAAGGGAGTACAACCTGCAAGCAATAAACTCAAAGTTCTCTGCACCCACAGCAAAAGCAAAACCATCAAACGAGAAGAGAATGAGCCAAGCCATGCATCATCATGCATCTCCATGCATCAGCATCCATCGCATCAATCATCATGTTTACCTGCTTTCAAAATAAAAGCCGGTTAGCCAAAGACCCCACAGGCATCCCTAGTGGAGGCACGTGCAAACCAGGTTCCCATTTCAAAAAGACAAAAAAATATATTACTTTTTGCAAATAAAAACCCCACGGAGTATCACTCCCCAGAGTGGGTGTCCTTTTCAAAAATCCAAAAATGTTTTCCAGTAGAGCGTTCTGCCTCCAACACGCTGGGAGATCTTCCATATCTCTGGGTAGGAGCCGACGCAAAAATCAAATAAGATCCGATGTCTCGCGGTTCCCCGGAGGCCATCGGATCCAATGCACTCAAAGTACGATCGAACTGAACTCCAGTGTCAGTGCGGTCGTACCACATGCCAAGATACAAAAAGATGAAAGCCAAAAGGCTCGGTCACAGAAACCATTTGAACAGGTGGAAACGATGAATTGTAACCCAAGTATCAAAATCAGCAGATTGGGTGGAAAGAGTTCACCCGCACATACCTAGGCATGGATGCCTGAAGTACCTTGACTGAGTCCAAGTCGGCGTAGTTAGAGAATCCCGTAAGACTATCGGACGCAGAGCGTCTAACCACTTTGACAGTCAAGCGAAACAAGTACTCCTGGAGTGATCTGGGAAAACATCAAACATCACACAATCAGTCTCAGGGTCAGCATCCTCGTAAGACTAACGGACGCAGAGGCTCTGCTGTACCTTTCCGATGTTAGTACCGATCGGGAATGGAAGGGTTGCGATTGGGTACCCAGGTTGCAGCAAACTGCAGGGACAATCGCAACGTTTTCTCCAAACTCTCGCGGTATGTGCGAGTTATCAATTTTCCAGACAATCAACTGACTCAGATACAAAGGACAACAAAGACTCCAGACCACAATCAAGGAAAGAATGAATTGCAAACCAAGCATCGAAACCAGCAAATCGGGTGGAAAAAGCCCACCCGCACATACCTAGGCGTGGATGCCTGAAGTACCTTGACTGAGTCCAAGTCGGCGTAGTAGAATCCTGTAAGACTATCTGACGCAGGGCGTCTAACCACTTTGACAGTCAAGCGAAACAAGTACTCCTGGAGTGATCTGGGAAAACATCAAACATACAATCAATCACAGGGTCAGTAACCTCGTAAGACTGTCGACGCAGAGGCTCTGCTGTACCTTTCCGATGTTAGTACCGATCGGGAATGGAAGGGTTGCGATTGGGTACCCAGGTTGCAGCAAACTGCAGGGACAATCGCAACGTTTTCTCCAAACTCTCGCGGTATGTGCAAGTGAGCGATCTCCAAACGATCAACTGGCACAGATGCAAAAGCAAGCAAAGATTTCAGAACATGATCTATGAATGACCGGGTCAGAAGTGGGGTGTCCACTCGCTTTGGCATTCGGTTGCACGCAACCTCTGCCAAAGAGGGGCATCTGTAGACACCCCACCTTCGGCTACACTGTTAGTAGAGATAGCTGGTTGAACGGAGGACCATACCCCCAAATCCCAAGTCCAAACTCAGCCAAACTCACCCTTGTAAGCCCCATTCCATAGCCCAGTTCAAGCCTGAACCCAGTCAACCCAGTCCTAAACCACCACCAGAAAAACCCCCCATAAAAAGGTCAGTAAAAAAATCCCAAAAAAGTCAAACTCACTGAGTCAACTCGCTGAGTTAACCCGCTGAGTCAACCCGTCGAGTCAACCCGTCGAGTCAAAACACCGAGTCAACCCGTCGAGTCAATCACCGAGTCGACCCGCTGAGTCAACTCACTGAGTCGACCAGCGAGTCTAACAGCAGCCCCGAGGGAGCGACCGTACTCGCTGGAAACCGAGGAGCGGCCGTACGGGCGGCCCATGGCAGGCCGCCCGAAAAAAATTACGAGAGTGCCCCTCTCTGCTGCTATAAATACCCCCCTCCCCTTCTCATTTCAACAGGCCATTCGAGACCATTCAGCCAGAGAGAGTCCGTCCATTAGAGTCACCCTTCCTCCACCCTTAGCCCATTTTTTCCACCAAGGAGAGCCCGAGTGAGGAGAGCCTAGCCCTGGTCCAGCCCAGCCTGACCACTGGTCCAAGCCTCTCAAGCCATTTAAATCTTGATCCAGCCACTCGAAGCCAACCCTTGCGACACCTCCGTCCACCCAGCTACTCATTTTCCAGCATCATCTCATTTGCATCTAGCATAAGTGCAACATTTACTTTTCTTCCAACCCCCCTGCTTCACTACAAGCACCTTGATTACTCAAACACACATGCATATGTCTTTATATTAAGCACCTGTCAGTTCGAGCGTATGCTCTGGCTTGCCCGTTGTTGGAACCTGCCCATCAGAAACTCTTACTGTTCAGACCTGCATTCATGCTTCACTAAAAGCACCTTGATTACTCAAGCACACTGCATACGTCTTACATTAAGCACCTGTCAGTTCGAGCGTACGCTCTGGGCTTGCCCGTTGTTGGAACCTGCCCATCAGAAACTCTTACTGTTCAGACCGGCATTCCTGCATCATGTCATTCATGAGAATATACGAGGATTAAATTAGACTTTCAGTATTCGATCGATTCTGTGAAGTAGAGACCGTACTTCGGTACGGGCAGTGTGTGGGGTGCTTAACCTCTTCCCACCCTGTAACCGTGATCCCTTACCTTGAATCTCTGGCCGCAGATCAACAGGAGTCATTTTAGAGGAAGGAATCTTCGGATTCCCTTCTCTAACGTTTCTACGGGGTCTAGCCGACTGTAGATTCGAAGTAACTGGCTAGTGGCGACTCTGGTCTTATATAAACTCACTTAAACATATCCAGCTTAACACGACTATCAAACAAAGCCCTCGAGAACGAGGCAAGCCAGTGGCACAAACGACGATTTCGCACGCACGCACCTCTTCTTCTTCTTCTTCCGAAAGGAAAGGGGAGAACGACGTCGTGTGGGAGCGCGGAAAAATCGGCGAGGGTCACAGAATCAAATGCATGTTATCCTATACAAAGTTGCCCAAGATGTTCTAGGGAGAAGCAATGCACACGGCGGTGTATTTGATAAACAGGTCTCCATCAGCCCCGTTGAATGGAGAATTGCCTGAGAAGGTGTGGACTGGACGAGATCTGTCGTACAGTCATCTTAGGGTGTTTGGATGCAGGGCATCAGTTCATGTATCAAAGGACGAGACATCCAAGCTCGATACAAAGATCAGGCAGTGTGTGTTCTTGGGGTACGGTGATGAAAAGTTTGGTTACAGATTGTAAGATCCGACCAAGAAGAAGCTCGTCAGGAGCAGAGATGTGGTTTTCTTTTAAGATCAATGTATAAAAGACATTTGTAAGCTAGTGAAGACCCAGCCTAGTTTAGGTGAGCTAGAGGACATGGATCCGATTACTTCTCCTACGGTACCTGATGATGGGGGAGTACAACAAGGTGCGGAGGATGAGGGAGTCCCTATAGAAGATGGACCGGGGGAGTAGCCCCCACTTGATCCACCTATTGAGCCACAAGTGGGGAGGACATCAAGGGATAGACACCCGTCCAAGAAGTACTCTCCGCATAAGTACATTATGCTCATTGATGGGGGAGAGCCAGAAGATAATTTTGAGGCCTTAGCCGATGAGCATAAAAGGGAATGGTTGAAAGCTCTGCAAGAGGAAATGAAATACTTGTATAAGAACCACACCTATGATATGATGAAATTGCCTAATGGCAAAAAGTTTTAAGCAACAAGTGGGTGTTCAGAAAGCAGATTGAGCAGAATGATTTACAGACGAGGTTCAAGGCCAAACTTGTGGTGAAAGGGTTTAGTCAAAGAAAATGTATAGACTTCGAGGAGATATTCTCACCAGTGGTGAAGATGACATCCATACGGGTGTTTCTTTGGTTAGTAGCTAGGATGGATCTGGAGATAGAGCAGTTAGATATTAAAATTGCCATTCTCCATGGTAACTTGGAAGAAGAGATCTATATGTACTAACCAGAGGGGTTCGAAGTCAAGGGCAAAGAGCATATGGTGTGTAGGCTTAGGAATAGCTTGTGTGGGCTGAAACAAGTTTCGAAGCAATGGTACAAGAAGTTCAACTCGTTCATGTTAAAGTATGGATATGACAGAACGGAGTCGGACCACTGTGTATTCACGCGCAGGTTCTCAGATGGCGATTTCTTAGTTTTGCTACTATACGTTGATGACATGCTCATCATGGGTGAAGACATCAAGAAGATTGACAAGTTGAAACAGAGAGTTGGGCAAGTCATTTGCGATGAAAGACTTGGGCCTGGCTAAACAGATTCTAGGAATGGAGATAACCCGTGACAGAAGCAGCAGGAAGCTTTGGCTGTCACAGGAGCGGTATATTGAGAAAGTCCTAGAGCAGTTCAATATGAATGCAGCGAAATCGGTCAGTATTTTACTGGATAGTCACTTCAAAGTAAGCGACAAGTAGTGTCCCAAGACGAAGGCAGAGGTGGATGAGATGCAGAAGATACCCTAAGCCTCAGCAGTAAGAAGTTTGATGTATGCTATGGTGTGTACGCGCCCAGACATAGCATATGCGGTTGGTGTTGTCAGTCGGTATCTTGTCAATCCTGGCAAAGAACATTGGACAGCGGTGAAGTGGATACTATGGTATCTGAGAGGCTCATCCAGTTTGAGCCTATGCTATGGTGAGGGAAAACCTGTGTTAGAAGGCTACACAAATGCAGATATGTCAGGTGACGTAGACTCCAGGAAGTTTACATCGGGGTTCATGTTCACGCTTGCAGGGGAAGCGATTTCTTGGCAGAGCAAGCTACAGAAGGTAGTAGCGTTGTCGACGATAAAGGCCGAGTACATTATGGTCACTAAGGCATGTAAAGAGATGCTTTGGATGAAGATTTTCATACAGGAACTCAGCCTGAAGCAGGAGCAGCACATGGTCTATTGCGATAGCCAAAGTGCTATACACTTGAGCAAGAATCCAAGTCAACACTCCAAGTTGAAGCACATAGAGATTCGGTATCACTAGATCAAGGATACTTTGGAATAAAAGTTGCTACAGATTAAGAAGGTCCACACGGATGGTAATGGGTCAGACATGATGACTAAGGCATTGCTCGAGGGCAAGTTTGAGGTTTGTAGAAACCTGGCTGGCTTGAAGAAGACGAATTTCTCCTAAGTTGGAAAGTGAGAGATTTGATGGGGTTTTCTTCCTCAGTACAGAAGAGAGACATGGTGCAGCTTGGGTGTGGTCGGGCGCCCGGACCAAACCTGGTTGGGCGACTGAAATTCACCCGGATGGTAGTGTACCTGTTGAACTGTTTTCATAACAGTCGGGTGCCCGATGGTCAGGTGATTGGGTGCCTGGTGCCCAGGGCGGGCGCTCGACCATACTGGTTTAGGTGCTCAATATTCAGCAATTCTCACTTGAAGCTCGCTGGACAGTTTTGTAACTGGCCGAGCGCTCGACGGTCCACTGACCGGCCGCCTGACCCTATGCGAACTGCTTATATGTAGTTTCCTATTCAGGTTTTAATTCCTCCGGTTCTCTACTTAAGGGGTTCCAAATTTGGATTAGGGTATTCCATTAAGGTATTTTCACGTCCAAGATGAGAGAGAGAGAAAAAGCGGAAGAGAGAAAGAGAAAAGAGAGAGAGAAAGCTTGTAAAAGGGACAAATTGTTTAAAGAGGTGATCTTCAGTGCAATCGTCATCTCAGCGCTTTTACGTCCTCATGATTGGTGAGATCTCTCCGTTTTCATTATTCTTTTATTGTTTATCCACTCCTACACGAGTGAAGGAGGTTTTGATCCAAGCTGTGTGTGCTTGTGATTGGTTGTAACGTTCTACTTCATAGTGAATTGTTGCTCTGGACTAGGTCCCGTGGTTTTTACCTTTTTGAGGATTTTCCACATAAAACTCCTTGTATCGTGTGTTGATGCTTTACTTTTGATTATTGCATTATCATATCCCATAATTCTGGTTTTTTGGGGGGCGAGATCTTAATGTTTTTGTGCAATGCACCCAACAAAGTGGTATTAGAGCGTTCAGGTTGGTTGAACGAAGTGGGATTGGTTTTGAATTATGGAAGGTGGCTCGTCAAGGATGACAACACCAATGTGACAACAAGATGATCCTCTGTAGCGTGCACTAGTTGGGAGAAAACTAACACTAATATGACAACAAAAAACCACATCGCCTTCCTTTTTCCCACGGAAAGAAATCGAAAAACAGGATTTCAGAGGGTAAAGCGTAGTGAAAGAAGAAAGAGTTATGATTCTGTTCTTCGAAACCCTAACCCTAACCCCTTATATAGAACTCGATTACGACGTTTCAATAAAAGACCTGTTAGAAAAAAAATGGTCGCGTTATTTCAACATGCTTGACAATTAAAGCACGTTTTGCACAATGGAAACAGCCTAATCAAATGGGTCACATCTAACAGAAGCGATAAAAGCAACATATAAAAAAATAGTTTTATAAATCTGGGCAAAATCTAGCCCATTAAGACTCAAAGCAAGGGGGTCAACCCAGGTCAATCGAGGTTTGATTGCACCCCCCTGCGCATAAGTATATGTGGGTGTGCACACGCCCGATTCAAAGTTTTCGAGCCAGTTTTTCCACTGGCTACACCCCTCTGCGAGCGCATATGGGTGTTGGCATAGATCAATACACATTACAAGAGTCTAACAAAGATATATAAACCACTTTTTTCTCTTATTTTATCCGATATGAGATTAAAGAAAAGTACAAAAAAAACAAAAAGCTACAAAGTTTTGTTGAAATATGCATGACAGCTAGAGCCCATATGCTCCAACATGGGATCCACCAATTCATTCAAGCGCTCTTTTATAACTTAGATCTTAGTGATCGGATCATCCATCAATTGATCTTTTATTTGGCTTTTAGTAAAAAACTTTTAAATGCTCTATTAAAGTTTTTTTTATTGTTAAATTTTTGTTTAAATGTTACAAATAATTTTATTAGATTTGATGGACACCCAATGGTTAAAATCTTATAATCCATCCCTTAGGTTTACGTCTGTTGTGTGGATGCCTTGGATTATACTCAATCTGGGAGTTGAAACAGGGCTCTATCAGTCGGAACGATAGAAAGCAAGTTTTCTCAGTCAGCACTCAGAAGCAGGGTCGAGTTCTGTTGGTCCGACTGACAGACGTTGATTAGTTGCGCGGTTTTGTGTAAGTCATGGTATTTAAGTCCCAATTCGATTAAGGCTTTTAGAATATGAGTGTTTTCTTTCAAAGGGCAATGGTTTTATAAGGTGAGAGGATTTTTTAAATTTGTAAGGGTTTAGGAAATGTTCTCAAGGGTTAGGGATTTCTTAGGGGTGTGCATTGCAAAGGGAGATCAGGGTGATTTTGTAATCAAAGAAGGTGAGTGGTGTAATTTTAAGGTTTCGATTATAATGGAGAACTACGTTGCATTGTGCCGTGGTTTTTTCCCACAATGGTTTTTCACATAAAAATATTATGCTTATCATTGCTTGTTTGGTCAATTATATTTTTATTGTTCTATCTTTGTTGAACATGCTTCCACAAAGCGCAGGATTAACAGTAGTGTTAGATCCAAACTTCTAACATTTAGGGTTGATCTGGGTTTGTTGTGGCTTGGAATCACAACAAAGTGGTATTAGAGCATCAAGTTTAAAGACGTTCGAAAATTTAGCGGAGATATTGGGGTCAAAGTTTGATATACAGAAATTCAAAGGGAAGAATAATTTCAGTAGTATTATCACAAGGGTTGAGTATGACGTTGTTGGAGACTAAATTAGACAAGATGTTAGAAGATGACTGGAGTGAACTCAGGGAGAAGGCTATAAGCGTCATCCGTCTATGTCTAATTGATAAAGTTATATACAACATTCTGGACGAGGAATCAACAATGGATATGTAAAAGAAACTAGAAGATCTACATATGGCAAGTTGTTTGTGAAGAAATAACTTTACGGGCTATAGATAAAGGATCCGATCTTCTAGAGCATATAAACTTATTTACTAATATATGTAGTGAATTGTTAAGACTCAGAGAATTGGTCAACGATGAAGATAAAACGTTGCTACTTTTAGTATTGCTTTCCACATCATACGACCATCTTGTTACTACTCTACTATATAGGAAGAGTACTCTGAGGACGGAGGAAATCACTATAACTCTTGTATTTAATGAGATGAGGAAGAAATTAAGCGATGATGATTTTTATGCGGAAGGGCTAATTGTGAAAGGGGGTCAGGGACGTGGGAGATACGTAGAGCGATCTTAATCTAAGAAAAAGAAAAACTCTAAATCGAAATCAAACGCTAAGGACAAATGCTTCTACTGTAATATAAATGGACGTTTCAAGAGAGATTGTCAGGAATGGAAGGATGACCTAGAAAACAAGAAGAAAAAGAACATAGGCGAATCGTCTAGCATAGTGCAAGAGAGCTCAGAAGGAGACCTCTCGATCTCCTCGGGTACGAGTCTTCTTATAGAAACGTGGATACTCGATTTAAAATGTTCGTATCATATGTGCCTAAATAGGACTTGGTTCGATACTTACAAGTCCTATGATGGTGGGAGTGTTCTAATGGGGAATGACGCAATAAGGCTATTGGAATATGAACTATCGAGATAATGATGTTCGATGGAGTCATACGGACTCTAGGTGATGTCAGGCATGTCCTGGATCTGAAGAAAAACTTGATATTATCGGGCGTTTTAGATATGAATGAGTGCACATTCACCGCATCTGGCGGTATAATTAAGGTCACCCAAGGTGCAATGGTGTTGATGAAGGTATATAAGATGGTGACTTTGTACAAGTTGCTTGAGAGCATGGTTATAGGTGAGGATGTTATCACCTACCACCTAACTCACAGAATTCGGCATAGACATCTAATCTATTGCATATGTGGCTAGGGTATATAAGTGGGAGGGTCATGGTAGAACTCCATAAACGAAAATTGTTAAATGAAGTTAAGGTGTGCAAGGTGAATTTCTATGCTCATTGCATCTATGGGAAGTAGTGCAGAGTAAGGTCCAAGTCTGCTACACATACTAGTAGAGGGTGCTCAATTATATATATTTTGATATCTGGGTCCTAGTGATAAAACCATCTATGGGAGGAGCACGATACTTTATAAGCTTCATAGACGATTATTTGAGGAATGTTTAGGTCTACTTCTTAAAGTATAAGTCTGAGGTGTTCACTAAGTTCAAAGAATGGAAGGTAGAAGTAGAGAAGTAAATTGAGAGACGAGTTAAGTGTTTTAGGTTAGATAATGATACAGAGTATAGAGAGGCGAAATTCATAAAATTCTACAAGAAACATGGCATCATAAGGTACTTTAGAGACCCTACAACAGAACGGGGGTAGCAGAGAGGATGAATAAAATGCTATTAGAGAGGGCGAAAAGTATGTGGTTGCATGCGTGGCTGTTTAAAAACTTCTGGGTAGAAACGGTTAACACGGCATACTTTATTATCAATTGATCACTGTCTACAATGTTGGACTTCAAGGTTGCAGAGGAAATCTGGACAAGCAAGGACGTTGATTACTCAGGGTTGAGGATCTTCGGATGTCTAATATATATCTATGTGCAGAGTGGACAGAGGATCAAGTTGGATCCCAAATCTAGAAAGTGTATCTTTATCGAATAAGAGAAAGGCGTTAAGGGTTACAGGCTTTGGGATACAATTTCTCAGAATGTGGTCATTAACAGAGATGTCATCTTCGATGAGGCATTTATGTTAAAGGCCAATAACGACACTGCACTGAGGTCGGAAACACATGGTGAGGCAGAGATATTGTTAGTGCATGTGGAGTCAATTGAGCCGGTTACTGAAGGAGAAATTCAACAAGAGTAAGAAACTGACCGAAACAATCAGCAGGATACTAAGAAGAGTATAGCCAGGAACATTGAGAGTAGAACCATTAGAGTCTCGGTTCGATATGGGTTCAAGGACATGGTTTCTTTTGTATTATTCATAGGGAGTAGAGATCTCTCCACCTTTCAAGAGGCTAAGTCAAGAAATGATGGTAACAAGTAGATGTTGGCCATGACGGAGGAGATAGAATCTCTACACAGGAATTAAACATGATAGCTGGTGGAATTTTTAAAAGGTCAGAAGGCTATAGGGTGCAAGTAGGTGTTCAGAAAGAATGAAGCACAAAAAAAAGAGAGGACGAAAAGTTCAAGGCACGACTTGTAACAAAAGTGTATTCATAGAGGGAATAAGTAAATTATAATGAAGTTTTCTCTTCAGTTGTTAAATATAGGTCAATTAAGGTACTACTGGCTTGGTAATGGAATATAATTTGAAATTAGACGGGCTTGATACGAAGATGTCATTCTTTTATGAAAAATTAGAGAAAATTATTTACATGAAGCAGCTAGAAGGATTCAAGAAGATTGGTAAGGAAGATCACATGTGTAGAATGAAGAAGTCATTGTATGGGTTGAAGCAGTCTCTGAGGCAGTGGTACAAGCGGTTCGATTCCTACATGGTGGAGAGTGGTTATATTAGATGTGAGTACAATTGATACATATATCACAAGGTGCTTGAGGACGGATCCTACATTCTATTGATGCTATATGTTGATGATATTCTAATTGCTATGAATGACAAGAAGGAGATACTCTTACTTAAGTCTTTGTTAAGTAAGGAGTTTGATATAAATGATTTGGGCACTGCGAAGAAGATCTTAAGTATGGAGATTCACAAAGACAGAGAGTCTAGGAAGCTGTGGCTGTCTCAGAAGGGCTATGTGTAGAAAGTGATAGAGATGTTCTACATGGAAGGTGCTAAGCCAGTTAACATGCTTATAGTAGGTCACTTTAAGTTGACAGCCAAGTCATGTCAAAGAACATAAGAGAAGATTTCAGACATGTCATAGGTGTAGTAAGTAAGTGTAGGGGGAGTCTCATGTATATGATAGTTTACACGATGCCGAATATCTTATACGCAGTTAGCATGGTGAGTAGATATATGACGAATATAAAAAAGAGCATTCGAATAAAGTTAAATAGATTCTGAGGTATTTCAGGGGCACAGTCAATATTGGGATCATGTTTGGGGGACATGGAGCTTCAGGTGGAGTTGTAGGTTACGTGGATGCCAATTATGCAAAAAATTTCGACAAGAAGATGTTTATTATAGGATATGTTTCACATTAACAGGTGGACCGATATGTTGGAATTTTATGCTACAGTTTACGATAGCATTGTCTACAACCAAGGCATAATATATGGCTACGATGGAGGCCTCAAAGGAGGCACTATGGTTAAAGGGTCTGATTGGAGAATTCAGGTTGAAGCATGAGTCGATTCGATTGTATTGTGATAGTCAGGGCACTATCCACCTAACGTTGAATCAAGTATATTATGCGAGAACCAAGCACATCGACATGAGGTTCCACAAGATACAAGAACTCATTGCTTCAGGAGATATTCAGTTTTAGAAGATTCACACAGACGAAAATATCACGGACATGTTAATGAAGCCGGTGACTATAGACAAGTTCAAGCATTGCTTGGGCTTAATAAATCTCACTAGCCATTGATGAGATTGGGCACCCTTGCACATGGGTGCGGATGGAGCTATGTTACAGGTGGAGGATGTAGGGAGCTGTCTATGCTCAAGGTGGAGGCTAGCACGGGAGATCTTCAGGATGACTTGGCAGAATACAAGTCAAGTCGGAGATTGTTGTGCAGATACCTTGGATTCTGCTCAGTCTGGGACCTGGATCAGGGCTCTATCGGTCGGACCGACCTGGATCTTGATCAGACCAATAGAACACAGGTTTTCTCAATCAACAGTTAGAAGCAGAGATGGGTTCTGTTGGTCCGACCGATGGACATCGATCAGTTATGCGGTTTTACGTAAGTCAGGGTATTTAAGTCCCAATTTGATTAGGGCTTTTAGAAAATGGGTGTTTTCTCTCAAAGGGCAAGGTTTTTGCAGGGTGAGAGGGTTTTCTACACTTATAAGGGCTTGAAAAAATGGTTTTTCTCAAGGCTCAGGGATTTCCTAGGGGTGTGCCTGGTAAGGGGAGATTGGGTGATTCTGTAATTGGAGAAGGTGAGTGGTGTAACGCTAAGGTTTTGATTATAGTGGATATTTCTGTCGCTTTGTTCTATGATTTTTCTCAGAAGGGTTTTCCATATAAAAATCTTATGTTTGTGATTACTTCTTTGGTTGATTTTATTTTTATTGTTATACTCGTTGAACATGCTTTCGTAATGTGCATGAGTAACATTGGTGTTAGATTTGAATTTCTAACATCTAGGGTTGATCTAAGTTTATTATGGCTCAAAATTACAACAACATGAGATTGTGGTTTAGGGAGATGCCACGAACAATTGAGGGATTTGATTAATTTATGTACATGGATTGGACAGGAGTACAGACTTTTAATGATGTAGGGAAATATCAAGTCTCTATGAGTAGGAAGCACTATAACATGCGAATCTATATGAGACCTCGACTTCTACTCACATCTCTTTGTTGCAATAGACTGAGAAGAGATCCTCTACTCTAGAGAAGAGGCATCGACAATTATCACGCGGTGAAATTTAATTGTATCAACATGGGAATCATACTTCTTTTTTTTAAAATAAGGAATTCTTTAAAACTTTATGCTTTTGTGTCTTTCAAAAATCCCTAATACACCGTACAACGGATGGGGCAAAGTAGTCAGGGTGTGACAGGAGCAGAATAAAAGATACGGCATGATAGTCACAAAGGGAGAGGGAGCACTAAAGATAGGTTATGGCATAGGAACAACATGGACGTGGTATTAGATGTGTGCCTTAGAAAGTCAATGATACATACATCAATAAATCTTTTGCTTATTTATAATCACTTCAACAAATGGAATATGCTTTGTTTTTCATTATTAATTATGTGTTCGAACTTATGCCGTAAATATATTTAATAGTTTATAGGGGTTCCTTATGAAGAGATCGCTGGTCCAGAAACAAGAATAAGTTTGACAAGGTTTCCTTATGAAGAGATCACTGGTCCAAGAAAAAGAATAAGTTTGACACAAAAAAGGATCATGGCTAATGGAGAGTTATGACTTGTAGTATTATTTTCCCTAAAAAGCTAATGTTGATCTTGAACATTGATCATGATGACCAATAGGTCCTATACTAACATGTTATTAATGCCATAATTAATATGTGAATTTATCTTAATTGTTATTTATTCATATGTTGAAGGAGAATGTTTCTTTGTGTCCATGGGAACTTAAGTGTGGGCAAAACGACCATTGGTAAAGGGAAAGTTGGGAAAATTGTGTTTCATGAGTTTCAGTACCTTATTAGTCAATGACACTTGGCAAGTTTTGGTATGAGCATGTGATTATTCTTATGTAGTTAATCTTAATATACTTGGTATGCTCATGAATACTAGATTTGAGGTGATATGTATGGTTGCTTAATTGTCATAAAATAAAGGGATAGGTTTGAAGTGTCAATGCCAAGGTTATGGAAAAATGAATAAATCTATAGAATCTCACTTGTGCCATATCACATGGATCTATACTCAGTCTTGACAGATGAATCTATAACGATAAACTGTTTCTTACTTTCCCATGTGATTAGATTTCCTTTTATGAAAGAACGAAAGTTGGATACAGACCATCAATTGGTGGCATACCCGGCCTAATAGGTATCGTAGTAGGCACAAATGTCAAGATGACCATGATTTGAATACAAAATACCCTTTTAGGGGCTCATTGAGATAGCGAAGAATGCGGTGGCTTGCTTCAAGATAATGAGAATACTGTTTTTATATGAACTCTAATACTCGGCAACGTAAGCAATATTTAAACGAGTAATAGTTAGATAAATAAGCTTCCCAGATGAACTACGATAACATGTTGGATCATCAAGAGGAACTAAGTCGATAACAAATAGCTAATGATTGACTTCAATTAGTGAATTTGAGGCTCTACAATCCCTCATGCTAGTACTATCAAGAAGATATAACATATACTTCCTTTGAAAAATAAAGATCTTAAGGGATAGACCAAGCAACCTGGATACCAAGTATCATAAATATTTCAAATCTTTAAATTTAAAAGATTAAGTAAGAAATGCTTTGACCAAGGAGAATTGCTGTTAATTGCTACAGTATAGTTAAAATACACTGCAATAATCGTGATAAAGGTCTCTCTATTTTTTTATGAATACAGAATGAATGGAACATTGCTGAAATCTAAATTACAAGATTGATGAATTGAATTGCTCAAACCAAGCATGCGAGATTGTTTGACATTATACAATGCTTTATTTAATTGACATACCTTTTTAACACTACCATAAAGACGAAATCTCAAAAACTGACGTATGTAGATTTCTTCATGAAGGTCCCCATTGAGAAACACATTCTTGACATCTAACTGATGAAGTAGCAAATGTCTATTAGCAACAATAGAGAGACTAACTTAAATGGAGTTCATTTTAGCAATGGCAAAGAATGTATCATAATAATGAATTTTCAATCATTATATAAAGCTGTTTGCAACTAAATGTGATTTATGTTAAGCAATAGTTTCATCATAATTGTACTTGAGGGTGTAAACTCACTTACAACCAATGACATGATATCCCTTGGAGAAAGGATCTAACTCCTAGGTGCCTTATTGTTCAAGGGCTTACATCTCATCAATCATAACGACCTTCCTCTAGGAGTACCTCAAGGCATATGCAATTGAGGATAGAACAGAACAAGACGAAATAGAGGAAAAAATGCATGAAAAGATGAAGATAAACGATAAGAGAATATAATTACTTATAGGATGCAACTCATTTGGCCTAGTAAGATAACAAACAATATGAATTATTATGTGTTTTATTTTTTTAAGAGCGATCATGGTGTCATATGACCTGGATGTAATAATTAGCATTGTACGCTAGGCTTAAGATTGTGTGGAGATAGTCTGAGTAGTATGTTATGCTATCAGATAGGACTCATTTTCATGTGTGGATGGTGTAGAATGAGAGCACTACTACCATGGCAAGAGAAGTGAAAATAAAAAAGTAAGAAACATTCTCAAAGAAGATAACATTTTGGGAAATATACTTTCGTTTAACACTTATTGAGTACCGGAGGATCCAAGAAAGACATACCGAACTAATCGAGGCTCAAACTTATTATAAGGACCAACGACATTGCTAAAGTATACATGCTTAAACACATGATGGGGAAGATTGAAAAAAGCAGTATTAGGATTTAATAGGTGTAAATAACAACTACCTTTTAAAGATATGGATGACATATAATTAATCATATATGTAGCAGTGAAGATTCATTCATTCCAATAAGCTTTAGGAATTAGCACCCCCATCATGACAAACTTGGTTACCTCTAATAAATGATAATTTTTGCACTTGGTAACTCCATTTTGTTGAGAAGCATAAATACACAATGTTGTGCCTCTTCCTGTTAATAAAAAATGTACAAGTTCTTGACTCTAATATTATTTTGTATTATCTGATCGAAAGACCTTTATAACTTTTTTAATTCATGTCTTGACATATTTGATGAAGGCTTGTACTACAGACAATACTTCTATTCTATTTTCCATGAGGTATAATTATATAAACTTTGAATAATTATTAACAAAAGTAATAAAATATGCATAAACAAAAACATAAATAAGGAGTAGAACCTCATACATCAAGAGTTAATTAAATTAAAAGGTAATGCTAATTTATTTTCACTATATAAATTGATACATAGTGTAAATATTTTATGATATTGACAAGCTTCATATTGAAAAGAAGAAATATATAGAATTGATTAGGAAACAAAATAACAATCGAACATCTTGACATATGTCCTAAGCGGGAGTGCTAATGACTAAGAGACATCCCTTTATTACAGTTGAATGTTGTCATACAAGAGGAAGAGAAGTTAGATATAAGTTGTCAGACTCATGCCCATCCTGAACAACATAAGAGTTGGGAAAAATGTGATTGAACGCTGTAGTTGTTTAGTGTTTAGTTAATGAATTAACAAGAAGAATGTTGAAAGGGAAAGAATACGCATGAAAAACAAATGGAGGAGTCAATAACAAAGTTGTCAATGACCCATTCCAAAGACATTAGAATAGAATTCATCTACTAATTTAATTTTATCACGGAATTAAAAATAAATAAGGAAATTAAGATGGGTACCGGACACATGATCCATAACATCAGAGTCAATGATCCATGATACACTAAACTGAGATGAAGGATGAGAAGCATGATTAGTAAAAATATATGAATGGTCCCCTGGCGCAATGTAGACGGGGTGAGATTGATCACCGTCTCTCTCACAGGGATAACTAATCCAAATCCATGGAGCTTTCGGGAATCTACGACTAGATTCTTTGAATCCTCAAAGGAACAACTCGAATTCACGAGCAATAGAGAAAAACTCGAGAAATTTATTAAAAGATGAATAATAATGTTAAACGACGAATTAAAAGAGTTTATATATGCTAAGCAACCTTAAAGAAACCCTCATTGCATAAGTTTAAGAGTCCTAAACGAAAATGAAAAGAAACGGATTAAAAAATAGCAACTTCCGTGCGTAACTGCGCATCTTGGAGACCGTTCGCAGGAGGTTAGCGACAGGTCGCTAGTTGAGCGTCGAGTAGAGGTCGCCTATCGCAGACCCCTGATGACAGGTCGCCTGGAGCCTGCAACTTTCCAAAGAGTAGAGGTCCTTTGGGGCCTATTTGCGACCGATCGTAGTTGAAATTCGACGGGTCGCCCAAGGTACCTGGATCGTCCATTGGTTGAGGCTGATTTTGGTGTTAATTGAGACCCGTCGTTGGCGAAATTCGACCGGTCACCAAAGGCAGGTGACAAGTCGATTTTCTAGCTTTTTTATCTTTCTTTCCTGCTTTGTTTTGATTGATTCGGACTATGTATTCTTCGGTGATCCTCTCTACATCATCCCCCAATATGGTAAGTGCAAAGGTATGATGACAAGCTAGTACATGATGATTCACGGGAGTTGGAGGAGTTTGACTAGTCGTAGGAATTTGATTCTCCCACTCAACAAGACCACTATTGGCCCTTTGCTTGGATGTGAGGATGCAGCTTATAGCAAGTAATCGAAACCCACAATAAGTGCACAATAGGCTATCACAATCACTGTTTAACCGAGGAGTGTGATAAGTGTGTTCGTTTGTCTTTCCTCTTGTAATTCTTCATTCCTTACTAAATTCGCATCTTACTATAAAGGCAGACCTTTCGTTGGTTGAAGAGATACTTGAGGCTTGTTGATTTGCCTTACTATGAATATAATTGTAAACTTCCTCAATCATAGGCATTGATTTAAGTCCTAGAACTTAGATCGTTTAGGGCTCAAAGTCAGCATGAGTCCCCAAGAAACTCGAAAATCTATTACCTCTTGAGTCACTTCCGTAAATCATTAAGAATATGGGTTTAAGGCATGTAATGGTCTAGTTCTTTTCATTGCCAACACCATGAAGCATAATCATATTCAACTGATAATTTCCCTTGCCACATTGTTGCCTTTTCCCATTGTACCTGATATGTTGGAGCAAAATCATTGTGATTGGAGTATATTTTCACAACAGTTTTCTTGGGCCATTGCCTATATCAATAATGACCCACTAATACCAAGCTCCATTGAGTGGAAGAGTCATCCCATCATGATGAAATTATCACTTATCCAAAACTTATATAACGAATCATCTAGAGATGGTTTGGATTTATTTTCTATAAGGAAACCAAACTTTCTTTCCCCTAAGATAAATTTTGCCGGACTACGACCACTGTAAATAATTGCAACAATCTAATTTGACCATCATAATGCATAAACTTGGGTGTGGATCTAATTTCTAACTATCTATGTCAACCACACTATATAACTAACTTTATCAATGTAAAGAGAATGAATGGTAAAATATGCTAACCAATCTGGTGATGCTACAAATTGGGCATTGCGGGGTGGGTCAACGATCAAGATTCTAGTACTTCACTCCATGACATGAAGAGGTGCTTTGATGAGCTGTAGCGTTATCTCCATCAATATCGTCATGGTTCGCTAGGAGATGGATCTTAAGAGGCTGAAATTAATCATGGAATTGTAAGATGGTGGAGATTCATTATCCAATTGCCGGGTAAAAGACACAACATGGAGGAATGGTTTTTGTGTGTGTGTGTGTGTGTGTGTGTGTGTGAAGGTAATAGAAAAATGAAAGGGAGAAATCACCATAGTTGTTGATGATAGAAAACAACGATCCATAATCATTGTGATAGTTGTCGTTGGGGAGTGCTGTTGATGGAGTGGGCTGCTATGATTAGCAATCATAGTGGGTTGCCGTGGCTACTTTTGACGAATTCCACGGTGCCACCGAGGTTGCTCATTGCTACATATTTTGAAATAAGAGAAGGGTCACGAGGTTGCTGTTTGCTGGATTTGCAAATCGAGGTTGTTGCTCACTAGATTCAGACTAGAAACAAATAAATAGAGAGAGAGAGAGAGAGAGAGAGAGAGAGAGAGAGAGAGAGAGGAGAGGAGAGAGAGAGAGAGAGAGAGAGAGGAGATTGCCACTTTTTAGATCTGTGACAGAGAGCTGCCTTCAAGTGGCAATGATGATTGTTGTTATTGTGGGTGACAAAGGGATAGGGGGATGGCGTTTTGCAAACCCTAGATCTGATACCATGTAGAATTGTAAAATTTAGGATTGTTAGAGGTTTATTATTCCTCTGTATAATTTGGGCTAGGGAATAGATATGGTATGTAAATAAGTAAATACAGTAAGAATACAAATATAGTAAGCAAGACAACAAATATATACACTAACAAGCAAAAATAGAAGAGAGAGAGAGAGAGAGAGAGAGAGAGAGAGAGAGAGAGAGAGAGAGAGAGAGAGAGAGAGAGAGAGAGAGAGCATCTTCTCTCTACTCCTCACATCCACACGTTTACACATGTGGGGTCTACTTGTTGGACGGTTGTCGTATGCGCGCCCATAGTCTTATTGTGGGGGTGTGCATGGCATCTTGCTCAGCTTTTACATGAGATAGATCGGGAAGAGATCTCCTGCTTCAGGGATCAACATCAAGTTTAGCATGCAGGATTTTTGCGAGTTAATTACAGGTAAACATAGCCATAGGATTTTACATTTTTAGATTTCATTACATCTAGATGGAGACATCATGTTTATATTAAAACCTAAATATTTGAACCGTCTTAAACTTTTATAGTTTTATTGCGTTTCAAATGGCAATGACCCGTGGTTCTCTAGTATTCTAAATTTCATAACCTCTCCTATCAACGAGCGGGATCTCAGTTGGCCAGGACCTTCCGCCTCAAGAAGCGAGAGGTCTTGAGCTTGAGTCTCCTTGTTGGCCACCTCCCTAGGAATTACCCGGTGTGTGTGGGTAAGAGGGTTTGCACGTGCCCCGGGGACCTCGAAGGGTGCTCCCTTTGGAGACCTAGCTGAAAACCTAGTCAGGTGCTCTAAGAGGCCTAGATACCCCGGTTGTAAAAAAAAAAAGAAAAAAAGAAAAGAAAAAAACCTCTCCTATCAAGTTTGGGCAACTCGGGATTAATGTTGTATTTAACCTTTGTGATGAGGAGTCTCCTAAGTGAGAGGTCCATCATATTTAAATTGGACTTCATTGCGTATTAGCTTTGACTAATCCCTAGACCTCAGATCATAAAAGGACTTCATAATTCTAATGTTGGTTAGGGCATGGTGGAAGCCTTGCATGAACCAACAAGGGATCCACCAATCTTCTCGAGACTTAGTTTTGTATAGATCTTGTCTATTTGACAGTCCATCAAGTGTTTGAAAGTTGGCCAACATTTCCAAATGTTTTCAAAAGGCTTCTCGAATGTTTAAAGTATTTGGTTCAATTGATGGACATCCAATGGTTAGATACTTAGATCCTTAAGTGATTCACCCCTTGTGCTTGTAGGAAATTATGGACCAAGAATAGATACTTAGTGTGGAGTACCATACTAGTGCTTCACATGAAAACCCTTGACTAGGGGGGGCAGGTGGTCCACCCTGGAGAAGGCTCTTATCTTCTCTATAGGTATAGCCTTATGGTATGTGTGAGAAGGCTTTCAAGGCTTCCTTGAAGAGAGAGATCATGTAGAGACCTACTTTGAAGGAATGTGTGAGAAAGCTTTCAAGGCTTCCTTGAAGAGATAGATCATGTAGAGACCTACTTTGAAGGATCAAAGTAAGGAAGATAAATGAATATAGAAGATGAGAGAGACAAACAAGATCAGAAAAGAGAAGCTCTTCTCCTCCCTCCTCTCTTTATCACACGTATGGTCCACCTTGTGGATAGCTCTCATCTTCTCTCCCATCCATTGCCCTTTAATGTGGGTGTGGGAAGACTTTCAAGGCTTCCCTTTATCAAAGATTGATGAAGGAGAGACCTACTTTGAAGGATTAACATCAGACGGGTAAACAAACAGAGGACACAATCAAGATAAGATCTCAGGCATATGTTTGTAGCTTTTGGAAATTTAATATCATCTGGATGGGAAGTAGATCTTAATTATGTAAAAGTGATTTTTGAAAGGTTTTATGCTTCTGCTTTCAAACAACACTAATAAACAACATGCAGCAGATGGGACACAACAGAGCGATGCAGTAGCATGAGGTAGAACATGACTGCATGGCATGGCATGGGTGCAACATCATACGGCAGATGGCCCGTGGCCAGGGT
Source organism: Liriodendron chinense (assembly GCA_003013855.2). Classification (NCBI taxonomy): domain Eukaryota; kingdom Viridiplantae; phylum Streptophyta; class Magnoliopsida; order Magnoliales; family Magnoliaceae; genus Liriodendron; species Liriodendron chinense. Next base: position 592,494 of record PVNU02002984.1, on the reverse strand, counting down.
GCAAGAGCATTTCTGCGGCCGTCGCAAAACACCTACAGTATGGCTGGTCATCCCATTGAATAAGGGATGGCATGGTCCGTGTCAGCAGGCCCCACTAGCAGCAGTGCACTAGTATTTACCACGATGAAACATTTCCAAAGGAGTTCCACTATTGCATGTACATCAATTCAGACCATCTACATGGTGGGCCACATTTTCTAACAATTATAGCCCAAAAATCACACTGACTAGACAACCATCAGACTATTGGAAGGACCACTTACCATTTCCTTTTAATTGTCTATTTGATCACCACCAATTCCATGGTTAAATTCGTCAAGCCTGTATGACTTTCAGTGTATTTTCAATCAACAACATGCCCACAATTTGAACGATCTGGATTCAGGTACACATATCCACAATCACAATCAACAAGTTGCAAGAATTTAGGTACACATATCCCACAATCACAATCAACAAGTTGCGAGAATTTAGTAAACGGCGGCGAACTCTAATCAGTAATCACTGCTCAAAGTAAGAAAAAATAAGAAGGTGCAACCATGCATGTTTGGTCAAGAGATAAACAGCAAATGAATGGTAGAAAAAACAAATTATCTACGTTAGCTATGGGAAGAAAGATTTCTAGAGCAATATTCATATATCACTCACAGCAAGTGTCTTGCCTTTGAGCCTCCATGAATACAACTTCACTGTTGGCAGTAGAAAACAGGAGCAGCACTTGGGTTTTCCACAGGCACCTGAAGAGGCTCCAGAGAGTCGACGATGTCTCTCATCAGCGGCCTTGCCTTTGGGTTACGGTTCAGACAGTGATATGCTAACATGGCTGCCTTATGGACGCCTTTGATTGGATAGTCACCTTCCAATCTCGGGTCCACAATGTTTAGCAGTTTTTTCTTCTCGCTGAGCAACGGTAGGGCCCACTCAGCAAGGTTCTGCTCCCGAGCTGGACGAGACTTGTCTAATGACTTCCGGCCAGTGACTAGTTCTAGAAGAACAACACCGAAGCTGTAGACATCGCTCCTGGCTGTCAAATGGCCTGTATACATGGCTTTACAAATTAATACGGATTGAAACATTGGAAAGAATGGATTTATCAGATTCAGACATAATTGTGGCTCTTTATCAGGTGGGTGTTGATGTGTATGTGCCATGGTGCAGAATCAGGTCAGTTCAGTCATCAGGCATGTGAAGAAATGAGCAGTTAGAAAAAATCGCCAACTTTTCAAGCCGACAAGTGACCCAAATGATGATCAGATGACTTCGTTCTCACAGCACAAAGAGGGCCCACCTGGGTGGGTCACACCATGAATTCACAACTGGTGTAGAAAAATCTCGTTGATCACGTGATCATAACTATCCAACCAATGTAGCTTACAAATAGTTTGTGGGAAAGAACATCGACAACTGTCAACATGGACCGCAGAGATGTCCACCAATTGGACTTGTAGGATCCTTCGACCTGTGTGGTTCACAGACCATGATACATCCACAATGGGGTCCATGTGATGGAAGGTCAAGATCATTGACCGCTGTGCCACATCTGTAATTTAAGTGCAGCAATCCAGTAAACTGACAAGCTGTGTTGAACCTCCAATATGCATGATCTCGGGGTTATGGCTCGTACAAGTGATGGCCCACTGATTTGAGCATCCATAGCCATTGCGCCATGCACCAAATAAGAGCTTGTATGGTAGATAACAATGTACATGGATACTAAAGCTTGGAAATTGCCAATCCACATTTGGCTAATTCTAGTGGTTCTTCCAAAAGAATTTTAGTTAAAAAACACTATTTTTAGATGAAATGTAATTTTACCTGTCATAATATATTCCGGCGCTGCGTACCCATAAGTGCCCATAATGCGAGTAGAGACGTGAGATTTGTCACCGACCGGTCCATCTTTTGCAAGTCCAAAGTCAGAAAGCTTTGCATTATAATCCTGAATAGATCATATTATAATTTTGATCAATCAAACAGTCATTGAAAAATGCAATAAGGATGCATATCTTAAAAGAAGCATAGTTTAAAAAATCGAAACTCAAATTGACTTGATGTCTAGCCAGGTCAGGTTGACTTGAAGACTCAGACGAGTCTATACTTAATCATCATCATCATAATCATCTAATCCATATCCCAACTAGTTAGGGTTGGCTACATGTATCCTGCTTAATGGAAATGACATGCAAGCACATGATGCTTGGCTGGCATGCTGGCATTGCTCCTTCTCTTTGAGGTCTTGGGTTCAAAACCCAATTATTACTTCTTTATTTTTTGTTAAAAATGATTTGCAGGCGAGTGACTTGCTTTGAGTCATGTTGAATCAAGTCAAGTTGATGACTCAACCATTCATGCCAAGTCAGGCTTAGAACCAAGTTTCACAATGACGAGACTTGAAATCTTGCTGAGTCGAGTCGACTCGGGCGAGTTTTGAGTTGAGTTAACGAGCTTTAGCAATATGCAAAGAAGAGGAATATCCCCATGATAGCATGGATGACTAATTTTTTTTCAAAAATCTCAGAAAAATGGTCAACGAAGGAAAGAAGCATTTTTTTTTCTTTCTTGAGAGGTAAGATGGTACATGCTAATTTTGTATGAAACCTTTTAGGTCTTGAAAAGCTATTGTCTATTGTCTTGAAATATTCTTTTTAAGAATATGAAAGACATTTTGTTGAACGTATTTACTATAGTTGCACGGAGCATGAAGTAAAGCAGCAATCTATTTGGTTATGGGAGTGGGGAAGTGTCTGTTTCAAAATATTAGCAAGTATAACCAGCTAGGATGAAGGAGTGGCATTGCCATTATATAGCGTGATTCCAAGTGGGAGGCTGTGAATGACACCCAAGTACAAGGTTTGCGTAGGACCCATTACAAACCTTTTAATCTATTAACTTTTATCATACAACCTACAGCATGATGGGCTTTGAATTGAAGAGTTATTTGATATGTTGGCAGATTAGAGAGCCAAACAACCGTAATCAGCCACCTTTCCGATTGCTTAATGCACTTAAATCCAGAACAAACAAGTAGTGAGCCCTATTGTAGATGAGGCATGCCTCTGAAATCAGATCGATTGGACAATCCTCACCTCTGATCAATGGACATGTATTTGTTGATTCAGACCACTTAAATATTTTTCATTTTAGTCAATCAGCAAGTTCTGAGTTCTTATCCCTGCCTTGGTGGTAGACTCACAAGTGTTTCAACATGAGGTCAGGGGCTCGAGTCCCATAGGTGGTGAAATCCCACTGCGGCGTGAGTGTGTGTGGGGTGTGTGTGTGTGGGGTGCATGTGTAAAAAATAAAAAATCAGCCAGTTCAGATAATCGACTTAATATAATATCTGCAAGTAAAAAATCAGCCAGTTCAGATAATCGACTTAATATAATATCTGCAAGCATTCAGTGGAGCATACATGGGTAAGCTAGTTTATTCTATGAAATACAACAAGAAATCACCGTCTTATTCAATTGCTTTAGTGAATTGAACTACTTTCATGAGTTTCACAAAAATAGTAGGGTTGTCATGGAGTCATGGGTACCTGGACCTGCATGTACTCGATGGACCTGACCCTGTTTTATTGGGTCTGGGTCCCATTTATTGGACTGTAGGAAACCAGATCAGGTTCGGGTCTCTTAGAACCAGTTTAAAATTGGGTCTCTTCGGGTCTGGGTCAGGTCTATGTGACGGACCCAGTTAGACTCATTTCCGGTTGGATCTAGTTAATTTTAATAGTAAATTTTTATATATTTAAGATATATTGATTATTCTAGCAAAAAATGAGGAGTTGCGAGCCACACAATATTAAGAGAGCCTTTTCCACACTATGCACATATGAAAGAGGCACACGTGCGTGTGATTTGATCCATTCATCGGTTGGCCCAGCCATGTAAATGTTCTTATTTGTCCCAAACTCAATTTAAACCTAGATCCAAAGACCCATTGGGTACTTGAGCCTGACCCGATCCGGGTCCAGGTCTTCAAGAAGTAGACCCAGACCCGCAAGACGCAAACCTGGTTAGCCTGGGTGCAGGAACTATAGAACCCAACCTGAACCTGACCCGCTGACAGCCCTACAAAATGGTGTAGTCCTGTTACTGCACAGCACTTGCATAGAAAATTGAGTTTTAGCATACTAACCATGTCCAGCAGAATATTGGATGTCTTGAAATCACGATAGATGACTGGTTTTTCAGCTTCGTGGAGGAAAGCGAGACCTTTCGCAGCACTGAACGCAATCTTCATTCTGATAGACCAAGGAAGTGGCAGCAATATTCCTAATATAATCATGACAATCATCATCCGACAGGGGAAAAAAGAGAGGATTCAATTTCATGGGAGAACATTGAAGCAACAACATTAGACCAGCCAGTTCTGCTTATTTCTCAACATGAAGGGCTAGTTTGGCATTGATAAAACAAGAATTTTGGACAATCGAAATACTCAAAAGCACTTACTGAAGTGTTAGAAAAGTTTGGTTAGGAGTTGATAATGCTTTCTAAACAGTCAGGAGGGTGTTTTCCAAGAGTCTGTTATCAACAATGAGTAAGGTGATAGTTTACCAACTTTTTTCAAAATTGTGGCAACTTTTCTACATGTATAGATATCCAGTTCATCAGAATTGCGGTCTAATTGTGGATTTGTGATATCCTGGAAATCCAACTGACCAGACGATCTTAACCATCTGATTTTTTATTAAATTTATACTGTTGACCACTTTTTTTATAACAGTTCACTTGATGGCCAACATTTATATGATATGGAATAGTCTATCAATATGATTATCAAGATACACTCCATCCATGCCCAAGGATTTGGAACATCTGGATTCTGGATTGACATGGAAATATGGCATGTGTACATTGGATGAGTCAACATCTCTGAAAAATGTTGTATAACTAGCAGATAGCCTTGCCAACCTAAAGAGTGGCTAGACTGCTTTGATAATTTCCCACCATTTTAAAGAATGGTTGTGAGTCTTGAGACTACTCAACCATACATTTGGCAAAGCTTTATGGAAATCCAGATTCCAGACCATGCAAATCGCTGAGCCTGCACATGGGGTATAACCCAACATTACGCTTAGGTGATGATACTAACCATCTGATTTTGTTCTTGGAACTTGGACGTCACCCTTACTTTTAACCATTCATTATGTAGCGACATGGTTAGGATTGCTTGATCAGTCTGATTCTGGACATATGCTCCGTATGCAATGTGCCTCACAATTTAGATGGTTTGTAGGGCCCAACTTCGGGGTTATGTTGGGGATGGGGCATGACCCAAAAATTACACTCATAAATGATACAAAAATATGATTTTATTCTTGGAACTTGAATGACTCCCTATTTTACTTTTAACCATTCGTTTACTAGCCATAACTTGGATTGTGAGAGTTGCTTGATTGGTTTGAATATAGAGATATTCTCCATCCACAATGTGCTGCACAATTTGAATGGTTTCTATAGATGTGTGAGAGTGATGGCTCACTGCCATATTCAAAATGGTGGTGGAACTATCATAGGATTCTAGCCCCTTGAAAGATTCTTATTCCAAAAGAGAAACAATGAACTCCCTGGTAGAGTATGGCTATGCATGCACATGGCCACAATAAACGTGGCACATGTTCCTCGATCCAAACCATTCTATGGGACCCACTAATCACCTTTGCGGGATAACTAATCAACTCTATGGGATCTGCTAATCACCTGTGTGACCCTCTAATCACCTTTGTGAGACTGACATATCAACTTTATGGGCACCCAGATGTACTTTGTGGGGCCCACTAGTCACCAATAAAGACATTTTTTACCTTGTTGGCCTAACTTAAAAATTGTTTTCCTGATCGTTAGACCAAACATGTTTTTCACTGCAAAAGCAATTTCATGCAGGATGATTTTTTTTTTTTTTCTTGTTTCTTCTTATCAAACATGTTCCTTTTCACATAAGCAACTCTTAAGTAAATAATTCCAGAGAATTGTTTGTTGTCAATCAATTTTTTAATTCCTAGAAGCAACACCAAATGGGCCTGAAAGAAAAGATTAAATGATGCTGGATATTTTAATACAAAGAGACAGAAAAAAGCAAATTCATGAAGAAGAAGAAGAATTGATTACAGAAGGGAAGCAAGGTGTTCTATGCCTCCCATTGACTGACATTACAGACCCACCTTTGTATTGTGTGGGATCCCTGCTTCATTAGCCAATGGGAGTGCAGGCTACCATAGTCTGCAGCTATGTTTCTAGACTTTTTCATGGTTGCATAAGAAAATTGTCTGCTCCAATTTTTCTAAGAATAAATCAATAAATCAACAATATAAGACATCATGTCTAGCATAAAAAGTAGACAATAGGTTTATCAAACATAATGGTGAGGAAGGGATTAAGAAGTTAGAGAAAACCAATATGTATACCACTGAAGAACACCTCCAACTCTCCATGAGAGAATTGGGTTTTACTTAAACACGAGTAAGCATAAAATGTTCAATCAAGCAATTTGTGTGGCCGAAAAAAATTGTACATGGAAGGACCCCAAAACAATTTAATTATTGGCTACATCACTGAAATCACACTAATAAAATGATCCAAACCGTCCAAAGGTTGGCCATCTACATTGATGGTTAAAAAATGTTGGCAAGTTATTTTAATGGGCTTATCACAATCATTCTGTTAAATATGACATATGTGCACTAATTTGGGTATTAAAGCTGATTTAGGATATTACATATGTTCCTGTGAATATATTGAAAAATTCCAATGCATTTCAATTCCTCCCATTTACTTCCATCCAAACAAAAAAAATTGATTACAAATGCAATTCATTTAATCCCATCCAACCACATTTGAAAGAGCCATATACTCCCAATTCATTTACCTCTAATTCCATTTCCCATTTACCTCCATTTACAAGCTCCCAAACGAGCCCTATTGACATTCATGCGGTTACTTATGTTCTGTAGTCCTTCGGAGTATAGTTTTTATGTTTTATTGCATACTTCTAATCTCTCTTACTAAAGATTCTTATACTGATAGAGAGGAATTAATCATTTGACTAATCTAACACACCCCTAACTCCTCTCTCTCTCTCTCTCTCTCTCTCTCTCTCTCTCTCTCTCTCTCTCTCTCTCTCATTTCTCTTACCTCCAATTCTCCTTTCCTTTGTCATATTCACATGATTTAGTCAGAGGTTTTGTTCTGAAAGGCAAGAGACCAAAGATTACAATCCCCACAAATTGATTTATGGTCTAAAGAAATCTTAGAGGCTGTGTCTAAAATTTTCACAAATTGATTATTAGTTGCAGATTTACAAGACGTGCCACTAATAATTCGGTGCATTTCAAGGGTTTTGGAAACAAAGTGCAAACTATGATGTCATATGTGGAAGAAATCCTACCAGAGATTAACAACTTCTGATCTATCAAGGAAGTACGGAAATTGTCAATTCTTTAGAGGTCCTTGTTTAGTTCAGTCAAGTCTATCATGGAAGCAAAACAATGCATGCTGCAAGGCTGCTAAGAATATGATGTGGTTGAGAGTTTTTTTTTTTTTTTTTTCCTTTGATAGTTAACTGAAATTCTATTAAAGAGAAACCAAGCGAGAACAAGTACCCAATAGAAAGAGTCTCGAGGCAAACACCCTCTTTTGATAGAACATCGGCAATATGCCTCTCTTCCTACATGGGGAATAAAAATGTTTAACCTAGAGGCAAGGTTAGGGATCTCATTAAAACAAAATTCATTTTCCAATGCTTGGGACTTGGGAAGGTTCCCCGTGATGTTACATTCATAGAGTTACCTTGAACAATAACCACACCCATGAATTTACTTTAAAAAAAAAAAAAAACAATTCTCAAAGCTTTGACAAGAGCCATGGCCTTGACGTTGCAAACCTCCCACCATCCAGAAGGGACCAAAAGACGCAGTCAAGGTATTTCCTTTTGAATTTGAAAGCTTTGTTATTGGACTGAAGAAGCGACGGAGATTTTACGTGATATTGATGCCGTTTTCACTTCGATAAAAGAAGCTCTTAGTCACTCCAAAGCCAAGCACATTAAGTTACAGTGCAATTAGGATAAAGAAGGGCATATGATGGCAATATTGAGTTTATGTGTATCATTTTGAGGAAGATTTAATAGATACTATGACCAAAGGACATGATGGGAAAATCCTGAAAGATCATGCTAGTAAGATGATTACTTGTCTTGATTAGTTGCTCTTTTGGACTTTTTTGTAGCCTATTATATGTGGAGTTTTTTTTTTGGTTGTTGCAAATCTGTGAGGTTATTATAGAAAACCCTAATCTAATTGTTACCATTCATGCAATTTAATCGTAGCCCTCACGTGCGTGTGTGCGCACACACACAAAAAAAAGGAGCACTGAATATAGTCCCAAGGCCACTTATATTCCCTTTTATAAAAGATACAACTAAAGACTCATAAATAAATTAACTACACTACTAAAATAAACCCAAAACTTGTAAGTCCACACATTATTGGACCCTACCAGTATTTTGGTCATAACTTGCTGCATTCATGTCTAAATTTTGTGACTTGGCTAGTCTAAAAGGTGGCTAAATAGGCTTTCAAATGGGATAAATTTCATGTCATTTCAACATTGCTTCGCACTTGAAAATGTTGTACAAACTGAGTGATAAAATCCACCTTGGCCTTCTTTGCACAATCTCCGACGCTTCTCAGATTCCCTCACATAAGTTCATCCAGGCAGAGAGAACTCCTTTAGTTGAGAGCTTGTAATATGGCTTCCTTTCACACATTCGACCAGGCACTTCGATGTTTTCTCTTGTTTCTTCGCTCTTCATATTCCTTCAAGTTGCTTCACACCACTTTTACATAGAAAATCTCCAGGGTTTATACCTTGGTTACATTTCTTGTCTTCTTGGGTATTTATTTATCCTGAAAAGCCTATGATGACTGTTAAAGGAAAACAAGCTATGATGGTTAACTGTCTCATGGGTAAATGATAGTAGAGTGTTGTTTAACAAAACCAAATAGCACGTTGGTGTTGTGTGACCTTGGCTAGTTTCAGAGGTGACTAAATAGGCTTTTAAATGGAGCCCATTTCATGTCATTCCAGCATTGTTTTTTTTTTTTTTTTTCCTGAGTTAGTACACACATCCCACTGTTAGTACACACACCCACACTGTTAGTCACCCTTCAATGTTAGCCACCCCCCACGTTGGGATTCAATACCTTGACCTCAGTGTTGAGACAAGGTTATCTTCACTCATTCCAGCATTGTTTGACACTCAAAAAGTGGCCTACAATATCATCATCATTATCTACGCCTTATCCCAATTAATTGGGGTCTGCTACAGGAATCCTGTTCTACTGCCAAACCTTCAATTAGACCATAGTGTTAGTCTTGCCCTGTCTCATGGGCCGTACGGCTGGAGGGCCGTTGTTGTGGGGCCCTTGCCCCCTCTTGGATATTGTATTTATTGTATTATTGTTCCTGCCTTTTTCCTTTTCTGCCCCTGGACCCATGTTGGGTCTTTCTCTTATGTGTAGGGGCATTCTTGTATTTTCCTTTGGATGTATATATGCTCTCTCTCCCTTGTTTGGGTTAGGGAAATTCATTCTCAGCAGCCTATCATGGTATCAGAGCAAGGTTCTCATGCCTGCCCCAACTGAGATGCTCCATCTCAGATCCGTCCCCACCATCTTCCCCAAATCCGGTCTCCTCACTATTTCCGGCCGTCAGCAGCTCCTCCAGCTCCGTTAGCTCCATCTGCAGCTCCGCCATCTCCGTTTACAGCTCCTCCAGCTCCGTCAGCTCCATCTTCAGCTCCGACAGCTCTGTTTACAGCTCCTCAGCTCCATCTACAGCAGCTCCTCCGCCTGCGACTCCGCCAGCAGCAGCTCCTCCGTGTTTCCCCAAATCTGTCAACCGTTTTGCAGCAGCTCCTGTCTCCTCACTATTTCGCAGCAGTTCCTCCTTGTTTCCCCAAATCTGTCAGCCGTTTTGCAGCAGCCTCGTCAACCTCTGTTAACAGTAACTCCATCAGATCTGTCAGATCAGCCTTTCGTCTGCAACTTCGTCAACAGCCGCTCCGTTGGATCCGTCAACCGAACTCCTCCACCTCTATTAGCAGCAGCTCATTTCGCTGTTCTCTCGCTGTGTTCCCATATTCGTCCAAAGACTCTCTGTCTCATGTCGGGCGATTGAAGATTGCCGTTGGGCAACCGAAGATCCCTTGGCCGACACAGATTAAAGGGGGCATCCTTCACTTTTGGTCTTTCTCTTATCTCTACTCCTATTCCCTATTGCTATGGACAAAGAACACTATCGGGCTGATGCCCCTCGATGTAGCTTTGATGGCACCAACTACGGGTTGTGGTCCATCCATTTCCAAAGCTTTCTTAAAGGTCGGGGGTTGTGGGGCTTAGTTGATGGCACTTTTCCAACCCCTTTGTCTACTGATTTAGACAAACTTGCCGATTGGGAGATGAAGAATGGGCGCATCATCACTTGGATCCTTGACTCCGTCGATAAGACGATCGCTATTGGCCTGACCCCGCACCGAACAGCCAAGGCGATGTGGGATCATCTCAAGGTGGTCTATCAACAGAGCAATGAAGCCCGTCTCTATCGTCTGGAACAGGATCTGGCCCATATTACTCAAGGTGACAGGACCATTCAGGCATTTTATTCGGAGATAGTGGCAATTTGGACCGAAATGGCGATGATGGATCCTGAGTTTCCCACTGATTTTCAGATATTTCACGATATGAGGGATCGCACGCGGGTTCGCCAATTCCTTATGAAGCTGAGACCGGAGTATGAGCATTGTCGAGCTGCTCTTCTCAATCGCAGCCCTCTTCCTTCTCTGAATGTTGCTATCAATGACCTCTTGGCTGAAGAGCAGAGGTTAAAGGTTCTTTCTACCTTACCTCAGTATTCTGCTTCCTCTGATATGGTATTAGCGGCTTCCGCTTCATCCAATCGTCGTGGCTCGAGTAGTGTGACGTGCCATGGCTGTAACAAATTAGGCCATGTGATCTCTCAATGCCGCGAGTTTTGTGCTTATTGTCGACGGATTGGACATGGCCTTATCGATTGCCGAACGAAGGCTTATGCTTCCCCCCTGGGACGTGGTCGTGGTAGCCGTGACCGTGACCGTGGTCGTGGCCGAGGTCGGGCATTTACGGCCACTTCTACTTCTTCGATTTCAGAGCCTGTTGTGAGTGACATTGCCAGCTCCTCCTCACCTTTGACTCCCGAGATGATTCAACAGATAGTGCAAGCCCTATCCGTTGCAGGTCTGTCAGGTAACTCACATTTGCTTCCATGGTTCTTTGACTCTGGTGCTTCGAATCACATGACTAGTGATGCCTCTCATCTTCATGATCTCCAGCCATACACTGGTACTCAGGTTATCTCTACTGCTGATGGGTCTCGGTTACCCATCCAGTCTGTTGGTTCCTTGACTTTCTCTCCTTCTTCCAATAGAAAGTTTGTTCTTCGTGATGTCTTTCATGTTCCTAAACTTTCCTCTAATTTGATCTCTGTGGGCCAGCTTACGGCCAACAATTGTTTAGTCATGTTTCTTCCTGATTGTTGCTTTGTGCAGGATCTGGCAACGGGGAAGGTGGTTGGGAAGGGTAGGCGGAGTGGACGTCTATTCATGCTGGAATTTGATCAATCTGTGACACCGGCCAATTGTTTTTTTGCACCTTCTGACACTGAAATTTCATTAGCCAACCGGAAGTGGAGACTATGGCACTGTCGTCTTGGTCATCCACATTCTGACCGGTTGCTTCATTTATTTTCTTCAGGGATGTTGGATAAACTGAATATTAACAAATCTATTTTGGATCTCTCTTGTCATTCATGTTGTTTATCAAAAAGCAAATGTGCTCCTTTTCCATTAAGTGTATCTCGCTCTTCTTCTATATTTGAGCTTGTTCATACCGATGTCTGGGGACCTTCACCTATTTTATCCATGTCTGGTTTACGTTATTATGTTATTTTCATTGATGATTTCACTCGTTACACATGGATCTACTTTATGCACTCCAAAGCACAGGTCTTTGACATCTTCCAACAGTTTGTTTCTATGGTAGATACACAATTCGGGGCGAAACTCAGGACCCTCCGCTCTGACTCAGGGGGTGAGTATGTCTCTTTGGCCTTCCGTACTTACCTCCAGGATCGTGGGATTATCCATCAAACCACCTGTCCTGACACTCCCCAACAGAACGGAGTTGCTGAACGCAAAAATCGTCACATCGTTGAGACTGCAAATACTTTGATGACTGAAACGGATGTCTCGCGTGCTTTTTGGGCCGAAGCTATGTTACATTCCGTTTACTTGATCAACCGCATGCCTACGAAGCTTCATAAGAATACTTCTCCCTACTTTGTTCTCTACGGTTCCCCTCCTGATTATTCCACATTTCGTGTTTTCGGTTGTGTGTGTTATGTTCATCTTGCTGCACGTGCACGTCACAAACTTTCACCTAAGTCCATTCGATGTATGTACTTGGGGTTTGGAGAAACCCAAAAAGGATTTCGGTGCTATGATCCTGTTTCCCGTCGCATTCGAGTGTCTCGTCATGTTGTCTTCCTTGAGCATGTTCCGTTCCATGCCTCTTCCGCTGTTTCCATGCCTCCACTTTCATCTCTTGACTTGACTTCTTTTCCTGACATTCATTCTGCATCTCCTACGTCCTCTCGTCCCGACATTGCCTATGCTGTCCAAGTTGTCAGTCAGTTCGTTTCGGCTCCTCAATCCCTCCATATGACCGCTGTCCTTCGGATTATTCGGTACTTGCGTGGCACAATTGACAGGTCTATGTTCTTTCCTTCCAGCTCCACTTTGGATCTTCGGGCATATTCTGATGCTGATTGGGCTGGATGTGCGGTCTCTCGCCGTTCCACTACTGGTTATTGTGTCTTTCTTGGCTCCTCCCTTATTTCTTGGAAGTGCAAGAAGCAAGGTACGGTTTCGAAATCTAGCACTGAAGCCGAATATCGCGCGATGTCTGCTGCATGTAGTGAGATTGTATGGCTTCATGGGCTTCTTGGCGATCTTGGACTTCCCCTTCAGTCACCAACTCCTCTCCATGTGGATAACCTCAGTGCGGTCCAGATTGCTTCCAACCCCGTCTTCCATGAGAGGACAAAACACATCGAGGTTGATTGTCACTTCATTCGCGAGAAATATCAGTCTGGTCTCATTTCTCTTCCCCATGTGGCGTCTCAGGATCAGATAGCTGACATTCTCACTAAGACGTTATCTTTCGCTCGTCATTCCTTCCTTGTTAGCAAACTGCTGCTTGTTGACGACCTACATCAGTTTGAGGGGGGGTGTTAGTCTTGCCCTGTCTCATGGGCCGTACGGCTGGAGGGCCGTTGTTGTGGGGCCCTTGCCCCCTCTTGGATATTGTATTTATTGTATTATTGTTCCTGCCTTTTTCCTTTTCTGCCCCTGGACCCATGTTGGGTCTTTCTCTTATGTGTAGGGGCATTCTTGTATTTTCCTTTGGATGTATATATGCTCTCTCTCCCTTGTTTGGGTTAGGGAAATTCATTCTCAGCAGCCTATCACATAGGTCATCAAGTCTTTCTTACATCTCCATCCACATCCTTTTGGGTCTTCCCCTTGCCCTTCTAGAGCCTTCAACTTGTACCAACTCCTAACCAGCGTGGTTCTTGGTCTCCGTTGCACATGATCAAACCATCTTCTTGGTCTCCATTGCACATGACCAAGCCATTTGCTTGGTCTCCATTGCACATGAAAAAGGGCCTACAATATGATTGACAAAAATCAGGGCACCACCAATTGACACCTTGACCTTTTTTCAGCACATTCTCCTTTGCTTCACAAATACCCTTGCATCAGTTTTCTCCGGTGGAGAGAACTCGTCCTTCCATGGCTTCCCTTTACACAGTGGAACAAGTACTATGATGAATTTTTCTGCTCTTCATAGGAATTGCTTCACATCACCTACACATTAAGAATCAGACCAGGGCTTTTGGACTCATTCGTGTTGTAGATCTGACTATGTTAATTTTTTTTCTTGGGTATTTGCTTTATCTATAAAAGCCCATGATTGCTAGCCATTTCATAGGTAAGTGATGGTAGAGTTAAACCCAATCTATAAATGTATCATGTGATGTATGAGGTAAGCAATTCTAATGAAGTCCTTAACTGTTTAGTGCATGATGATCTATGTGCACATGATTAGTGCGACCCATGTATGCGAATGGTTAAAAGGCTGCGTTAAAGCACTTTTACGAGTTGATATTCAATTTATTTATTTTCATTTTTATGTGAACAAGTTACTTCATGGTTATTGTGAACACCTTTGAGATATGCTGTGAGATGTTCCAGACCACCATTTGAGGGAAGCTTTGTCTCTTTCCGTGTGTATGTGAGCTATGTTTGATCACTCATTGTAGCACGCAGACTTCTTTGCATCAGGTTAGGGTAATGAGCAACCTTTTGAGCATGGAACAAACTATATTCACGTATTAACATCTATTTTCTTAGTAAAGTTTAAAATATCACACTTATAGGTGACAAAAACATAGTGTTCAACATCGGTCCTCCAGCTAGCAGTGTTGAGAACAAGACCAAGTAAAACTAATGTAACACATTCCCTTCAAATAAGTTTCCTGAACAATTGCTGACCTGGCCATCCAATTTCATTCACAAGCTTACACAAAAATAAAATAAGTATATACACTGAGAATGATGCCTAAACTCATTAGCACCAAAGCACATGAGAAGAAGGGAGGAGTTACTTGAAAACAGATTGTTTTCCACACTACCCCGAGCCATAAACTCATAAATGAGTACCCGATGTTCGTCTTCGCAACAGTAACCAATCAGTTTCACCAAATTCGGATGTGAAAGCTGCCCCAGAAATATAACCTCAGCCTACAAAGCCACGGACATCTTGATAAAATTCATAGACAAGAGTCATGTCCAAATACAACCAGGTACTAGAAAACCACCATAAATAAACAGGTAATATACAATGTTCGATCGAGAGAAACAGTTTAACCAATTGTACAGGTGCGACCCACCTCCCAGTTGACCAAAGCCGTTGATCTGGTGGGCCTCTCCTATCAAATGACTCAAGCCATCCGAAGAAAATGGGAAATTTGAACTAATGCTCTAAGTTGGAACTGCTAGGATCACATGATGGGAGAGATTTTGTGGTCTGCTAGCGTCCACCCTGGAACCCACTATATGAACAACTAAGATCGCTAATAGTTAGCAAAATGACATGACAAAAAAAGGTATGGCAAATGTTTGTGTTTAATTTGCTGTCGATTGTTAAAAAATGCAATCAAAACTTTAGTCTTAAACACAGAAAACACAAAAAATTCAGAGAGAAAAGTTTGGGTTTAATAGGATTTGGACCAAAAAATTTGTAAAATGGCATATATGTGTCTCTATATTATATAAAAAATAAGGGCAAAAGAACTTCCATTAAAATAATTAGATTTTCCACATGTATGAGGAATAACGTATATAGATTGTCGAATGGTGTTTCTTGTCTCTCAAATCCTTGCTTTTCAAGCAGCTTACATGCAAATCAGCCCGTATCTACTAAAAATTTTCAACTTCTACTGAATTTTATCAATGGGTGGCAACCACCAATCTCTAATTTCCAAATTTCCCCCAAAAGCTTCTATGAGTAAAATGTGTTTTATTGAAATAAATGTGTTTAATTTGGTTTGCACAAAAAAAAAAAAAGAGTTTATTTCTTCTTACTTCTGAAATATACAGAGTTTTAAACGTTTAATCAATTATATGAGTTATTTTTTTCTTTAAAAAACACAGAGTTTAAAATGGAGTTATGCTACCAAAGGGATTGGTGGGGTCCGCCTTACAGGCTGATGGTCGAATGGAATCTCGATCAAGCATTATAGATTTCCAGTAAATTAAAAGTGCTACAAAACCATACCAGCCATTCTCTATGGCCCTGATAACTGTTATTGCCATCGTGAACCTTAACGGCTACTTGAAGAGGCTGAAGGCCCTCTCTCAGACCTTCAGAAATGAACCCTTTGTAAACACTTCCAAATCCACCTCCACCCAAAACATTAT
This sequence comes from Liriodendron chinense, assembly GCA_003013855.2. Taxonomy (NCBI): domain Eukaryota; kingdom Viridiplantae; phylum Streptophyta; class Magnoliopsida; order Magnoliales; family Magnoliaceae; genus Liriodendron; species Liriodendron chinense. Next base: position 576,414 of record PVNU02002984.1, on the reverse strand, counting down.
CTTGCCTGAAGTTCCCTGTAATTACCTTCAACTCACTGTAAGTGAACACTATCAATGGATTCACAGCCGTATCCCGACGTAAATCCTCAACTTCTTCAGGATTCGATGGCAATTTAGTACTATCATCCTTCACTTCTTCTTTTTTTGGTGTTTGGCTTTCATTCTTTGGAGATTCTAACATGAATAAATGATGAAAATGAGCAAAACATCAAAATAAATAAATCCCAACTACCAAGTATCTAACTTGTTTTTATCTTGAAGGTTTAGGGCACAAACCAAGTTCAAAATCCTATAATAAACTAAGCATAACACAATTTCAGAGAGAGATGGGACAAAACATTAATATGAAATAAGGAAGAATTCAAATTTCAAACAGATTTTTATCATAGAAAATATCAACAGAAGTCCATATTCAATACAACAAGCACAATTCAAGAAATTTAAAGAAGACGAAGTAAAAACAATGTCCGAAACATTTTTAAAAAAAAAAATAAAGAAACTAAAGCTCAAACATCAAACTCCTATAACAACTAGAACCCACTTATAAAGGACAGTTTCAAATCAAAACCCAAAGAAGGAAGATAAGGGTTTTTTGGTTGCACCAAATTTCATGAAATATCATGAAAATTTGCACCAAATTAGACTGATTAATCATGGCATAAAATTTCCTGATATTCGGTGCAACCAAAAGCATTCAAAACTAAACCAGCCAAGTACAATTATATTTCATTTTATTTGTTTTACAAGTCTTTATAAAGAATATAAATGCAACCAAAATCCAATAACAACCACAACCCACTTCAGAAAACCAATCAAAACATCTTCACCACAAGTGGCACATCTCCATGGTGGTCAGATCATAGATTAGTTTGGTCATCATGTAGGTGGGTCACAGCCTTAAAATAACAGCAGCCAGACTATCTGCTCACTAGCTTCAACTCGATGGTTCACTCAAAATTGAGAAGAATAAAGCTGCACCCTGATCAATGTTTTAAAGATCTCGAGCCATGTTTTTCGGTGGTAGGTTCCAGTCCAAACCAGTCCGACCATCCGGTTCGGTCCTGATTTTAAAACACTGACCCACATTCAACTGGAAAACTTCCAAAATGATCACACAATCAAGATTGTGAATCACTGGCATTTTTGGTCCCAACCACAGGGTATCCCACTAAATCAACATTACCAATCACCATACATATCTACAGGCTGTACTAGATAGAACCACTAAGTGTACTTCAGAGAACTTATATGAAACTTACTTCACAATAGCATTACTCAAGACATAAACCTAGATTCAAGATCAAATCCTACGCAAAATCCAATTAGTGAAAAATCTAATAAAATAAGAGAGAAAACTGAAAATACAATGAAATAAATCTTTTGTCTTAACTTGTTTGCGATCATCCACACCGTAGCCCAATTACAAGAAGACTAGTTCAAACATAAAAATGACAAGATAGAAAAAAAAAAGGGGAAAAGAAAGAAAGAAAACTTTATTCAATTGAAAATTCATACAAGTGCAAAACCATAACAAATCTCATAGCAATCCAATCCCACAAAGACCAGTTTTCTCCAGAGAGAAGAAAAGGAGTACAGAATCCAATTCCTTTAGGATGCATTCAGATTTTCAATCGAAGTGAGCGGTGATAACAGCCTAAATCTCACACACGACTGAAATTCAGAATTTGGTTACCATTATGAATCAAATGGGCTGTGCTCAGGCCTGGCTTCAATTGAAAATGTCACCTAATTTGGGTATGAGCGCATCTTTGTTTATTATCACGCCTGAAAGTCCACGACCAATCTTCAGGCCTTGAATCAAGCCCAAGCATGTTCATGGCAGAGGCAGACTAGGCCTAGAAGCCACATGAGCCAGCATGGTCCATTGCAAGCCTTGGTCAACTACTCCAGAAGAAATTGAACGAATCTCAATTCAGTTCAATCGCGTTAGAAGAATGAAGAATCGGTATGGCACATAGAGAAGCAATAATCAGGTCTCAAACACACAAGAAATCATAGATTTTTGTGGTCCGTTATGATGAATGAAAGAATCCACAAGAGATGATGGAATCCAGGGTGTGGAAATAGAAAAGTTAATGATTTATTTCCATTGCCACTGTGCAAAATGGATTCCTTTTTCATGGGTCATGTTTGTTTTGCAAGTATAAATAATGGTTACATTCATTTTCTGAAAAATGTGTATCTGGATAATGATGAGAATCTTATCTTGGAGTCCATGGTTTTCATCGATCTCCAAACATGACCGCATATCAAATCAAGGGAAAACCTTTCCCTAGGATTTGGTCCATTCAAACATGTAAGTAAACATTTTGCAGTAAAACGGAGAGTGAACTTTGAACAAGGTCTTATATACAGTTAACCGTAATCCTACTCAAACCGATTGCATATTTTCTATGCGAAAAATACCCCTTAAAATTTTTGGATCAGCAGTGTTGCCTCCAAATCCCCTCCTAGAGGGCCACCAATTACAGCCGCAGGTATTCAATAATGGCCCGTTTGGCACCATGGATTTGAGGAGAAAGGAGGGGAAACTGGTTGCTTTATTCTGTTTGGTACCTTGGATTTGATGATAAGTGGATTTGAGAGTAATCTAGGAGAACTCAAAAAGGCACTCTTAGCCCTTTTTCAAATCCTCAAAAAAGGGTGGGATTTGAGGAGAAATCCTTCCCAACGTGGGACCCACCGTAATGTGTCCCTAACTATGGAACCCAACATGATGTATGTTTTCCATCCAACTTGTTGATAAGGTCACAAAGACCTGGATGAAGGGACCACACAAATTTCAGTTTAATCCAAAACTTTTGAGCATCATAAAGGTCTCACTCTCTATTTTTTCTTGTTTTATGGTCCACTTTAGATGTGGATTTGCTTTTTTTTTGGATCTTGGCATAAAATGATCTGTAAAAATGGATGAATGGCATGGATTTAAAAATTGAGGCTAATACGGTGGGATTAAACTTTACACCGTCCATTCCTTCATGTTTGATTTCTCTCCAAATCTTGGCTGCCAAACAGAAAATCTGGAATTGATAAGAATTGGAATTGATGAGAACTCATATCATGCAATCCACTTCTCCTCAAATCCATGGTGCCAAACGGGCCATAATGGTAACAATGGCCATAATGGCCACCACCATTACTGTCGCGATGCAGGCCGTAATGGCAGTTGCGGTCTTTAAAAAAACAAAAAAGTATCAACCCTGTAATGGGCCGTCTTTTCGATAACAGTCATTACGGCTCCATAACGAATAAGGGTTCCCACCAATACTGTAACTGTTATTGAATACCTTGACAGCCAGATGTACAATGCACCTGCAAATTTGTTAAACAGAATGCAAGATGTGGGCATGCATTGCAACAGCTTGAGCATCCAAACACACACCTAACATTTTCAATGTGATAAATAATACAAAAACAAATTCATGTCCAAAATCCTACAACCACCACACCAACTCACAGAGAACCAATCCAAACAAAATAACCTAATTATGGGTTAATCATTGTCAAACAACCACTTTCTCTAAAAGCTCGAACTGTTAGAGGATGGTGTATCAATGTATATCAAGGGACTTCAACACTCCCCCGCACGTGCGGGGTGGAACTCAGCACGGGAACATATTGGGCAAGGGTGGAGGGACACTCATAGCTCACACCCACGTGGAGGAATAATCACAACTCACACCATAAACAGCCCCCCGTGGGAGAATATATTACCGGTGGCATATTTGCTACTTCCGGGATTTGAACACAGGACCTTCCGCTCTGATACCATGTCGGACTTCAACAATCATCCTACCCAACTTTGCATACGGCGGTACCCCATGAGAGGAATTACATGATATGCCATCTGGATGTTTGCACAGTAAATCACGTGGGTTTTCAGTTCTCACAAGTGGGGCCAATGGTGAGGCAATCTAGACCACTGGCTTGTTGTGCTCAGCCGTGGATGTACCATGTCCCAAAGATCGCCTCAATAGGATAATTTGATGGCCTAAAAATAGGCAGTTAAGAAGAGAAATGCAGCAACAGTCCACATTCAACTGAAAACAGAAGTCCTAATATTGGTAGCTAGGATCTTCCAAACTGGGAGACATTAAAGGCACGGTCCATCCATGCTTTGAACCCAAAGACCAAAGGTCTGGATTACCAAACCGAAGACCCCACAATTGAAAACCCGCAAAGAGGATGCAAAGACAGGGATGGTCTTACTGATAATTCCTCACTCTGTTAAAAAAAAGAACAATAAATAAATATTTTTTTTGGAAAAAAATTCAAACTTAATAAAAAAAACACAGAATTCAAAGTTTTATTTTTATTTTTTAAAACAAGAAAATTCTCTTCGAAAATGAAAACCCACATTCAAAATCCCAAACAAACAAAACCCACAAACAGAAATCTAATCCAAAGAGCAGAAAAAAGATAATACCTGGTTTGGCATTGCATGATACTCTGTACACAGACCATTTCCATCTAAACCAGCAATTCCCCATCAAAAAACCAATACCAAAACCCAACTCAAAACAAACCCATCATCCCACCCACTTGAAATCTTGCTAGAATTTGATGGAGAGAGAGAGAGAGCCACTTGAAATCTTGCTGGAATTTGATGGAGAGAGAGAGAGAGAGAGAGAGAGAGAGAGAGAGAGAGAGAGAGAGAGAGAGAGCTCTATTTCTGTTTCTGTTTCTGTTTCATACACACAGAGAGTGGAACAAGCAAAGAAAAAGAGAGTGTTCTGTTTCTGTTTCTGCTTCACAGCGAGAGAGAGAGATTTCCGGGTTTTTGTGGTCATAGTAGCAATGATGGGTGGGTTTTGTGCGTGGGGGTGGTGGGATCTTGGCTGTGCAGGAAATGGCCGTTGATATTTCTAACTAAATCTCCTAGTTCACCACACTTTTAAAATTGGCGGTAACATGGGTTACACTCTTGAGAGCGGACAGACATCTACCTGTGCCCGGGGCTGTGTGAATCTCATAGAGATGTGCATGACAAATCCACTCCGTCCATCTGTTTTTTAAAGACCACAAAAGGATACACGCTAAAAATCAGGCAGATCCAAAACTCAGGTGGGCCACCAAAAATGAAACATTGGGAACGGAAACGTCCACCGTTGAAATCTTCCTGAGCTGACCATGATATTTTACGCCATCCAAACCGTTAAATGGTTATTACCACTCTGATAAACTGCAGGAACAAATATCTTCCTGATGCAAAACTTCCGTCAACCTCAACCGTTCAGTCCCCACTGTTTCTTGTGGTATGTTCGCATGAGTTTTTGATATGCCTATTTTTAGATTCCTATCTTATTATGGTCTTTAAAAACAGATGGACGGAGTGGATTTGTCACATAAATCTCTTTGGGCCCACGCAAGTGAGCCATCTCAAGGAACAATGGGGTTGAAGCACAACCGTTGAAACGTTTTTGGGACCATCATGATGTTTATTTGCCATCTAAAGCCATGGTCCAAATAAGGTTCCAATGGCGGGCATTCAATGACCTTTTCTTGTGGTGTGGACCACTAACACAAACATCATTAGTGGGCCCCCACACAGCTTCTTGGGGCTACAGGGATTCCAGCTTCAACCGTACACATGTCTATTTTACGACTATCCAGACCGTCTAAATCTAAGAACTGGTAACATTTTGATTTTTCCCTTAGAAATGGACCACTCACTATTTTAACTTTTAACCATTCATTTGATAGGATGGTTGAGATTGCTTGATGGGCAAGATTATAGAGATATGCTTTATCCAGTGTGTCGCATGATTTGGATGGTCTGGATTCGATGTACACGAGTGCCACATGCGAGGTGGATGAGTCACCACCATATTAAAAATAGTGGTCAACTCTCAGAGATTCTTGCCGGGTGGGCGTGCGTGTGCTGTTAGCCTGTCATATCTTTTTGGACTCAAATGCTTTTCTTCGCTTTTCTTGCACTTTCCTTTGGGTGTCAGTGGGTGGTGACGCATTTTAATCCTAGCCGTCCCTTTCCATCCTTTTCTCCATCTTATCGTGCGCCTACGCTTTCCCTACACCCTCTCCCACCGTTCATACATATCTCATGACGCGTGTATTTTTGTCGGGCTACACTTGGGGGACTCGGATTTCGTAGTACAGCGCACAGCACCCATCGTTGGTACTGTGTGATGGTGGAAAAGGTCTGTGGGCCCCACCTAATGTATGTGTTTTATCCACGCCGTCCATCTATTTTTCCAGCTCATTTGAGGGCATTATCCAAAAAATGAGGGTGATCAAAATCTCAGGTGGACCCCACCACAGGAAACAGCGGTGATTGAATGGCCACCGTTAAAAACATTCAAAGGCCTAGGTTGGAACTCCTGTTGATTAGGTAGCAACGTCTTGAATGGAAGGAAAGCTTCATATGAAGCCTTTTTGGCCCAAGAAGTTTTTAATGTTGATATAAAACTTTACGGCCTCGGGCAGTTTTTAACCGTGGCATTCAATCAACCATTCTTTTATGTATCTGCCTCATTTTTTTTTATCAATGCCCTAAAATGATCTGTTAAAATGGATGGATGGCGTGGATAAAACACATGTATCATGTTGGGGCTCACAGGTTTTGTGCATAGCATCATATGTGTTTTGTTCACAATGTCCATCCATTTTGACAGCTCATTTTACGGGATGATCTAAAAAAATAAGGCCGATCCAAATCTCAGGTCAGCAACACATTAGGAAATAGTGATGATTGAATGCCCACTATTAAAAGCTTCCTAGGGCCCATTGTAATGTCCATGTGCCATTTAATCAGCTGATTAAGTTAAAAAGACATCAGTGAAGAAAAAACACATGCGAATATCAGCTTATCCAATACTTTCGTAGCTTCTAAAAAGTTTTAAGGGTGGCTTTTCAGTCACCACCGTTTCATGTGGTGTGGTACATCAGAGATTTGGCTCACTTTGTTTTTTGGGCTCAAGCCCTAAAATTAGGGGACAAAATTGATGAGCATAGATGAAATACATACGCCCACCCACCAGTGGGGTTAGTGTGTCTCCTTAGCACTCGAACTTGAGACCTGTTGTTGAAATGCCTAGGCGTCTTCCTGATGGGCTAGGTCTATGCATTCTACATTCACATTGTTCATCTGTTTTGTCATATCACTTCAGAGCATGACAAAAAATGAAGTAGATCCAAATCTCATGTGTACAATACGATAATGGTCCATTATTAAAAACTTCCTAAGGCCCACTATAATGTTTATTTGGCATCCAACCTATTGATAAGGTCACACAAGCCTAAATAAAGGAAGAAAACAACTTGATCCAAAATTATTGTTGCCCATAGGAAGTCTTTAATGGTCAATCACCACTGCTTCCCGTGGTAAGATCTACCTTAGATTTGGATCACCTTTATTTCTATAGAATGATTTAAAAAAAAGATGGACAATATGGATATAAAATTCCAACGTTATAATGGCCCCATTGTAAGGGTTGCACCGTCTTTTATGAAGAGCTTAACCTAATCGGCTCCCCAACTAAGCGGCCACACAAAAGATATTTGAAAGGGACGAAAGATTCAGCAAGACTGGCAACAGCTTAAACCGGTGAGACCGACCTTGATGTATGTGTTATATCCCGCCGGAAAATAAGAAGATCCAAATCTCAAGTGAACTATATGTGGGGTTTGCATTTTCACCATTAAAATCTTCTCTTGGGCTACAAGTTTTGGACAAAGCTGATATTGTGTATTTCCTTCATCTGGGTCTACATAACTTTATCAACGAGTCTGGATCCTCTGTTGGCTGCAAAACGGGGAATATCTATCTGCAGCCTTTTCACCAGTCCACGTCACACTACATGATATCAGTGAGATCAGGTTGCACTGATGGTGTGATCAGATTGCAAACCTATGTGATGACGTGGTTAGATAGCAAATAAAAAGGCTGCAACAGGTTAGATAGCAAATAAACATTACAGTGGACTCTACTACGAAGTTTTTAATGGTGGGCATTCAATCACCCACTTTCCTATAGTGTGGTCCACCTGATTTTAGGATCTGCCTCATTTTTGGACCATAACCTAAAATATGTCAAAACGAATGGACAACATAGATAGACAGCACATATATCTAGGTGGGCCCCACTTCAGGGCGTCACCCACAAATCTGTTACGTACCCTGCCTCACCTAATCCGCCTTTATGCATTCCACCTACTCGCACATGGTTGGACCAATCGAATCTCACCACGTCAGGGCTTCACAGAGTTTAGAACCTCGGCAAATCTGCTCCGTCCAATATGCATTTCATGGGCTGCCATAAAAAAATCACATGAAACTGACGGATGTTAACAATTTCATAAATGACGATCAAGATTGTTTAAACAAAAATAGGTCCAATCAACCATCCGATCCATCTATCTATTTGTTAGGGCCCATCATGCTAACAATTCTAAAGATCACTTTCGTTAGTCAATCGTAGCCATCCCATCCATGGCTTGAAAAAACGATAGCCGTAGTATATAAGGCCAAATTAAGTATGGATCTTATCATCCTATCAGTGCACTTTTTGTGTGGTAGTTCATGAAATATGTTCTCAACTAAATAGGCAGTTCAGATCGATCTATTGGACGTAGGATCTCTCTCAGAGGGCTGTCAATGGGCTGGGCTTGGACCCCACGAAAGTAAAATTTTGAATAGGCCCAGCCCAAACAGTTTAAAATCAGGGCAGGCCCACACTATAGCATTAGGCTCCATCTATGTCTAAGAGCCCGTCAGCCTGGCCCAAGCCAATCCAGTCCATCCTATATATCATGCATTTTGGGACACACTAAATGAACGGCCCAGATTCTGAAGAAAAATGGGCTTGTCAACTCAGGCTCGGTCCTGTTTCTTTTTGCTCGTCATGGGTCTGGGCCCAGTTCAACTTAGATTGACCCCAGCCTGTTGACAATCTATCCACCACCATTTGGAAAAGAGTGATGATTCATGGTCCTCACATTTGACACTCATAAAGGGGTATCTGGACTTTAACGTCCCTGATTTTTGAACCACATGAAATTCTCGATTAATCAGGTTAAAAAATTAATTTCATAATTAAATAACAAATTGAACACTTAGTATGTTGGTAGAGCCACTTATAGTGGAGGGTAGGTCAAGGGATATATTCCCAACGTGGTATTTAGCGAAATTCTATAAATCTTATTATTGTTCTTGTTTGTTTTGTGGTGAGTTTTGATGTAAGAAGAAGACTTTGTACGAGATCGGTTGTGGACCATCTAGTCATGTCAGCCTAGATCAATTTGGATCATAGGTCCTCTTAGGCCAAACCATATCAAGGCCATGATTTCTAAAATGTTTGATCACTAGATTGTCCACAGCTAAGGGGAATCATGAGAAGGTTTGGACCTAAATTAAGTATTGAATAAACTTAAGAAAGTTAAAGAGAGAGAGAGAGGAAAATCCCTAGTTTTTCCTAATTTTTTTGAAAAAATGAATTGTATAAAAGAACCTGTTCGGCTACGGTTGGTCAACCGAAGCTAGCCTATCAGTCGACCGAACGTGTTGTTCTTCATCCAATAACCAAAAGTTAGATTTTATGGTATTTTTTATCGACCAATGATCGAGTTCAGTTGACTGAGGAAGTCCTCAGTCTATCTCGGTTGGCCGAGGGGATCGATTGAAAATGGCAAAATTAGCCCAACAATCAAATTGTATAAAACTGGGTAGTTTCGGTCGATCGAATGGAAGGTCCGATCGACTGAAAGTGGTAAAATTTGACCAGAAACCTAATATGTAAAATCAACATTTTTTCGATCCTAATAGGGATTCAGATTTTAGATTTAAAACCTTACAACTGTTTGGAGGATTTAGTTCTACTGACAATAGGTGAGTGAATCACAACAGTTTCATACTTGTACTATTAAGATGGTTGATGTGATTGCTTTGATTGTGATGATTGCAATCTTGCCATGATTGATATAATGTGTTGTTGTATTATCATGATTCTTGTTGTATGATTCATATTCTGAACATTTCTGATGTGCATTGAGCATGTGGATACGCAAAACAATAATATCATGAATTCATTGTTTCCTCTCAGAGAGAGATGTTTATAATCTCACAAGACAAACATCAACATTGAGAGAGAGAGAGAGAGAGAGAGAGAGAGAGAGATGTATATGATATCATGAATTCATTGTTTCCTCTTAGAGAGATGTATATGATCTCACATGACAAACACCGACATTGAGCATGCACTACATGCGCCCTTAGCATTATGCATGCACACCTCATGCCTGAGTTCCTGGGGGATCCCCTTGATGGTTTCCTAGTAAAATCATACCAGATGCCCATGATTAGTGGAAGCCTACTCAAGGAGTAGATGCGGGCCTTGCCCACGGTTACTTATGGTTGAAGCTTGCCAGGTGTAGATGTGGGTTGACGATTTTTCAACCCAAATGGGACCACACCAAAACAGCAAAAAAATACACAAAAATGCTTGGTTTAACCATGGCCTTTGTCTGCTCTTGGTTTAACGACGGACATAGTTCGCCGTAAATACAGAAATGGTCCGTCGTTAACTGGTCAAGTACCGCTCTGGCGTTTTAATGGACGGAAATTTACGACGAATTGAAGTCCGTCGGAAAATTATGAATAACGACAAATTTTATCCGTCGTTTACGACGGATTAAATTCGTCGTTAATTGAAAGTTTCTGACGGATTCGGATGTCACAATTCTGCGTCCCACCAGCCAGAGACGGCAATGCTTGACGAACTTTCCTGGATTTAGAGACGAATATGTTCCGTCGCAAATCCTGAATTATACTACATGTAGCCAAAAGTGATTTTTTGTAGATTTTCAGTTCGAAAAAAATAGTTATTTGCAAACGAAAATCAAGACGTGCAAAGAAATTAAAAATTGAGATTTAAAAAAAATGATATTTTTAAAGAAATTAACATTCAAAAGAAAAAAAATCACAATTTGAAAAAAAATTAGAAGTTTTAGTAAAATTGGTAAGTTAAAAAAAATCATGATTTTTAAAAAGAAATTAAGGTTTTGTATTTTGAAAAACCTGAGAAGTTTGTTACAAAATGAGATTTTGAAAAAAATTGACATTTTGAAAACGATATTTGAAGTTAAAAAAAATTGTAGTTCTGAAAAAAATAAGTTGAGAAGTTTAAGAAAAAATTAACACTGTCTGAGAAAAATTGAGATTTTAAAAAAAAAATCAAGATTTTGAAGGAAAAAAAAAAAAACGAGATTTAAAAAAAAAAAAACTGAGATTTTCCAGGACCTTAGGTGTCACCTTACAGTTTAGTAGGTATCATCCCTAACGTGGGGCCCTCCTTGATGACGTGTTGTATGTCAACACCTTTCAATTGTTTATCCAGCCCATTTTAGGTCAGTATACCAAAAATTATGTAGATCCAAGTCTAAGGTGGACCACACCATAGGAAATAGTGGTGATTAAGTGCCACACTGTTAAAAATTAGTTATGGCCCCTAATAAAGTTTTACTAATGTTTATTTGCAATCCATCCTATTGATAATGTTAAGAAGAAATTGATGATTGGTCCAAAAGTATGGCCCACTTGAGATTTAGATGTAAAAGTTTGGTGGCCCTAACTCCAGGGTGGATTAGGTGAGACTTGGGACTCACTTAAGACGGTGCAGCCCTTATCGTAGGGTTATCATGGGGCCCACCTTAATGATGTGTATTATATCCATGCCGTTCATCTGTTTCTCCCGCCCTCTTTAGGATGATATACCAAAAAGTGTGTAGATCCAAATCTTAGGTGGACCACATCACATGAAATAGTGGTGATTGTCTTACCATTAAAAATTCCAAATGCCCCATCAAAAGATTTTAGTAATGTTTATTTGTAATCTAACCTGGTAATAATGCCAAGAAGGTCTGGATGAAGGGAAATTAAAAAGATGAGGTTGATCCAAAACTTTGGTGGCCCACTAAAAGTTTTTAATGGTTATGAATCACTTTTTTTTTTCTTGACACGGCCCAACCAAAATCCCCAAGTCGGTTCCCCCGCCCGAAAACCCTATCGCCCTCATCTCTCTCCCTCCATTGGCAGCAGCATTTCACTCTCACGCACTGTCCCATTTCTTGCTGCCCTACGCAACGTTACTTTCTTGTGGGTATGCCTCTCTCCTCTCTCTCTCTCTCACTCAGTCACTCTATCACACACTCTCTCACTGCTTAAATTTAGCCAGGAAAGTTTACATTTTGATTGTCATGGAGGGATGTGTTTTATGCATTAGGATTCTGTTAGAAATGATAAGATTGATATTTTTTTCCTTTTTTTTTTTTTTTTGAAATTCTGGTAAACTCAATTGATACTTCTAGAGAATGTAGTTCTTATGCTTGATTATAGATGGATTTCTGTGATTTCAGTCGTTGTGCGGAAATTCATTGCAATTTCTACATTTGGGATTTATATGAAACGATATGATTGAAATGGGGGTTTATTTCCCTTGGCTTCACATTCTGCTAATTCAGTTAGGAAATCCTAAATGAATGGTGGTTTGTTAATGCTTGTTTAGAGATGGGTTTTGTGATTTTTTTCATCTTGTGAAAGTCCAAGGTGATTTGAACCGGTTGCAGCTACTGTGGTGGTCCATGATTTCTTTCTTTTCTTCGATTGCTATCTACTGAAATGTAAATTACCAAAATCTCATGAAACACATCCAATCATCCAATACGAGAGGAATTATAGAGTTCTATGTGTCAAACATAAAACAAATGTGATTAGCTGATGCCCAACATTCTGTTCATGTGGGGCCCATTGCTGTAAGAGCTAACAGATTCCATCTGGATTTGAGTAATTGGGTAAGACAAATGTTGCAGAGCACTTTCCCCAAGGGACTCTTGGATGGAACTTGTGAACATGGAACAAGCACATGGGATCCAGGCTGCTCATTGGGTAGCTAGTCTATGTGGATGCAATAGGGCTTGCAAACTTGACTTTATTTTGGATTGTTTGCTAAAAATTAGCAAAACTTTATTTCGGATTATTTTACTGCTTTTGTTGACTAATCTACACAGATTTCTATTGTGATTTGGCATATTTGTGCCCAGGAAGTCCTTGTATCTGTTTCAAAGCTCATCTCAACATATTTTTTTCCTATAAATTTGTTTGGATTCATAATTCATAAATCTGCATTGGTTCAGTTGAGTTCCAAACTTCCAATTCATAAATCTGCATTGGAGAACTCATGTGTGATTTGTTTCGTTTTTGTCTTATTCAGAAGTTTTGATAAAATATATATTTCTGAACTGAAGCTAACTTTGTCTAACAGGGTTCTTCTCGGTCTAGCCTCCATAGTGAGGCTAACATCAACCTTGCTGATTATTCAGATGTATGTAAACAGTTACACCTGACATTCTTTTCAGGTTTGAAGTGTTTACAACTGAAAAACTCTACAGGCATCCAAACAACACTTTAGGTGTAGGATTTGGCCATTGTTTGTGATGGGTTGTCTTTGTTTGCTGTTCATTTTGCTTTGAGCTTGGCTTGTCTCAATCAAAATTAACCATCTAATATCTTACATGTGGCAGGTTGGACGGTGGATCCCGACCGTCTATCTATTGAGACCACACTCATAAGATCCTAGCCATCAGATCAAGGTCATTCAGATGGATGGTAAAGGATGAAAATAGTTTGTTGTTCAATGAGAAACAATGATGGACAGGACCATCCAATTGCTGCATTTTTCAACCGTGGACCATCTAAAGATAGTACCAAGTAGATGGACAGTCCAGATCCACAACCTGATCGTCTACCTCTAAGGTACTAACAACTAAAGCACGAGGTGCATTGGTTGCAACTTAGACAAATTTTAGTTAGTTTTTGCTAATGTCTTTTTCATTGGAATTTGCTAGGATGTAACTGGTTTTTGCTTTTCTCATTCCTTTTCTTGTTTCAACAACTCTAGACCAAATTATATTGATTTGTGCAATGATGTTGGTACGTAATGTTTCTTCTTTCTCTCTATTTCTGTTTTATGATTTTAAATTTTGTTATAATGTGAAGTTTGGGAGAAAATGGGAGACTGAGCAGCAAGATGGGTCGGTGTATCGAGCTGATCAAGGATCAGTTGCCAATGGGCATTCTTCAAATATGGTGGTTATAAATGGGAATAGAAACATCAAAACACATCTGATATGACCATTTTTTAGCAGTTCTGGAGTCAGGTACGCATCAAAATGATGCATATGATGTCAATGGATAGAACATTCTTGTTCTTAATTAGCAACTCTATGTATTTTATATATTTTGATACCTAGTGATTTTTAATTTCAGGAGAGGGATGGCACCACACAACTTCTTGTATCTCTTTCTGGGAGAACTGACGAAAAGCCATATGATTACTCAAACCACTCTAACTGTGATAGTTATTGAATAATGCTTGGTTTATTAGTTTAATTGATGCAAACCTCATGATAACATATGTTAAATATGAAACAGAGTAATTAAGTTGATTCTTTTTTTAGAATTAGAAATTTTTTTATTGAAAAAGGCAATAAAAAACAAAACAAAGGCACAATCCGCCGAGATGGCAACCCGTCTATGACCTAAGAAAATCAAGATTTAAATCCTTAAGCATAGGGACTATAGAGGCCCATTCAACGACAAGCATTCTGGCGCTTTGAGAAATAGCTTCTACTGAATTGCTTTTGTTCCTAAAGCATCTTGTATTTCTTTCCTCCCAAATGGCCCACCAAATAGCAAGCAAGGAAATGCGCCATAGCTCCTTTTTAATCTTTCCTAAAACAACTCCATGCTATGCTAACAGAATTCCTCCAGTCTTGAATGGAAAGCACCAAAAGATATTGAACAGGCAAAGAAAGTCCATCCAAATGCGTCTAAACCATTGCCTTTAAAAGAGTTCTTTGATCGAGGAAAATACTCTGTCAAGAACCGTAGGAAAGAACGAGGACCAAATGTGTTAAGAAAAAGGAAAAAAATGTTTAGTAATACCTGGAATAACTGCTCATATTTGGATTGAAGTTTTTTGCAATTTGTGAAAGATATCATGTCCTGATTCTTGGAACCCAAAAGCTGCAGGCAGCATTTGTTTGTATGGTAGAAAGCTTTTGAGTTTATGATATTTACTTTTGCAGGCAAAGATCTCTGCTTCCTGCTTTTGAATCTACAGAAATGCACACCTTAACAGAGAGTTTAAGTAGGTAAATTCGATGCCACTTAGATGGAAACCATAGCTAGGCAGTCCTTACTTTTGGGTTTTACAGATTCCCTGTTATCCATGGATCAGAAATCATCAGCTGCCATCTTTACTACGGAGTTGGTATAATTGTTATTTATATTTGGTCTTTGTTGCTTACAGGGATATCATTCATGGTAATCCAGATGTGAAGTGGGAAAAAGATGATGAGCAGATTCCGATGGTTTTGGCGGCAAGGCAAATTGCAAAGGTATCTGAACACTATTTGTTATTGATCCATGCTTTGTATCACTGTGGCAACTTTCGGATGTTCCCAATCAAATTTTTGTTTCACTGAATTACTATCCAGCTGGACACTAGAAGGATCTTAAAAAGATTAGCAAAACAAAATTTAAAGCAACTGGGTTGTATGGTGGCGAAGCTAGCTCATGCTAATCCAATGACTGTACTTCACACCATTGTTCATCAGGTCTTATCTTTTCTCCAAATATATTAATTAGGATTCCTTGTTCTTGATTAGTAGGTATGTTTTGTCTGGAAGAGAACTTATATATGCTATATTACTGGTTGAATGGCTCACGGTGAAGAATGGTTTGTTGGGTCATCTCTCGAGTTGGTGCTTTTTATTTTTTGAAGTTTTGGATTTATTTAAGATATTCTAGAATTATGTCAAAAGTTGCTAGAGATCTCTCCAAGATTTTCAATTTAGTTGTCTGAACTTAGATTAAAAAACCATTCATTTCTGAACAGCGACTGAAGTTGGAGCCTGGTTTAAAATATCAGCTGGCTTAGATTGTTACCATAAAAGAATTTTGTGCTTATTCTCATGAAGTTCCCATGAGTATTGATTCTCTGGAGAGCATTTATCTACACAAACACATGAGAAGAACCGGTTGTCATGAAGTTCCCATGAGAACTGTTCGGATTAGGCCTCTTGTGATATGAAGAGGATCCTTCCATTTGTTTTATCAGTTTTTTTTGTGAATCCATTGTCTTTATCATCTTTGAAAGCTCTAGTCTTTCTCCATCTTCTTACAGGTGCTTAGTGAACTATTTTTCTGATGGACAAAATGATTAAAGAATGTTGAGCTTTTACTGATGAAGTCCTTTAATGAACTCAAGTAATAACCACCAACGTGATCCAACACATTGGCTTGCATGCACAACGCTCATGTAATAACCACCATCCCTTGTGGCATATGTGAGCACTATGCAATTTAAAATAACTCTATCAGAGTACACAAAAACCCCAATAGTTGTGATTTGGCCACGTTGCATACATGTAGGTATCTCAATATCACAATGATCTGTTTTCTGTTCATTTGATGCAACATCAAGAGAAATGCAGAGATTTACATATTTTGTAAATAGGAAACTTACCCCCAAAGTTGGTACTATAGTTTGGGGGTAGGTTCATTTGATGCAACATCAAGAGAAATGAGAGCGGCCATTGCTGATATAGTGGCTGTTTGCAAGGTTTTTTTTTTTTTTTTTTTTTTTTTTCTCTATGAAACACAATGGAGAGTTAACGTTAGCGTTTTAACTTGTAACGACCATTATAATGGGTGCGATTTGCTTTTTTATAAGCATTAGTTTCAATCTGGATTGGAACAGAAAGTACTGTCATTGCAATTCTATAGGGAATCTCAATTTGTTCTTTTTTCGATTCATTAGACTGATAATTGTGATGCAATTCAATCAATCAATCAATTTGGGCTGGCAAAGTTAGCTAGCGCTGGGCATCCGGACATAATTTTTAATTCTCAAGGAGACCTCCTTAGGATGATCCGGGGTTCGCTTGTTCTTGACAAGGCTGGGATTGGCATTGTCAGGATGTGCTATGAGCCGGGATAGGGTAGGTCTGTGTATAGGAGCATATGATAGGTGGGGGCCCGACCTTTTTGTGGGCGCTGCCTGAATGTCTGTGTATTCTCTTCACTTGATCAATATACAACCTCTCTTTCTTTATATAAAAAAAAAGTGATCCAATTCGATAGTGCATCCAAGTTCCTTGTAAGTTAGAAAATTAAATTGTGATTAGAATCAGTGGTTTCTAGACATATGCTCTGATTAGAGTTTCATAGGCATTTGGTGGTTCTCTTTTTATACTTGATGGTACTGTTTGGGGAAGTGGAAATAAAGGTGGGATGTGCCCCACCATGATGGGCCTTGCTTCTTTTCTCCTGTTGGAGTTGGAAGGCCTTGGCTAGTTGGCTGTTGGGGCTTTCCTGACGAATGGTCTGGATCATAGCAAGGTCGGCCCCGTCTTTGTTTTTATTCTGGGATGATCAAACTACTTGGCTTGCCATGCATCAAATCATTGCTTATTAAATCCAATCTCACTTTAAGACTAGAGTGGTTGGTTGCTAGTATGGTGAGGCGGGATTTTGAGCTTATTATCCTCAAAGCAAATGTGACATTCCGCCCTTTGCGCTTCTATAGTTAGAAAGTTGATCTGTAACTATAAGAAAATTGCTTAGTTATCTGGAACAAAAATCACAGCATTAGAGGTAGAAATTAATGGTTTTGCATGTCACTAGCTTTTGATTTGAAATAGATGCTTTTTTGTTCCATTTATCTAATGCAAATTTTATACTTGTGCAGCGTGAATATACAAGTATTGGCGTGTGGATTTGTTGCCAGGGAGGAGTTATAAAATGGGTCTGGTAAGTTCGTTCGATACCTTGTATCCCACTTCATGGTTAGCAAGACTTTTAGTTTCTGTAGGATTTACTTTTGACTCAATTGTCAAGAAGAAAAAGTTCCAACTGTTTTCAACCGTTCCTAATTAATGATTTTGGTGTAGTGATATGTTGTCATTCTTGTTAAGATGGCTGAGGAATGGGCCAACATGCATAATGGCTGCCTTCCATCAACTAGGGAAGAGAAAAGAAAGAGTTCAAGGTTTATAGATTTTATGTGGTTCTGTCCTTTCTCTTCACTTTACATGCCGCTGGTAAAGACTAATTCAGCGCTAACTAAGAAATGTACTGAATTCAACAGTCTTCCCTTCACCAGATAATACCTAAGATTTTATCTGAATTAGTTTTTATTGTCAACTAATGTTGGATGTGCGACTAAAACACAATTTCATTTTATTGGTTTGGTGTGAGTTGTGTATTGAATTAGTTTCTATTGTTTCAGCGTTTCATAGGAATGCCTTTCAGGGTTCAAGGTTTATAGATTTTATGTGGTTGTCCTTTCTCTTCACTTTACATGCTGCTGGTAAAGACTAATTCAGCACTAACTAAGAAATGTACTGAATTCAACAGTCTTCCCTTCACCAGATGATACCTAAGATTTTATCTGAATTAGCTTTAACTGTCAACTAATGTTGGATGTGCGACTAAAACACAGTTTCATTTTATTGGTTTGGTTTGAGTTGATGTATTGAATTAGTTTCTATTGTTTCAGTGTTTCACAGGAATGCCTTCTGATGATATCAGGTGCAAGAAATTCAAAATTCAATAATGCATGCTGAATGTTTAAAAAAAAAAAAAAAATTAGCGACGAACCAAATTCGTCGCTAATTTTCCAAGGGAAGTTAGTTTTTACAATTACCGACGGCCCCAATCCGCCGTTATTCTTTTAGAACGATGGAATAATCCGTCGGACGTGGTATTTGTTTTTGCGATGGGTAAGATTCATCGTTTCTGGAACGATGGACTATATCCGTCGTACTTTATCGACGGATTTGGTCCGTCATTTAAGAATAACGACTACAAAACAATCATGCATTCATAATCATCTATGCATTTACACATTTATTCCATGGAGTATATCTGTCATATGTTGAGGCTATCTAATAACTGATCCAATTTCAATATCTGCAAATGTCACTTGAAGTATATCTTAATCCGCTAACTCATCAGACCGATCAAATATCCCTTCTATGCAGATATAATAAAAAAATGGATCGTGGTCCTCGTGTGGAACTAATACTCCACTGGCCAAGGTTTTACTACGTCGAACGTTCCTCAAGTAACATCTACGGCCACTTAAATTAGGGAAGGGAGAGCGTGCTGGTTGTTTACCCTTATCGAGTCTTCCTTATTAATAACAAACAATTAAATAATATTAGGATTCAAATTTACGTATGACTAGATCCTAATATATATTGAAATTAAATATATATACCTGAGATGACCATGTAATCGGCTGGGAGGTAGACTCGGGCCGCTGCTGCTGCTGGCTCATGTTTGCCATCTGCTTCATCATAGTATTTATATGTTGGGACATCTGATACATTTAATTATCTCTTCATCTCATCTATAGGAGAACGATACGGAGCTATTGTATGCAAACCAGTCTTGCTTACTCTCCCTCACATGCCACGTATCCTTCCCTTTCTATCTTTCTACACTCTTATTATATAAATTAAAATTTTATGATAATAAAATATAATATAACATAAAAAATTTAATTATATATAATATATCAAAGATAATGTATTTACCATTGTGACGGAATCACTATCAAAATTCATCTGTCCAAGTGTGGGATTCATCGTAATAATGTTCCTAATTTGAGACTGAAAAATAGAACGATAATCAGTACAATAAAATTGTAATAAAATTAAACTAAATAAGCAAATTTATGATTGCTCACAATGTATTGATTCGCTTCAGGGGTTAGGGCGAAATCATCAGCCTTAGTATGACTGTTGAGAAATAGTTTTGTCATTGTAATCGTACAACCATCATTTAGAAAAAAAATAAAAATAAATAAGTAATCAATTTTTATCAAATATATTTTAATAAAAATAATAAACGTAGATATTACCAATTCCTTGGCTCTAGTAGGCATGCCCTTCTTACCTGTTGTATGTTGGATCTTCATTTTCGCATGAAGTTTCTTAAACTTAATACTTTTATCCCACTCTTCCTTCATTGACTTCAAGTTGACGAACTTCTCCCAATCTTTCTACTTGACCCATTATTCAATTTATTCGCCTTCCTTGCTGTGCCTGTCTCATTGAATTCCTTGTAATTCTTTTTCAATCTATATTTCCAATCTCTCAAAGTTTTATCCGCATTTTTCAAGGCGTAATATCTACGATCCTCAGATAAATCAAATTGCACCTGTGAAGGAGTTTATTCCAACAGCTGAAATAAAAATCATGACATGATTTAAGATATTAATACTAATTACTATAAAAATTATAATATTTACATATTACCTGAATAAGAGTCCAAACCATCTGAAGCAACTCTGCTGGAACTTTATCCCAAGAAGGATATAGAAGTGACACGTGGCTCATAACTATGCGACCCACCTTGTCATAAATTCGGACGAGTGATCATCGATTGATTACCCCTACTAGTTGAATCGAAGAGAGATGCACGACCGCTCCAATGAATTTGGAGCATGGTTTAACGTCAAAGATGATACTCTGCATGCTGAATGGGCACTATCAATCGTAGGCAGGCGGCATAAATCGGAGAGTCGATGACAAGCCATCAAGTCTTTGAGTCGGAGTGTCACTATCTGAAGATGTTTCCTCTGACATATTGTTTATATTCATAGTACAAAAGATGACAATTAATAAAATAACATTCAACTGTAAGAATCTCTATATTGCGGAATACATAGGACCTTGCTGTGCATCTGATATGTAGATCGAATAACTGGAATAAAGACATACCTATCTGGTGGGCCATCTCGAATTGGAGATCTGGATCTTCCTCTCCTGGGATTGCTGTACAGAAAACCTTAGATGGGGGTTGTTTTCAGTGTAATCCCGGATTGGGGACCCAGCACCCTTTAAATAGGGTTTATAGTGGGTGTGGCAGTGTTTGAAACCCACCAAAACACTGCCACCCTTGCTCCACACGAATTTGGCTATCAGGAATCCATGTTCAACTACAATACTGCCACAGGCAGTGTAGACGCGCAGCCCCTCTTAATTCTGTAGATCACGACTGTAGTGGGGTCCATTGATCAGTCCACACAAGAATCTGCATCTATAGTCAAATCTGGACCATTGATCAGTCGGCCCACTATATAGAAAACTTACATCAACAACATCCATCAAGAGACAAAATATCATCCATTGCATTCAACAGTGTAATGATTTTAGTTAGTTTCTTTTACCGAACTCTCTATAATCAATATGAGAGATGCCTACATACTTATAATGATGATAAAATCATAACACATGTATCCCATTTGAGTTTTATTACAAAATGAACATTTTAGCATGCATAGATGCATTTGATAGAGTTTCAGATTAAACTCAACTGGAATTCAAGTGGATAAAAAAATATGCATTTTAGTATAAATGAATTTTCTTAAGATGTCCAAATCTTAATTAAATTCAACTGGAATACAAGTTTCAGATTTATTATCATGATAAGATCAGATCATCGTAGTTTTCCTTTATTTTTTTACAAGTTATAAATGATTGAAGAATTCCCTCATTCGTCCGTTGCCTTGCAGATTCAAAGATTCTTCATGCAACAATCATTCATCGATTACTCAGGTGAAACCAATACCTTGATTTTTTCTATCACTACTTATTCCAAATATTTACCTGAAACGTAAATAGTGTTATACAAGGTAACACGAAATCTGTTAGTTTTATATTTATAAAAGATAAAGATATAAATTTTAAAGTATACATGATTAGTCGTCATCATTTTCTATGATGTTTTCTTACAGGGCTGATGTTAAAATATCTTCATTTATTCTTACTGCAAAAACTAAAGGATCTTCAAAAGCGTTTATATATCGGTTCAAGTAAATATATATACACACAAAAGGAATGCATTAACTTGAGGAATACATACACCTAAATTGTTCTCAATTTAGAAAATTAAACAAACGATTCCTTGTCATATGAGATATAAAATACATTTATAAATATAATACAACTAAAAAAAATTAAACATTTCTCAAATGTCTTGTTGTCATAACTTGTTATACTCCATACAAGCATATTTCATATTTCAAAAAGTGTCACTCAAATGCACGCTCAATTGTACAGAATCTATAAATGATGGTTCTTGATGCTTGGTAAGTTCAGCAAGAGAGAAAATTGCCTCTTCATAAACCCTTTTCGTTACCTCATATTCGGTCACGATTCGTGGAATTGCATGTAAAGAGTATAATCGTTCATCAGTCGAATCATCTTGATAGTCTTCCCGAAAAATGTTAATCAATTTGGATATTTCTTTGACCCGACCTGAAGATGATAGGTCGGGTAACTCTAACCGCAACAACTCCCTTAGAGTCGAGGGTGCATTGACTATGGACCGCAATGACGAAGACATGAACTAAGTTTAAGACTCTCACGCAAGATGAGTTTTATTGTTAACATGTATTCAAAATAAATTAGCTAGCTATTTCAATATATTCATCAAAACAACTAATTAGGATTTGGGTTTAGGGTTAGGGTTTAGGGGTGGGACCCACATGATGGATGATGGTCATTGAAGGTGGGCCCACATGATGAATGACCCATAATGAAGGTGGGGCCTCACATAATGGACGGAGTGATCAGCTTCACATGATGGATGATCCACATAAAAGTGCAGCTCCTTATAATGAACAGTTCACGTCAAGTCCCCCCCCCCAATGGATGGTCCACATTCAAGGTTTGTCATGATGAATGACCCACTAACATGGACTGGGTTTGATTGGGTCATTTGGCACAACCCATTAACATGGACTGGGCTAGGTAGGGTTTAGCCCAGACCTGACTATTTACTTAAGTGGGTTTACATTTTCTAACATGAGCCTGACCCACCACTCATTTAGCTCAGTAACCACCTACTTTCGAAGCAAGTTGGGCACGGGCCCACCCATCCATTGTTGCCTCTACTTCCACTGGGTGGACTAGTTGGGCACGAGCCCACCCATTATAACCATCTTAGATGGTTGTCCATTTTGGACATTTTATGATTTCACACACCCAAAAGCATGTGCTAAATAATTTATATTGAGATTGAAATTCAAAGGTCAGGATCATCAATGAAAGTTAAAAGATTGTATATGTTACATGTTAGTAACTAGACCACAAACAGTTCATATTATCATCCCACCAAAATCGTGCTTCTAATTATCCAAACATCATTGCATGTGAGCCACACAATATGCTAGCCACACTCAGAATGAAAACAAATCAACCATGGATAGCTCCGACGCACATCTGGGTACCCATACTTATTTCCGGGCTTTTATTGTTGTCCATAGCAAATGTACAACTTTATCACTGTCTCAAAAGCGATTCTCACCTTCTAAGGACCCCCACTCAAAATCCATTTAGATCCACCATAATGTATGTGTTATATCCACACCATCCATCTATTTTGCTAGATTAATTTTGAAGTAATGGCATAAAAAATGAGGTAGACCCAAAGTTTAAGTGGGCCCCACCCCATCAAAGTGGGCCCTACCTTTTGACAGCTTGAATAGAACAGATGCAAGACAGTGGACCCCAATATTTCTCAAATTAATAAATTAACAATTAATTAAACAAATTAACAAATTAAAAAAATTAAAAAATTCTCAGATTACCTTGGGGGGGGGGGGGGGTTTAATGGGTAGGGGTGATTGGTGATTAACGAGCCAAACTAATCGTGAACGGTTTGGGTTCGGCTCAATTAAAGCTTGTTTGATTAGTAAACAAACCAAACTCAAATCCTATTTTTGGATTTGATTAGTAATCAAATTGAACTCAAACATGCATGAGTTTGATTTGGTCAGGCTCGATAGGGTTCGTTTATAGTTAAAAAACCATTGTTTCTTATGATATGGTCCACCTGAGATTTGGATCTACTTCATTTTTTAGCTCCTGCCATGAAATGATTTGGTGAAATGTATGAACAGAGTGGATATGAAATACATAATTAAACTCGTAGTCGTAATCAAACCCAAACTTGAGTTTGAGTTCAGTTTGTATAACTAATCAAACCTAAATGAACCAAACTCAAACTCACCAAACTTTAAACAAATTAAATCAAACTTAAACACTAAGGTTCAGGTTCGAATCAAACTCAAACTTGAGTTTTAGTTATCAAACTCAAATCGAACACGGTGGTATTCGGCTTGGTTCGGTCCATTTACACCCCTAGTCGTAGGCTAGTGGGGGGTGCGGCCCAGCCAAGCGAGAGAGAGAGAGAGAGAGAGAGGGAGAGAGAGATATGGGGGGTGGGGGGGGATGGTCAGCCCAGGTGCGGGCAGCAAACATAGAGAGAGAGAGAGAGAGAGAGAGAGAGAGAGAGAATAAATCACGATTTGGGGTTTTTTTTTTTTTTTTTTTAACTAATTTCAAAATTTTGGTGGCCTAGGGCCGTCGATTATTTTTGGGCATTTTTTACGTCAGCCTAGGCAGTTGATTTTTTAGCGCATTTTTTACGTCCGCCTAGACCGTCGAATTTTGAGTGCCGAATTTGGCCCCTTTTCACGTGGTGTCACTAGCTAGATCTCTTGCCTTGGCAGGTGAGCTCCCCTGCACGTGTGAAGATTCCCTACTAAGGAAGGAGGGTTGTCACATGGTGGGGCGGCCCTCAGGTGGACCCCTTGCATTGTCAAGTGAGCTCCTCTGCACGTGTAAAGGCTCCCTGCCAAAGTAGGATGACTGACACGTGGCGAGCGGCACCCTAGGTGCCTCCCAAATCATAAATCGACCTTAAATTTTGTAAGGGTACTACTACTGAGGTGGTGTATTGCCTCTGGTTCACTCAGTTTTAATTTATTGTGATTCTAAGTACTAATAGGCCTAGGTTTAGGCTTGGAATGGCCTGGACTAGGGTTGACTGAATTATCTAAGTTTGACCGGATGTGATGGGTTGAGTTCAGGGCTCATGATTTTTAGTGTTTAGGCCTCTAGGTTAGGGTCTACAAAATGTGATGGGTTGACAGAATTATTTGGGTTTGACAGGATGCGGTGGGGGTGTCTACAGAGGTTTATAAAGAGGCCCATTTTATAAATGGTTTTAAACATTGAAGCACATCAATGGAAACATGAAATCGTGGGCACAGATCCAACAATTGGGAAGCGGATTGCTTGTGGCCCTAACACAAAGATACCTGTGCCCGGGGCTCCATGGGAGATGGTCGTGATAAATCCACTCTGTCCATCTGTTTTGAAAGGTCACAATAGGACAGGATTCTAAAAATTAAGCAGATTCAAAACTCAGGTGGGCCACACCAACGAAACAGTGGGAACAGAAACATCCACCGTTAAAACCTTCTTGGGATGTTTACATGCCATCCAAACCGTTGATAGGGTTATTACCACTCAGATAAACTGTAGAAACAAATATCATCCTGATAAAAAGTTTTTGTCGCCCAAGGCTTTCAATCCCCACTTTTTCGTGTGGTATGTCCCACATGTGTTTTGTATCTGCCTGATTTTTCAAATCATGTCCCTATTGTGGTCTTTCAAAACAGATGAACGGAGTGGATTTGTCACGGACATCTCTGTGGGCCCCACACAGCCCTGGTCATAGGAATATCTCTATGCCCGGGTCACAGGGAATCGGCTTCCCGACATTTGATGTGCAGGACCCTACCATTCCTAACTCCAATGAGCTTAAATGTGGACCGTTGACCGTGGAAAAAGACCTTTTAACCACTGGTTTGGCAGAGGGTAGTGCTTGGGAGAAGAGAGAGGAGAGAGCTTAGGATTATACTTGAGGTTTTGGATAATACTATATATTTTTTGAAAAGATTTTACTAAATTTACCATAGTTAATTAGTTTTTCATCCAAAAAATTAACAGCAGGGTGGTTTTTTCTTTGGGCCAAAACGGAGGATGCTACATCTCAAAATCTCTAATATATAGGCTTAATTTTTTTTAACTAGAGTTAGTTGAGATTAGGGTTTCATTACACTCCTCTCTCTAATATTAACAAACCAATAAAAAAAATACCACCCAAAGTACACAGGGTCCACTTCAATAATTTTAAGTAGTCACAAAGCCCATGTCACACATGCAACATGTGTAAGATGCACAAATTAAAACTAATGGATTTTCCTATAGAATGTATTATCTCAAAATCGTCTATTAATAAGACCTCTTGAAAAGGAGAGAAAAAAATATCTACCAATTCCCCTGTGTGTACAGGTCAATACACATAGGCAAGGTCCTGCCATGTGAATGAGATTTTTTCTAAAATTCAGATGAGCCCACCACCTATTTCTTAGGCACACAGGAACCCAAAATACAGCTATGTACATACATCTTGTATAGTTTTTTTAATTTTTACCTTCTCCAATACGGTCGGTTGTATTTTGTAAATAATACATATTCCAAACAGTGGATGGGATTACCCAACTTGAAAGACCTTATTAGTGTATTTATAACTGAGGGCTAGAACTCTATCAGTTTACCTTTAGGTTTGTTATGCCCTTTTATAAAAAGAAGAAATGCTAAATGTGCTATGAAGGGTCCATTATTCTTGGTTCCTTTTTTTTTACTTTAGGAAGAAAAAAAAAACCCTAGAGGTAGTCAAGAACCATGTGGAAAGGTATGCAGGCGGAACGATAAATCACCTTGTAGTGGCGGAAAGATAAACTACCACTTGGTTTGACCATGTCCGCTCTAAGTAGAAATTAATTTGCTTCTTCTCAACATGGCTTCCCTTCACTATTAAATTCCAACTTATTGGCTCCATCATGTCTTATGATGGAAGAAATAAACACTTTTCACCATCGTCGTTGTCATTTAAGCTTTATCCTAATCAATTTGGGTATTATATGTGATTCATGAGAAAATTTGTTGCAAGAGCTTGATGCCGGCTACCAACTTGACACTCCTTTATCTGAGTTCGGGACCATCAATAAAAGCACAAAATTCCCTTAATGAGTTACTGAATGCTTATTATCTAATTTAGTACAAATCCAAGCTAAGTCATGGCCGTGTATAGAAATAATAAAAGGGATTAATTTAACAAGGATTAATATAATAATTATAACATGGATTAATATATTTAAGCATCTTGGTACATAATAGTCAACCTTGTACAACTACCCTCCTTTTTTACCCGGGCTTGCGACTAGCAATAAGAGTGCATGACTCTTTTAATGGGTTACATTAAATGCATGTTATCTGATTTATAATATAAATCCAATCTAAGTTGTGGATGTATATAATCACATGTTTCTAAATGTAATTAAGGACTGATTAATGCAACAAGGATTAATATAACCATAACGTGGATTAATATAATCTCCTTTGTTATTTCTAAATATAGGATTCAACATAACTTGTTAAGACCTAATTTAATCATCTGGGTACATAGTAGTCAACCTCGTACAACTCTCCTCCTCTTTTACTCAGGCTTGGGACTAGCAAAGAGAATGTATATATAACTCTTTTAATAGGTTACATTAAATGCATGTTATCTAATTTATATAAATCCAAGCTAAGTTGTGGCCGTATATAATCACATATTTCTAAATATAACTAAGGACTTATTAATGTAACAAGGATTAATATAACAATAACGTGGATTAATACAATCTCCTTTATTATTTCTAAATATAACATGGATTCAATAAAACTCATTAAGACCTAATTTAAGGATTATGGACACCCACACCTTTAGGACAATGGTAGACAAAGTGAAGATAACTTCGTCTCAACACTGAAGTTTAGGAATCAAATCCAACATGGGGGGTGGCTAACATTTGCAAGGTGACTAACAATGTGGTTGTGTGTACTAACAGTGGGATGTGTGCACTAGAGCTGGACAACAAGTCGAGTCAAATCAAGCTGGGCCTGGTTTATGTGTGGCTTGGTCGCAGGAAACCCCAGATTGTGTGTGGCTTGGTCTTGGAATCAAGCTAAATTTTTATGCTTGACTTGACTTGAAAGAGTTATCAAGCCGAGTTCAGGTTGCATTCGAGCTCGAGCTTTTCGAGCTTAAGTCGAGTTAAGAGTTGAGCTTTGTAATAATCGAGAGTTTAAAATATTACAAAACATAGTAATAATTGAGAGTTGATTTTTAACATTTTATATTATAAATACATAATATATATTATATACTTAATATAATATATTTATTATTATCAAGCCAAGTTGAATCAAGCTGAGCCGAGCTTCGAGTCAAGTCAAGCCGAGCTGGGCTGGGCTTGTGTGCGGCTTGAAACTCCAATCAAGCTGGAATTTTACCTTGACTTGACTTGAAAATGGGCTTCAACTCAAGCTGAATCAAGCCCAAATAAGCAAAAAAGAAAAAAGAAAAAAAGAAGAAGCCCAAATGAGCTGAGTCAACCCGATCCAACAAGCTGGCTTGGCTTGTGTCTCGCTCTAGTGTGTACTAGCCCAAAAAATAAAATAAAAAAAATAAGCATTATATATGGTACATGGTAGCTAATTTGATATAGCTGCTCTCCTCTTTTACTCGGTGTTGGGACTAGCAATGAGAGCACACAACTCTTTTAATGGGTTAATTAAATGCGAGCTATCTAATTTATATATATCCAAGCTAAGTTGTGGTTGTATATAGTCACATGTTTCTAAATATAACCAAGGACTCGACTTATTAAGACCTAATTTAAGCATTTTGGTACTTCATGGCGGCCTAACCTAACGCAACCACTCCTTTACCCAAGCTTGGGATCAGTGATGAGAGCATGTATCTCCTTTAATGGGTTGTGTTGACTACTTGTGATCTAATTTATATAAATCCAAGCTAAGTTGTGGCCGTATATAATCACATGTTTCTAAATATAACTAAGGACTTATTAACGTAACAAGGATTCATAAAACAATAACGTGGATTAATATAATCTTCTTTATTATTTCTAAATATAACAGGGATTCAATAAAACTCATTAAGACCTAATTTAAGGATTATAGACACCCACACCTTTAGGACAATGGTAGACAAAGTGAAGATAACTTCATCTCAACACTGAAGTCTAGGAATCGAATCCAACATGGGGGGTGGCTAACATTTGCAGGGTGACTAACAATGTGGTTGTGTGTACTAACAGTGGAATGTGTGTACTAGAGCTGGACAACAAGTCGAGTCAAATCAAGCTGGGCTTGGCTTGTGTGCGGCTTGGTCGCTGGAAACCCCGGATTGTGTGTGGCTTGGTCTTGGAATCAAGCCAAACTTTTATGCTTGACTTGACTTGAAAGAGTTATCAAGCCGAGTTCAGGTTGCATTCGAGCTCGAGCTTTTCGAGCTTAAGTCGAGTTAAGAATTGAGCTTGGTAATAATCGAGAGTTTAAAATATTACAAAACATAGTAATAATTGAGAGTTGATTTTTAACATTTTATATTATAAATATAGAATATATATTATATACTTAATATAATATATTTATTATTATTAAGCCAAGCTAAATCAAGCCGAGCCGAGCTTCGAGTTAAGTCAAGCCGAGCTGGGCTGGGCTTGTGTGTGGCTTGAAACTCCAATCAAGCTGGAATTTTATCTTGGCTTGACTTGAAAATGGGCTTCAACTTAAGCCGAATCAAGCCCAAATAAGCCAAAAAAAAAGAAAAAAAAAAGAAGAAGCCCAAATGAGCCGAGTCAAGCTGATCCATCAAGTTGGTTTGGCTTGTGTCCAGCTCTAGTGTGTACAAACCCAAAAAATAAAATAAGCATTATATATGGTACATGGTAGCTAATTTGATATAGCTACTACTCTCCTCTTTTACTCGGTGTTGGGACTAGCAATGAGAGCACACAACTCTTTTAATGGGTTAATTAAATGCGAGCTATCTAATTTATATATATCCAAGCTAAGTTGTGGTTGTATATAGTCACATGTTTCTAAATATAACCAAGGACTCGACTTATTAAGACCTAATTTAAGCATTTTGGTACTTCATGGCGACCTAACGTAATGCAACCACTCCTTTACCCAAGCTTGGGACCAGTGATGAGAGTGTGTTTCTCCTTTAATGGGTTGTGTTGACTACTTGTGATCTAATTTATATAAATCCAAGCTAAGTCATGGCCGTAAATAGAAACAACAATGGTGATTATTTTAATCCCCTTTATTATTTCTAAATATAACAAGGATTCAACCTAACCCATTAACACCCAATTTAAGCATTTTGGTATTTTGTTTATTTCAAATATTATACACCAAAATCAAGAATCATGAATTATAGATTGTTTTAGTTGCCTTAATTAGATATAGATAATCCTCTTTACTGATTAACTTTGGGTTTTGGTAATATGTTTTATGCTACTCTCCACTGTGGTCCTTCAGATATATAGGAAAAGATAATCTATACAGAGTTTAATATATGCAGAGTTTGTTTTAGGTTCCTTAATGAGAAGCACTACCATTTCTAAGGTACATTTCATTTTCGTACCAGTTTAAGCATGTACATATATATATATATATATATATATATATATATATATATATATATATATATATATATATATATATATATATAAGTAGGCCATTATAATATTGAAAACCCAGGCAATAACTATCCTGGAATTGAAATGACAGTTCTTCTTTAATCAATATGATCAATCTGCCAACTCATCTATATGAACTTTGCCATAGGTGTACAAGTCAGCTAATGAACACACCACCACATATGTGAATGGAGCACACAGGTGAAATATCCAAGCCATCCATGTCCTTTAATATAGACGGTCAAGACTATTCACACAAAAATAGGTCCAATCAACAATTTGATCCATCTTCATTAAGATCCATCGTGGATGGCTTATAATTTTAAAGAATCACTTTTGTTGGGCAATCACAACCATTCCATCCATGGCTTGGAAAAGTATGACCATATATAGAAAATAAGGCCAAATCAAGGATGGATTGGATCTAAGATCAGTCTGATTTTTGCATGCTGGTCCATGAAGTGTGTTTTGGACTTAATGGACCGTTCATATCCATTGGTTGGATTGTCCAGGTTAACCGATGCAACTAGGAGCACTTATAGTGCTCTGAGACCACCGGAGCATCTCTGCTGAAGTATAAAAGTGCATCTTTTCCCAAAACGAAAGGTGACCAATAACTTCCTCTTCATATGCAAAACATGCCTGCGGAATGTAGTTGACATGAAACAAACTCAAAAAATAATAATAATAATAATAATAATAAATAAATAAATAAATAAATTTAAAAAAAAGAAAATCAAGATGGTTGAAAGTTTAAAAGTAAGACTTACCGCGTAGAAGCTTTCTTTTAGTTAAAGCGATATGCCAGCTTGAAGTTCTTTCTTAGCAAGCATTAGTTAATTTGGGGTGACCTACTACAGCTCGTATTTCTCATCGAGCTTCCATTCTTGTATCTCTTCAATAATGTGATCAACTGTAGGGATTTGGTACTTGTTTTTTTTTTTTTTTTTGAGAGAGAGAGAGAAAGTATTGAATGAGTTTAATTTATTCTTATCTTTTACTTACTGTCCTCCACATGTATTTCAATTTCTCACAATCCTTCGAGAAGGTTGAACAATATTCTAAGAAATTTTGTTTATATAAGTGCTCTTATAGCATGTAAGTTATGGTTCTCTTAGTTACATCTTTTCACTTGGACAGTCCAATTGATCGATCTGAACTATCCATTAAGTCCAGAACATATTTTATGGGCTACCATATGAAGATCGCATGAATCAGATGGCCTAATCCATCATTGATATGACCTTTGTTGGGTGCGTTGCACAAAAACTTCAGGATCTTGCATCCAACCCCACCTCCCCCCCCCCCCCCCCTCGAACATATTTTATAGGCTACCATATGAAGATCGCATGAATCATATGGCCCAATCCATCATTGATATGACCTTTGTTGGGTGCGTTGTACAAAAACTTCAGCATCTTGCCCCCCCCCCCCCCCCCCCCCCCAAAAAAAAAAAAAAAAACTACGTGAATTATGGGATATAGTAATGCGGAAACACAAGCAAATAATCAAACCACATGACATAAGAGATTTTTACATGAAAAACCCTCAACAGAGGTAAAAACCATAAGACCTCGTCCAGATCAACAACTCTACTATGTAAAAATAGTTTACACAGCGAGCACAAGCACAGCCCGCTTGGATCCAATCTCTTCACCCACACATGGGTGGATAACAATGGAAAGGAACTAGAAAACAAGATATCTCACATAATCTGAGGACGTAGAAGAACCGAGACATCCCCTAGCATCGTAGATTGATCGTCACGAGCAAAAATCTCTATACTACAAGTTTCATCTTTCTCTTTCTCTTCCTCTTTTTCGTATTTCTCTCTCTCTCTCTCTCTCTCTCTCTCTCTCTCTCTCTCTCTCTCTCTCTCTTCTCTCACCTTGGATGTGTAGAACACCTATTAGGATGCCCTAATCTCGAATTGGAAGGCAATATATAACCCCATGTAAGATTTATAGCTAAAATAGGAAACTGCTTATCGCAATTCCGCGCACATTGTCGACTAGTCGGCCTAGGGTGGTCGATCGGTCATGAATGACCAAAACTGTCCAGCGTGAAACGTAAGAGAAACACCAATATTTGACCGGTCGACAATGGCCCACGACCAATCAGTCGATTGGTTTGGACAGACCATGTTAGGCCCAGCATGCAAAGCTCTTCTGGGGCTAATTTTAGACAGGTCGTAGGCCATTTTCTGCACAGTCTCCCCTCAACTCATGAGGAGAAAACCCTTATCAAATCTCCCCCTTTCAACTCAGGACGAAAGCTTCACCACCTTCAAACTAGTCAAACTTCTACAAGTCTCAAATTTGTCCTTGAGCATAGCCTTGGTCATCATGTCTAACTCGTTGTCGTTTATATGGATCTTCTCAAGCTATAACATATTCTTATCTAGCGTATCCCTAATCCAGTGATGCCGAACATCAATATTTTTCGACTTGGAATGCTAACTTGGATTCTTGCTCAAGTATATCATACTTTGCCTATCACAATAGAGAAATTGTTTCTCCTGCTCCAGACCAAGTTCTTACAGGAACCTCTTTATCCAAAGCATCTCTTTACATGCTTCTATGACTACGATGTACTCGGCCTTTGTCATAGACAATGCTACACACTTTTGTAACATACTCTGCCAAGAGACTGCTCCCCCTACAAACATGAACATGAACCCCAATGTAGACTTCCTAGAGTCTAAGTCACGTGTCGTATCTGCATCTGTGTAGCCTCTAACATAGGTTTACGTACCGTCACTATAGCATAGGTTCAACTTGGATGAGCCTCTTAGATACCGAAGTATCCACTTCATTGCTGCCCAGTGTTCTTTGTCAGGATTGGTAAGATATCGGCTGATTACTCTAACCGCATATGCTATGTCTAAGCGCGTACACACTATAGCATACATCAAATTTCCCACCGTCGAAGTGTAGGGTATCTTCTGCATCTCTTCCACCTCGTCCTTCATGTTGGGATACTGCTTGTTGCTCAACTTAAAGTGACCATTCAGTGGATAACTGACCGGCTTCGCTGTGTTCATATTGAACCTCTCTAGGATTTTCTCAACATACCACTCTTGTGACAACCAAGCTTCCTGATGATTATGTCACGGGTGATCTCCATTTCTAGGATTGTCTCGTTGGGCCTAAGTCTTTCATCACAAAGGACTTACCCAACTCCTATTTTAGCTCGTCAATCTTCTTGATGTCTTTACCCATGATGAGCATATCATTAACATACAATAGAGGAACTATGAAATTACCATCTAAGAACCTGTACGTGAACACACAGTGGTCCGACTTCGTTCTGTCATACCCATGCTTTAATATGAACGAGTTGAACTTCTTGTACCATTGCCTCGGAGCTTACTTCAGCCCATATAAGCTCTTCTTAAGCCTACACACCATGTGCTCCTTGCCCTTAGCTTAGAACCCATCTGGTTGGTGCATATAAATCTTTTCTTCTAGGTCACCATGGAGAAAGACAGTTTTAACGTCTAACTGATCTATCTCCAAATCCATGCTTGCAGCTAACCCAAGCAACATTCGAATGGATGTCATCTTCACCACCAGTGAGAATATCTCGTCAAAGTTTATTCCTTTCTTCTGAACAAAGCCTTTCACAACAAGTTTAGCCTTGAACCTCGTTTGTGAATTCTTCTACTCAACCTTCTTCCTGAACACCTACTTTTACTTAGAGCCTTTTCTTGCTCTTAGGTAGTTTCACTAATTCATAGATGTAGTTCTTATGTAAGGATTTCATCTCCTATTACATAGCTTTCAACCACCCTCCCTTATGGATGTTGGATAGGGCCTTAGAGTAGTCATCTGGCTCTCCCCCATTGGTAAGCATAATGTACCCATGCGGTGAGTATCTCTTGGACGGATGTTTGTCCCTAGATGACCTCCTCACCTATGACTCATTAGGTGGATTAAGTGGGGGCTGCTCTCCTTATTAATCTATTATAGGAACACCCTCGTCCCTTGCACCTTGCTGCACTCCCCCGTCATCAGGCTCCATGGGAGGAGTGATCGGATCCAAGTCTTTTAGCTCATCTAAACTAGGTTGGGTCTTCTTTGGCTTTCCAATGTCTTCTATACACTGATTTTTAAAGAACACCACATCTCTGCTCCTGACGAGCTTCTTCTCGGTTGGATCCCACAATCTGTAACTGAATTTCTCATCACCGTACAGCAGAAACATACTGCCTGATCTTCGTATCAAGCTTGGACCTCTCGTCCCTAGATATGTGAACGGATGCTAGGCATCCAAACACCCTGAGATGACTGTATGATACGTCATGTCTAGTCCATATCTTCTCAGGTACTTCTCCATTCAACGGGGCTTATGGATACATGTTTATCAAATACACCATCCTGTGCGTTGCTTCTCCTTAGAACATCTTGGGCAACTTCGCATGAGATAACATGCATCTTATTCTCTCTATAATAACGTGATTCATTCACTCTGTCACATTATTGTGTTGGGGATCTTGGGCACCGTCTGTTCATGCCGTATACACATGGTCTTACAATATTCATGAAATGCCCCAATGTATTCACCTCCATTGTCAATGCGAATGCACTTCGATAGTCTACCTGTCTCTCTCTCGACCATAGCATGAAACATTTTAAACACACCAAAGACCCCGTCCTTATATTTCAATGCGTAAACCTAAACCCTCCTAAACGCATTATCTATGAATGTAACAAAATATAAAGCCCCACCTAAGGATTTTGTCCTCATTAGACCATGCACATCAGAATGAACTAAATTTAATGC
Organism: Liriodendron chinense; assembly: GCA_003013855.2. Lineage (NCBI taxonomy): Eukaryota > Viridiplantae > Streptophyta > Magnoliopsida > Magnoliales > Magnoliaceae > Liriodendron > Liriodendron chinense. Next base: position 541,109 of record PVNU02002984.1, on the reverse strand, counting down.
ATGAACTTTATTAACATGAGAAACAATTTTAACAAATAAAACCCTATATTGTTTTTCAAATAAACAATCAATACAGGTTCTGAGAGATATACCTGTCATCTCTGAAAGGAGTCGCTTCTTTTCTAGTAGTTGAAGCCATTTTTCACTCATGTGGCCAAGCCGCCTATGCCATATGTCCATCACCGAATCTTTTGCTGCGTTGAAATCGCCCTTGCATATGCTGACACTTGTCTTATATATGGTGCAACACTTCTTCCATCTAGCTGCGATCATCGAAACCTTGATGAGTTTCCAACACCTACCAACAAACCGGCTTTTATAGACATCATCATCCAACCTTCCCGTCGACATCAAGTTGAGGTAAATGTCAGGAATATGCCTCACATCTTTCAGTACCAATGTGCAACCCACATCAATCTTCACACAGATATCACTAACTCCCACGATCTTGGATATTCCAGAGTTTTTCATATTCACAGTGCCAAGGTCGCCTGACTTGTACCTTGTGAAGGAGACCCTCCTGGCCCAACCTTAGATACTCTAAGATCCTTTTTCAAACCTGCTCCCATTTTGAGTCAAGAGATAGATAAATAGACACATCCCATTGCACTGATCGGGGGGCATTCATAGTGACCGAGGGGGTCGAAGATCACCAAGAAAGTCACTATGTGGAGTCGCGCGAAACAACCCTCCTGAGTCTATCTCCCAATCGGTGTCCTAACTCGTAGCCGTGAGACAAACATCGTGATTTATAGAGAGTATAACCACTATGTCTCCATCTAAGACGACCGCATTAAAATTTGATTCTTGCTTTTTCTTCTCTTTCCATTCTCCTTTCTAATCTTCCTTTTTGGTGCGACATTTATTTCGGTAGTGGCCCTTCTTGCCATAATTCCAGCCTCAACATCTCTTCTTGTGCTCGACTTGACTTTGAATTTATCTCGGGCTTTACCACCTTTCTTGTTCTTTCCTTCCCCATTCCTGTGTCACAAGGGCTTCTTGTTGAGTAGACCCTTGCAACTTTCTCTTTGTTTCCTTATTAAAGAGACAACTGGTCACCTGTTCCAAGGACACCTTTTTGTTTGGCGTAAAATTACGTACTTAGAGACACAATTAATGTCTCCCAACTATCAGGTAACGAGCTAAGCAATAGCAAGGCCTGTAGCTCATTGTCCATGATCATCTTCATAGTGGAGAGTTGGTTCACAATGCTGTTGATTTCATTCACATGCTCAGCTAAGGAACCATTTTCCTTGAACTTCAAATTCACAAGTCTTCTAATCAGGAAGATTTTATTGTCGGTTGTCTTCCTCATATAGCCCTCCTAACTTCTTTCGTAACTTAGCGGCCGAGGTCTTCGTATACATATGGTGGAACATCGTATCATCCAACCATTGTTTAATGAACCCCACTACTCTTTGGTCCTACTTCTTCTAATCACCATCGGTCATATCTTTCGTCTTAGCTGATATACCTAAGATTGGAGTATACAAGTCCTTGCAATACAGCAAGTTCTCTATCTTCACCTTCCATATGAGCTAGTTAGACCCATTGAGCCTGATCATCTTTGATGAGCCATCTTCCATAACTCACAATGATCCCACTGTCTATTTACTCAACCTGGACACTCTGATACCACTTTTGTTAGGTGCGTTGCACAAAAATTTTAGGATCTCACCCCCTAATTACATAAATTATGGGATATAGCAATGGGAAAATACAAGCAAACAATCAAACCACATGACACAAGAGACTTTTATGTGGAAAACTCTCAACAGAGGTAAAAACCACAAGACTTCGTCCAAATCAACAACTCCACTATGTAAAAACAGTTTACACAGTGATCACAAGCACAACCCACTTGGATCCAATCTTCTTCACCCACACATGGGTGGATAACAATGAAAAAGAATTAGAAAACAAGAGATCTCACCGGATTTAAGGACGTAAAAGAACTGAGACGTCCTTTACACCGTGGATTGATTGTCACGAGCAAAAATCTCTCTACTACAAGCTTCCTCTCTCTATTTCTCTTCATCTCTTCATTTTTTTTTCTTCTCACCCTGGACATGTAGAACACCTATTAGGATATCCTAATCTCAAATTATAAGCCAATATATAGCTTCATACAAGAGTTAGAGCAAAAATAGGAAACTGCGTATTACGCGTAGTCCACGCACATCATCAACCGGTCGGCCAAGGTGGTCGACCGATCGTGAATGACCAAAACTGTCCAGCGTGAAATGTGAGAGGAACACCAATATTCGACCGGTCATTCGACTGGTCGAAAATGGCCCTCGATCGATCGGTCAACCGATCTGGACCGACCATGTTAGGTCTAACATGTCAATTTTAGACCGGTCGTTGACCCTTTTTCTGCACAATCTCCCCTTAGCTCATGAGGAAGAAAACCCTATCAGCCTTGTAGCTATCCTTTTTCCATGCCATGATGGTTCCTAACAAATAGATGAATCATCTTGTTGATTAGAGCTATTTTTGTGTAAATGATATCATCCGTCCAAGCCATTTATAAAATAGTTAATATTTGCTATATATATCAGTGTGAAATTTCTATGGTAGTCCATTAAATACGTGTTGGACCTATTGAACAGGCTAGATCAATGGATTGCACTTTGTGTCCCAATGCAACTAAGAGCACTATAACCTGTAAATAGTAACGCTTACTTCAGATATGCTTACTTGATTCATTACTAGTTGTGTAAAAGATTAGATGCAACATGTGTAAGTACACAAATTAAAAGTAATGGATTTAATTTCATATAGAAACTGATTATGAATGCAATTATATGGAACGTATAGTTTATCATCTCAAATTCGTTTATCAAGACCTCAAAAAGAAGGGGGGAAAAAGTATCTACCGATTCCCCTATCTGTTTGAGATTTTTCTGCAACTAGATCAGCAGGCCCCCACCTATTTCTTAGGTACACAGGAACCCAAAATACAGTACATACATCTTTTATAGAAGGTTTTGTCTTCGTTTTTTTTCCCTTCTCCAATAGGGTCGTTCGTATTTTGTAAGTCAAAAAAAGAACAAAAAAAAAAACACTCCAAACAGTGGCTAGGATTACCCAGCTTTGGAGCATTGAAATTTCTTTTCTTATTAGTGTATTCACTGAGGACTAGAACTCTATCAGTTTACCTTTAGGTTTGTGATGCCCTATTATAAATAGAAGAATTGAATGTTAAACTTGCCATGAAAAACTCCACTATGTGATGCACTCAAGACTAGTTTTTTATTTTTCCCATTTTGGATAGATTAAGAAAGTCTTTTGATGTCTCATATGTGATAACTAAATAGAAAGATGGTGTGGTAGTGGTGGGTCCATTTTACTTCTTGGTTCCTTTTTTTTTCCTTAAGATAAAAAAGCCCTAGAGATAGTCAAGAAACATGTGGACAGGGACACGGCGGAAAGATAAATCACCAATTAGTGGTGGAAAGATAAACCGCCACTTGGCTGGACCACATCCGCTCTAAGTAGAAATTTGCTTCTTCTCTCTTCACTATTAAATTCCAACTTATTGAATCCATTATGCTTATGATGGAAGAAATAAGCCTTTTTAACCGTCATCGTCGTCATTTAAGCTTTATCCTAACCAATTTGGGTATTAGGACCCATGAGAAAATTTGTTGGCCGAGCTTGATGCCGACTGCCAACCTAACACAACCACCCTCTTTTATCTAGGTTTGGGAGTCTGGGACCATTAATAAAAGCGCAAAACTCCCTTAATGAGTTATTGAACGCTTATTATCTAATTTATACAAATCCAACCTAAAGTCATTGCCGTATGTAGAAATGATAAAGGGGATTAATTTAACTAGGATTATTATAACAATAATGTGGATTAATATATAATCCTCTTCGTTATTTCTAAATATAACATGGATTCAACATAACTCACTAAGAACTAATTTAAGCATTTTGGTACTTCCTAATGGCTCACCTGATGCAACTACCCTTCTTTTACTCAAGCTTGGGACTACCAATAAGAGCACATAACCCTTTTAATGGATTACATTAAATGCATGTTATCTAATTTATATAAATCCCATCAGCATTGTGGCCGTATATATATACTAACATGTTTTTAAATATAACAAGGACTTCACATAACCAATTAAGATCTAATTTAAGCATTTTGGTTCTTTATGGTGGCCAATCTGATGCAACCACCCTCCTCTTCTACCTGAGCTTGGGACCAGCAATGAGAGGGCATATCTCCTTTACTGGGTTATTGCTAATACATGATCTAGTTTATATAAATCCAAGCTAAGTCATGGCTGTATATAGAAACAATGGAAGGGATTAATTAATGGAACCCATTTATTGTTTCTAAAAAAACAAGGATTCAATATATTAAAACCTAGTTTAAGCATTTTTGTATTTTGTTATTTTCAAATATTGTACACCAAACTCAAGAGTCATGAAGTTTTTTTTTTTTTTTTTGGAGTCGACTTAATTAGATATAAATAATCCTCTTTACTGATTAAGGGCCTATTTGTTAACACTTAAAAAAGTTACTTAATATGAAATTGAGAAACTGTTCCGTGTCCAGTATTGTTTGTTAACATCGAATTTGGAAAGCGCTCAGTGATTTTCCCTAGATTTTTTTTCGGCAATGGAAGCCTAGCTTAATGGTGAATGCGGAATGCGCTTTATAAATTTTCTATAAAAATATAAAATCACTTCCAAAATTACCCCTCATGAGAGATTTTCTCTCTCGCGCAATACACAACCCAACTTTTAAAATGTGTAACTTCTTTGGGCTCCACCATGATTTATGTATTAGATCCACACTGTCCATCAACTTTTTCAGATCATTTTAAAGCATAAACCCAAAAATGAGGCACAAATAAAGCTCAAATGGACCACACCATAGAAATCGGCGAGAATTGAATGACTACTATTGAAACCTTCCTAGAGTCTAAGGTGAAGTTTATTTCCCATCTAACCTCTTCATAATGTCACATAGACATGGATGAAGGGAAAACACAAATATCAGCTTGATCAGAGACTTCTGTGGCCCTACAAAATTTTCAATGGTAGACACTCAATTCCCATAGTTTCCTGTAGTATGGCCCACTTAAGCCTTAAATCTGCCTTTTTTTTAATTTTTAATTTTATCTTATGCCCCAAATTGATATGAAAAAATGGATAGATGGTGTGGATAAAACATATATATACACCATCGTAGGCCCCACATAGCCCCTTTCTGGGCTATCCATCTCTAGCCAATCTTTTTGGTAGATCCCATGCGGAGTGCCAACATGTTGCGTGTTTTATCCACACCTTCCATCAGTTTTGTGAGTTAATTATAGAACATTAGACAAAAAATGAGGTGGATCCAAAGCTCAAGTGTGCCACATGAGGGGAAAGAATGAGGATTAGTGATCACTGTTAAAACATTTTTATGGCCATACGAGTTTCGTATCATGCTAAGTTGTTGGTGTTTTCACTTCATCATAGTGATAATGAACTTATAAACAGTTTGGATGGCCTATAAACATTAAGGTGGGGTCCTGGAAGATTTCAACAATAGGAAACTATTTTCCTAGTTTTCCTTCTCTTATGGCCCACTTGAGTTCTGGATCCACCTCATTTTTTATCGCGTGTTCTAAATTGAGATAAAAAAAATGGACAAATAGGGTGGATTTCTAACAAATATCACGGTGGACCCACCTAGCATCCTAGCGCAGGAACTGCCGCGAGCAAGAAATTCGAGCCCAGTACCCTAATTGGCGGAAGTGGATTGCCTCCTTTCACCGCTTAGACGAGGCAGGGCTCTGTGGGCTCATTGTGATGTAAGGGTTTTATCCACACTGATCATCCCTTTTCTCAGATCATTTTATGACATGATCACAAAAATGAGGCAGGTTCACAACTCAAGTGGACCACACCAAAGGAAGCAGTGGTGATAATGATACCTACCTGTTGAAACCTTTCTAGGGGCAACTGTGGTGTTTTATTTTTACCATCCGAACCTATCTTATTCATAAGGTCATGTAGACCTGGATGAAGTGAAAACACAAATATCAACTTGATTCGACACTTCTGTAACTCTCAAGAACTTTTTAATGGTGAGCGTTCAAACCTCATTTGTAGGTTCACTTAAGCCTGTGTTCTGTCTCATTTTTGGGTTCATACCCTAAAATGAACCCAAAAATGATCTCTAAATATGGATGGACAGCATGGATAAAAGCCTTACATCACGGTAGGCCCCATAGAGCCCTACCCTCGTTAGGGCAGTGGAAGGATGCGTGGATTGGGTACTACCCCCACCATGACGCAGTCTAGATAAGACGATCATGTCAGGGGCTATATGGGCCCAATGTGATCTATTTGTTTATCCGCGCCGTCTATCTATTTTAAAAGATCATTTAAGGACACGAGCCCAAAAGGGAGGTATATCGAATGTTCAAGTGGGCCACACCACATGAAGCAATGAGGATTTAAAGCCACCATTGAAAACTTCTTAGGGTCCACGAGGTTTTGGATCAAGCTGATATTTTTGTTTTCCCTTCATATACGTCTTTGTGACCTTACGAATAGGTTGAATGTCAAATAAACATTACGCTGGGCCCTTGGATGTTTTCAATGGTAAGAGTCCAATCTCCACGGCTTTATGTGGCTGTGGTCTACTTAAAGCCTTTGAGTGCCTCCTTTTTCAGTCTCATGCCTTAAAAATGATCTTTAAAAATATATGGATGGTATGGATAAAATGTATGGCTTACAGTGGGCTCTATAGACTCCTTAACATGACTTTTTGTCTCTATCTATGTCCTAGTGGGGGTAGTGATCATCATGGTTTTTGGTTTCAATGTTTAAAATGAGACACCTACTTCTTCTTCTTCTTCTTCTTCTTCTTTTTTCGTTTGACGGTTTTAGATCTCATGAAAGTTAAACCATTAAAAGGGTGTCCTCCATTGCCACCTTATGGTGATACTCGACCTCAACCCTTACATCAACAAATTGGGTGGGTCATAGGATATGAATGTTAACTTAATGATTTTATTTTCATTTAGTAAAAAATAAACCTTTATAATGTAAAACATCTCCAAATCAGGAGATAGGGACAAATGTAGTTAAATTAACAGATTTCAGATATTTCAAGCAGTTTGTTAACAAACAGATTGTTTCAAATTCAATACTTAATTTTCAGACTTCAGCAACAGTTGTCAAACAGTTTTTTCAACTTCAGATTTAAACTTCAGATTCAGATTTCAGATTTAGTCTTTAGATTTCAGGTTCAGGCTTCAGACTTCAGATTTAACAAACGGGCCCTAAGTTTGGGTTTTGTTAATATATTTTATGCTACTAACCACTATAGTCCTTTAGAGATATAGGAAAAAGTATAATCTATGCAGAGTTTGTTTTAGGTTCCTTAATGAGAAGCACTACCATTTCTGAAGTACATTTCATTTTTGTATCAGCTTTTTTTTTTTTTTGTCAAAAAAGGTGGGAGTAACCCACCTATAACTGTGTTGAAATAGAAGAGACTTTACACGCATTCAGGCGGGCGCCACAAAAAAACAGACGAGCCTTACCTATCATATACCTCAACTGAACGAAGAGACCTAAAGATAGAAGTACGAAATAAAAGGGCCCTTGAACGAGGACCTAACCGCCCACGTGCGGCGAGAGGAAGGTTGCACAATGAAGAAAGGGGGCTCGAGAAAGCTGAAGAAAGTTTGAGGTTTCCCAATCTCGTACGGTCTAGCAGAAGAAGGCCTCGGATGTTGGATGGGAGGTCTGATTGCCTTGCAAAGAAACTATCCCTTGACCGTTGCTGCCTAGGCGGGCGAGGCCGTACAGCTACCCCATTGGCTTCTCTAGGCGTGTGGACAATGGCAACTTGAGCTACCTATTTGAGGAGAGAAATCCGGATCCAGAAATATCAAAGATACCACATGGACGAGGTATTCTTGTTGAGGAGGTCCGCCACTACTATGCAGTCGCTTTCCACCACAATTTTAGAGAAGCCTTGCTTGACACAAATAGAAAGGCCCTGAAGGATGGCCCTAGCTTCAGCTCGAATATTTGAGCCCCAGCCGAAGCCTCTCGCAAAATCGAAGATGAAGTCACCTTCCCATTTCTACAAACACCACCACCTCCTGATAACCCTGGGTTGCCTTTTGCGAAGCCGTCGACAATGACTTTCACCCATCCACACTTCGGACGAATCCATTTAACCACCGATGAAGACCCTTGACGGAACGCCTTTAACATGACCTTTAACGTGTTTAAAGTCAGATGTCTCAAGGGGAAACTATCTTTGGAGACAGGGAGCAAAGGGCCTAGGAGGCAGATCCACCTCTTGATATGGGAAATTGGAGCTCCCTGAGCTCGCGACCGTGTCCGTCATACCTTATGGAATTTCTTGCATTCCAAACCTCCCAGAGGATGAGGTAGGGGAGGAGGCAGGGGAGCAGGCCCATGAGGATTGTGTAACCATCTACATCAGCAGCCTTTCTCCACCATCATGATGTACGACCCTCAATCGTGAGGTCCCCTAACAGAGGGATATCCCATAACGAAGAGAAGAATCCCCAGACCTTCGATGCGATCTCGCCCGTAATGAAAAGGTGCTCCAACGATTCCTCAGCTGGCTCGTGCCCGATCCCACAACAATTGCATTTAGACGCGAGGTGGATGCCTTTGGAACGGATACGTGTGTCAACCCCAACAATGCTATGCAAGAGCCTCCAGACAAAGATGAAAATTTTTGGAGGAAGTTTGGCATGCCACACCCACTTGGACCAGCCCTTTCGGGCCCCCGGAGGGCAGATGACTGGCCAAACTGTATTGAGCTGAAACTTCCCTGACGATGAGAGAGGCCAAACATGCCTGTCCACACCCTTAGACGTCCAGAGGCCTTCTTCAACTATATGGTCCAACACCAGCTGGGGAAGCAGAGATTGCAGGCGGTTCGGCTGCGAGATCCCTTCTGGACCCAGATGACCGGCCAAACTGTATCAGTTTAAGCATGTAATATATATATATTCCCTTTTTTTTTCTTTTTTAATAATTATGCTATTGTAACAATATTGGAAAACTAGACAATAACTATCTTGGAATTGAAATAAATTAAAGTCCTTTCACCAATATGATCATTGACCAATTCATCTAAATGACCTTTTGCCACACACGTGTGCAAGTCAGCTAATGCACGTGTCAGCACATATGTGAACAGGGCACACATGTGAAATATCCAAGCCATACGTGTCCTTTAATATGGACGTTCAAGATTATTCACACAAAAATAGGTCCAATCAACAATGCATCTATTCGTTAATTAGGTCTATCATGGATGGCTTAGAATTCTAAAGAATCACTTTTGTTAGGCAATCACAGCCATTCCATCCATGGCTTGGAAATATATGGTTATAGAAAATAAGGCCAAATCAAGGATGGAATATTGGATCATAAGATCAGTGCGATTTTTGCATGGCGGCCCATGAAGTGTGTTCTGGGCTTAATGGACAGTCCATAGCGATTGGTTGGATTGTCCCAACTTCCTGCTGAAGCTATAAAAGTGTAGCTTTTCCCAAAACGAGAGGTGACCAATAACTTCCTCTTTATATGCAAAACATGTCCGCAGAATGTAGTGACATGAAAGAAACTCAATAATAATAAAAAAAAAAAAAAAAATTCCAAATCAAAATGCTTGAAAGTTTAAAAGTGAGACTTACGCGTAGAAGCTTTCTTTTAGTTAAAGCAATATGCCAGCTTGAAGTTCTTTCTCAGCAAGCATCAGTTAATTTGGTGTGACCTACTACAGCTTAATTGTATTTCTCATCAATCTTCCATTCTTGAATCTATGCAATAACGGGATGAACTGTATGGATTTGGTACTTAGTTTCATTTTTACACTGATGAGAGAGAGAGAGAGAGAGAGAGAGAGAGAGAATATTGAATACATTTAATTTTTCTTATCTTTTACTTACCATCTTCCACATGTATTTTAGTTTCTCACAAGCGTTTGAGAAGGTTGAACAACATTATAAAATTGCTAGAGCACATTAAGTATTTTTTTTCCCCAAAAAAGCTCAATTTATCGAAGAACAAAGACTGCACAACCCCTGATTATTACAACTTCGGGCAGTCCAATCAATTGGTCTGAACTGTCCATTAAGTCCATAACATATTTTATGAGCTACCATACAAAGCTCGAAGTAATCAGATGACCCAATCCATCCTCAATATGGCCTGATTTTTTCATAGCTATCCTTTTTCCATGCCGTGGATGGGATGATTATGATTGCCTAATATAAGTATTATTTAGAATCCTGATCAGCAATGCATTATAATTCTTAAGAAATAGATGGACACTCACTCTGTTGTAAAGCTTCTGTTTCTCAATAAAGTTCTCTTCTTAAAAAAAAAAGATGGATCACGTTGTTGATTAGACCTATTTTTATGTAAATGATATCATTCATCCACATTAAAGGTCATTGATAAATTGGTTAATATTTGCTATATCAGTGTGAAATTTGCAAGGTAGTCCATGAAATATGTGTTGGACCTATTAAACAGTCTAGATCAATGGATTGGACTTTGTGTCTTGTCAAACTACTTGTTCTAAAGCTCAAGCTGTTAGAGGATGGCATATTGATGAAATATCAAGGGACTTTAACACTCTAACACTCCCCCACATGTGTAGGGTGGAAATATGCACGAGAACATACTGGGCAAGGGTTGAGGGACACTCACTCACACCATAAACAATGGCATTCAAACATGTGACCTTTCGCTATGATACAGTACTGTCAAACAACCACTTGTCCTAAAAGCTCGAGTTGTTAGAGGATGGCAAAGGATTTTAACACTCCAAGATGTCCCAATGCAACTAAGAGCACTATAACTTGTAAATAGTAATGCTTACTTGATCCATAACTAGTTGTGTAAAAGATTAGATGCATATTAGTAAACTCTAGACAGGATGGAATTGAAACTTCTCATGTTATTTCTACAGTAAGCGATGACTTATTTCATCAACTTTACTATAATATTTCAAAAAAAAAAAATCTTATTTATGAAAGGCTACATGAACTTAATCGCTTCACAAATATTTTAGTTTTATTCAGATATCTCACTTGAATAAAGTTATATCACCCACTGTTCAATGTTGTTTTCATAGTAACTTCCTAAATGAATATTTATTTATTCTAAAGTATTTTGTACCATAAAAACTAACTAAATATGATCTTTTATTTTTAAGATCCTTGAAACTAAGTTCATAATATACATTTTAAAAATACTGGTGCATCTTACTTTCTTAAAGTCTAACAAAATATTTTGTTATATATATATTGTTTATGTACTGATTATGGAAAACCAATTTAACATGATATTATTAATTCCAGATATGATTGATTCTTTTTTTCTTCATAAACCAATAAACTATAAAATTATAGAAGGAGGCAACGTGCATAAGATCATCCCTTAAAATCAGGCAAAATGCGACTTGAACAAAAACATAAGATCACCATCTGACCCAAAGTTTATGTTCCATGTGGTATGATTGAATGCTATCATTGTTCATTAGTCATTCCTAAGAATTTAGCAATCACAAGTAAAGAATATTGTGGTACAAAATGATTAGGTATATCTACGATAATTTCATAAGATAACTACAACAAGGAATAAATAATCCATAAAGAAATAGATCAGTTGAAGTCCTTACATAAGATAGCTAGATCTTGCATGCATATATAATTATGTTGATTACTTTTTTCAACCATTTTTTTTTTTTTTTACATCTTCTTTTCCCTATTTCATAGCTTGTATTGGTTCTCCTTTTATTGTGCATATTTAATCCTCGGTTTAAATATAATTTATTTAAACTTAGAGATTTCTTTTATAATATTTTTATTCTCGTGTCATAGAAATCTAATAGTTTGTTTAATTTTACACTAGTGATTTAAACTTTCCTTCCATTTTCTTTGAAGCAATTTAATATGTATATTTTTTTTCACTCAATAAAACACACTCAAATTAGTTGCATTGTAATAAAGAGTTGGTATGAGAGTACCATGTACTAATTATATACATAAATGATAATTTATCTTTAGCTAATGATGAATAGATGATGTTAATTATGAGAAATAGAAGTATGGGACCAAATAAATGTTAGCTACTATAATTGTATACATAAATGATAATTGGTCTTTAGCTAATGATGAATAGATCTTGTTAATTATGAGGCATAGAAGTATGGGACAAAATAAATGTTAACTACTATAATTGTATACATAAATAATAATTGGTCTTTAGCTAATGATGAATACATGATGTTAATTATGAGTCTTAGAAGCATGGGAAAATATAAATTTTAACAATTATACAAAAAGATGAAAAATATTGCTCAATTGAGATCATAAGATGATTATGATTTATATAAAATAACAATGGCACTTGAAAAGTTTGTAATTCAAGCAACCAAATGCTTTACTCAATGGTTTTATGATGAATTTAGATGTAATTGATTTCCATGGCCAAATCGGATGCCCGTCGCCAAAGCATGTGAGTAGTGTACATAGAGGAGAAAAATATAATGATGTGAAAGTGATGCTTGGACCGCAACGAGTATTTCTTAAGTCTCATAGGCCCTTGATTATCAATTTGTGTCTACATGACATATTTAAACTTAAATTATATCTTTTATTTACATATGATTTGATAAAACTTTGCATCATACATATTTTAGTAAATTTTTTTAACTTTAATAAGTAGCTTATTTGAAAGTTCTATTGTACCCAACTGATTTAGCTCCTTGAGCTTAAAGTATTGTCCCTCTTACACAAATTCACTTCTAAAGAGAGCAACATTAAAAGAAAGAGTTATCTATAAAAGAAGTTATTAAAGAAATAAGATAAACAAATTCTTCAAAAAATCTTATTAAAAATAAGATAAACAAATTAATACTTTAAAAAAGCAAATATTTCTTCACTAACTATTTTATTATTTTTCCCACAAAAATCCTAGCAAATGTGGCTAGAATGAAGTATATTATAGACTAAATATTGTTCATTACTTATCGATAATATTTTTCTATTTAATATTAATTATGTTCAATATAATCATAGGTACTAAGGAGGTTGTAAAGATTTAGAGGATGTGAGAGGTATTGTATTTATTTATCAATGAGGGTAAGAAAGACTATCATTTCATTGTTATAGTGTTTCTAGGGTTAAGCCCGAAATATGAGAGCTTTTTTCTCTTCGTATTGATCTTGCAAGATGGGCCATCTACTCTAAGATAATACAATAAGAAGACTATTATTACATTCATAATTCATACTTATTTTGGGTGACCAAAATGGATAACTTCATGATAGAGCTTATATATTTACTTCGATCTAGAAAAGGTTTGTTATTAAGAAATCAAGCAAGTTAGGAGTGTTCTATTTCTCATTTCATGACTTTATTTGTAGTGATGGAGATAAAGAAATGATTCTACCAAGTTAGGGGTATGTGTTCAGGAAACAAAGAACCCTAGAATTAGAGAAGTATTTGAAGGTACTTTCAACAAATCAAATGCTAGTCTACTTTAAAAGAAACTACATAAGTATCCTATTACGCAAATTGGAGTTTTCTTTATAAACATTTGATTATTAAGAATGATGAAATGCATTGAAAATATTTTCTTTGTTTCTTTACAATATTTGCCAATGGAATTATTACCAATGGAATTCTGAACCTCAAATACAACCTTTTTAGAATTCTGACCACCATCATGATCATATATTTAGGGTTTAATTCTACCGATATAGGTAGATAGCCATAAGCAATACATAATCTAACTAATAGAAACAGTCGATTACTTTTTCTTATGATCTAATATTCATAGAGAGAGAGAGAGAGAGTAGATTACTTTTTCTTATAATCTAAAATCCAGAGAGAGAGAGAGAGCTTTTTCAATTATGTGTAATATATATATATATATATATATATATATATATATATATATATATATATATATATATATATAGAGAGAGAGAGAGAGAGAGAGAGAGAGAGAGAGAGAGAGAGGGCAAAGTTAAAAGGAAAAAATCATCATATGGTACAATGGGGCTTGTCAGGGATTTGTGCAGCTTTGCAAGCCTTCTAGTGCACGCACCAATACCCCTTGCTACCCATGCTCTACCCCATGAAATCATAAATTCCACCCCATTGGTTCCTATATAAGCCCCACATTCATATGTGGTATTCCCACAGGAGACAATGGCTACTTTTTTCCAATGGTTTTGGGGCCTCTCCTTCTCACTTTCTCTTTATTCTATTCACTCAGCATCCACATCCCATGTAACTTTATTCTACCAAAGTGCTTCACCTTTTTTTTTTCTTCCCCCTCTAATCACAGTCTCACATCATGCATTCCTTTGATTTTCTTGTCTTTCTTTTCTTTTCTTTCAGGTCCACATAGTCTATTTAGGGCACTCCCATGCCCATGATCCCATCCTCACTACAAAATCACACGTCCAACTCCTATCTAATGTCTTTGCTAAGTACTATTCATCTCCCTTTCCTCTCAGCTATTGAAGCCTTGCATGCAATATTAGTTTCTTCATATCTCAATAACATCATCTTTCTCTTTGTTTTCTCACAGTGAAAATGATGCTAATGAAGCCATGCTATATAGCTACAAGCATAGCTTCTCTGGCTTTGCAGCTAGGCTCAACTCCACGCAAGCTACCACCTTAGCTAGTGAGAAAAAACTAACCCTAATTCCAACTGCCTATGACTTTTTAGTGCTTATTACTTAAAATTTTGTTTAAAAACAAGTTCTTGCCATAGTGAGATGAAAAACAAAAACAAAAAATTTGCAGGCATGAAAGGAGTGATATCAGTTTTTGAGAGCAAAACCTTGAAGCTACATACTACGAGGAGCTGGGACTTCCTGGGCCTCACCTTGGACCATGGCAAATCGACACCGTTGCAGCTGGCTTATGGTGATGATATAGTGGTCGGCGTCTTTGATACAGGTGTCCTATTTTAATCTTATTGTTATTAATTAGTTCACTACCCTAATGAGGAGGTCTCAAGTCCAACCAGTTGGACCATAAGTAACTCTCACCCTGGTGAATAACTTCCAACCATCATGAGGATCGCCTTACATGGAAATCAGCCACATCCACTCATCGAGTGGATCACATTTGCATTTTGTTATTTATTAATGGCCAGAAATTGTTTAAAATCATATGCCCCACACGACGAGTGGATGTCGCATGCACACGATAGAATGTAGGTGGGTCGACGGCGAATCCAACTGGTTCGGCTTCAGACCTTCCCTACTCTAATCTCTCTCTCTCTCTCTCTCTCTCTCTCTCTCTCTCTCTCTCTCATGAACACTCTTACTTTGATGATTATATAAACTATCTCTAGATAAATGCATTTTTTATAGATTGATAACTAGATAAACCATCTCTTAAATGTATGCATTTCCATTTAGTTTGTTGTTCTAACTCCTACACCGCATGCTCTTGTATGACAGTAGCTTCATGACCTTCCTATAAATGGAATGAAGAATCCATTAATTATCAGTGAGAAAATATACAATGTCCAATCTACCTATTTGCTCTTCCAGCAAATTGCATGGATAGGGAATGATCAACCCATTCATATGGTGGGTCATCCACCGTAGAACCCTTGCCAAGAATATGATGGAGGTGGGGGCTCTATCATATAATTAAGGAGTCTGCCTTGTGCTTCCAGCGCCAGTCAGGATCTAGGGTGTTTCGCTACCCACAGAGGCCACATGCTGAGTGGTCCGGTGATCAGAACCATCCATGTTAAGGACTATATTCTATAAGATACACCACCAAAAACTAAATCTGAACAAATAACTGTGGCCATCACTATATCTGGTTGAATCTGGAACAATGGAAAGAGGATTTTCAGCAGCTTCCATTCAGCTCTAAGAATCAAAGGTTATGATCATCTCTAAAATGTGATTATAGGGAAATATCTTATTTATGGTAATAAAATAATTTGGACGGTTCAGATCAGAGAACAACTACTGCATGTGGACCCCATTGGTTGGCTACGTACGAATAATTCTGTGTCGCGACAGAGGCAAAATGAACACCATGTTGTGTTTTGATTCAACGAAACCAAGACAACGTTCCCTCTGTCTGATTGATGAGTTCATCTGATTAGGCTGCTGGATCGGAAGGAGGTTTTATCACCTGACACCAGGCATATGGAAGATGGGGTTATGAATCCAGACCGTCCATCTCGTGTCTCCCATCTATGGATGGCTTAAAATTGAAGATCACATCAGGGTTTCAATATAAGCCAGTAGTTTTTCCTATGAAATAATGGCCAACAACAATTATTTTCACTTCAACCGTCCATTTTTTGTCCACCATTTTTTTGTTTAGGATTGTTCAGTTGGGGTTAATCTAATTGTGGCCCATCTTTAGATAAGGGCCACTAAATGGACGGTCTGTATCCGCCACCCCACCTACCACGTATCAGGTACCGGATGATAAAGCCGTCGTACTGATCCAGCGCGTTGTGAAATTGCATGAAAACAAATCATGCACGTGGACTAACCGGAGGCGCATCGGTAAGAAGTTTCAACTTGTTTTGTATGCATCGCGAGAGACTATCACAACCATCCGTCTCCCGTTTGGGGCCCACATTCTGAGACTTTCTTATGATTTCCATTTTCCGGCATCATTTACTTGTCAGAGTAATAAATGGATGCTGAATTCATGTTTCTGACATGGTATTCATCATCCAGAATTGTTTTCAATGGCGCACATTCAACTGCAGAAATCAATGGCACTCATCACTCTTGAAGCAGGAATTTTTTATTGTATTTCATATATTATATAACTGAAAATATGGACGGTTCTAATTACTGAAATATCTATTTATATGGACCTAATACTGGCGACACATTGTGACTAATTCTATGTCGCGACATAGGAAAAATGAACTCAGTTCTCTCAAGCAGCCGTTCCGGCGGCTGTAACGGCTGTCAACGTCTTTTCAACGATCAGCTTCATAATTACGAAAATAGCCTTCCGTTTTCATTATATGACTATCAGGACATCCACGTAGTAAAAGGTCAACCTTCTGTCGGAGGGTCCTGCTCTCTAGGATTCCGTACGTTTGTGACGGCGGTTCAATGATCCAAGCCGTTAATCTGACGACGGGAGATCAGAACCTTTTGATCAATTGACTTTTTCTTTTGAATGTATGCCATCGGTGCCTTTTCTCCTTTTAACTGCCCATATTTAAGGCTGATTTTTTAGGACAATCCATCCACGGTGGGTCCCACATCTCAGTGGTTTAGATCATCAAGCCATGGTCCTAATTGAACGGATCTGATCGCTCTGTGTAAGGGGTCTGAAAATCAGGATGGTCCACTCATCATGTGGGCCAAACCTGTATGTTGGGTCAGATCAACAGCCATCCATTGATTTCAGCTATACCAAATATTGGAGAGGATGCATTAAAACCAGAATAATCAGGAGCCATATAAATTACAGGTGTTGCAGGTGGCTTAGTTATCCCATCAATCTGAACCGTCCAATTAGTGGGCCTGGTTATGGATGGACGATGTTTCACTCTTACTTTTCAGAACTTAATGTTGACCATTAACTTTTTTCTTTTCCAGCTTTGATTTGAAGGACAATTTTTAGACGGCTAGGATCATCAGATCTATGCGTATCCTGAATAATTTCCATCCAGATCGGGTCCCACAAGATAAATAATCCTGATGGAAAGATAACCCTGACACGTGTAATCCCAGGACATGGCTCTTCCACATTTCGGTTATTCTGGTTGTACGGATCATCTCACATCCAATACAGTCTACTCCACAGCCCCACTGAAAACGGTACTCCAGCAGATGTAACCCAACGTTACATGACCTTGATTCCAGAGAAAGCATGTTGAAATTTTAAGCACCCTTGATTATCATGGGCCTGGATTTCTTGCATGTGTGCTATTTCAGCACATGTGCCACAAGATCACCTCTACAATTTGTGCTCCTGCAGAACATTCTTCAGCTCAAGGATGCCTTCGTTCATGCAACTCCATTGACAACGACATCTCGAAATCCTGCTATAATAAGAGTTTTGTTGTGGTCAATATCTCCATAGAATAAGAGAGCGTTGCTTTCCTTTTAGGGAATTTTATAATTTAAAAAAAAAAAAAAACTTCCTGATTATGTATGGAATTTACGTTCCAATACTCTTTTCAAAAAGGTTTTCCAAAATGTTACCTCATTCATTAATCATATAATTACCATTCCATTACATTTGTTTAATGGCCGGCTGAGTCGGCTGCTTGGGTTGGCCCCACCATGATGTTTATGAAAATCCACCTAGATCATAAGGTGCATTACCTCATGTTAGGCCAATGGCCCAAAAATCACATTGACAGTTCGGGTATTTTTGGGCAATTGGCCTAACACTCAGCCTAATTAAATCACGGATGGAGCTGATTTTTGGATCCTTAGTATAATATGCGATAACTCACTAAATGACTGGGGTGGATTTCACACAAACATCATGATGTGCCCACCTGAGCCATCCACCCATTTCCTTTCACAACGTGGAATGATAATTATAATGAACTAGCTTTTTGAAAATCTTTTTGGAAAAGAAAACAAAGTGTCATTTGTAGTTTTTTTGTAAAATTCCCTTTCTTTTAGAAATATCTGTAGATATGTTACACAGCTACAATAAGTGGATTTACAGCTGTAACAATTGCATTTGAAATTCAAAAGAGAATAAAAGAGAATCGTCTGAGATTATTAGCGTATAAAAAGAGTTTTATAGTGGTAATTAATTCTCTCCTTGATTAGAAAGTGAGATTCCTTTTATGATAATGTCACAATAAATGGATTTACTGTTGTAACATAGTTTGAAATTCTAAAGAGAATCAAAGAAATTAAAACTGTGGGGTTCTTTCTAATACCACACATGTATTTTAGGTTGGCACATGTGCCATGGGGTATCTCTTCAATTAATATATGCTCCTGTTGTCTATTCTTGAGTATAATTCACATGCACGGCTGGGATCAGAAGAAAAAAATATGCTAGAAAGTTCAATCCAAGGGCCTGGAGAGCATTATAGCTAGCCTCCGATGGCCACTTTATAACTGGTTATCCATTTCACCTGTATAATATGTTGTAAGAAGTTAAATCGATCAACTCTACATACTTGCCAATGCCAAAGGTCATGGTACTTGGATGATTTTCAAAATAAGGTCGTACTCTTAATGACCAATTTGAGTTTTTAGTAAAAGATTATTATTTTTATTAAGTTATGGGTTTTACCCACACCTTTGGGACATTGCTAGACTGAGTGAAGATAACCTTCTCTCAACACTGAGGTCAAGTTACCGACTCCTAACGTGGGGGTGGCTTACATTGAAGGGCAACTAACAAAAAAAAAAAAAAAAAAAGTTATGGTTTTATTATTTTTACAATATTTCAGGTTCTAGAGAATTATGGAATAGCTTAAAGTCCTCATTTAATTAAGTTTTGAAAAAAGAGTTTGAGCCAGATTAGAAGTTGTTTATTATTTTTAATAAGTTTATTATTTTAAGAAATTTAGTATTTTAAGAAGTTTATAAATTAATAAGCATTAGGACTTATATAAGTTATAAAAAGATTTTTTTTTTATTTTTTATTTTTAGTAAGACTATCAACACACATTCGAGCAAGGCCCCCTCAAAAAAGAATTAAGGCGCCGCCTATAATAAGAGCCCATGTACAGAGAAAAACCAATCCAAAAAACCGCTACCAGAAGAGGAGCTTGAAAAAGAAAGCTCTCTTCAACAGAAGCCAATCTGCCCTCTTCATTTAATCCTTCTAAGCATCCCAACCCCTGCATATAATATATAAAAAGACTTTTATATAAATAGACTTTTTA
This sequence comes from Liriodendron chinense, assembly GCA_003013855.2. NCBI lineage: Eukaryota > Viridiplantae > Streptophyta > Magnoliopsida > Magnoliales > Magnoliaceae > Liriodendron > Liriodendron chinense. The sequence goes on along the minus strand of PVNU02002984.1, from coordinate 521,193 downwards.
TGAAAAATATCCTCTCTCTCTCTCTCTCTCTCTCTCTCTCTCTCTCTCTCTCTCTCTCCCTCCTCTTGTATTCTAGGGATATATTTTGGAAGAAGACGGTAATCTCTTCCTCTTTTCCACCATGCACCTCCTATGCTACATGTCCATGATATGGCCAGCCATATAAGCAATTTTGATCATCAAGAAAGACCTAAATCCAATGGCTAAAGTGATCTAGGCATGTAGTATAATAATACATCAAGATGTATTCCAACAAACCTGAGAGTGAGAGGGATGTATTTACTTGAAATTTTTATAGTTAGAAGAAGAAAAAAACCACATAGATGATGCATAGAGCAAAAAGAATAGTAATATCACAAATGGGTAATTTGGTGGTGAATTTGCAATATTTATGTACCAAACGGGTCCATTCATGTACTGGAATCTAGCATGAATGGCATATGTATAAAAATTTGCATCTATTAAACATTTCTATATATCCATTGACCATTAGCCATTAAAACAATAATATATAGTTGATGGTCCAAAGAAAACTGATGGACAAGAACATATGATGGATCTGGTTTTTAAAACATAAGCCATCTTTATTAAGGCCCAGTAGATGAATGGACCTGATTAATAGTTTTCGACCTGCCACTGTCTCCGCGCATCGCGCTGTTCCCTACTAATATTTACTTATTTATGATGAAGGTATCTGGCCAGAATCTAAAAGTTTCCATGAGGATTCCAGCACAGGACCCATCCCTCGATCATGGAAGGGCAAGTGTGTCAAAGGCGAGGAATTCAAGCCGAAATTGTGCAACCGGAAGCTGATCGGTGCACGTTACTACGTCAAAGGTTTCGAGGATATTAATGGCCCACTAAACAAAACCGCCAACGTGGATTATCGCTCCCCTCGAGATCCATTGGGCCATGGGACCCACATTGCTTCGACGGCCGCTGGATCGGTGGTGGACAATGTATGCTTCTTCGGCCTTGGATGTGGCACAGCTCGAGGTGGTGCACCTAGGGCACGGTTGGCAGTGTACAAGATATGCTGGAACTTGAACTACGAAGGGAGGTGCACTGAGGCCGACATACTGGCGGCCTACGATGATGCATTGCATGATGGGGTCCATGTGATCTCGTCGTCCCTCGGGCTGACCCCACCTTTGCCGAAGTTCTTCTCTTCGGCATCGGACATTGGCTCGTTCCATGCGGCGCAGTTGGGTGTGTCGGTGGTGTTCTCTGCAGGGAACGACGGTCCGGAGCCGTCGCTAGTGGAAAATGTGTCACCTTGGGGCACTTGTGTGGGCGCTACGAGCATGGACCGGACGTTTCCGACTCAGATACTACTGGGCAACCAGATGTCTATCACGGTATTTCTCTCTTGTTTTGCTTGCAATGAGGTTGATATATTTGATTCGAGTTGAGTCGGGTTTGAATGAGCCCGACTCACCTGAGTTGGTGGAGAATGAATGGGTGATTTGTGGTGTTGAACTAGATCAGTTCCAACCGAGTCCGAGTCAACTCGGACAAGTCGAGTCTGACTCATCGAGTCATCAATCCATGGTCTATATGAAAGGAGCGGATTAGGTGTCACCCCGTGTAACACGTTAGTAGGTGTCACCCCCTACTGCGTGGGGCTCACATTGATGATATTTTGTATATCCACTCCGTCCATACGTTTTTCCAGCCTATATTTAGGACGTGGTACAAAAATTAAGCAGATTCAAATCTCAGGTGGACCACACCCCAGGAAACAGTGGTGATTGAACTCCCACCATTAAAAACTTGCCAGGGACCATCATAAGAAGATCTGCAATGTGTTTTTACCATCCAAACCGTTGATAAGGTCAAAAAGTCCTGGACGAAGAGAATAAAAAGATCAGATTGATCCAAAAATTTTGTGACCCACAAAAGTTGTTAATGGTTATCTCTCACCTTTTCCACTGGTGTGATCCACCAAAGATTTGGATCTGCTTAATTTTCTGGGTAACGTCCACTAAGGTGTTACCTGGGTAACATCTAATCTGCCCCCCTTTATGATAATATGAGAGTTATAGAAGGGTTATTAACCGGGAGAACCTTTCAATTTTATGATTTTTTTTCAGAAAAAATAATGAAGGAACTTATATATATATATATATATATATATATATATATATATATATATATATATATATATATATATATATGCCAAAGCAGACCTTTTGATTCTTAGGATCATCTGCGTCTCTCATCTGTTCAATACAAAAAGTTGCAGGAGTCCATGCAACAAAAAGCTCTGTGGTACACCCATACTCCCACACCTTTGAGACTGGTAGATTGTGTGAAGATAATCTCATTACGACAGGAGTATTGATTCCCAACATGGGGTGGCAAACATCCAAGTGTGACTAACGGTGTAGGTTTTTGTTCTAACAGTAGGATGTGTGTACTAACCCAAAAAAAAAAAAAAAAAAAAAAAAAAAACCCTATGGGGGCCACAGCGGTACGTGTCAACTTGACCCAAAAATAATCTTCCCTCTATCCTACTGGGACTTGTCTCCCAGGATAAATGGCATATAAACATAACGATGGCCCAAAAAGGTTTCAATGGTAGGGTTTAACTTTGTTGGTGCCTTAGGCATTACTCACTTGAACAGCGATGGCTCAAAAATATTGAATTAATTTTGTAGTTTATTTTTTAATATGAGCTGGCATGAATGATAGACAAAGTCTATGTCATGCTGCTCATTTAGGCATAGCGGGCTATAGTCAAGGTTTGAATTAAAAATTATACATAGCCAGGGTCTTTTTGGTAAAAAAATCTGAATACAGAGGACATTCATAGTAAAAAGGCCAACCTCCCATTATGAGCTTGTTCACGTGGACATGTGCGGGAAATTCATGGATTTAGATAATTACAAAAGCAACCTTCTATTTGAGAAAAATCATTAGGATCTTCCTTGAATAGGAAGCTTGGATTAGAAAAATAGTACAGATGATATCAAATGGCCATCGTTTTCACCGTCCACGTGGCAGGCTAAACTTTGAACGGGTACAAGACAACAATACCTTTAGTGACCCTACATGGACGGCCAGGGTTAAAAAGTCAGCCAAAACGAATGTTCCTAGAGATTCAATTGTTGGCCTCAAATGGACGGCTAGTTGGGATGATGAGAGAAAGGGATGGCTAGGATTATCTCTTTAGAGCGATTTTTTAAGTGTGTGCTGCTGAAGACAGATGCCATTGAATTGACGGTCCCGATCAACCGTCTACAATTCCACATGGCTCTTTGGTCGTTTTTATTCGGAGTAGCATTACAATTTGCTTTTGCCACAACTCTGTAAATTGTAGCAAGTGGCCACTCAACTAACCAGATGGTATAAGATGCATGCCGATCCGATCTTGGTGTTGAAACTCACAGTTTACTACTGAGCCATGAGTAGGGACCCAAACCTGACGTATTCGCAGCATGAGATGTGTTAGTTACATGCATGTAAATTTGTAGGCATCAATGCATGTATGGTCGCCAAGGTTGCACCACTTTGTTGAATCTCTCTCTCTCTCTCTCTCTCTCTCTCTCTATCTCCCTATATATATATATTATTGAAATGCTCTCTCTCATTCTCCATGCTTGTATAATTATTGAAATGCATGGGTTTTTCGACAGGGCCAAGGCTTCATAGACCAAAACATGACTAAGGACTCGGTGTACGAGTTGGTGTCCAGCAACAAATACTTCGACGATGGGTCTCTCTCTCTCTCTCTAAAAGCGGCACACCACACCGCCTTGGTACCTGTACTACCGAAGCAAGTGGCGGTACCAGGTTATTGCGGGCCTTATGCATGGCATCTAACCTATCCATCATGTGTTTCTCGTTTGGCTAAGGATTAAAAATTCAAGCATATCTAAAACTTAAGTAGAACACACTAGGCAATTGAAAGGGAAAGCCCACCCTTGATCATTGCTGGCCCCACCCAAGTTTTAGAATGGCTGGATTTTTTTTTTTTTGGCATCCCTTCATCAGAGGTAGATAAGTCAAATAAGTTGACTAGATGGCATATGCACAACGATTTGCCCCCTATACAAATCAATGATAGACACATGTATAAATTGATTGGATGTCATGCATACATCCCATGGGTCCCACGGCTGATCCATTCCACTACTAAATATGGTGGTATTGGTGCCCCTGAAGCACACTTCTTATTAAAATACAAATAGATATGCATCCATATATAATCGTATGTTTTATATATTTGTAAGCTCTGAATAATTTTATGATCTAAATTGTAATTACTTATATTATATGTAATTAATATATATAATAAAATAAAGCTAATCAATCTATAACTAAATGCATACTATATATATATATATATATATATATATATATATATATATATATATATTCTATTGTCTCTTTCCAACTAATAATATTTCATCCATGTCCAGGGTTTGTAGACGTGGCAGTTGGAACGGTAAATCAGCGAAAGGTAAAGTAATCCTGTGCTTCTACAACATTGGGTCCATGTTGACTGGCAATGCAGCCCTAGGAGTGTACGTAGCTGGAGGAGAGGCCATGATCTACGCCACACCCACCACTAGGGACATAGCCAACGTGGATTTCATCCCCACCATTTATGTCGACGTCGACCAGGGGACCCAAATCATGAACTACATGTTATCTCACCCTTCACCGTAAGTCTCCTGATTTCATTATAATCATGCTGGCAAATATCATAATGCCAAAACCCTATTTGGGGTGTGTTTGGTTGCACCAAATATCATGAAATTTCATGATACCCAGGAAGTATGTAGATTGGGCCTAGTGTTCTTATGGTTTGATGAGGCACATGATTCTGTACATGTGGGGCCATGAATTTTTTATGGACCGGTCGTCTGAAGGGGATGTAACCGTTTAATTTGTGGGCCTACATATCAGGTCAGTTAAAAAGCACAACGACTGTCCACATTCAACAAAAAAAATGGACTAAAGATGAAAGGCCAAGATCTTCCAACCCGATCACAATTTGGGGCCACCATCGACGTTGAGGTCCTTTCAGATCAGGATCACCCAACCATGGGCCCCACATGTGGTGAACCTCAGAGCCCAACAGTGCCCCTGGAAGCTTAGCAAACCTGGCTGTAGATTAATAGCCCGAGTTAAGGTAACATCTAACAAACAACTAGTTGTAGATAAGAATTTGGTGCAACTAGTTGAACGTGAGGCTTATTGTAATATATATATATATATATATATATGTATATATGTGGAATTTAACCTGTTTGGCAAGATTGCTCTGTAAATTAGGCCGTTTTAATCATCAGATAAATCACACCATAGAAAATAATTGACAACCATTTAAAAATCTCAAAATGAGATAATTGCTTGACTGATGGTTGAATTAGCCACTTTCGGGGCATCCCATTTTCATGGTAGAGTGGTATACTACATAGGGCCCGGCATATTATAGAGATGGTAGGATGATCAAAAGGGTCTAAGGAGATTCTCAGGATCATTCATGCTCCAAAACATATAATTCTGACCATCCATTTGTAAATTTGAATGTCAATCAAGATCATCGTTTTAGCATGATCAACCGTCCATTTCCTCATTAATATCATAAGTATCCCCTAGTCACGCTTCAGTGATGATCCTGACTGTTGATTTTCGAATTTGAATGTGGGTCATGAAAATCTTCTTTAATGTTCGAATTTCATCTACACATGGTGATATATGGTTAGAATCATTCATTGAGCTTGAGTTTCTTACTATGGTCCTGATAGCATAGAATCCATAACATGGACGATCACAATCATTCAACCATCTCAGAATGCTGGCCCATCCAAGTCCCTATAGAGGATGCAATACAAGTAATTAATAAAAATAAATAAGAAAAAATAGTACTGTTCTTAATATGAATCATGAAACAATACATGGCCCACCCGTCTAAGATTGATGGTTCTGATTATCTGGCCATTTTTATATTGTTCTTTCTCTAACATGAAATTGTGTGGATCCTGGAAGGCAACCAACGGTGCAGATTTTTCCGACCGAAACGGCCATTGGGCGATCGCCGGCGCCCTCGGTAGTGTACTTCTCCTCCAGAGGTCCCAGCTCCTTGACTCCCAACATTCTCAAGGTGAGCGGCATGTACAATCTATGTTGGTCTACCAGTGCTCTATGCATGGGCAGCTACCTGCCCCGTGTGACTCGCCGAGTCAACTCGGACTCAGTCTGACCCGACCTGGTTCGACACAGCGAGTCACTCTAGACGATTCAGTGGATTCACCCCTGAATCAGGAGAGTCGGGCCTATTCACCCCTGACTCAGCTGAGTGTCAACTCGACTCAGAACTTGTCCGAGTTGACTCGTACTCAGTAGGACCCTACGTGGTTCAACATCTAGAGTCATCCAGACGATTCACTCCTGAATCAGGCGAGTCAGGAAGATTCGACCCTAACTCAAACATGTTGCAACTTGACTCAAGACTCATCCGAGTTGACTTGTACTCTGTTAGACCGAGATGATTCAGCACTGAATCATTTGAATCGAGCCGGTTCACCCCTGACTCGGCCGAGTTACCAAGTCTTAAAACCATGCACGTAGCACGGTTGAAATCGTCACAGGGTGACAAACATCTCCCACCTTACATTGGTTCTCGGTGGGAATCCCTACGCATATTTCCCACATTCTGAAACCAAAATTTGTACGTGCACTGCATTCATGGCCCCACCAATGGATGGTGGGGAGATGTTTGGTGCACAATCTCATGGGCCGGGATCGGAACGCATGAGCCCATTTAACCATCTTGATGGACCTTGCAGCCGGACATAAGCGCGCCTGGTGTCAATATCTTGGCTGCATGGTCTCCAAAGACGCCGCCGGCAACGTACGACCTCGATGAACGGTTGGGCGTGGATTGGAACTTTGTGAGTGGGACATCCATGTCCTGTCCTCACGTATCAGGAATCGTCGCCCTTCTCAAATCGGCCCACCCCGATTGGTCCCCGGCCGCCGTCAAATCTGCCATGATGACCACAGGTAAAAAGGAAACACTGACCTCCTCTTGATGAACCAATATTAGATCGCATATATTTGGACCGTTCCTGACCGTTGGATGAAATGGGCCAACAAGGGCCATCAAATCCCAGCCAGGCCCACCCAGACCATATTGATCTAGGTGCAAGACCAGGCCCAGGCTGTCATTTTGGGCCTTTAACATACCCAATCCTGGGCCTGGCCCAGTGCTTTACAGGCCTAAAACTCATGCCCAAGCCCAGACCAGAGCTGGCAGGACGCGGGCCAAGCTTGGGTCAACCTAGCCCACTTTCACCATTACTTGAATTTGTGCCTACAACCATTCATGGACCATCTTGATTTCAATTGAGCCATGGTTTGATGATCCAGACGACTGATATTTCAGGCCATGCTATGGATTCTGCCCACCCCAGAAATCTCCCTGTTTGGTTGCCTACCAGATATGATTAAGAGCAATTCAACAATAGATGGGAGGTTGGATGGCTAGGATCTTCCAATTTAGAAGACTTTTAGGACATCCTTCATCCATGGGGAGAAACATCAGATCAACCGTCTGGATCAATAAACCAAACAACCCACTTGTACAATCTACATATATTAATACAATATGAGCCACATTATACGGTCCATTGGTTTGAACGGCTCAGACAACATACCAATGGCCAGGGCTCTGACTCCATGGTCTGAGACTCAGACTCGTCCGAGTCGACTCGGACTCGGTACCTCCTGATTCAGTTCAATACCACGAGGCATCCCACACTCAGTCGAGTCAGACAAATTCAGCCCAACTCAGATAAGTTCCAACTCGACTCAGGACCAACTGAGCAAGTCCGAGTCACCGAGTCTTTTAACCATGACTGGCTGTTTCCCAAAACAATCTGAGTTGTCGATCTTAGGGCCTGGTTGCATAAGAAATCTTTCAATGGTCAGCATGTATTTACAACTTGGGGCCATCCATTGTTGTATGGGAGATCCAAAACAAAGCCCATCTCATTTCGTGTCAGTGATTTTTGGCTATCAAAGTGAATCGCAATTCGTTTAGATCCTCTGCCCAAACAGGCCCTTACGGCCCTATCCAGATATGGTTGAGATGCCAACTACAGCCACAGGCTTGAGTTGACTCGCTGACTCCGTTGAATAGTTGCATTTGGACAGTTAGACAGTGCAATCCGTTGATCCAGACTGTTGATTAGGTCAAATACACATTCCATGTGCTACCATGCAAATATGACACCAATCTGACAACTGTTAACCATTTGATCAATGTCCTCTAATATGGACGGTATGGATTGTTTACACAAAAATAGGCCCACTTAATAATTTGTTCCATAGGGACCAACATGGATTGCTTGGAAAAAGGATGGTTATAAAAAACAAGACCAAATCAAGGACTGATTGAACCATCCGATCACTGCGATTTTTGCATGGTAGTCCATGAAATATGTTCTGGACTTAATAGACGGTTCAGATCGATCGATTGAATTGTCCATATGAAGATATACAACTAGAAGCACAGTGCAGTGCTAGAGCATTTCTCTCTCTTAAAGACTCAGTCGAGTCTTCCACTCAGACATCGAGCTGAGTCAACTCAAGTCCAGCCTCATATAACAGCATCATTCGTTGGGTTTCAGCCTACACAAGGGACACGACCGCAGACCAGATTTTGGCCGGAGGACCGGCGAAGCCAGCGGACCCATTCGACATCGGAGCAGGCCATGTAGACCCATTGAAAGCTTTCAATCCAGGGCTAGTGTATGATGTGGACACTCGAGACTACGTCCTCTTCCTTTGCAGCTTAGGCTACACTCACAGTCAGATCAAGGCCATGGTTCTTCCATCGCCCCGGGTGGACACCCGTTGCCCAAAATGCGGGCCGTCCGATATGGATCTCAATTATCCGGCGATCGCAGTATCGGATCTCAACTGTAGGGTGACGATCAAGAGGACTCTACGCAATGTGGGCCCATGTCCGGCCATGTACTTCGTTAGCGTCGTCAAACCGGAAGGTGTGCGGGTTGTGGTGTGGCCAAGGATCTTAGTTTTCACACCATACAAGGAGAAGTTCACATATTATGTGACGCTTACACCTCTGAAGCACTCTCAAGGGAGGTATGATTTTGGGAAGATTGTGTGGTCCGATGGCCATCATCATGTAACCAGCCCATTGATAGTTCGTGTGAACAGCAACGGGGAAGAGAAGGGCCACGTCGCCTTAGATACCAGCCATTAGATCATCTTCCTCGATGAAATTATTGCTTATATATGAATATAATAAAATGGACATACCTTGACCATGTTTGTTTTAGCTAATTTGTCTACCACATTTCTTGTTTTTTTTTTTTATACTTCCTTAATGAGCATGGTTTGGATCATTTTATAAAATGGTCCGATCACTAATCTAGACCAACCATCACATGAGTCCCACGCATGGATGCTAAATCACTTTTGTCAGATGATCCTCTGCAAACATTCAGTCCTGGCTAAGTGAGTCCCAACTCAATTCAGGATTGAACGAGTCAGACTGAGTCACTGTGTCTTTTGGGCTTTTAAGGATTGCTGATTAGGATATTTCTGTTTTGAAAAAAAACCCACGCCTGATCAATATAAGTGAGGCCGAAATACAAAAGAAAAATGGCCAAACAAAAGCCAAAAGGTTCATATCAAAATAAGAGACAAGAGACATAGGGATTCGGTAATATGCCGACTCCACGGGGTTGTAATATAGAGTTTTTTTTTTCATTAAAAACAAGAGAAATAAAAATACAAGGCTTACATTTCTCCCACCTGTACTAGGAATCCCACACTAAGAACTATCTCAGAAGATAAATGCAATGGAGCAATGTACCTCTCTTCCCTATGGCCCTCCTTATATAGACGACCATGTTGGGAAAGCCGGCAGTGGAAGAGGAACGCCGAACGCGTGAAGCAATGCGAAATCAAACGAGAAACACAAGATGCAATCAGTCACACACAAGCATTCACCACAAGATAATTCGATTTTAGGTGGAAAAACCCCCAACGAGTAAAAAACCATAGCACAAAGCGATCCACTATGAATTAAACAGAATATTACAAAGATGACAGCCCACAAGCAAGGAAAACAAAGAAAACCCAAGCTCTCTCTCTCACACACACCTCTCCCCTCTTCCTAGCACGAATAGGAAACCTTGGACACCTTAGGATTCCAATCTAAGTCGGATTACAACTCCTTAAATAAGCAAAAATCCGAAATTAGAAACACCTTGCGCAGTACTGTGAGCTACGCAAGAAACCCGCGTGCACAGCCGACCGGTCGCACCTTGCACAGACAGTCCAGGGAGAAATCATGCAGACTCTGCCTCATAGACGACCGGTCGCCCGACCGATCGGAGCCCCCTCTAGACCAGTCGCTTGACTGGTCTAGGGCAACACAGGGATGTCCAGGCTTCACGTGCATCTGGGCTATGAGGCCAGACCGGTCGCCCAACTGGTCTGAGCACCTAGATCATGCACATGTTTGAAGGCTCTCCAACAATCTCCACCAAGGCTTCGAACGTCGAATCAACACCATCCTCGCAACGTCATCTCATCTTCAATCATAGCTCTACCGCTTCTCGTGGCACCATCGACCCTAACCTTACAAATTCACGCCATTTTCCGCTCTTCTCATGCTGCCCTTAGGCAATTGTCACATACGAGCAACCGTGGATCTCGCTACCGATCCCGCAACTCCACAGTGAATTGTGCTCTCGATCAACATGTAAAGATGGCCACACCTCCATGCATTCATACACACGAGTGCCCCTTTCATCACTTCACAACAACGATCGCAGTCGATAAACATGCACCCTTTTGCCTTGAGTGCACTAAGAGAAATCACATTCATCTTCATCTTGGGGACGTGCTTCACATCTTTCAGAACTCGTTCGACCCCATCGAATATCTTAATGCGCACAGTACCAATACCCACAACCTTATGAGCGATTCCATCGCCCACAAACTCCGATTCTCCACCATACTCTCTGTATGTCGTGAATGAACTCCGGTTAGGACAAACGTGGTATGAGGCCCCTGAATCAAGGATCCACTCACTACCGTGAGATCCCTTGCCAGAAACAGTCAGAACTTCACAGAGATCGCCACTGTCCTCTACGGTATTGGCTCCCTCTCCAGAAGAATTTTCATACCTCTCTTACTTCAACCTGGGATTCTGACAATCCCCTCTCATGTGTCTCTCCTGGCCACAATTCCAATACTTCACCTTAACCTTTCATTTGCCCTTAGCCCTAGATCCCGATTTTGAATATCCTCCATGCTCAGAACTTCTTCCACTCATAACCAATGCTTTTGAGGAATAACGGGAAGCCACATCACTGCTTTTCTTTCTCATCGCCTTCGATTAGAGGGCTAAGATAACGGTTTCGATGCTTATGGTTTCCCTCCCTGCGCACATAGAGTCCCTGAACGACTAATATGAATCTGGAAGAGAATTCAACAGGATGCATGCTTGGTATTCATCCTTCATCGGTTCATCGATCTCCACCAACTTGCAAACCAGCCTATTGAACGTGCTCAGGTGGTCCTCTACCTCCGTTCCCTCAGCTATCCTCAAGGTGAACAACTACATCAACACGTACATGCGATTCTCTAGAGATTTCTTGGCATAAACCTTCTCTAGCTTCGTCATCGTTTCAACCGCAGTCTTCTCCTTCATGACATGATAGAAAACATCATCCGTAAGGTTTAATAGGATTGAAGTTCTAGCCTTCTTATCGAGCCTCGTCCACTCATCGTCTTTCATAGCCTCGGGTCGCTTTCCAAGAGCTTCATCAAGCCCTTACTGAACCAGGAAGGATTTAACATTCACCTTCCATAGCTCAAAGTTATTTTTCCCGGATAACTTCTCTACCTCGAACCTTGCGCCCGAGCCCATCTTCTCGTCTCAGATTCGAATCTACTCCACCCCAACTTTAGCTCTGATACCACTTGTTTGGAAAGCCGGCAGCGGAAGCGGAACGCCGAACGCGTGAAGCAATAAAAAATCAAACGAGAAACACAAGATGCAATCAATCACACACAAGCATTCACCACAAGAGAATCCGATTTTACCTGAAAAAACCCCCGGTGGGTAAAAAACCACAGCATAAAGCGATCCACTATGAATTAAACAGAAGATTACAAAGATGACAGCCCACAAGCAAGGAAAACAAAGAAAGCCCCAGCTCTCTCTCTCTCTCTCTCTCTCTCTCTCACACACACACCTCTCCCCTCTTCCTAGCACGAATAGGAAACCTTGGACACCTTAGGATTCTAACTAAGTCGGATTACAACTCCTTAAATAAGCAAAAATCCGAAATTAGAAATACCTTGCAGCAGTACTGCGAGCTGCGCAAGAAACCGGTCGCCCGACCGGTCAGAGCCCCCTCCAGACCGGTCGCCCGACTGGTCTAGGGCAACACAAGGATGTCCAGCCTTCACGTGCATCTGGGCTATGCGGCTAGACCGGTCGCCCTGACCGGTCTGAGCACCCAGACCGTGCACATGTTCAAAGGCTCTCTAACATACCACACGCGAGAGAGCACCAACCTAAGCTCCTAGAGAAGCTGACATGGGGAAGAATGTGATGAGGTCGACCACCATCTTCCTTAGAGGATAACTACCTTGAATCTACAATGCTTTCTAAAATCCACTAAAGCTTTCTCGAATTCACGAAAGAAAAAAACAACAAAAGTTAGAAAATTTGATAAATAATATAAGAGAAATGCTTAATAACGAGTTTAAGAGAGCTTATATAACAAAAAACAAAACCCTTAAACGTATTAAAAGAGTACTAAATAAAATAGAGAATAAATCATGAGAAAACATACAAGTTTGCGCAGGTCTGCATCATCCGTTAGTCGACTAGCACATAATACAACAGTTAGCACTTATAGCGGTGGATTTATCCGCCACTATAACCTATAGCGGCGATACAATTGTTTCCACCATCGGTATATTTATAGCAACGGATAATTAGTCTACCACTGTAGTTTCCGCCGTTATAGAAAAATATAACTGGTGGATTAGCAATGCAAGGACTCAGATTGGAATCAAACGAAATAATCACAATAGCAACAAGCAAATCCATACACCAAAGACAACCAATTTTTACGTGGGAAAAAAACCTTTCTAGGAAAAAACCACGACACAAAGCAAATAATTATGAAAACAAAGTTACAAGGAGATGTAGAACAACTTACCCAGATCTAAGCCCCACCACAAGAGAAAACCCAAGCTTTTCTCTCTCCTTAGAACTCTCTCAACCCTCTCACTCACGTCTAGGACTTCTCGACAATTGGCAATTACCCTAATCCCGCAATTACACCCTGTAAATAGTGACAAACTAAAATTAGAAACAAATCTGCACAAACTGACTTAAACAGCACACCGGCCGTTTGCCGATTGATCCAACTGTTCAGGTGACCAAACTCAGTCCAATCTGTCTAGAGAGTTCACTGTCTCGTTTGTGGAGTTTTGGGTGATCAAACTAGGCCCATTAGTCAACCGAAGACCTCGAATCTCAGATCTAACATTGTCCAAATTGAAGACAACACCAACAATTGGATCATCAGCTTCGTTCAGACTTGGTAGTACTTGATCCATTTTGATGTCTGGCTGACTCAGCCCTGACTCAAGTGAGTCCCAACTGAACTCAGGACTGAATGAGTCGGACCGGGTCACCAAGTCTTTTAGCCATGCTAATGGGGCTTTCAGGATTGCTGATTAAGACATTTCTAGACCAATTCGGTGCAAGTTTCCCACTTGTTGTATGTTTGGTGGGGGTTGTTCGGTTTCTAGCATTGATTTGGTGGTATTCCTTGTTTGTTTTGGTGTAACCAGAAATGCTCTAGTGGGGCCATTTGCATGGTACCATTAGCAACCATATAGTGGGAGAGCCGTTGGATTAATCAATCCACCCCACGTTGGACGGACAAGTTCAAATGATCAGGTATTACCCCGCGTCATCTATGAAAAAGGTTTGCCTCATCATGAATATCAACCCAATTAAAAATATATGGTCAATCCGATCATTGGGTGGGCCACACCACCAAAGCGAATGAACGGCTGACAATCTGACCTAACCCACATTTTTTGCCTACCTGATGAATGGGGTTGGCCTTATTTTTATAGGGACAACCAAGTGCATAAATTTAATTTCCTGCACACATGACTCATCTTGGAAGGATGCATCGGATTGATGGTATGGATGTGACGATGGAGCCTACAGATCTTACTCAACCTTACACCTTTAAACATGTGCCATGGGTACAAAATCCGAATGGTCCACATGATGCGGGACCCCACGAAACCTCAGGGCCTAAATTTTAGCCTGGTCCAAAACTTTGGTGGGCCATGGCAAAGGGAAATAGTTTTTGTCTCTCCCTTAGATTATATACACATGCATCTAGGCCTTTGACTTTGTGTGATTCTTGAAGCATATCGATAGGGTGGGCCCCATTAGGCATCTTAGGATGAATGATCGTAGCCCATTTGATTTTGACAACCAATTGGCCTTAAACTATACCCATGTCTACAGTATATCAAGACCTTGGACTTGATGTGCTTCCAGCAGCAAATCCACAGGTGGGTCCCATTTGCCATCTAGCAATGAGTTCATTTGCATTTTGGTATGACTTTTTAACGTTGGATAAGCATGAATCTACACACATGTTGGGTGTATCATGACATTCCACCTGTGCTTTCTTTGCATTGGATTTTGAGAGAGAGCATGCGACCCTTGTGCAGTCACATATCTCCTACATCTATTGCATTGTCAGGATCTCACACATGTGTGCCAAGTTGGCAGATTTGACACATCTCAACCCTTCAATATATGCCCTTGCACCGTACCCGTTTAGCGTCGAACACGAGCCAAGCTAGCTCGGTTAGGAGCTCGCTGGACTCGGCTCGAACCAGCTCTATTCTGCTCGAACCATGAACCTAATTGAATCGTTTTTCCATGTTTGAAAGGGTTTTTTAGCTGAGCTTTAGCTAACCCAAGCTCAGTTCAAATTAGCTTGAAGTTCAACTTGATATATATATATATATATATATATATATATATATATATATATATATATATATATATATATATATATATATATATATATAGAGAGAGAGAGAGAGAGAGAGAGAGAGAGAGAGAGAGAGAGAGAGAGTAATGCAGTGTAAGAGAGAGAGAGAGAGAGAGAGAGAGAGAGTAATGCAGTGTAATGCTCACTTGCGCACTTCTCGTGAGAGAACTCGTGAGCACTTTTTCTTGGCTTATTACACACGATTTGAGTTCAAAATCTGAGCCATTCATGTGATGCAGCACTCCAAAAAACTCCTAGGGACCATCTTTCAACTTGTTCCAAAACTTTGGTGGGCCATGAAAGAAGAAAACAATTTCCTCCCTTGATTTGCCTCTTGCTTTTTGCTGCGGCCCACAAGAGTTTTGGATCAGGTTGAAAGATGGGCCCTAAGGGTTTTTTGAGGTGCTGCATCACATGGACTACTCAAATTTTGGGCTCACATCATGTGCGATTAGCCATGAAAAAGTGCTCATGAGTCTCTCTCACTAGAAGTGCCCAGGTGAGCATTCCTCTCTCTCTCTATATATATATTAAGTCTGTAAAAATAGTACATTTTTTTCCAGGCTTGACTTTTGGCTCAAAAGCTCGATTGAACCAAGTTAAGCTTGCCAATCCAGCTTAAATGCGGAGTCGAGCTTAGCTCCAGCCAGAGTTGCCGGCTGGTCGAGCTGAGCCAAGCTAGGCCCGGCTCAATTCAGTTCAACTTGGTGTACCTACACCTGTTTACACACATTTTCGGTGTGGGCTAATCAAACATTGTCACGTGTTGACACTGTATAATAACAATTGACTCAAAATATACTCTCATCTAAGAGTAGCTTTGTCTGCATCCCCTTCTGCATTAAGTATCCATTATAAATGCGAAGGAACAAACCATTACGACATGCCTATGAAAGGACAAATCATCACGTTCATGAATTTGAAAGCAATGCGATTTTGGAATGCTCCTTTCATCCCAGTGATCTGCGTCAGATGAACAGACAGGATGGCATAAATGAACCACAACGGGCCATGCTCAGCTAATGACAGGCATCTCATCCTAACTCTTCCCTAAGGTGTGGCCTGCCTAAGTTTTGGACCCACCTGATTTTTGGTTTCCAATGTGACAATGAGGTAACGCACTAGATGGCCATTGAGGATCTCATGCTAGTTTCCCCCATATGCTGCTTGGTTGGTGGATACTCGGGAGATTAATCATTGATACTTAATTGCTGTTCAAAAAACTCTAAAAATAAGCTTTGAAAAAATAAAATGCCGTTGAAAGCTTAAAGTGCTGAATTATAGTTTTGAAATAATGTTTTAGAAATATTTTTATTAAAAGTAAAAAGAAATTTTAATGCACTATTACTTTCAGCATTTAGGCTTTAAAGCTAAATGTACTATAAGGAAAATGGTACTATAAGGTCAACCTCATTGGAAGTTCCTATTAGGTCGAACTATGTGGGTAGGGCTGTTAATAGGTTGGATTTGGAGGGGATCAGTGCTGATCCAAATCCAATCCGATTAAGAATGTACTTGATCCGACTTTGACCCGAATTCGATTAGATCACGACATGCATGATTCGTGCTCGATCCATTTGTATTTTTGGTGATCCATATTCGATCTAATTCAAATCCGAATCTCCAGTGATGTAGGGTTGCAATTTAGTGGAGGCCTCTCTCTTAATAGATATGACGAAGAAGAAGAAGAAGAGTAGGGTTACGTCCGCCCTCTCTCCTCTCTCTCTCTCTCTCTCTCTCTCTCTCTCAATTGCGGTGAAGAAGAAGAAGTCGGAGGGTTTTTTTTTTTTTTGTTAGTCACGCAACACACCAACATTGTTAGTCACGCAACACACCCATGCTGTTAGCTGCACAACGCACCACACTGCACCCACCGGTGTTTCCTTTTATACACATCTATCCGGATCATTACCGGATTGGATCAGAGTCAACCCAAACCCGATCCGATTGATAAATGGATCATAGATTTTGATTCGAAAGTCGAGCCGTTGATCTGATTATTAATCCGAATCCGGTTAAATTAGGTCGAATCCGGATTGAATTCAGATTCAAACCATGATCCAATCCATTGACAGCCCTATGTGTTGGCTTCATCATAATGTGTCTCAGACATCAACATCGTGCATTTGATGGGTCCCTTTAAGTTATGGGATATTTAAAAAATCAGCCATATATGGAATTCAAGTGGGTCATACCATCTAAAATCATGTGAAGACATGCTTAAAACATCTAAAATCACTTGGTAGGGTCCACCTGAGTTTTGGATGCAATTAAAACTTGGTCTGACCCCTTATCTAAGTGGGACACATACAATGGATGGGTTGGATTTGCTGAACCATATCTTGGTGAGCTTAATTAATGATCATGAAAATTTTAATGGGTTGGGTTGTCATGGGCGGACAAGATGATATTAATGAGAGAGGGGTTTAGTTTGGTGGGGAGTGAATTAGTTTGTTTTAATTTTTTTAATTTTTAATTTTAAGTATTTAGTCTGAATCCAAGTTCGATTTCAAGTTGAACTAAGTCTATTTCAAGTTATACTCCGAGTCGAGCATGCCCCCACCAGAGCTTGACTTGAAATTCTTTCGAGTTATGAAATCCAACTCTGACTCGATTCAAACCTCTTTCAAGTTGATCGTAGTCCAACATTTTTTAGCTGAGTTAATTTTCAAGCTTACTTAACTTGTGTACATCCCTACTACTAGCAACTCAGTACCCAAATAACCTCTAGTGGGCCCACTATGATCTATGTATTTTATCTGCTCCATCCATCCATTTTACCAGATATGTTTAGGGATTGATCCTAAAAATGAGGCATATCTAAAGCTCAAGTGGACCATACTACAGCAAACAGTGTGAATTGAACGTCAACTGTTGAAAAATTCTTAATGGCCACAGAAGTTTTGGATCGAGCTGACATTTGTGTATTCCCTTCATCTATGTCTTTGTGATCTTATGAACAGGTTGGATGACAAATAAACATCACTATGGGACCTAGGAAGGTTGCAATGGTGGAAATCATTATTCCCACCGTTTCTGTTGATATGGTTAAATTAAGCTTTGGATATGCTTCAATTTTGGGCTCAACGGCTAAAATGCACTTAAGAAATGGATGGACGGCATTGATGAGCCATGTACATTCACGGTGGGCTCAACAGAGTTTACTATAAAATGAGTATGCAATACGATTTCCCCATGATGTATTTGTTTTATCCATGCTGTTCATCCTTTTTACAATCTCATTTTAGACCACTAGCCTAAAATCAAAGCACATTCAAAGCTCAAGTGGACCACACCACGGAAACATTGATGGTTGAACGCTCACCGTTGTAAGCTTCTTGGGCAGAAGTTTTAAAACAAGCCGGTATTTGTGTTTTACCTTCGTCTACATCTGTGAGACCTAATGAACTGATTGGATCGCAAATTAACATCACTGTCGACCTTGGGAAGAACTTTTAACGGTCGACATCATTATTCCCACTGCTTCCTTGTGTGGTCCACCTGAACTTTAGATATCCTTCAATTTTGGGCTCATGGGCTTAAATGATCTGGAATAACGAATGAACGGTACAGATAAAACACATACATCACGGTGGGACCGCCACCACGGAGATCCCTAGAAGATTTGGACGGTCCAGTCAGTTCTCGTGAACGTGTCACATTATAGCACATGGCCGCGTGTATATGTGTACGGCTCCCACACCTTACATGATATATACTCAGGCTGCTTATGAGGCTTGATACGCAGGCACTCAAAAATTGTATACCTGGAATAAAAAAAACTCAAAATAAAACCGACTATATCGTGTAATCCACTGTTCCAAACTCAAAATCCCAAATATCAGATTGTTTAAATAATCCTAACCTCTGATTCGTGGACACTTGTTTGTGAAAATAGGACCGTTGGATTTTTTTTTTCATTTCTAACCGTACAATAAATGCCCCCATCCGACTTAAACTTTAGTTTATGATATTGATACATATAAACTGGGTAATTTAATTTTGGACAGTTTATTTTAACTACTTGTGTGACACGTGAGAAATATCTAAGTAATTTCTTAAGTGCCTGAGTATCATCCATGACAGTCAGCAGAGTATTAAAGTTATTCTATTCCGAAAATAAAAAAATATCCGTTTTGGGAGGGGAGCCGTGGGGCTATTTGAATCACCGCTTTTAAGCCATGGTTCGCAAAAAAACAGCCCTTTTCCTTTCCTTCTCTCACACTCTCGAATTCTAGGGTTTTTCTCTTTCCTAGGGTTAGGGTTTTTCGCCTCTGCCAGAGCTCTTCATCACCACCACCACCACCACTACCATCTAGTTCAAGGAGAAGGAGAGAGATCTAGACTATGGCAACCGTCGCTCCTGCTGCAGATCGTATCCTTACTGTGCTCCTTCGTTGATTGAAAAACAACGGTCTCTCTCTCTCTCTCTCTCTCTCTCTCTCTCTCTCTCTCTCGTTCTTTTACTCCTTTTCGTTTCGCTTTTTTAGGATTTTTCTAGGGTTTGTGTAGATCCGAAAACGTTGGGTGTTTGCAGTTTTTTATGTTTTGCTAGGGTTTTGTATTGGGTTTTTGTTGAGGAGGGGTTTCTGGGAGGCTAGCCCCAGAGGCTATGTGATGATCTGAAGCGTTCATATAGAAGTTCCTGACTTGATGGTTGATATGGATGAATTTCACTCGTTAGAGATCTCATCATTCTGGAAAATTGAATTGTGGGAAAAAGGGTCGAGAGAGGCGGTTTATATCACGGCTTTGTGAACGGTGATGATCTCTGACGGGAGTGATGCTTGCTTTGTTGGACAAATACTGTAGGAACTTATATTTGAATGGTATGGTTCGTCATGTGATTGGGTAGAAAGGGTGATCGGATTGAGTTGTGGAAAATTGACTTGCGGAAGAAAGGGTTGAGAGAGGCGGTTTATATCATGCCTTTGTGTGAACGGTGATGGTCTCTGATGGGAGAGATTCTTGCTTTGTTGGACAAATACAGTAGGAACTTATATATGAATGGTCTGGATCGTCATGTGATTGGGTAGAAAGGGTGATCGGACTGAGTTGTGGAAAATTGACTTGTGGAAAAAAGGGTTGAGAGAGCCGGTATATATCACGCCTTTGTGTGAATGGTGATGATCTCTGATGGGAGAGATGCTTGCTTTGTTGGCCAAATACTGTAGGAGTTACATATGAATGGTCTGGATCGTCATGTGAATGGGTAGAAAGGGTGATCGGATTGAGTGCTCCTCTAGGGGGAGTGTTGCTAGTGAGCGTCTGAGTGGGAATTGTAGGAACCTGGAGAGGAAAGTTTTAGTTCGCACAAGTGGGGCCCTCTGTCTGGGAATCCTGTGGGTTGGTTTGTTGGGCCATACCATGGATGGATCATGTCGCAAAATAATGGGTTGGGACTGCAAATAGATGACTAAGAAGAGATGCAGAAATTGTCCACATTCAACTGAAGAATGAGGCCCCAAGATGGGTGGCCAGGATTTTCCTGTCTGGGGATTTTTAGGGTTGTCAATGGATCAGATCCTGGTGTACTTATTCCGTACCCACATAAGGGGGTCAGGTACCACATTTAAGTATCTGGGTAATTGTTGTCACGGGTCTGGGTAACTGTGGAATATTAGGGTCCTCGCGTAGTCTTGTTTGGGTATGGTCATTGTGAGGCTCGGTGTCTTAACTGTTCATTTATTTTAGTATGTAATAGATATTGGCTAAAGAGAATGCTCTGGTGCTCTTAGATCACTATGTATACTCCATATAATATGAGCAGCTTTTGGACATTTTTACCCCTGCAATTAGTTTCTGTATGGGGGAGCCCATTGTATATAGAATGGGCATGAGAAAACATCTGAAGTGAAGGTGGTTGTTTTGTGAAATTGAAATTGTGGCTGTTGTCTGTTGAACAGTTAGGATTTCACCCACAATGGCTTAGATTTTATCCATGAAAAGCAAATGTGCTTAATGTGAGTAGCCACTCTCTTGTTTGCATGGAGTCCGCCCGACGGCACTATTGGGGAGCCATGCGACAAGGGTTGTATGGGGCCCACCATGATTAATATACGAAATCCACGTCATATATCTATTGTACCACCTCATACCAGGACGTTAGCCTGAACGAGTGGCGGCAACAAGGAAACAAGTGGTGTTGGGTTGCCAGCCATTGAAAACATTATTCTCTCCCAATGGGCATGAGAAGACATTTGAAATAAAGGTGGTTGTTTTGTGAACTTGAAGTTGTGGCTGTTGTCTGTTGAACCGTTTTTTATCCGTAAAAAGAAAACACGCTTAATGTGAGCAGCTACTCTCTTGCTTGCATGCAGCCCGCCCAATGGTACCATTGGGCAGCCATGAAACAAGGGCTGTATGGGGCACACCACGATTAATATAAGAAATCCACTTTGCACATCTATTGTGCACCTCATGCTGGGACGTCAGCCTGAACGAATGGCGGCAACAAGGAAAAAAGTGGGGTTGGGTTGCGAGCCATTGAAAAGATTTTTATCTCCCTTTTGATGTAGGACAAAGTAAAGGGCTGTCTCATGGATGACTAGGATTGAAAGAAACCAGGCTAGAAAGTTTCATTGAAGAGTCTAGGGTGCACTGTAGCTTCCAAGGGTCATAATTTGCATCTGGTTTTCTGTTTTGCGTGTATTATGTCTGTTGGAAAGCTATCGATGAACCCTACGTGCCGTACAATTCCAAAGGCTATTGGCGGGTATTTTGAGTCCATGAGTCAGTTTAGAAGTTATTTACTATTTTGGGAAATTTATGAATTTGGGGTATTGGGCTTATATAAGTCATATTAAAGGGTTTGTAAACAAACTTATCATCAATAATATCACTTTCATTTCTTCTTCTCTAGAGATTTCTCTCCTTGTGGATTTGAGGTCTACTTTTGAGAAGAAGACAGTGATATCTTCTCTTTCCACTACGCACCCGCAATGTTATCTTTCTAGCATGTAGCTTTTAAACAAGCTTTTCATCAATAATATTACTTTCATTTCTTCTTCCATAGAGATTTCTCTCCTCGTGGATTTGAGGGCTACTTTTGAGAAGAAGACAATGATCTCCTCTTTCCACTATGCACCTGCTATGCTATCTTTGTAGTATGTAGTTGCACTCTTTTCCTTCGTTTATCCCTATCAGTTTCTCTTTTCGCACTCTTCTTCCATGTGTGTCACGCGTGCCGTACCCCTAGTAAGTTATAGCCCTCCTAGTTACATTGGTTCACTTGGACAGTCGAATTGATCGATCTGAACTGTCCAGTAAAACCTGAAAATATTCCATAAGCAACCATGCAAATATCGTACTGATCAGATGATCCAATGCGTCCTTGATTTGGCCTTATTTCTTATAGCCATTCATTTTCCAAGCCATGGATTGGATGGCTGCAACTGCCTAACAAAAGTGATTCTAAAGAATCACAAGTAATCAGTGATGGGCCCTAGTTAGTGGATGGATCAAAGTGTTGATGGAATCAAACTCTGTAGTTGGTCTTGAATCTCGACTCTCCATTTTGATGTGAAGTTGGTGTGACGTTGGCATAGTAGCCCATGAAATGTGTATTGGACCTAACGAACAGGATGTGAATTGGGCTAAGGGTCCCAATGCAATTAGGAGCACTATAACTTACAGTGCTCAGAGATCATTGGAGGGAGTCTTTTAGTTAAATTGAGTTATATATATTTTTTTTTTGAGAGGATTGAGTAACATTATTGTAGACTCTCCATATTAAAGATTGGCAATCAAGTGGATAATATTGTGAAGTTGGTGTGACATTGGCATGGTAGCCCATAAAATGTGAATTGGACCTAACGAACAATATATGAATTCGGCTAAGGGTCCCAATGCTATAAGGAGCACTATAACTTACAGTGCTCAGAGATCATTGTAGGGAGTCTCTTAGTCAAATCGAGTAACATTATTATTATAATAAAAAACTAAAATTAACTGGGAAGATTAGGTAATTGACCCAGCTTGAATTTTTGAACAGTTCTAAGGTGGTGGATGGACCCAAACCTGACCTGCTTTTAAATGGGTCAGTAATTTGGACCCAAACCTATTTAAATCGTGTCAGGTCCCTCAGGTAACTGCTGATCTGGGTACCCACTGACAAATTTATGGTCTGGTTATGCACCCATTAGTACTGACCTTGTGATGTTTTTAAATTTTTTTCCTTTTTTTTTAGCTTTGAGTGACAGAGTGGGGATGGGTTTTGTTTTGCTTTTTGTTTGTTTTTTTTATGGTGTTTTAGGTGCGATTGGAAGGAGAATCTATATGCTTTCACTTCCACTAGGATTTGTATCCTTAATGATTTTATTATATCGATATTCGTGGTTTTGGGTGTGTTTGGGGGTTCACCAAATCCATGAATTTGTCGTTGCTTTAAAATAAGCCATTTAGGTGGCGTGTCACAGGGTGGGGCTCGGGAAAACCAAAAAAGTGTTATGGAGAATGGTGTTGCTTGCAATATGGTGGGCTGCTTGGGAAGAAAGAAATGCTAGATGCTTCAATAATGAAGAAGAAATCAGTGGAAGACACTTCTCATAGGGGCTAGGATGTTGGTCATTGAATGGGCCTCTTGTGTATCTAAATTAAGGGGTTGTAATCTTGATTTTTTTGAGTAGTTTAGGGTCACCTCTTCGGCATCTCTTTCTGGTTGTAGTTTCTGTTTTTTTTTTTTTTCCCAATAAAGTTTTCGTTTTCTTTTAATTAAAAAAATAAATAAATAAGGCATTTAGGTGCGTTCAATCTTTTCTGGGTTTGGATTTGGAAAAGGTGAAATTGAGTTATTATTATTGAAAGATAATTTTATTACCACTACTACTACTACTAGCATTTCTAATATTCAGTAGAACAGTAGAAAAGCCGGAATTCATGATCTGACAGTCGATACCTAGGTGCCTTCCACACTTTCTCTAGAATGGATGATTTTGTTTTGTATGATCAGTTTTACAGTAACTGCCATGGGTTTTTGTTGTCTGTTTGATTTTTTTTTTTCCTTTTTCTTTTGTGTGTGTGTGTGTGTGTGTGTGTGTGTGTGTGTGTGAGAGAGAGAGAGAGAGAGAGAGAGAGAGAGAGAGAGAGAGAGAGAGAGATGGAAAGGTGCCTCCAGAGAAATTTCAATAAATTGAATCCGTTGCATCGATATATGGGCTTTCCTTGACCCTTTTTATTACAGAAGCTACAGATTTGCTCCAAAAATTGACATTAGATTCTCAAACCAAGACCCTTGAAGTTCCTGAAGTTACCATAAAGGTATAATTCTGATGCGTTATTCCTGCATTGCTGTTGAAGCTTGCGTGCTTTTTTTGTATTGACATTAATTGATTGGGTCTCTTTAGAAGCCTTCTGCCACACGGTATGGGTCTGCGGATGGTGGCGATGTGGCAACTGCAACAATCCCATCGTCTGAGAGGTCTATGACCCCCCTTCTTCAGGATTCTATGGACCCGAGTATGTGCTATCTTCCTAATGGATATCCGTCCACAAACTACTGTTATGGAGGTAAGCTTATTTTCTGAGCAATTCTGACTGTTGCCCTTCAACCAGTGTTTGATTTATAGTTCCATTCTTGGTTCTCATCAATTGGTGGAGTTTTTAACTTGGCATTAACAGCCAAGGGATCCTTATGGGTGTGGTGCAAGGTAAAAGCGAAAGAGAAAATATATGAGATTTTTGCTGAATTATCTTTTTCTAGTGGAAAAAAAAATGTGTTATTTGTTGATGTAGTGTGGAAGGTTTTTTTTTACAATCAAGAAAAGACAAATAAAGAAGGATTGATCCCTTGCACACATTGGAGCTTGGGTTGATGATTTTCATCCACTGACCAAGAAGAGGTTCCTCAAGACAATATTAGAATGGATCCTTATTTAGTTGACTAGCTTACAACTTGTGTTGAAAGTGAAAGAACACATAAGAAAGAAGGTTTGCAGGTAGCTTGAATCCTTTCACAAGTTTACGAAAGGAAATCGGGATTATTCTTCTTCTGATATATGAACCCATCGCCTGTTCTATAATGCCCCTCGCTTGAAAGGGGGTGAAAAGTGGCTGTTCTACAGCAACATTCATGCATATCCTTTTATGGTGTTACATGACCCAACGCTTTGGACTTGGGGCTGTCATGATTGCAATATCTTTTATGATTCTTTAAGATCATGGTTTGGGCAGTTGGTGTTAATGTTTTGGTACTGCATCATGAGTTATCAAAATTACTGCCATAATTTTACTTCTCAGCAACTACTGTTGCTTAATGTTGTTGCTTCAACATCTAATCTCATCCATCATGGCTTGGGCAATTGGTGTTAATGTTTTGGTACTGCATCACGAGTTATCAAAATTGCTGCTATAATTTTACTTCTTCTCAACAATTACTGTTGCTTGCTGTCATTGCTTCAACATCTAATTTCAGCCTGTTTTCAGCATTTTGTGAATTCTAACCTCTTGGTTTTTTGTTTTCCAGGTTATGAGGGTCCTGTCAATGACTGGGAGGACTGCTCTAGATATGTCAATCCAAATGGAGTGGAGATGCCTCCTGTAAGTTTTTGTGCTTACACATACATGCATCCATATACACATGCATATATGGATGACTTTGAGGTACTTATGTTTGAATGATCAAATCTTTTCTATTTATATATTATTGTAGTCAATTACCTTGTATTCATTTGTTTTTCTTACAAAGCAAGGGAACTTTAGATTTTGATATTGAATATTCAGTGCTGTATTATCATACTTCAGAATTCTTTAGAAGCTGTTAGCAGGAGTCTTTAAAGTCTTGGTTGTCCTTGAGGGTCTAAGAGTTGATTCTGATAGATTTCTTGATTGTTGACAGGGAGTTTATGGAGATAATGGGCCTCTTATGTATCATCATGGCTATGGATATGCTCCTTATGGTGCGTACCCACCAGCTGGGTCTTCTATACCAACTATGGGACATGATGGTCAGATATATGGCCACCAGAATTACCAGTATGGAGCTCCTTACTACCAGCCACCAACTCCACCACCATACCTCAACAATCAAGCCCCTGCTCCGCAGGTGGAGGTTTCCACTTCTGTTGCTGCTCATCAGGCACCTGTGCCTGTCGAAACAGGTAAAGGAAATGCTAATAGAATTGCAAACGGGAACTTGATCGGCAACAAAGGGTCAGCGCCACTGAGGCCAATCAACCCAAATTCATCATGGACGTCGAATGGAGTTGTGCCAGGTGGTTTTGCTGCTGCTGGATTCCAGGATCTGAGATTTGGATACGATGGAATGCGATCAACTGGGCCATGGTTAGATGGCCCCATGTTCGCTGATGGGCAGTCGAGAGCAGCTACAAGTGGGCCTTTTGCTTCAACAGTTCCATCAGCAAGGAATCAGAATCTTTGCCCCCTTCCGCATGTCATGGTATGCAAGCTGCAGTCTTTATTGTCACTTTGGATTTTCTGTGTATTGTATCTTCTTCTGCATCTGGACTGGCCTTCTGCAAGAAGGCTGGCACTTGCATTTATCTTCTTCTTCCTGCATTATTGTCTTGTAGGCAATAAGTTGGATATTAATGCATACTAGATTATGGAAAAAATGTTTATGCGTTAGATGATTATACTTTTGCTTTACAAGATGAGGTGTGTTTGCCCTATCTGCTTTTTCTTGCTATTTTTTTGTTTCATTTTCCTCGCAGCCATCTCTTCTGATTGTCTTAACTATATAACATTTGAGTGTTAATTCCACAGTGAGATATGTTAACATGCATCCCTTTTGACTTGGTTTTCCATTCACATCTTCAGGGTTTGCACCCCCCAAGGCCATCTGGCGTGGGCCCAACTCCAGGATTCATGAATAGCATGTATACAAACGGTAGCATGTATGGCCAATTTGGGAACACAGTTAGAACCGGTCCTGGTTTTGGATCCAATGGTAACAATGCCAAAGCAAATGGGCGTGGGTGGATGGTACCTGATAACAAGTACAAGCCCAGGAGTCGATCCATTTTTGGTTATGGCAATGAAAATTCAGATGGACTGAATGAGCTAAGCAAAGGACCGAGGGCTGGCCGTTTCAGAAATCAGAAGGGCTTTGCATCTAACATCACACTGGCAGTCAGGGGACAAAGCCTTCCTTTAAACGGAAATAGTGATGACGCAAGTCTAGTTTCAATGAGGGATCAATACAACAAGGAAGAATTCCCAGTCGAGTACTCTGATGCGAAGTTCTTCATTATTAAGTCGTATAGTGAGGATGATATTCACAAGAGTATCAAGTATGGTGTCTGGTCAAGCACTGAGCATGGAAACAAGAAGCTGGATTTCTGTTACCAGGAAGCTCGAGAGAAGTCTGGTGGTTGCCCTGTATTTTTGTTTTTCTCTGTGAGTACTCAGATGCATCTTTTGTCAAATGCAAATGAAGACAATTGGGAGTTTCCTTTGTGGTACACGTGCCAAAGAGATGCATGCATAGGAGCTTGGCTGTTCATTTGGTAGGTCTACCTTGAATGTGACCTGGCCCAGCAAATCAAGTGGGCTCACTCATCCATGTGTATGATGAGGATCCATTTTTTGCCTTACTAAATGGCTATTTTTCTCATGCATGTGTGGCCTGTTATATGTGTTGAGCGGCCTGAGTTTTTGGGCCATTGCATGCTCAAGATGACATCCACTTGATGAACGGCCTGGGTCTCGCACACGTGTGCCACTTGTGATGTCTGCTGGGAAACCTTCAATCGTCTTGGTACGAACTCTTTAAGCGCTTTCCATATACCTTTTTTTTACATGTTGGAGCAGTTCTCTCGCATTTTGCAGTTGAGTAACCAGGCCAGCCTACTGCTTTTTACAGGTCAACAGCAGTGGACAATTTGTTGGTCTCGCTGAGATGGTGGGTCCAGTTGATTTTAATAAGAATGTTGAACACTGGCAGCAGGATAAGTGGAATGGTTGTTTCCCTGTGAAGTGGCACATCGTAAAGGATGTGCCCAACAGTACGCTGAAACACATCACCCTCGAGAACAACGACAACAAACCGGTGACAAACAGCAGAGACACTCAGGAGGTGAGCATCATCCCTTTGAAAAGGATTCTAGTGTTAGTGCACTTTTTTGCTTTTGCACTCATGGTCATGGGATGTCACAGGTGAAACTTGATCAAGGGCTTGAAGTGCTCCAAATATTCAAGGATTACACCAGTAAGACATGCATCTTGGATGATTTTGGGTTTTATGAGACTCGTCAGAAGACAATGCAGGATAAGAAGGCTAAGCAACCGCAATTTCAAAAACAGGCAAGTGAAGCATTTTCTGTTTTTTTTTTTTTGTGAAGGAAAACCATACATGCTTCTTTTCTTTTTTTTTTTGGAGGAAAGCCATACATGCCCAAGGATGGTAAGCAGTGTGACAAATATCATTGGCATTTTGAAAATCTCGTGATAATAGCATGAGAAATACACTAAATGATATCATCCCAAGATTCTCAAGATCTTGGTGCATTTTAAAATATCATGTTTTTTGTTGTGATAACATCGTGATATTAACTAAAAAATTAGTAAAAATTAAGGGATTTGTTATGTGTGGTGTGTGTGCGTGCGTGCACTCATGTGTGTGTGTGTGTGTGTGTGTGTGTGTGTGTGTGAATTTTAATTTTATTTAATAATTTAAAATAAATATTTTAAATAATTTTATTTTCGGCAAGATTGTCCTCTGTAATATACTGAGAAAAGCCTCAAAATTTGAAAATATCCTGAAAAATTGCTGAGAACGAGGTTTGTCACTATGGTGGTATGGGGTGCTCCTGGTCCGTGAGGCTGGATATGACACAGAAATTGACGTCCTTCTCTTTGACTTCTCCTCACCTCTCCATGTGCCTTGCACATGCTATACCCCTGGTTAGTGTTGTCAAAATCCTACGATTTATGATTTACGATTTGCGTTGAATCGCAAAATGATCTGAATCCCACATTTGAATCTCTTTTTTATATGAATCCTACGATTTTATGATTTAAATCCTTCGATTTACGATGCAAATCATATTGGTTTTCTTCTACTTTAAGGTTCACTTGTTTTTCTTTTCATGTTTTTAAATTGGTGGAGGCTTTAAGAATCATTTAGAAAAAAAAGAAAACCCTACAAAAAAAAGAAAAAAAAAGAGATGAAATAATATATATTCTTTTCAATGTTAAATGGTAGAGGCTCTCTCTCTTTTTTTTTTAAGATTTCTTTCTTAACTGGCTGAAACACCAAATTGATGTATGACTTCGTCTAGAATGTTTTTAGGGATGGTTATGATCATGTTGACTTGTATGTATTGTGGAATAATGGTTTAGAAATCAAAAAATCTTTTTTATTTTTTATTTTTAAGATTTCCTTATTAACTGGTCGAAACACCAAATTGATGGATGACTTATCTAGAATGCTTTTAGGGATGGTTATGATCATGTTGACTTGTATGTATTGTGGAATGATGGTTAGAAATAAAAAAATCTTTTTTCCTCGGTCTACAAAACCAAACGGTGCTTTTCCAATGTGATTCTACATCCAAGAAAGGTAGCAAGGAAATAAATTATTAAAGGATCCTTGTATGTTTGACACTATGATGACATGGTACATATTGATGGCAAAAGGATGGTTGCTGAGTTTTTAATTTTTCTGATTTATTTATATTTTTCATATTTTTAAGAAAAATCATAAGAAATCTTACGATATTTATGATGAGAAAACGATTTTGAGACAGTAGGAATTTCTATGCAAGAGTATAATAGTTCTCTACTCCTGGAATGACCATGAGCCAAATGCAACCTTCAGTTTGAATCCTCCTAATCACGGCATCTCGCTGCAGGTCTGGGATGGAAAGACAGCTGATGTCACTTCTAATGAGAAGGACAGCGACGTGCCAAATGTGAAAGCAGGATTGCAGCAACCCACCGAACCGGCATCACCCAAACACAAGGAAGCTGGTCAGGGTCCTGGAGAGCAGAAACCATCTGATGAAAATGGTTCGACTGCAGGAGCTGGAGATGCCCCAAAGGGTGCTAAAACATCGACAGAGGGGCTGGTTCTCCAGAATGGTGTTGCAAACAGTTGCTAGCCTCTCTGGTTTCCCTGGAGAAGCAGTTCCTATAGAAATTTTGCTGTTTTTTAGATTCAAGTATGATATACAGAGGTGAATGAAGGCCGAGTTTCAAAGGCCGCAGGCGGCTCCAAGCGGGCTGTCTTACTTCACAAGCAATAAAGAGAGAGGGTTTGTTCTGAAAAAGCCCTTCCACCAGCTTTTTTCTTTTTAATGTTGGTAAGCCTAAGCTTTTCTAGTGGCCTTACATTGCATCTTTTTAGGTCCTTTTACATTGGTAGGATCCGGGTATGGGTTTTATAGTGGGCAGCTGTTTACTAGGTCTCCTTTTCCTTTAGCCTTTCTTTTTATGGGGTTTTTCGTAATATCTTGTCCTTCTGTCATAGCTTTTCCTCTCTTGTAAATCTCTTCTGCTTTGTTGTTGAGCTTTTGTATCTGTAAGAGAACATCATTGAGGTGAAAGTTTTGCAACAGAGGTGAAGGTCAATGAGTCAGTCTCTCTCTCTCTCTCTCTCTCTCTCTCTCTCTCTCTCTATATCACGCCCCACACATGAAAATTTGAAATGTAAGCAGTGCTTTGCCGAACCGAGTGTTTGGACCGCTGGATTGCCCTGTTCCAACCGGCAGGTCACTGTTTTATCCTCAACCTGACCAGATTGGCCCTATTCAGGCCTACCTATGGCAGAACGGGTCCAATTCATTCTGGTTTTGGCTGGTTTGACCCTGTTTGGGTCTTTTGCCAATTGAACCTGGTTAGGGCCAGTCCAGCCCCGATTGGAGCTTGACGGCTTATCTGGCAAATTTGAAGGTTGGGTTTTGCTTCCCATGGGTTCTGTAACGCCTGCCCATTGGAGATTTTGAAGTGGGTTTTCCCATCTTGTGCATAAATGGTAATGAACTCTAGGCAAAAGATGTATGGTCCTGTTTAGATGGTGGGAAAAGATGGAGAAGAAAAAGAAAATCTTCAACATCTCTTGTAAGCATGGATTCTGATGGATTCTATCTTGGAGGGTCATTGATATTTAGGCTACAGCTTTTCATGTAGAGGGCAAACAAATGGGTCACCCATCGTTCAGATGGGTCACCCATCGTTTCACAATGGGATTTTCTTCTCTCAATATGGTTACACGTGGCAGAAAGGGAGCTAGATCCAGGCTCTCTAAGTGGTTGCTCATGTCCATAAATGGACTAGTGTTGATAATCACACTGAATGCAGTCTTGTCAATTTTTATCTCGACCATCCATTTAAAGGCCATTATTCATATGGATAAGATTGTCCCTTGGATGTGATTTTGAGCACCACGGAATGCATGCACAAGGCTCATTGGATGGATGGTCTGGATTGATTGACTGCCTGTGTTGTGAAGTATTGGGCGATGAACACCTCTCCTTAATCCAAAGGCCAATCTAGATTAGTGGTGCTAAAGAGAGAATTAAGCTCCTATATTGCTTGATATTTGAGCCATAAATCATCATAATCCACCGTCCGAATGGTTCCAAAAGATGGCAAAAAGTAACTCGAAATTGGAGAAACATTAAAAAAAAAAAAAAGAATGTCCCAAGTCTCTTTTTCATTTCTTTGGAGCGGCCGTTCTTAATAGTAATTATACGTTAGAGATTTTTATATCTAATATTTGATTATTGTTAACATGAACTCATTATGTATCAGATATCAACATTTCTAATACATAATAACCAGTGACTTGAATGACATGAGCTCATTTTCAAGTGTCTACCAAACAGGCCTAAAGGAATTATATTGGAAAATCAATGATTTAGAGGAACTCTCCCATAAAAGTATCCCCCCTGTCCTGCCAGTTCTCCTCAGCTCTCACCCATAGCTTGCAAATCAATTTCACTTTCTTCACATGAGTTTCACATGTCAAACCCATGGGAAGGATGGCTTACAACAAAAGACTTTCTTTCTTTTGGAACCTTAGAGAGCCAAAGGACTAATAAATTTTTTTGGAACCTCAGGACTTTGTTTAAGTAAATCTCTTTGCAAAAAGTTTAGTTTTGAACTTGTTAATGCTGTCATAAGATATTTATTTTAATTTCTAAATTAATTTGCTACCTACAAATTTTTTACCTTGTCAATTAGTTCCTAGACTTTATTTTTCATCATCCAGTTAAATATCTCATCTATGACTTCCTTCCATTTACTAACAAGTAGCAACACAAGCGTTTCATGAGAGGATCCGCGTTTACTTTCATCAATTGTGATACTAGTATACAACATTCTCTATCGATTTTGAAATTTTTTGAGGAATTGTACCTCGCAAGCTCCTCCTAGTCCAAAGATCTCCAGACAATAAGCTCCCACTATCATTAGCAATCGTAGGATTGTTCCTGTTGTTGTTAGCAATGGGTGGAGTTATCCTACTTGATGTGGGATCTTCATAAAACTTATATAGCTTGATTGTCATCTCCTGCCTTTTTTGGCCAGGATATTGATCTTCAAAGAAGTCAACATTTCAGCATTTAACCTTACATAGTTCAAAGAGTGTTCGGGTGGTGAATAAGCATACACTCAATCATCTTTAACTTCAATTTGTCTCTACAATATGAAGGGATTAACATGTCCTGTGGATCCCCATAGTCCCAATGAGAAAATTGGATTTGCAGCCTCTTTATAATTCATACAGAGTAATGGGACCGATTTGATGGGGACTTTATTTAAGATATACATTGTAGTGATAAAAAGTGCATCCCCTAAAACGATATTGACAAATTTGCATATAATATCATTGATGTTACTAATCCATAGGGTCTTATTTCTTCTTTCAACAAATCTATTTTGTTGTGGGGAATAATGTATAGGCAATAATTTCTTGAGATTTTTCCATACAAGTACTTATCTTTTGAGCCATAGACGTATCAATATCTACATTTAAATTTATTCCAAATCAGTACCTGAGGATTGCAAACGTTACTCATATTGATACCCACCGTCTTTCTTTCTTATGTATAGGATACAAAGCCATGCAATATTTCTAAAAAGACGATATTATCCCTCCCTTTCGTCACAAGCAGACGGGTACATGTGTGTAATCTTAGCTAATGATCGGAAGCTATGTGGGGCCCATAGAGATAACTTAGATAAATTCACTCTGTCTATCCATTTCTATTCATCAAAAGATTCTAATAAATGAAAAAACTTAATTAAGTGGGCCACATTGCATGAATAGTAAAATCTCAAACGTGCACTGTTTAAACCTTCATTGAGTCAATCACCATTGTTTTGTATACCTTGGTCCATTGGACATTTGGATCTACTTCGTTTTTAGGCTCATCCCCTAAGTTTAATATAGAAAAACAAATAGATGGTGTAGATATACGACACATTAGCAAGATGGGCCCTAAAGATTTACAACTACTAAAATACAACTTGCCTAACTCCCCCTTCTCCCGTAACAATCCATAACTTTCTCTTTTCTATACCAAACCCTCTCCATCCCCCTCCCAAACCCTCTCCCTCTCTCAATTTGGGAGTGGTAAGGGCGTTGGCTTTAAAAATTTTATAGGCATTTTTCTTCTCTTGTTTTCTTTTTTCGTTATTTTATATCAGGTTGTAAAGATATTGCACAACCACCCAACGGGCATTGTTCACTTCACCTTCCTTAGGTTGGCCATGCTCATCAGATCTTTCTAGATTGATCTTCATTATTCCTTGCTGACCATATACACTAGCCATCCAGTTCTCTCCCCACGTTTTCCTAGCATTAACCTCAGACGGTGTGGATACAAGACGTACATCATGGTGGGCCGTATCCAAGTCTGTGTGGTCTTTCTATCCATAGACCATACATCGATTGGCTAATATAGCCTTACTGAAATCAATGAATTGTCCATATATAGTAGGAAGCAACAAATTGATGGTCTGGATTACAATGGACCACCACACTTTTCGGTTTTAAATGTGGGAGGTGTGGCTCACTATAGTATCCACACCGTCCATCCATTTGGCGTGATCAATTTAAGTCACAAACGATGTGGATACAACACGTACATCATGGTGGGGTCCACAATAATGCAATAGCCGTCATTATTTAATCTGTGTCTTCCTTAAGCTAAAAATCATAGAGCGGCAAAATCATCATTGCATATAAGCAAGGGTAAATGTGTACTTTTGTGACAAAATGGATGTGTACATTACTCCTCCTCCTCCGTTAGTCAATGTCAACAAAGTTGTAAAATGTCTGTATATTGCAATCCTTAGGTATTAATTCGAAATGAGCTTAAAAGTAGATACTAATCCTTCTATGGCCCAAAAGATAAGTACCTGTATGGCAAAAACTCTTATTTCTTTATTCCATGATCATAGCAAAAACTCTTGAAGCAAGTGGAGGTATAGTCTTATTATCTATTAGTTCTAAAAATATTAATATTTTGATCGAGTTGGTTCTCAACTAGTTTTTTTTTTTTTTTTTCCCTTAAAACATGAAAGTGCCGTAGATTTATTTGGGATTAGGTACATTACGCCATATCTCGATTGATCATTGATGAATTTCACAAAGTTGGTGGTCCCTTGACAAGTAATTCATGGGACCACATATATCTGAGTACTTTAGATTGAGTTGTTCATCTGACCTGGTTGTGTTGTCTTGGAGAATGGCTTTTCACATTACTTTACTCGACTCTCAATACATACATAATGGTAGGTCATCTTCTTCTTCTTCTTTTTTAATAGATTACTAAGTAATCTTCCTTGGTTAATATGGTCAATCTTTCTTTTCCTATATGACTGAATCTAGTTTGTCATTTGTTATATTCAAATCTTATAAAAGATGAATAATTTGACATTATTAAATGAGCATAAATGAGCCATTGTCTATATAATGTAATCTTCTCATTTCAAAAAATTATACTGAAATTATCCCTAAAAAGGCAATGGATCGACACCATGTTCTTCCTCATGTGAGGCGCATATAACATGTCATGTAAGGCTATCGTCTATCCACCTTGTACGTGAAAATGATTTGTCCCTATGCCTTAAGACTTCCTTAGAGGCCTCATTTCCCATGTGTACATGCATGGTTGCCAAACTCATTGGGTGGAACTCAGCGAATCTATCTCGCTCCCTCTTCACATGTCACATTGCCTTTTATTTCAGAAACCAGTCCAAATTAAAAGCTTTGGCGATAAGGATCTCTCTGCAAACATTAATTAAATGCAATGAGATTATAGTTATACAAAAGACACTACGATCCAAACGCTCCTTAATGAAGTGTCCTAGCCTTTTTTTTTTTTTCCTTCTTCTGGAAAGCAATTTTTTTTCGAAAATAAATTTTTTATATGCCCTAGCTTTTCATAATGAAGCATTGAACCTTTGTTATATCAGAGAAGGCTTCCTTTTTGCCTTTTGCTTGGTGTTGCCATATTTGGCTGCAACTAATTTTGATTTTTCCAAGTGCAGGTTCATGCTTTCCACTCTCTCACTTCTTATTCGCCTTACCCTAGAAAGGCTCAATGGCCATAGTGGTTAAACCTTTAGTAGTGCAAATTTCTTCCGTCATTTCAAAATGGTGTATTAGATCTGTGAGGGTCTTAGCACAATTATTGTGCAAGTGTCCAAGACTCCCACAAATTTGATAAGGTCCTAAGCTTGGTTTGAATTCTCTGCTCGTCGGTGATCAGTTACCTTACTTCCGCTGGATTAGAAATCATTTGAGTGACCTCAATTATATAGTCTTCCATAAAGGCATTTGTAGGCATACGATTTGAATCAACGTGGGTTCCAATTTCTCATAGCCATTACTAACAATCTGCGAGCATTCGACCCGGTCCATATCATTGGATAATTAAAGTACGGGCTTTAAATTTAATTCTTAAGGGATCCAACAGTTGGAACAACAATTTGACCATAGTCTACTATAGATCCCTTTCAATAGTTGATATTTGTCAAGATGGTAGATGAGGTATCCGATAAGATGGATGCTTGATGAGATCATCGCTACGCAATCCACCATGATGACTAATGCAATTATCTACGATCTTCCTCTAATCGACTTCATTACCCACCCAATCATGATTTGGCTGCTTTCGTAGTGTGATTCTGACCCAACTGAATATGTAGCGCATGGCCTTGAGAATATGCATCAAAATAGTGTCATCTTATAGTGACCTAGCCAAGTAGCGTAAGATAATAAGGACTCGTGAATCACCTACGAGACTAGTAATCTCGCACAACAACTGAACTGGAATCGATCCGTCACTTGTAGATAATTAGGTCTCGCAGTATATATGATTAAATCATACGTCATGAATGATAAAATGTTCCTCATGTATGCAAACCTCACATGGAATCCATCTAATCAACCAATGATCCATTCTCATTCCTATGTATATGTTTACACTGATTTAACAGATTTGGAGCTCATCGTGCTGATTAATGTGAGATCTCATCCTAATCATCTCATAAATTGAGGTGGCTTGACTTGACTCAACCTGAAAATTGATAAAATCCTTATTTCCCCACCAAATGTTCCTCGCCCATCCACTTGTTCAACTGGGCTACACATGCATTAAGTAATAGATACATTAGGAAGGAAAGCAACAATCAATATTCAATATGAATGGGCTGTCTACTTGAGGATTGGAATGAGATATTTGCAGGACAATGCGTAATTGTGAAACCATGCCCATTTGGGCTAAAATGAGTTGAGCCATGGGTGTGGCCCAAAACCATGGGCTTAGCTAATAGGTTTGAGCCCAATCCGAGGCCAGGTCAAGCTCATGGGGCCGGTTGGGCTGCTCAGCCCATTACCACCTCTAGTTATAGTGGAAATAAGGTTGGAAATGGACTGAGATTGGCCCAACAAAATTAAAATTTTGAATAGGCCCACACATGGAGACCCAACTCTACCAGCTCAAATTTCATGCTTGAGCCCAGCCCATTGCCAAGCCTAAGTGGAAATTTCGTGTCCCTCCCCAATGGACATCTTGAATATTGTGCACTTGAATTTGACTATGGAAAAGTTCTCTTCTTGAAATCTCACTATTTTCTTTACCATCTAAATAACGCAAAAGCTCTAAACTATGATTTTTTTTTTCTTTTGCACACTCCAAATAAATACTTATGTCAGATCCTAGACTCATATTACCTTATGATTCTGTCGAATGGTGTTTGAGCGCCAAACTAGGTCTAATTTAGGTCAAGATTCACATTGTGGCCAAAATCTCACTTTGGGTCCATTTTAGAAAATTGGGTTTATTTATTTCACCACAGTAATGTAAGAAATGTACAATAATTACAAATTACGCAATCTTTCTCTCGATAGCATGTACATTTGACTATCGTTTCTCCTCTTTGGTTTATCATGATCATGACAGTTTTACATTAATTAAAATCATCACCAAAATAGACGGGAGTCGCTATTTGGATTCAAGATTTTCGTAAGAGTAAAATTACAATGATGACACTTTTTCTCTACACTATTGGGGTAATTAGAGAAATAAACCAGCCAAGTACACATACACCTAATTAGGTGTAACTATATGGACCCCATCCAAATCTTAGGTAAACCACACAACGAAACAGTAGTGGTGATCGAACGCCCACCATTAAAAACTTTTTAGGGGCCACACAAGTTTTGTATGAAGCTGATATTTGTATTTTCCCTTCAGCTGGGCCCGTGTGACCTAATCAATGGGTTGGATGGCAAATAAACATTACATTGGGCCCTACATGGTTTTTAATGATGGGCATTCAAGTACCCAGTTTTCCTGTGGTGTGGCCCACCTTAGATTTGGACATGCCTCATTTTTTAGCTTATGCCCTAAACTAATGACTTAAAATCGATGGACAACGTGGATAAAAAACATATATCATGGTGGAGCCCACATATCACCGTCCAGTAGTGACCTAGAGGTGGCTTAGGTCAATGGATCTCTGACTATGGGCCCACAGAGGTGTATGTGCCTTGCATCTACACCATCCATCCGTTTTGACGGTTCATTTTAGGACATGATCCTAAATAAATAAAGCAGACCCAGATCCCAGGTGTACCATATCATAGGATACAGTGGTGATTGATGACTAAAACTTTTTGTGGGACATAAAAAGTTTACGAGCCAGTCGATATTTGTGTGTGGTACCTTAATCCAGGTCTTTGTGACCCTATCAACAGGTTGGATGGCTAATAAACATTCCAGTGCCCCGAATAAGTTTTTAATGGTGGGTATTCAATTACCAATGTTTCCTATGGTGTGGTCCACCTAATAGTTGGATGCGCTTCATTTTGGGATCGTGCCGTAAAATGATTCAATCACCACTTTTTCGTGTGGTGTGGTCCACCTAATAGTTGGATGAACTTCGTTTTTGGGGTCATGTCCTAAAATGAGCTGCCAAAATGAATGGACGACGTGGATGTAAGGAAGATATATCAAGGTGGGCCCCACATTCAGGGATTTACTGACCTCGTGGATATGGGGATCCTCGGCCAAAGCTGCATCCGCTTGGGATAATAGTTGAAAAAGCCTTAAATTATGACGTCATTTTTGTTATTGGCTTGTCTGTATACAACCTATTATTTATATAGCTTGCTGGGTACTGTTTGGATTTTCGTTGGACCAAAATGCTCCTCTACCACACCTTGCCACACCTCTCATCAATAACAGCTTTTTGTGGAAATTAAAAAGGTCTTTTGAAGATTTGGTGTAGGCCCCATAGAATCAACTGTTAGGGCCATCCTTTGGCCGATCTGATCCATTCACTTTAATTGGACATCTGTGAACCCATAATAGGGTTTTTTTCTTTAAAAAAAAAAATTGGAGCTTTTTGTGGCCCACACCTACTTTAACGCTATGAGTTAATTTCGAACTGTTTCCTCCGGTGTGGTCTATCTATGATGAGTTTTGCCCTCAAACTTAGACAGATGGCATGAAATTAAAACCCATTTTATGTGGACAACTTGGATCTACTTCAAGACTATTCATGGACCCCATATCAGATGTGGGATGAGTTCAATAGATGGGTCCCTTGCGCGGAAAGGCCATTTGGTATTTTCCTTCTTCTTTGTTTTTTTTTAGAGGGGACCATTTAGCTATTAGGACCGCTGCCACCTTTGTAGGACCCACTTCGACGAGCTTCTGACCTACATCCGACGTCATTCCATCCATTCCAGCGAGCTTCTGGGTGTTTTTTTGGAGTGAACTGTCATAGCCCCATGCTGGTTGTAGATCCCATGGAAATGGGGCTCACTTTTAGGCAATCAAATGGTGTCCAAATGAGGTGATTCCAAAGCCATCTGGTATTTCATTAAATTTTCTTTCCAACAAGTACAAGATCACCCAAATCAAACATGTAAAGAGAGAGTTATTACCATTTTCATCGAATTTACGAACGACAGAGTATTGACAAAGGATAGTGACTTTAGGCCCACTTTTGGGAAATAAAGTAGAGTCGAAATGAGGTGATTCCAAAATTATCTGAAATTTCATCAAATTACCTTTCCAACAAGTACAAGATCATCTAAATCGGATATGTAACGAGAGAGTTATGATCGTTTTCATCGGATGTGCGAAGGATGGAGCATTGGCGAACGACAAGTGACTTTGGGCCCACTTTTGGGCAATCAAGTGGTTTCCAAATGAGGTGATTAAAAATTCATATGAAAGTTCATTAAATTAGCTTTCTAACAAGTATAAGATCACCCCAATCAGACATGTAACGAGGGAGTTATGACCGTTTTCACTAACAAACATTGACCATCACCGATACTGCACTGTCAATCGCTGACAGTGCAATATCGACGATTGACAGTTCAATATCAGTGATTGAGAGTGAGTATCGGCGATTGCCAATGCAGTATTGACGATGGACAGTGCAGTATTAATGATTGACAGTGAATATCGACGATGGACAGTGCAGTATCGAAGATGAATAGTGCGGTATCGGCGATTGACAGTGCAGTATCGGCGATTGACAGTGCAGCATCAATAATGGACAGTGAGTATCGACGATGGTCAATGTCTGTCGGCGAAAATGGTCATAACTCCTTCGTTACATATCCGATATCCGATTTGGGTGATCTTATACTTGTTAGAAAGCTAATTTAGTGAACTTTCAGATGACTTTTGAATCACCTCATTTGGACACCACTTGATTGTCCAAAAGGGGGTCCAAAGGTACTATCGTTCGTCAATACTCCGTCATTTGTAGATCTGACAAAAATGTTCATAACTTCCTCATTACATGTCCGATTTGGATGATCTTGTACTTGTTAAAAATGTAATTTGATGAACTTTCAGATTACTTTGGAATCACCTCATTTGGACACCATTTGATTGCTCAAAAGTGAACTCCATTTTCATGGAATTTGCAACCTACATGGAGTTATAATAGTTTAACTCTAAAAAAATACACAGAAGCTTGCTGGAATGGAGGGAATGACGTTAGATACACATTGAAAGCTCATCAGAATGGGTCTTACGGAGGTGACAAGGGTCTTAACGGCTAAATAGTTCCCTCCCGGAAAAAAAAGAAAAGAAAATAAGAAAAATGTGAAATGACCTTTCCCACACAAGGGATCTTTCCATTAAACCCATCCCATGTCTTATGTTGGGTCCACTGAATAGTCATGGAGCAGATCCAAGCTGTCTACATGAAATGGGTTTTAATTTCATGGCATTTATCTAAATTTTATGATAAAAATCATCACGGATGGACCACACCGGAGGAAATAGTTCGGAATTAACTCAGAGCATTAACGTAGGTGTGGGCCACAGAAAGCTCTAATTTTCTTTGAAATGACCCTCCTTGAGCTTGACGGATGTCCGATTAAAGTGTATGGATCAGATCGGTTGAGGGATGGCCCTAACAATCGATTTTATGGGGCTCACACTTAGTTCTCAAAAGACTCTTTCGACTTTAGCAAAAAGTTATTGCCGCACTAGAAGAGGTGTGACAGAGGGATTTTGGCCAAAAATAAATAAATAAATAAAATAAAATAACGCTATAGTGACCGGCGAGCTACATAAATAATTTGGAGATTTTTCAACTAATATCCCGTCCGAGTGCAATCCGCGTCCATCGCATTTGGAAGAAATGACAATACCACGTGTGTGGACCACGTAAGAAAAAGAGCACACTTTTCATGCGAGGCAAGGAAAAGTCACGCAGGCCATGCAGTTAAAGGAGGCCCTCAATCATGCAGCCTCCACACCCATGTGGCCCACCACTATCCCAACATATGGGCCAGCTCTCATGAGGCCGACAAGCATTTCTCCTCCACTAAATGAGCCCCAATCATGCTCCATGCTTCTTCAGCCTGCCCAGTATCCACACCCAAAGGCCCCTTGGGCTCGCCTCTTTTTTCTTGGATCTGATCCACTCCGTCCATCTTGTTCTCCCCTTCAATCTCACTGCATAAACAAAAAAATTAAGGGGACCCATAATTTAGGTAGGTTAGAAGGCAGGGAACATTTTAAAATCATGCCTAGGACCTATAAATTCATGTGGTGTTTTTCCACCTGTGCTTTGCAATGGCCTGATTTTTGGTGTGTCCCTTCTTCCTAGTGGGGCGCGTATGATGAACGGATTAGATGGAGTGTACGCAACATGGTGGACCACAAAGAGTGCGGAATGTTTTATTAGTCTAGCATTCCCTATCAACCGTTCCTCTTGGTGTGGCCCACTCGACTTTTCAATTAAGGCTTTTTTTTTTCCCAATGGCCTAACATCGAGGGTGCATCAAATGGACGGAGTGGATCTGATGCATAGTTGACGTGGGCCCTAAACCGTAACATATGGTGCACATCTAGAGAAAAAAAGAAAAAAAAAAAAAAGAAGGAGGATGGATATTCTGTGCGATGGAATCTTGGATAAGGGATGGATTAGATTAGGCTTGAATCTTTTGACCAATCTTCAATTCAAATTTCAAACTAGGTAGAATTTTTTAGGTATGTACATCACATAGGGGATGAGGCTGTATCCACTGCAAGGCTTTGTATGTTAAGCTTTGTGGGACCCACTGTGAAGTGTACATGGCATCCAATCCGTCCATCCTGTGCGCCCAATCATGTTCTCCTTGTCACCGAAAAAAATAGGCCAATCCAAAACTCAAGTGGGCCACACCATGCCAATTCATGCACGAAACCTCTAAAATCATGTCCCGTGGCCCATCTGAGTATGAATAGGCTGATTTTTTGGGGCTGTCCATCCATCTTAGTGGAGCACATCTTTTAGACAAAACAACATGGGCCCCACACATAATCTGGAAGGTTTCTAATGGTGGTTATCCCTATCTCAAACTGTTCCCTTTGGTGTAGACCACTTGAGTTTTGGATAGGCTCGATTTCTGGGCAAGAAGGAAAACTTGAGAGGGGCGCACATGATGGACGGATTAGATGTACTGTACATATCACAGTGGGCCCCACACACCTAGGTTAAGCTTAATCTACAAACTTTGCAGTGTACCAGTCCTCATAGGCAACAATTCACTATATTATAGAAAAAGCCATCTTGTACTGTCGGCCCAATGGCGTGATTCATGCCGACTCTCGGAGCGGATCAGGTGAGACCCGGACTCACCCAAGACGGTGCGTCCCTTACCGTGGGGCCCACCTTGATGAATGTATTTTATATCCATGCCATCAGTCCGTTTTTCATACTATTTTAAGGCATTATCCAAAAAATGAAGCAGATCCAATTTTCAGGTGGACCATACCATTGAAAACAGTGGCGATTGAACTCTCTACCATTAAAGGCTTCTTAGGGTGTACTTTAATGTTTCCTAAGTGTTTATTTTCCATCCCATCTGTTGATAAGGTCACATAAGCATGGATGAAGGGAAAATACAAATATATTGATCTAAATTTTTTGTGGCTCATTAATGATCAATGACCACTATTTCCTTATGGTATGGTCCATCTGATAATTGAGAGAGGGAGAGGATTGCCTGTGACCTGGAGCATAGAGATATCTCTGTGCGCCTAGAGCTGTGTGGGCCTAT
This sequence comes from Liriodendron chinense, assembly GCA_003013855.2. Classification (NCBI taxonomy): domain Eukaryota; kingdom Viridiplantae; phylum Streptophyta; class Magnoliopsida; order Magnoliales; family Magnoliaceae; genus Liriodendron; species Liriodendron chinense. The sequence goes on along the minus strand of PVNU02002984.1, from coordinate 478,092 downwards.
AAAGATGTCCATGAAAAATCCACGTTGTCCATATGTTTTGAAAGACCAATAGGACAGGATTCCAAAAATCAGGCTAATCCAAAACTCTTGTAAGCCATACCACACGAAACAGTAGGGATTAAACGCCTCGTGGTGACAAAAGTTTTGTATAAAGGTAATATTTGTTCCAACAATCTATCTAAGTGATAGCAATTCTATGAATGCTTTGGATGGTATAAAAACATTATAGCCAGTTCTAGGAATGTTTCAACCGTGATCATTGTTGTTCCCGCTGTTTTGTTAGTGTGGCTCATTTGAGTTTTTTTATTTTTTTATTTTATTTTATCTGCCTTAGTTTTAGAATCTTATCTTATTGTGATCTTACAAACCCAACAAAACCTCCCCCTCTCACAGTGGATGTGGGGCTCTTGAAACTTAGTCTTGGCTTACCACCCTTGCTTTGTTGGCCCACATGAATGTGGGGCTCTTGAAACTTGGTCTCGACTTACCCCCATCACTCATGGGTCCTAGGGCATGGGACGGGTCCATTAGATTTGCTGCCTTAGGTTACATCAAGGGCCAAAAACAATCCCAAATGGAAACTCAGGTGGGCCAAAGTGGAGGGACAAGTTGCTGAGGGGACGCCCATTCATGATTTTCATAGTGGGCTGCCCACCATATTGTGTATATCAAATCTAGGCCATCCATACCCTTCATCTGTCATGGAAAAAGGTTGTGACAAAAATGAGGATGCTCTACAGTTGGGTTGAGTTGGGCAAGCATGAGTTGATCTCACACCTGATAAAAAAATTGATCAGGCCATGCATGCGAAGCCCAAGCCTAGTCCACTGGCTAAGTAGCAGTTCAAGCCTGGACTAAATCTCAGTCACACTTGTTGGATTGGGTAAGTTATTCGGTCCGTTGTCACCCTTAGGGCTTGTTTGGTAGCTTGTATTTGGTATGAATTTAAAGCTCAATCATAATTATCCTAAAGTCATATGTAAATTAGAATCATCAGCTGTACTTTACAGCCTGCAATTGAAATCCAAAAATTACATTCACTAGGGTGATTAGAATACATTGAAATTTTATAGTATATTTATCAAACTTGAATTCAATTAAGAAAATAAGTGCCCTAAATTAATATATGTATATGACATTTGACGGAATAATTGAAATAAGTCCATTGGAATATATATTTTAGCCAAAAATGAAAAAAAATTCAACCTTAGGTGGGTGACAAATGTAGGAATCCCAAACAACGTGACTTGTTAATGATTTTTAATCGTCCGTTGGATGACCAAAGTGTGAATAGTCCAGTTCAATCTATTAATGTGATTTTAGTGATGCAACCAGCAACTAAAGACACTTTTGTTACTTGTGTGACCCTCCCACCTTTAAAAAGCAACCCTTTTCAAAGCAAATTGAGTGAGTTTGGGATTTTATCTTTCGCTGGATGGTAGATTCTCTAGAGTTTCAATACAAGGCCCGGGGTTCAAGTCCAATAAGTAATGGGAATCTCACTCGGTTGTAAAAAACAAAGTCTGATGAATTCACAGAAAGAAAATTGCTGATTTACCCAAGAGGAGTATCATCCTTCACCGCCGGCTGGAGTATTGATATGCCCATTATTTCAAATTTCAAAATTCAAATCTCTGGCCACCATTTTGTGAGGACAATGAGGCCGACTGTCTCTCTCTCTGTCAGCCACAATCTTCGAGAAAAAAAAAAAAATCTCTTTTTTCCTGAAGCATCAACTTGTGGTACCATATTCTTTTCACTCCAACATGCCACTTTCTAGAACATCAATACCATTGAAAAAGTAGACCACACCAACTTATTACCTGTAGCAAAAATCAGACGAGGCAATTTACTGTGTTTGTAATCAAGGTACAATCGATGGTTCGACTCAACATTTATTCCTGACCCACCTAGTGAGTTCATGGACCTGTTTTTCGTAAAACAAGATATTCATGGTGGGCCATATCGTTTCAATGGCACTGATTTCTAAGTAGTTGGCACATTGGCGTGAAAGATGGAGGAGTACCACAAGTTGTGGTGTAGTTTCATGTAAGTGATGAGTTTTCTCAGGGTGTCTATCATAAAACGATAGAACCACTTCCACCGATCACGTAGAAAGTATGAAGTGGATCAGGGCCGTCCATCTTGTTTTTCTCTATATTTAATGGACCACACATCAAACCATCCTCCTCTTTCCTTTATAAATTACATGAGTTAACTTTACCATGTCCGACGGTCTAATTCGACAGCCAAACACGTCAGTCTAGAGAAAAGTTTTTAGTTATATTGTAAATATAGACCGTCAAACTGAGTATAAATGTTTTGTACGGTCAAGATCTCCGTTTCAGTATCTCACATGGACGATGACAGGGTGTGTCTACCAAATTGTAATAGCAACGGATCTATCATATTATTTTCCTTCTATGAGATGCCATTTTCCTATTTTTGGCAAACTCAGGGAAAAGACGCAACGTGCTCAGGAATCTAACGAGAAGTTTCAGATGCAACGTTGTATGTAAACTATCAAATTTAACGATTTCCTTCCGGCCAGATTTCACTTGAGTAGAAAATCTGATCCATGGAAATTGTGGGGCCCATAATATTTAATGTCTTTGGAGAAATAACAATTACATACTTTCTAGATGTCTAATATTTGAAATAAAAAGAAGCCACTGTTATGAATCACCATTGTTTCAATGGTCCATCCAAGAATCATATTTTTTTTATTTTATAAAAATATATAAATGTTAGATTACTATGTATTTTAACGGATCAGATTGATATAATATTTATATATTTATTCAAAAGAAGATGTTGTACAGAAAAGTTCATATACGACGCTGTAGCTTGTGTGCGAACATTTCCCAATTGACACTGTCTGGTAGAAGGTGTAATGACAATTCCGCGGGTGCACCTACAAAAGTGCACTCGCCCCACAGGGAAAAAGGTCACATGTGAAAGATCAGAGCCGTTCATCATGTGACATCAGCGTTGCAGATTCTATATTAAAAAAAAAATCATTAGGATTGCAAGATAAACATACAAGTAAAAATTAAATGAACGGTTTAGAGAAATTAACCATCTGTTCAAATCCTTTATGTGTGCGTGGCCCACGTGATATCGTTCTTGATTTTAGAATCATGCACTCTAGAATCTAGACGGCTGGGATCTCCTGAAAAGCCACTGAGGTATTATAAAGGTCTGAATGGTTCCCACGAGTGCAACGAGGGAGTGCAAATGTGCAATTAGCATTTCCGTCGGGTCGGTGCGTCCTCCATGAGATGCAAAATAATTTATTTATACTCGGGCGCTTATGACTCTTGATACGCAGTCACGTAGAAAAGGTACACGTGTTATATATTAACTTAAATTAATAAGAAAAATCATATAACCCACCGTCCTAAATTAAAACTCAAAAATCAGATTTGTTTAACAACTCCAACCTGATTGGTAGGCCCTTGTTTTACGAAATAAGGCTATTTGAATATTTTTCCATTTTTAACCATCCAATAAATTTTATAGTAATCTAATAATTAGGCAACCAGATAATAATAATATTTTTTTCATGACACATCTAAGATGGCACTCCATAATTTCGACGGTTTGGTTTTAATTGACCATATGCTGCCTATGCAATTTCTCAGTAATGTATTACTGCCTGTGCATCATCCGTCTCTGCGCGAGTATCAATTGCAAAAGCCGCTTATTCTTGTACGCGGATTTAAGTTCCTGCGCTTGGAATCTAGGTGGGGCCCACCCGTAATTTTTGTGAGAAATCCACCCCGTCCATCCGTTTTTTGAGATCATTTTAGGACGTGAAAAAAATGAGACGGATATAAGACTCAAGTGGGCCGCGCTAAAGGAAAAAAGTGGGTAGGAAATACCGTTGAAACCTCTCTGGTCCACAGTGATGTTTACATGCCATCCATACTGTTCATAATGTCATTTCTACTGGGATGAACTGAAAAAACAAATATTATTCTGATTCAAAGCTTCTGTAGCCCCACAGATATTTCAACTGTGGATGTTCAATCCTCACATTTTCAGGCCCACTTGATCTTGGATCCAGCTCATTTTTTATATCACGCCCTAAAATGGGGGAGCCACCAGGACGCTGAGGAGACAGACCGGTGCGTGGCACCTTGTCATGGGTGAAGAGCAATGGGGAAGCGGATTGCCTACCGAGCGTGCGGAGTAAACTCTGTGGGGCCACAGTGATTTACGTATTTTATCCAGTCCGTCCATCCATCTTAACGGAAAACTTTAGGTATGGTGCCAAAAAATGAAGCATATCATAGTCTAAAGTGGACCAAACGACAAGAAATGTGTGAACTGAATGTCTACCATTGAAAACTTATCGAGGATCAAGCTGATATTTGTGTTTTCCCTTCATCCATATCCATGTGATCTTATGAACCGTTTGAATGACAAATAAACATCACTTGTAGGGCCTGAGAAGGTTTCAACGTTGGAAATCATTATTCCTATTGTTTCCCGTGGCATGGTACACTTGAGAATTCGATATGCTTAAGTTTTGGGCTCAACCACTAAAATGAGCTGGAAAAACATATAGACGAAATATACAAGGCACATACATTCTAGGTGGGCCCAACTTAGTTTACTCTGCACGATAAGAGCATGCGGAGTAACGCAATCCATTTCCAGCAATTGGGCCTACAATGGTGTGATAGGGTTGTCAGCGCACCACCGTTACATCAGTGCAAGCCTGACCAGCTCTCCACCAATGACGAGGTGCCACCCACCGTCCATCTCCTCCGTGTCCTGGTGGATCGGCTGCTCACCCTCAACAGGCATTTTCCTGTTTGCTGGATGACCTGATCGGTCCAGCTAAGCACTGAAGTTGAACGTTTGCTGAGCTGGACCAATCAGGCATCCTCAAACAGGACAATCCTGTTGAGGGTGAGCAGACATCTGGATTCCCAAAATGATCTCAAAAAACTCACTGCACGGGGTGTATTTCTAAAAAAAATTTCGGTGGCCCCACCTTGTTCCCAGCGCAGGATCTTCCTGCAATCCGTGTCCCTGATAAGGTAGAAACGGTAGTACGAAGAATATGGTATCCGCACATCGCTAGTGTACACTTGGATCAAGTGTCTTCTACTGGCTTATGACAGATCAGTCCCAGTATAGATTGGTTGGGTGATATCTTAGGATTCGATCTGTGGATTTCAATTCAACAGTAGAAAACAAAAACAGTGAAATCCAAGAAATTGTGGGTGTAAAATTGAAGAAAAGTGATGGGTAGGATTGTCTAGAAAGTATTATTACGGGGCCGACTAAATGAGCGGCCAGCCACCCACCTTGGGAACATGCTATACAAAAAATCCTGGCTCTCCCTTCATCTGCCAGGAACGGAAACTGTGGGGCCTACGTTTAAATAAGGTAGATCCTTTTCAAGGTGTCCAAATGCCGAGGCATCCAAGAATGGAAACTCCCAACCTTGAAATTTTTGTGATGGTTATGTGTCATCCAAACCGTTTATAATGTTGTTCCCACGGGAAATGAACTGAAAATACAAATAGTAGAAAGATCTGAAGCTTATGTGGCCCATAAGCGTTTCAACGGTGGGCATTCAATACTTACGTGCCCTGATGAGTTGAACGGCCTTATTTCCATACTCATGCTATAATGAAAAGTTTACAGCTGGAATTAAATGGTATGGAATTGCATTAGATTGGCTTAACACCATTATTGCACAATGAGTTAAAAACTTTAATCCTTATAATTTGTGAATAAATTGGTATTTATTATTCAGTAGTAGAAAAAAATATTTTCAATGAAAAAAATGAAGTTGTTCATACTATAAAACTTATTCGAAATTCATATGTTTAAAACATGGATGGGCCATACCAAACCGAGTTTAAACGGGGCCACCTTATTCGAACACACCCACTCAAGCAGCTTAACAATCCATTCTAGTTCATGTTCGACTCCGATTGGATCGTTGCCAACCTTTGAGGAGCGAATTGCTTGTGACCCCAAGCATAGAGATATCTTTATGCTCGGGGCTACGTGGGGTTCACAAAGATGTCCGTGACAAATCCACTAAATCCATATGTTTTTAAAGACAAAATAGGACTTGATTCTAAACATCAGCAAATTCAAAACTCAGGTGGGTCCACACCAACAAAACAATGTGAACATCAACATCCACCATTGAAACCTTCCTAAGCTAACAATGATGTCATAAAATTATTAACATTTATATAAATTGTGGGAAAAAAATATCATCCTGACACCAAACTTCTGTCATCGCTAAGTGTTCAATACCCACTATTTCGTGCGGTAAGGCCCACCTGAGTTTTGGATCTGCATTATTTTTAGAATGTTGTCCTATCATTGGCTACAAAACAGATGGGCGGAGTGGATTTGTCACAAACATCCCTATGGGCCCCACACAACTATATCTCTATGCTTCATGTCACAGGCACTTCGCTCCCAAGTGAAACCATGATTGTGGACTATTCAATTGCAATCAATAGATCAGATTTCACAATGATGCCGACCACCAATACTCACATGTAGCTTGAACGTTACGTCTGTAGGGCGCATGTGTATGAATAGGGTGAATAAAACACATAATTAACATGGGGCTCACAAAAATAGCTGATTTTAAAATCCATAAAAAATCCACAATATCAACCTACTAAGATGGGATGATATGATATCTAAATTAATCAAATCCTTCCCATAATTTCCTAATGCCAATTGAAATTTGCATGGAGCCGAAATGCAATTCCACCCCACCTAATCCATGAGCCTTGGATTTCATATGAAAAATCCATTAAATAGTTTAAATTTTACTCACAAAGTGAAAATGTGAGTAACAATTTTGTGGTCACAAATAATTCATAAACTAGAAATATAGCTAGTCTTTCATTTGGATGACGACATATTACCAATGGGTCCCTGAATTTGGATGGTTTATTCTAAGTTAAGGCACAAATATTTGATGTTGGTTTTAACATTCTATATTTCTAACACCTTAGACTTGTTTAGATGGTTGTGTGCGATTATCAACAATCACATTAGATATTATGCCGATTACAAGAGATTTTCAAAATTCCATATTGGAACTTGCTGCGGGCTCTGAAATCCCACAGCAACCCTTTTCAGATGAATTATAATTCATCATTCCAAGCATGGTAATATGAACTTCTAAACTAAGTCCCAATTTGAAATGTTGCTCCCAAACACGTTAAATGATTATCTCCATATTGCGGGGATTATAAACCCAATTCAATCCTACCTAATCTCATTTAATACCATGTGTCAAGTATCAAGCAACTCTCTCAAAAGATAATTAACCACTACTTAATATTTGAAAACTGACATAAAAGCCCATCATGTAGATTAAAATATAATAACAAGAAATAAAGGGAAAAAAAAAAAAGCTAAGAAAATTACCATATTACCCCTTCTAAATTAGCATTTTACCCTATCTATCTTTTCTTTTTTCTACATGATTTACATTATTACATTGACCTTCTCATTTCCATGACTTTCTTATGAGAATTGGAGTGCTTGTAGCTTACAAAAGTAGGACTCTTAGCGGGTCTGTATTCGGGCAGCAGCCTGCCCGACTTGAACCTCACTCCACACGCATTGCACAATGTCTTGGGACCCAAAGGCCCTGCTCGCCACTTGTGGGGTCCTCTGTGCCATGCAATGGGTGCACCTCCTTCCCTGCCCGAGGCTGCTACCCGAGATGCTATCCAAGCTGATACCCGAGCAGCTATCCGAGCTGATACCCGATTTCTCCTCCTGATCTCCTTCTACTTTGTTCTTGTTGGGGACAAGCAGCTCGCTTTCTGCCAGCCAGTACGCTTGGTGGAGTAAAGGCGGGTCTGAGGGAATCATGTGCAGAGGGTGGCCACGCACGTGACTGTGGGCCCCACCACTGAAAGCAGTTGTTAGGGCCGTTACTGTGGTGGGCCTCCTTTTCCTCTTTGTTCTGGCCTTGGCAGGGATGACTAGACGGTGGAGAGTGGAGGAGGGGTATTTTGGGGATTTGGGTTTTGTTGGTGGTTGTGGGGACGTTTGGATGGGGATTGGGATTGGAATGCATTGCGAAATGGGGTTTGCAGTACTGGAGAAGCAGTCCTCTAGGAAGAGAGAGAGCCATTCAAGCCCCACGTCGTTTTCCTGCGCAGAAACAATAGATTAGTTTGTAAATATTTTAAAAAGAACACGCACAATAAAAACACGTGGGTGGGCCCCATTTTATGGTGATCTGGACCGTTGATGGGATGGGACGTATCACCAATATTCTAATGAAATTATTTTGACCATTGGAATAAACATGTATGGACAGATTTTTCCAAAGAAATGAATTTAATAATGATTGGTGGACATTGATTGGACGGTTGAAATAAAAAAATAAAAAATCCAACGGTCCTGTTTCCATAATCAGAGGTTAGGATTGTTCAACCAATCTAAAAAATCTGATCTTACAGTAGAATGCACCATCTAGTCGGTTTGTTTGAATTAATACATGCCACGTGTACATTCTCTAAGTGCATGCATATCAAGCGTCATAAGCAGGCGGAGCATCTTATAATCCCCTTTTCAAAACAGCGCTACCGTTCCTCACGCTAGGTATCGCAGGGTTACTTTTGCAAACTGGAGGCCACGTGGGTGGAACTTTAATGAGATCCACCCCGTCCACTAGGTACGTTACCTCATCTTAACCATTGAAATCTAAATTCATGATAATCCAGAATGCAGGTAGGCCACAACATAGGAAACGGTTGGGATGGAAAGCCCACCATTACTTTTGTGTAGGGCCCAACGGAGTGTTCATCTACCATCCAATCTATTCATCTGACGTGCCTCATCAGGATGAAAGAATTAGCCAAAATTCGGTGTTCCAAAACACCGGTGGGCCATACCAAGTGAATTTAGAGGTTTTAGGCAATTATTTTGGGGTGGCCCATCTTGTTACTGAATAAGCCTAATTTTTTGGATTAAGACCAAACGAGAGGTGCTGTACTAGATGGACGGTGTGGATTCCACGAACTATGAGTCTTTCGCCGAAGTTAGAGAAAGTAACTCCGGTGTACGGTGCACAACATTGTACCTAAATATCGTAGAGACATCACTCCACAAAACACGTGGTAGGGTAACAAATCATTTGAGACCGTCCATCTTGTTCTCCTAACCGTGGATTAGACGTGGTTCAAAGTACATATACACCGAATGATCCTGATCATCCGATCGATGGCCTTCAAAGCAACGGTAGTAAACAAAACAGGTTCAGTCAGACGTTCGGTACGAGAAAGTCGAAAAGTGTGATTTTCGAAACACACGCTAGATGGACAGCATCTATTGATACGTCACTTTGACACGTGTATGGTGGAGAGATGGCTCTTCCCAACCGTCCTCCATCACACGTAAACGGCGTAGATCGATAGCACATGTAAGAAGTTGCACGTGTGACCCAGCTTAGTAATAATTCAAACAGTAACGCGTCAATTATTATAGAAAGCCAACGCCAATGTAATCCAACACTAGAAAGAAGAAGATGCTCTGGCGACTCTTCAACCGTACACGTGGCACCCTAGCACCGCAATCCAGACCGTCCAAAATCCTGACCGAACTGTGGATGAACTATAGCGAAAATTTTACACTGAGAAAACAACACCAATAACTATCCGAGTTTTCCATACGGATCTGAACCATTCAATTTTTACTTTAACCATCCATTTGATAGCCACTAAAAATTGGACGGTTAGGATTGCTTGATAAGTATGATTTTAGCCATATGCAATGGGACCCACAATCTGGATAGCCTGGATGGCTGTACGTCTGTGCCACATGTGACAAGGATGAACCAACAATCACAGGAATCTAAAATTTCAGAATAAAATCTCAAAAAAGCTCCAAAACTACATCAGGCTAAAAACAAAATTAAATAAATAAAATAAAAAATATTAAAATAAAGAAAATATACTACACCCATCTTTTGACTTGCATGCCCCCACTTTTTTTTTTCCACTTGGGTGTGTACCATTTCAGTTCCTAGAAATGGAAAATGAGGTGCATTCAAACTCAAAAGGGGTGGTGTAAATAGTAATGAAAGAGTGTGTGTGTGTGTGTGTGTGTGTGTGTGTGTGTCTCAAAAGGGGTGGTGTAAATAAGAAGATTAGAAAATTCCTAAAATAAAATTAAAAGTATTTGTAAGTTATTTCACGTGGGTTTCTATATTTTTATGTTATAAAAATATATGAGGCCTCTAAAAATTTAAATACCCAAAATACCCCCAAGAAAGAAAATATTCAAAACTAAAACCCCAACAAAAGAAAGACAAAAAAACCTTTAAAGAAAATATGTTTAAAAAGTTCAAAAAATGGAAAATGCTAAAACAAAAAAAAACCCAAAAATAATAAAAGAAAATGCAACCATTAAAAATCTTACACCCCAGCAAACAAGCCATAAAAAAGAAAAAAAAAAAAGAAACAAATATTACAAAGAAGAAAATATAAAACTTGAAAGACTTACCTTATTCTCACCAGGGAAGAACTCATCAAGCTTAGAACTGGCCTGAGAAATAACCGGCTCCGGCGGGTAGTCAGCCGGCAAGCCGCCAGAAACTGTCACATTCCGGCAGAAATCCATTTGTGTCTTAAAACGAACAAACTAAGCTGACATTATAAGAAGAAATCTCTCTCTCTCTCTCTCTCTCTCTCTCTCTCATGTTCGCATTTCTGTCGGCAGACAAACCAACGACGCATGGAAACAAAAACCCATCTCTCTCTCTCTCTCTCTCTCTCTCTCTCTCTCTCTCCACAGGGACTAGTAAAGTACTCCTCCGGACTATCGAAAAAGGAGGAATTATTTGATACTCTGTTACCATAGGACGCTTGATACGCAGGCACATTGTATACGTGGCATATATTATCTATAAATAAACCGATCAATTTGTGGAAGCAACCGTCTTTTATGTCAATTATCCTAACATCTGATTGGTGCACATTTGTTTGTTGAAAAGTAGGGCTATCCGGCTCTTCTCAATCTCAACCGTCCAATCAATATCCATTGACCCCGATTGTCTCATGATCAAGTAACAGTAATTGATCCATAATTTTAAAATTTGAATTATTTGCATGTAGTTCGCCTGCGTATCAACCATGGAATTCTGCTAGAGTATCAATAGAAAAGATGTACAGCTTGAGTGCTACTCTCGTACACTCTCCATGGACCATGGATCTACCCTCGGTTGAGAAAGGCAATGTGCACACACGCAAGTACACGCTTCCACTTCCACACTTGTGGATGTTGCACATGAGTGTGATCGAAGCCGTTCATCATGCAGACGCACTCGAGAATGTGGCTCACAGTAACATCTACTGGGGCAACGTGTGTATGTCGAGTGTGGACAGTTTATCAATTTCTACCATCCATTTCTTTCCTTTTAACACTTTTGGACCTTTTATGGTCAGATTCGCCCAATGTTTTTTAAGACTCTATTACATGGCGTGAAGCTTATGATGAATGGCTCTGATCTCACACACGTGTGCCATGTTTGCCTCTTTCGCTTGGGTGCATTTGGCAACCCACCTGTCGGTTGCATGAACCATTTGGGCGGGTGATCTCCATTTCAAGATGGACGGCTGTGAAAAAGCGGGCTGGTTATGGTCCTAGCCATCCATTTAATAGACATAATGCGATCCATCACCCACTTAATGTTTAACCGGCCCACATGATTGTTCAACCTATGAAAATTTTCATCATGGCTATCCACAGTAAAGAATGCTGGATGAAAGATTCCATCACGAGGACCAAACTTGTAGGTCGTCTTGCTTACTACCTGATCTTTTTCCTTCGAGTCTGGATCCTAAGTTGGTGCAAACAAAAAATTTCCATATATAACTTTTTTATCAGTCCATGTCATTACCTACTACCCGAGCTTCTACATAGATTAGGCTTAATGTAGCACATATGTGTCACGTCAGCATTGATAGAGAGCAAATTGTTAGGAGAGATTTTCTACCTCGGCAAGCTTCTTGACATAAGCATGTATCGTGTACTAGTCTGTCATGGGCTTTGCTCAGGCTTGGGGGTACCTCATGTGTATTATGCAATCACATGCAATCTCATCATATTTACGGTATGCAATGCAATATGGACCAATAAAAAGGCTGCAAAGAATGATTTTCTGTTTCCAAAAGAATAGAGAGGATCCGCTCTCTCTTCCATTTCCTTTTTGTCTTTTTATTACTATTTTATTTTCTCTCTTTTTAAACTTTATTAGAGAAATAAAAGGTGGGCCTGATTTTGAGGGCTCAGTATTGAATCCAGCATTTAAAGACACTCGGCCTCTCTTTTCTTGCAGTGGGCCCCAATCATAACCGTTACAGCTGTCTTGCCTCATTTTCCAAAAGATTTGATAAGATAATAGAAGGGAAAAGTAGGGAGTTATTAGATACTCTGGTAGATTATGATGCTTATACTCGGTCATTTATGAAATTGTACACGTGGAATGTATTAACTCAAGTTAACTTAGCTTAAATCATGAAAACCACTGTCTCCAAAGTCATGGTCCCAGAGTCAGATTGGTTGAAGGATCCTAACCATTCATTGACACCTGCTTGTTGAAATGGACCCATTTGATGTTTTTCATTTTTAACCGTCCAATAAATGGCCGCCAATCCAATGGTGAGATAGTTTCTGGTTCATGAAATAAGTTAGCTGGGAGTGCAACCTGATGAGATTTCCATAATCGGATTACAACACCCACAACAGGGATATTATCATTATGTGGCACGACCAGGCTAAGCTCCGGGCCCACCGTTATGTGTGTTTCATCCACGCCGTCCCTCTATTTTTTCAGCTTACTTGTAAGGCATGAGCAAAAAATAATGCAGATCTAAAACTCAAGTGGACCACAGCAAGAAAACTGTGTGGATTGAACACCCACCGTGAAACCTTCCTGGAGCCCATCTTGATATTTTATTTGCCATCCAACCTGTTCATAATATATATAACAGGGACCTGGATGAAGGGAAAACACAAATATAAGCTTGATATAAAACTACTGTGGGCCTTAAGAAGTTTTCAATGGTGGGTATTCAATCCCCACTATTTTTCTATGGTGTGGTCCACTAGAGCTTTGGATGTGCACAATCTTTAGCCTTGAACACTAAAATGAGCTGGCAAAGCAGATGAACTATGTGGATAAAATACATATACTGTGGTGGGCCTCACAAAGCTTGGGCCACGTCATGACATAGGGATTTTTCTGAGAAGGGTGATGCTTGGAGTTGTACACAAGTCAAGTCGAATCGAGCATCACCGTGCTCGGCGCTCGATTCAAACCCACCTATCCCTGCTTGTTACTCGGATCTACTCGACTGAGTCAAGCAGGCCCTTGCTCAATTAGCAGACTAGGCAAGTTCGAGTCGATTTCGAGTTTCCGAGCCGAGTCTGAGTTCAATTCTTTCGAACTGAGTTCGAGTTTGTGTTTTCAAGCAAGGGTCACCTAAAATTTCATGAAAAATAATGGAGGGGGAAGGGGATTACCGACGTCGACGAGTGGGTAGGGTTGAGAACAGGGGTGGTCAGCAACGAGCGGGCAGGGTGACTGAGAACAGTAGGTGGCCGGCGTCGTGCGGGCAGAGTGAGAATGATCAGTGACGAGCAGGCAGGGTGAGGGTGATTGGCGACGAGCAAAAAGAGTGAGGGTGGTCGGCGTTGAGCGGGCAAAGTGAGGGTTGCCGGCATGGAGTGGACTGGCCGGCCAACGAGCATAGAGAGGGGGAGGGAGGGTTAGGGTTTAAATAGGGGGAGCTTGGGCGGATAAAAGGTAAAAATGTAAAAATGATCAGGGTAAAAAAAAATAACTTATATATAGTACGGCTCCGAGCCTAGCTGAGTCGAATCAAATCGAGCCGAGTTCAAGTCTATAAACGAGTCGAGCCGAATCGAGTACGACCCTGCTTGAAGCTCACTCAAACACATTTGAGCATCAGAAATTTGACTTGGCTCGACTCAAACTCACTTCCGATCTAAACTGAGTCGAGCGAGTTTTTCAGGCTTACTCGACTCATGTACAACTCTAGTGATGCCGGGCTTCTGAAATTTGAATTATGTGATTCACACCCAAGGATACATGTGTACCTGAAATTAACTATGACCATTAAATGTGTAATCCCATATTAGGACTAAATTTAAAAATTAAGTTAACATGTGATTTAGATAGGTCATACTAAAGGAAACGGTTCAAGTGGCGCACTGAGTGAAGATAGCCTCGTCTCAACAATGAGGTCATGGTATGGATTCCCATAGAAGGGGTGGCTAACATTGTGATGTGACCAACAGGGGTGGGAGGGTGTACTAACAATGGTGTGTGTGAACTAAACCATTAAAAAAGAAAAAAAGAAAAAAAGGAAACGATTGGGATGGAAAAAGTAACTTATTTGGTGGTGTCAATCACTATAGAACCCACACCAAGATTTGGATTTAGGCTTAAGATTGTGGCCCTCGCAGATGTCCAATGAGCTATAAAATTTAGAAAAAAAGGTTTTCCTTGATGCCAAGTTCAATGAGCGGTTCAGATTTCAAATACATGGCATATATGAATGTATGTGTGAGAGACGATCAATCCTGCCTCACTAGCCTTGTGAGACAACAGCGCTCCTGACAGATGCTTATGGCTGCCTATGAGTACCCAGATTTGTAGGCATTCGATTGACCTGATGATTTTAGTGGACCCCGAGTCCAACTTTTTGGACCCATTAAGAGATTAGGCCACGTTCAGGTCTCGCCTCTTGTGACCCAGTTAACAGTTGTATCCAATAAGGCCTGCGTTGGGTCCATCAACTTGGGCATGATGTCTCTGTTTTATCCATTCCGTCCTTCCATTTTTCCAGCTCATTTTAGGGCATGATGTCTCTGTTTTATCCATTCCGTCCTTCCATTTTTCCAGCTCATTTTAGGGCATGATCACAAAAATGAGGCAGATACAATTCTCTGGTGGACCACACTATAGGAGACAGTGGGGATTGAATGCTTACCGTTGAAAACTTTTTTGGGCCATAGAAGTTTTGGATCAAGATGATATTTGTGTTTACCCTTCATCCAGGTTTATGTAACCTCATAAACAGGTTGGATGGCTAATAAACATTACAATGGGCCTTAGGAAGTTTTTAATAGTGGGCATTCAGTCAACATTGTTGGTGTGGTCTACCTTAGATTTGGATCGGTCTCATTTTTGGGTTCAAGCCCTACAATGATCTAGAAAAATGGATGGACGGTGTGGATAAAACAAATACATCATCATGAGTCCCACAGAGTTTTTACACCATCTATTGGTGTTGGGTTCACTACTGATCATCACCATTGATCGTGTTCATTCGTTATAGATCCAATAATCATCATTAATGTTTACCATTGATGATGGATCCTTTCATCAATGTTGATCATTATCATTGATGATGGTTCCAATCACTAGCAGACTTGTGATCAATAGTGATATTATGGTTATAAAGAATGATCTACATTCCCATGCATGCATAGGCATAATAATGCATGCATATGTACATTTAATAATTAAGAGACGCATGAGGTTCCACGTTTTGGTTTTCGTATTCCAAAATGAGTGGCCCACCTAGCGTAATTACAATCATAATATTAATACATCACAATCAATAATATAAAAATCTAAAATTTTATCATTTCATGTGCTTTCATTTTAATACATATATTGATCACCACTGTCTCAAGAGATCCTGATTGTTAATCACAAAAATGGACCACACCATCGATTGGATCTTGTCGAAAAACCCAAAGTCACTTCCCAACACTTGGCTTAAAACAACCTACAAATGGTCGATTAAAAGTCCTTTTTTTAAAAGATACACTTAATCTTAAAGGGAGGTGGTTTGGGCTTCTAATCCGGTCCATCTCAATTTGCGTATAAATATAACAGCCATTTAAGTTATCCATCCACTTTTGGACAGCCAATGATGGTCCCTTTTAATTTTGTCATAAAAAGTAGATTATGAATGGTTTGACAAAAAAAAAAAGAGGACCCAAGTCCATATATGAGCCCACTTGATAAAGGAAGTTATAGACAATAATTATTCGAAGAAAATTAGTGTCCATTTATTTTAATAAATAGGGCTTCAAAGTCTTCCACGGATGGGTCCATTAAAATAGCTTTATTTAAACAAACCAATGTGGAGCAGGCCCATATTCCTTTATAATAGACCATAAAGAGCAAAGATCCACTCTCTTTTCTCCATATTCCTCTTAATAACTGGTCCTTGGTTACAAAATGAGTGGGTTTTGTAACGGGCTGGATGGCCATTCATCTAGGCCTTAATTATAGTCAGAACCATCAAGTCCATAGCCTAACTCGAATGCCCAGGCCTAAAAGAAAATTACAAAGCCTTTCTTTTCTTTTTATTCTCTCTTTTTTAGGGTTTCACGGAACCCATTTGTACGACAGGCCCCCTCATTGATCAGGTGCATAAGCTTCTGGCAAGCCATAGGAAAGAAGAGTGAGGGCGTGCATGGGACTACCACTGCTTGCGGCTGTCGTTGTCACGGCTGCCACTGCAGCGACTACTGCTGGCGGCTAGGTCCTTGGATTCTGATCATGAGAGAGAGAGAGAGAGAGAGAGAGAGAGAGAGAAGGTTCTACCAGGGAGGTTGCCGCTGCTCGTGGTGGCGACAACCATGGGCGTTGTCACTGCTTGTGGCAGTGGACCTGGCTGCCAATGGAGAGAGAGAGAGAGAGAGAGAGAGAGAGAGAGAGAGAGAGAGAGAAGGTGGAGGGGTGAGGTTGCCGCTGTCGGCGACGGCGGCATCCATGGCAGCTGCCACTGCTTGGGGTAGCGATGCCCGCGTCCATGGTCGTTGCTACTGGTTGCAGCGACTATGGTGGTGGCAGTTCGGTTCAAGGCCTCTCCTAGAGGCTACTTTCCTCCAAAAAACCCAGCGAACCTCTCTTTATTTTCATTTGGGTAGTTTTTTTTTTTTTTTTTTAAAGGACAACAATGGTCTACATTGAAAGGCGTTGAGGAAGAGTGGGTCCTCATGATACAAACGGTCTACACAATATGAACCTTCGCAAAGTCAAGGATGAAAGATACAGTTTAGCGATTCGCCTAACCGCTACAGGAGAAGATGGGTTTGATCACCTCTCTGATTTTACGGTAAGGATGGTCTTGAATCACGATCCACAGCTTAGATCGTTAAGGGATGGGCCAAATGGATACTAAACTACGTACTATCCTCTTTTTCTCTCCTTAAGATCTCTCGCACTCTTAATTTCTTGATGATATCAAACAAGAATTCTCCCTCTATTTATAAAATCAATGATCAAGGATAACAAATGAGATTGGATGAGATAAGGTTTATCTCTATCTCATCCAATCCTCTTTTGTATCTCTTCATTATCTTATTCTCAAATTCTCTTTGAATTTCAAAGTTCCATAAGAGAGAAGAATTGAAAAAGATATGTGGGACCCACCCACTAGTAGTTGTCCACAAATGGGCCCCACAGGCCTATGACCAATACCAAGTACACCTTAAATACAATTTACCTTCATTTACCCCCAATTCACTTCATTTACCTCCATTTACTCCCAACCAAATAGCCCCCAATGGGCCCTACAAAAAGTCAAGGATCGACATCCCTTTGGAAGCTGTTTCTTTTGGCATGGCCTATGAAGTAAGCTTCAGTTTTGGTCCTGATGATGCAACTGACTGTTGGAGTTGATTACATAGAAATACACATAATTGTGGATGACATTGACCAATGAGATGAATTTCCCCGTGCCTTCAGCCGGCGTGGTTTGGGTGGATCCAGGATCCACCAAGGTCCGTGGATATCTAACTGTGGGGCCCAATTTGATACATATGCCTTACATCCACACAGTTCATCCATTTTAATAGCCCAATTTATGGCATGGTCCCAGGACTAAAGCCCATCCAAATTTTATATGTACCATACCAAAGGAAACAATCATGATTAAATCCCCACCATTAAAAACTTCATGAGGCCACCAGAATGTTTATTTTCCATCCAACCTGTTGATAAGGTCACAAAGAACTGGATGAAGAGAGGGCACCTACGATAAGTTTTCAATGGTCGATTACCATTGTTCCCTGTATTATGGTCCACCTGAGATTTGGATCTGCTTCATTTCTTTGGATCATACCCTAAAATGAATTTTCAGAATGGCTGAACGAGGTAGATATAAGGCACATACATCACGGTGGGCCCTATGGTAAGGGATCCCACCCACCACCGAACTTGCACCCGCTTTCAATGCGCCTTCAAAGTGGGAGTGGATTACCAAGGGTCAACCTTAATGATGTATTGTGTATCTACGCCGTTCATCCATTTCTCCAACCCATTTTATGACGTGATCCAAAAAATTAAGTAGATCCAAATCTCAGGTGGACCGTACCATAGGAAAAAAATGGTGATTGCATGCCACACTATTAAAAACTTCCAACGGTCCCATCGTAATGTTTATTTTCCATCCAACTTATTGATAATGTCAAACAGATCTGGATGAATGGAAAATACAAAGATCAAGTTGATCAAAAAATTATTGCCTAATTTTTTTGTTAATGATCATTTACCACTGCTTCCAGTGGTGTGGTCCACTTGAGATTTGGATCTGCTTTAAGGTTTTGGATTGTGTCCTAAAATGAGATGAAAAAACAGATGGATGGCATGGATATATAACAAATACATCAACATGGACCCCACGTAGTCAACGTAACACCCTCTAAGGTATAACCCAGGCAACACCTGATTGGTGTCGTGTGACTAACCAAGTGGGTGTGCTGCCCACCTAACAGGGTAGGTGTGATGAACTGCACTCTTGGGCCCGTTTGGATTTCACCAAATAAGTAACTTTTCCTACTGCTTGTGATCAATTATAACTTTTTTACTAAAATTACTTAATCACTTCAACTTAATAAGTAAAAACCAAGATAAGTTACTTGAGGCATAAGTAGCTTCAGTAACCTACAATCCAAACGCTCCTTTAGAGGGCTGTGCAGATTTTAAAGTGGGGCACCCTGTCTTGACGATAATTTGTCCAGGCAAGGTTCCATGGGTCCACCATGATTTATAAGCTTTATTTATGCCATCCATCCATTTTTTATAGATCACTTTTAGGTTATGAACCAAAAAATGAGGCAAATCCAATGCTCAAGTGGACCACATAGTAGAGATTGAATTCCCACCGTTAAAAACTTCTTGTGAATTGTAGAAGTTTTGGATCTATATGATATTTGTGTTTTTCCTTAAATGATGTCTATATGACCTCATGAGCAGCTTGGATGGCAAATAAACATCAAGGTGTTCTTAAGAAGTTTCAACAGTGAGTTCCATTCTTCCTAGTCCACTTGAGCATTGGACCTGCCTAATTTTAGTCTCATATCTTAAAATGATCTGAAAAAATAGATAGACCGCATGGATAAAACCATACATCATGGTGGGACACACACAGCCCCTGGTTGAACGCATTAAGCATTTAATGTGTCAAGGCATGGGAAGGAGGCAATCTGCTCCCCAGGGCACCTGGTGAGTGGAGTTGTACTCGAGTCGAGTTGGCTTGGTTAGATCGCTAGACTCGGCTTAGTCCAGCTTGATTCAAAGGCAAGGTTCAACCCAAGCTCGGTTCAGCTTAAAGCTTGACTCGTTTGCAGCTCGATTAGGCTCAGTTTATATATATATATATATATATATATATATATATATATATATATTAAATTAAATTAAAATTTAAAAAACAAAATCCAAAAGTCTAACCATTTTTCCCCTCATTTGAACAAGCGCCCATCCCCCCTCCCCTCCCAAACCATAGCCTCTCCCTTTCTCCCTCTCCAGTTTGTACGGTCACCACCTGAGTGACCTCTGCTGCCTGATCATCCCCCTCGACCATCCCCTTTTCGACTGGCCAACAACCGATGTCCTACCACCGTCACTCTGTGAGACGTCGTCCAACCTTCCATTCAAGGTAATAAATTGTCATCTAACCTCCATGTTCAAGGTTAATAAATTGTTTAATATTTTTTTGTCACTTTAAAAAGCTTGAGCTCAAAAACTCGTCTCAATTACGTCAGTCCAGCTCGAAAGTTGAGCTGAGCAAAACATGAGCCAAGGTGGTCATTGGTCGAGCCTAGCTCGAACAGGTCAAAGCTCGGCTCAACTCGGCTCGTTTAAAGCTCTAAGTGGTGAGAGAGGTCGTTTCTTCTTATTTTACTCCGTCAACTTATGTTTCTTAAGGATGAAGAAAAATTTGCAAATTGTGTATAAAAAAAATAATAATAATAAGAAATAAAAAAGGGAAGAATTAATTTCATTGAAAGGACGTTTTCTCAAGTTTTCTTTCGTGAGCTTGGTACCAGCCAGATGTGGAGTCCTCCATAGAGCTGGACACGAACTAAGTTTAACCGTTTGGATTGACTCGGATCGACTCGGTTTCTGTTCGAACACACATGGTGTGTTCGAAAAAAAATTCAATTCAATTTCAAACATAGTCCTGTTCGACTCGACTCGAACTCAAACTCGACTCGAATATTGATCGACTCGACTCGACTCGATTATATATATATATATATATATATATATATATATATATATATATATATATATATATATATATATATATAGAGAGAGAGAGAGAGAGAGAGAGAGAGAGAGAGAGAGAGAGAGAGAGAGAGAGGTGGATGACAGATAAACGTGACTGTGAGCCCAGGAAGGTTTCAATGGTAGACATCATTCTCCTCACTGTTTCCTGTGGTGTGGTCCATTTGAGTTTTGTATCTGCCTCATTTCTTATTTAATGCCTTAAAATAAGCTATACAAATGGATGGGCGGAGTGGATAAAACAAATACATCATGGTGGGACACACAGAACGAAAAAATCGGTATTTACTATTCAGTAGTAGAAAAAATATTTTCAAGCGAAGAAAGCGAAATTGTTCGAACTTGTAAAATTTGTTCGAAATCCATATGTTCGAACATGTTCGAACATGATTGGGCTAGACCAAATTGAGTTCGAACAGAGCTATCATGTTCAAATGTTTGTTCGAACATTGTTCGAACACACCCACTCAAGCAGCTGAACGATCCGATCTGGTCCATGTTCGACTCGGATCGGATCGTTGTCCACCTCTAGTCCTCCACCACGTGATGCATTCGCACTATCTAACCCATCCATTAGATGTGTCATCTTATGAAACACCTAAGGCCCAATACCCATAACGATCCAAGACAGAATTGGCGCACAACAAAGCAAACCAGCTGGGAGAGAACATCCACCCTTGAATCTAACAGGGGCACATATGAATCGCAAAATAGCCTGGGTTTTAGCAAGACTTTTCGTCTTGCCTGGACGAAAGGTCTGAACGGACTGAATTCTATATATACAACACATTGGGAATGTTTCCCCCACTCCAATTATCAGTGGGTGTTCTGTCCCAAAATGTGCTAGGCAGACCTAGGTTTTGGATCAAGCTGGTTTTTGAGGACGGGGTGGATTCTGTGAATAAATCACTGGGCCGTACCACCAGGGAGTATTAGGTGAGACCTGGGCTCACCCAAGAGTAGGGCTGTCAACGGCATGGATCATGATACGTATCCGATCATATTTAATTGGTTTTGGACCAGTAATCGGATCAGCGGGTCGGATTTTGATTGAAGATTTTGATTCGTTTAATAATCAGGTCAGATCCGATTCGATTAAGCTAGGGTATAAAAGAAAAATGTAAATAAAAAAACCCTAATGCTCCTCAATCTCGCCTCTCTCCTCTCCACCCTCAGTTGAGAAGGTCAGCTCCGTCTCGCACCATGCAACTACCAGCCTTAGCCCGTCCAGCCATGCGGCTCTCATCAGGTACCACTGACCACCGTTCCAGTAATGCATCTCTCTCTCTCTCTCTCTCTCTCTCTCTCTCTCTCTGGTTGGCCTATCGGCCGCCGGTCCAGATGCATCTCTCTCTCCTTCTTGCTCCTCCTTTGCATCGGATGGTCCATCAATTGTGGCCCTGGCCCCTTGTGAACTCGATAGTGGACGCCCACTATACTTGGTGACACTGAAATAGGGCCTGTGTGCTGGGCACTGCACCTAATGCAAGGTAGCAGAAGACAGAGGTAAGAGGGGCAGGAGATGGGGCCATTGCCTCATGGGTGCCGCGGTGCTGCACCTGAGTTGATCTCAAGTTCGAAATGCTAAGGAGACGCAGTAACCCCTCCAGTGGGTGGGTGGGTGCAGCATGTGACTAATCGTGTGTGTGCGTTGCCTAGTTAACAGAGTGGGTGCGTTGCCTATCTAACAAGGTGGGTGTGTTGCCTAGCTAATAGGGTGGGCCCCACCATAATGTATGTATTTTATCCACGCCATCCATCCATTCTGCCAGATCATTTTAAGGCATGAGCCAAAAAAAATGAGGCAGATCCAATTTAGGTGGACCACACCACAGGAAAAAAGTGGTGATTGAACGCCCACCACTAAAAACTTCTTGTGGCCCACTGTAATGTTTATTTGCCATACAACCTGTTGATAAGGTCACACAGACCTGGATGGAGGGAAAACATAAATATCATCTTGATCTAAAACTTTTGTGACCTCAAGGAAGATTTTAATGGTGGCCATTCAATCACCACTATTGAAAAAAAATCAAATTATGATATTTGAATATTTAAATTCAAAATAGATTTGAAATCCGATCGGATCATATTCGGGTTGAGTTTGGATATCAAAATATTTAAACGGGTCGGATTCAGATCATATGCTTATGATCCGAATCAGATTCCAATCGGATAAGAATCAGATATATTCTTAATCGGGTCAGATTCGGATCATCACTAATCAGACTCGTATTCGACCGTTGATAGCCTTACCCAAGAGGGTGCGGCCCTTGCCTTGGGGCCCAACTTGATGTGTGTAATCTGTATCCACACCGTTCATCCACTTTTCCATACCATTTAGGTCATGATCTAAAACATGAAGAAGATCCAATTATCAGATGGTCCATACCATAAGAAACAGTGATGATTGACCATTAATGGGCCATAAAAGTTTTGGATCAAGTTGATATTTGTTTTTTTTTTCCTTCATCCAGGCTTATGGGGCCTTATCAATAGATTGGATGACAAATAAACACTATGGAAACATTAACGTGGGCCCTAAGAAGGTTTTAATGGTAGGGTGTTTAATCACCATCGTTTCCTAGAGTAGGGTCCACTTAAGATTTGGATCTTCTTCATTTTTGGGATCATGCCCTAAAATAATCTGGAAGAGTGGATGAAGGGTGTGGATACAAAATACGTACATCAAGGTGGGCCCCACAGTAAGGGTTGCACCATCTTAAGTGAGGCCGAGTCTCAGCTAATCTGCGCTTCCATGCCATTGAGCGCACACCGTCAATGGGCCCGACCCGGGTAGGTCTTAGCCCAAATTTTGAATTGTACAGGCTGGGTCTTTGGGCCGGGCTTATTTAAACTTCTGAATTTAGGCCCAAGCTCGGCCCATTGACATCCCTTGACCCTTATGTCCTTTGGGGAACAACTTTGGACCATATGAATGAGGTAGATAGATTGATGAGGATATAGATTTTCAGGAAAAGCCTTTCTTAAGAATTTCCTCCATGAGGAAGCTAGGTGGGCCCCATTGTGTTGTTTTCTTGAGATATCCACCCTGTCTATTATGGGTGAATACGAGCTGACCAACTATGGACTGACCTAAAAGCAGGTCAATATCCCTCGACCTGGTGTGGATGTATTTCTAGATGCTTACTAAGAACCGACCACGACCTTACGGTGAGCTAGATTCTCCAACAATAATTCTGTGATCTTAGGCTTGCACCAAGATAATAGGAGAAAGGTTCAAAGAGTCGTCGATTGATGTGTAAACGTCTCCAGCGACTATGGAGCAACTCGAAGACTTCAGAAATCAAAGATTCTCTCTACGGAAATCATGTTTCCTCAAAAGGAAAACAACTTTGCTGCCTAAGTCTATAAATAGACACGTCCTCTTCTTTATAAAGGTATGAGACAAAAACTTTACAAAAGAGAGATATTTGGTCTTTCAAGATCCCACTAACTTAGGCATCGAAGGGCTAGCGACTGGACCCCAACCACCCCCCTTAGCTTTCCTTTGTACTCTACAGGATCTAAGAAACCTTCAGTTCAGCTCCAGACCGCACAGGAGATCAGTTGCATCCATCCGTCCAAGTTGGAGGTCACCTCATCTCATCTGCTAACCAGTTAGAGGTCACCTCATCTCGTCTGTTGACCAATTTTCAGCATCAAAATTGTCCATTGTTTTGCCAGATTATTTTTTGACATGAGACCAAATAGGAGTATCCATAACTAAGGAAGCCACACTAGTAGTGTTATACATGAGTCGATCGAGTTGAGCTTGGCCCTACTCAACTCGACTCGACCAGCAGACACCACTTGCTCGGTACTCGACTTGACTCGACTTTGAGCTTAACTGTTTGACTCGGTCTTCAAGCCTAACTGTAGCGAGTTCGAGCCGAGTCTTTCGAGTTGATTCGACTGAGGTTGGGCTACCATGGACAGTGGCTAGCTGGTTTGAGAGAGAGAGAGAGAGAGAGAGAGAGAGAGAGACGTACCAATTTGACTGAAGCCGAGAGTTGGAGAAGGTCGATCGTTGGAGGAGGCCGGGCACTAGAGGAAGATGGAGATGGAGGAGGCCAGACACTGTGGGAGGAGGCTGGGTGCTGGAGGGTTAGAAGAGGAGAGAAATGGAAAATGGGAGGGCTGGAAGTAGAAGAGGGAAATGTAAAATGATGGAGGTCGGCCGATCGCTTGAGGGTTGGAGGAGAAAGGGAGAAAGGGGAAAATAAGGCGGATTTTTTTTTTTTTTTTGCAAAGGGTTAGGATTACTTATGACCGGGTATTTATACCCGGTCAAACGAGACGATTCGATCTTAGTCGAACAGAGTCAGATTCAAGCCGAATTTTGATGCGAGTCGAGTCGAGCTGGGGCCAACTCGTTGCTCGACTTGAACTGCTTTCAAGTACTAAAATCCAGCTTGAACTTAATCTAAACTCCTCCCGAGTCAAATTCGAGTCGATCTGAGCGAGTTGAGCAAGCTGAAGTATTGGATCTGTCTCATTTTTTTGGATCATGACTTGAAATAATCTCCCCAAATGGATAGAAGGTGTAGATATTATACACATTTCACTAGGGCTGTACATCGAGTCGAGTCGAGTCGAGTCGAGGTGGGCCAAGCTTGGCTTGACTCGTCTGTGCTCTCCTCGAGTTCGAGCTCGAGCTCGAGCTCACCCTCGAGCTTACCATTGGAGCTTGCCTTGTTTGCTAAAACTTTCGAGGCGAGCTTACCTCGAGTCGAGTCAAGCTTGCTCCTACCTCAATTTATTATATTTTTCACTACAAAATGCAAATAAAAAGTCAACAACATTAAGTTCGAGAAGTCACACATATATTAGGGGAGAATAGTTTTCTATAGGTGGGATCCCACCATTAAAATGACCTAGCTCTGATCGGTTTTTTCTTTGGCCAAGTCACACATGCATTGAATGCAGACCACTAGTAATATTTTATGAACCACAATTAACACAGTACATGCATAGCTCACCACGTGAATGGATTGCCCTAATTATTATGTGGACCATCTTCATGATGAGGCCCAACTGATTCATGGATTAGATGCACCGCCTCCCTCGTAAAATTGCAATCAATAGCTACATATGGTGTTTGGTCTAACCATAGCCCGTGTTTTGTAGATATGTATGGTGTGTGGTCTCATCGTAGCACCTGTGTTTGTGTAGCGTGTAAAACACACAACCACTATGTGCTCACCATGTTTTGTACTTGAAATTACTCAATCCATCCAATATGCTCACCAAGGAATGCTCTTACCTGAACATAATAGTAAGATTAAGAAACCCCCCAACATTGTGAGGGTTTTACATGTCCTAAGCTTGGACCCCAATGTGTGTGTGGGGGAAGGGGGAGAGAGAACCAAGAAATAAGAAGATTAGGGTTTTTTTTTTTTTTTTTAACAAATATTTAGGGCTGTAAATGGTCGAGTTTGGGGTGGGTTTAACCAAAACCAAACCCGCCTATTTATTAATGGTCTGGGTCCAAATTTTAGACCTAGACCCTTTTACTAAATGGGTGGGTCTGGGTCGGGTTCGAGTCAACCCATCAGACCCATTTATAAATAGGTCTGGGTCTGGTAGAGGGAGATCCACCCAAACCCATTTATAAATGGGTCGGGTCTAATGGGTTTGGGTCTGGATCTAGTATGCAAGCATTTTTACAAGGCTTAAAATCGGGTTTAGACGGGTCTGGGCTGGATGGGTCCCTTAAAACATAGACCAAATGCGCCACTTACTAAATGGGCATTGGGTCGGGCCAGGTCGGGCCTAATATAAAGGAAACCAGACCCAGACCTGTTTAGCAGCTGGGTCTGTTCTTGGATCCAGACCCGACCCATTTGTCACCTGTACCATTTAACAAATGGGTCAGGTCTGGGTTAGGTCTAAATGGGTTGGGTCTAGGTACCCCATCTGTCCACTGACCCATTTACAGCCCTACAAATATCTATATGAAACAAGTCCAGCTTGAATTGAGTCGAGCTAGTCGAGCCGAGTGACCTAATGGTCAAACTTTTCTCGATTTCTTACTCGAGCTCCTAAATGAATCTTGGCTTGACTTGTTCTACTGAGTCGAGTCGAGCTGAAGAGAGCTTTTTCGAGTCGAGTCAATCGAGTTTCTCGACCTGACTTGGCTCATGACCAGCCCTACATATCACGGTGGGGCCTACACGACTTGGTGACGTCAACACACCAGTAGAGATCGTGGTGTGCCACCACGCAATTTGCTTCCATGTTAAGTCACCCCAAGATTCCAGGGAGCGGATTAGGTGTTACCCGGGTAACACCTTAGTGGTGGGTGTCACACTTACTTGTGGGGCCCATGTCTTAATGATTTTCTGTATATCCATTCCGTCCATACATTTTTTGCAATACATTTTAGTACATAATCCCAAACATTAAGTAAATCCAAATCTCAAGTAGACCACACCACAGGAAACTATGGTGATTGAACGCTCTACCGTTAAAAACTTCCTAGGGCCTTCCGTAGTGTTTCTTTAATTTTATTTTCCATCCAGCCTGTTGATAAGGTCAAGAAGACCTGGATGAAGGGAACATTAAAATATATATTTGATCCAATACTTTGTAACCTAGAAAAGGCTTTTAATGGTCATTCACCACTATTTTCAGTGGAATGGTCCACCTGAGATTTGGATCTGCTTATATTTTGGATTTCCGTACCAAAATAATCTGAAAAAGCATATGGACGGTGTGGATATACAAACAGAATTCATCAAGGTGGCCCCCCACGGTAAGGTTAACACCCACCACAGTGCTAATCCGCCCCAAGAACCCAAACCACACAGTCACCCCCATAACCCAACGGACGCGGGAGCGAATTAGCCGTTGTCCGGCCGGCTAACAGCTTAGTGGGTGTTACCCTAACCGTGTGGACCTACATTGATGCATATGTTGTATATCCACGCCGTCCATCTGTTTTTATCATCTCATTTTAGGATGAAATCCCAAATCATAAGAAGATCCAAATCTCAAGTGGATCATACTAATAGAAACAGTGAAGAATATGTTGGTAGATGACCCGTGGGGCCCACTTGTGGACAAGGGTGGGCCCATAAGGATGTTCCCGCATCCTCTTTCTTCCGAGAGTTTGAAATTCAGTTAGAAATTTAAAATTTCGAAGATGGGATAAGATAAGGTTAAACCAACCTTATCTCATCTCATCCCTTATCTTTTTTCTCTCTATTTATAAGAGGATTCTTTCCGTAATCAAATGCAAGAGACATCTACGGATAAAAAAAAAAAAGAAAGTACAAGGAGTGTCCATTTAGCCCATCTCTTTCGATCTAAGCCATAGATCATAATCTGAGGACCATCCTCACCGTAGAATCAGAGGGGTGATCAGACCCACTTGCTTCTGTAGCAAATAGGCGGATCGCTGGATCGCACCACATATCCTCGGCTTTGCGAAGGTTCTCATCGTGTAGACCGTCGGATCTTAGAGGCCCACTCTTCCAGCAAATCACTAACAGAATAACCATTAAAAACTTTGTGTGGGTCAAATCTAATATTTTTAATTTCCATTCATCCAGATCTTCTTGACATTATCAAGAGGATGGATTGAAAATAAAAATCACATAAACCTTATGATGGTCCCTTTGAAATTTTTAATGGTGAGGTACTCAATCACCATTTTTTTTCCTGTGGTGTGGTTCACCTGAGATTCAAATCTGAATAAATTTTTGTATTCCATCCTAAAATGGGCTGTAACAACGGATGGACGGCGTGGATATACAGCACATCATCAGCGGGGGCCCCACAGTAGGGGTAACACCTAATCCACTCTCAATGGACACTAACATGCCTTAGCCAGCAAGAAATTTCACAGAGCTTACAGAGACTCCAAGAATTCAAAGAACAAGCACTCGCTTTGTGCCCAGCAAGAAATTTCACGGCACCTTCGATCCACGTATAAAAACCATCAGCAGCACTGAAAGAGGTTACAGCTAGTTTGCATCGTCGGAGTGAATTTTTGTACGCTGTAATCCTTTCTTCTATTTGTTTGTTTTTATTTTTCTTTTTCAATGCCCGTTTGGTTGCACCAAATATTGTAAAATTTCACGAGATTTTTCACAATCATGAAATATCATGATATTTGGTGCAACAAACGCACACAAAGTTTTATCTAATATACATTTCTGTTCTACAGAAACTGAGCTGCTTCTGAAAGCCTTTTAAAGAAAGACTTCAGCTGGGTACATCTTCCTTTCTTTTTCTTATTCTTCCATTTTTTTTTTCTTTTCCTTTTTTATAGATATGATTTCGGATTATGGTCAGATCTCCCTAATCCATCTCTGATGTTTTGATGGAAGACAAATAGGCAAAGGACGGCAAATAAACACTACAATGGACCCTTGGAAGTTTTTAACAGTGGGTGTTCAATGGGTGATTGAATGCCCACCATTACATACTTCTTGGGGGCTACAAAAGTTTTGGATCAAGATGGGGTTTACGCTTCATCCAGGTCTATATATGTGACCCAATCAACTGGTTGGATGGAAAATAAACATTACAATGGGCCCATGGAAGTTTTTAATTGTGGGCATTCAATCACCATTGTTTCTTGTGGTGTGGTCCACCTGAGATTTGGATCTACCTCATTTTTGGGCTCATGTCTTAAAATGAGTTGGCCAAGTGGATGGACCGCGTAGTTAAAACACATAAAATATGGTGGGCCGGGCCCAAGAGCTTTTCCAGTAGCAGATAGTATTGAGGTTGATGCTGTGTGCTACACTAGACAATTCGAGTCCTAATAAAATTGGCTGAGTCAACCTCAAATTTTATCAGGCTAAATCTTAACTTGATAAAAAAAAAATTAATTGGTTCTCAATGCTTTATGACCTCATAAAATAATTCCTAATGGTTTGTTTAGGTCTCTATCTCATTATATTGTCTATTTCTAATCGTTAGTCAAGATTTTCATCCTCAAAGGGCCTGTTTGGATTAATAATTACCCCAGTAAATGCATGTTAAAGCATCATTATTATAAAATGGAGCCGTTGTTTGCAAAAGATACGTAAATCGTAGCTGAATTTTGCTGACACCCTGTCAGATGAATTCATCAAAAGCCTTCCAAATTCTCCTCAGTGATTTGGGGGTTTTGCAGCCTAGATGGAGATGATTGTTTCATATTTTCAGGTGTAAATTAACACCCACCCACCCACCCTTGTTAGTCACATCACAATGTTAGCCACCCCCACTCTGGGAATCGATACCATGACCTCAGTGTTGAAATGAGGCTATCTTCGCTCAATCTGCAACTTGAGCTATGGACCTGGGTGTTAGGGGTGTGCCACTCGAGGAAGTGATCCGGCATGCAAGTGGATAATCTTTCCATCTAGTACCGCATTCATCTCCCTCTACTCCATCCTCTTCCATCGTCTCTGTACCCCTTCGTATCCCTCCTTAACATCATGTAGCTCATGACTGTCCATCTACTCCATACCTGTCCATCTATGCTCAAACAATTTCACTACCACAACCCCCTATATCTACACCGAATCTCCCCCATAAGAGGCTTCCTCTCCCTCTGAAGCATTGTGCTGCAAACTCTTCATACATGGACCGTTATAAAGGTCCACCTACATGCATTTCTACTGCAGGATAGATATGTAAGCTGTTTGTGTGCTTAGTAGAGGTAGCTAGTATGTAATACACGGCTGAAAATATGATAACATAGAAAGTCAACACTACAGTGAAGCATTCACCCCTCTATGTAATGAACAAACATTCCTAAGCTAGCAGCCACTTCATATATATATATATATATATATATATATATATATATAATGGCCAAAATCCAAGACATTCTTGAGTGGACAATGTAATAACCCCCAAAGAAGTTGCTACTTTCTTCCCCTCTGTGTTTCATTTACATTTGAATTATTCACGTACACCTTACTTGATTGATGTATTTGTAGATGGTAACTAGCTAAATAATTTACACAATGCCGTTAGATATCCAAACAGATGAAAATATGTATGGATATTTGACATGGTAGAGAACCATAACTTTTCTTTCGATTTCCCTATGATTTCCAAACACATGTATTTAATGGCAGGATTCAGATGTTTTTAGGGGACATGCCTTGTAATTTGCAATCATCAAGCTTTTACATTACATTTACTAAGGTAACTCTCAATCTAAACATGCCCTAAAAGATAATCCTTTAACGGAATAGTCACAAGAAGGAAGCTCAATTACTCTTTTTTATATGACAAAGGTTGTAATGGTGAAACTAGTAAAACCAAAATGATCTCCAATGAGAGAGTAACATCTAGCATCCTAAAAGAACTAAAAACAGAGACACAAAATTGAAGAATTTGCCAATAGTGATTAGGGTTGTCAATGGGACGGGCTAGCCCAATGGGCTTCCTAGCATGGGTTGGAGTATTAGGCTTGAGGGTCAGGTTCTGGATTAAAACTCGAGCTTGTTTCTCAAGTCGGCCATGCTTGGACTTAGCAATCTAAAAGCCCGTCAATCATACCTGGCCTATTAACTTTTTCAAAAAATTCAAATTTTAAACTAAAAAATTTTCCCTCCTCAATTTCTCCATCTTTCCTCATTTTCCAAAAAGCAAAAACCATTTTTCGTTATCTTCCCTCCCCTCCAAGTGCATCTGAGATACTTGATACACAACTGATTCATCTCCCCTTTTGGTTTGAACACTATAACTTGCTTTGAAAATCATGTCTCCTACATCTTCCAGTTGCGTTAAGTGGCTGACATTTCCTCTATTTTACCAAATAGGTACATAATACCCTTTCCTTGATGAATCCTCTATACCTTCATCTTAACTTGCACGTGTTTTTTTCGTGTGGCCATCTACATCCCCATCTTTGATTTAGTCATGCCCCGAAATTTAATACTCAGGTTGGCTAGACCTGACTCCATATTCCAGGTCTTGATTTGGATTTTAAACATTTACAATTAGTAATTTCATAAAAATCATATAACAATAAACCATACATTCATAAAATATATTAATACATTTGACATTATTACAATGTGTTGGACCCTTTTCTGAGTTTCAAGTGTATCCCTTTCATGTGTCATCAAACATAACTGGAAAAAGAAGACTAACATAACATCCCAAGTGGGATCATATTCTCACCAAGTTTTGAAATTTTTGAATGTATACAATTAATGAATTTTGTGTGTCATCAAATATAACTGGAAAAAGAAGACTAGCATAACATCCTAGGGACTTTTAAGGCAAGTTTGGTTAACACGTTTCCATGAAAAATACATGTAAATCCCACATTTCAAACTCCTGCCTTCTGCTTGGTTTGGGTCGTAAATGCGGAGTCAGATGACACCAAAACAATCATATTAACGTCAGTGTATATTGGGAAATCCAAGTGCATTTACATTGTGTGGCTCGACGGTTTTCACATGACTGTTCGGTAAAATAGTGGACCGAAGGCATACTATATATATATATATATATATATATATATATATATATATATATATATATATATATATATATATATATATATATATATAATCCGAAAGCAAAACGAGTTGAGGCCGGGTCACCCAGCATCTCGACTCGACTCGACTCAACCCATAATCCGACTCGATGTGACCTGATTCGATCCTGAAACCTAACTTGACTTGAGTGCTAAATATATACAACCCTAAGTCTCTCATTTTCTAACCTTACCCACACTCGAGACATTAACAAGTACACTACTAAATCGGGATAAAAAAAATCACAACTCGACCCAACTCGGTGCTGACTCAACCTGACTCGGTCCTTGTGACCAAGTTAGACTCAGTCCGGGTTACTCTAGGCCAAACCTAGTCTCGGATCGGGTAGGCAGGTTGAAATCAGTACCGAGTTCGGGTTAGGTCTCCTTAAAAATCGAGTCAAGTTGGGACATCCCTAACTCAGTCTGACTCAACTCGCTGCCCGCCCTTAAATACCCCTACTAATTCTTTGGCGAAGTCACCATTAAAGGAGACTATAAAGGCACCTCGAAAGTCTCTAAGGAAGCTTATAAGTACAAGTGTGACAGAAGTCACTATGGGGAACTCGATAATTTGATGAGATGAGCCGAATGATAATGTGTTAATAAATACTTTGACGGAGCAAGTTGGATCGGATAGGCGAGGAGATACTTGTTTTAAGAAAGATGCATTCAAGACAGTGGTTGAGGAGATCCAAAGGCAACTAGATATTCACTTCACAACATAAAATCTGTTCAATAGGCTAAAAATTGAAAAAAACTATTCTTGGCAATTTGCGACATGCTGAAGCAAGTATGTGTTGATCGGATTTTTTTTTCATATAATTTATTGTGCCAATATGTTAACATGATTAATATTTTGACATGATACTCATTTAATGACATGTACTTGAAAGTCGCATCCATATACGAAACATGTACGCGTGAAAAAAGTCAAGAGGTTTGAGGACCTAGCATATATCATTAGCAATATTAAAGCGACTGGGAGGTTTCAAGATAAAGGGATAAGAATCAGACAACAAATGCAATGACAAAGAGATGGAGGATATGAAAAGTTGGACATGACTTCACTTTTCGAGGATACAATGTATCTTGACTCCGTGAGAGTGCCAGAAATATGTATTGGTTGGAGGACCTATGATATGGGTGACATAATAGTTCGTATAGGATCCCTCCACCTGCTCCTACCTCTAAAAACACATGGAGCATAGTTCGATCTAAGAAGAAATCAAAGCTAGGATGGCCAACGTCTTGGGGGCTTCCATTGACAACATTGCCACTACCTTAAACAGTCTTGTTGTGGAGAGAAGGGAATAATCGAGATGTTGAAGGTTATGATAGCACTAGAGCAGGTGTTGGGCCTTAATAACAATGAACTCCTACGGGCAAGCAACATCTTTACTAAGGATGAAAAATATGCTGTCATTTTCCTAACATTGCCTGATTATAGGAAACTCGATTGGCTCAAGATGGTAGTTTAGGCCCACACTACTCATTATCTGAAAAGTTCATAACCATGATTGACGTAGGGAGGACGTGGGAGGTCGATCACCGTCTTCCTCACTGGATAGATATCTTGAATCCTTAAGGTGTTCTCAAAATCCACGAGAAGATCAAAGAAAATAATTCCTAAGAAATATAAAGTAATTGATTGAATAATTAAAATCGTTATTACAATGTTTTAAATAATAAACTAAATCCTAATTCGTGCTTACTAAAAATAGTAAGCTTACTATAAATAATAAAATCCTAATTAAAGACTACCACTATGTAGCCTCTTTCTGAAACTATTTGCTTAACAAAAATAGAAACTCATAATTAAACAAACTCCAAAAAAGAAGGAAACAAACTAAAATTTGAAATTACCAAGAATAACGATTTTTCCTAAAATTTCGTTTTGCTACTGTAATCGCATGTTTCTTGGTGAAATGGACGGACGCAACCCCAAAATGAAATTTCAGTTGGAATTCATATGATGTGCGTCCCGTAACTCCTCCCGAATTAAAAGTTATAGCAGATTTATGGTTTGCCTTCTTTTGGTCCATCCATGTGAAAATTGATGATTTTTATCAAACTTTCTTTAATCTTTTGTGGTCCATGTGCGATAGAATGATGCTTGATCCATGCCCTTTATCAAGGGGTTCTTGTCCTACATCAGTCCCCTTCACTTCAAAATAACGTGTCTCTGAGTTATGTGTTGATAACGGGCGATGATGCACACTCAAGTTCACATGCCTTCGCTTACTCGCCTCTTCAATGTACACTGAAGATAATGTCATTGATGTCGTCACATGATTAAGCAAGCACAATAATCTTGAAATATGATAATCCTGGCACTACATCTTCGGCAATATGTAGGGGATCCACATTCGTTGCTTGCTCGACTAAGGCCTCGATAATTACAGCATTAATTTATTCACCCTCAGTTTCTAGTGGTATGGAAACTTCAATAGTGAGGCTATCTGAACTTAGATCATCAGTTTAAATTGATGACCCACTTATCGATTTATAGCAGCACCAAATTGGCAATAAAAATCTTATTGACCACATGTTTGTTCTCCTCTATGACTGAGGTATTGACCTCCTCCACCTCCTCAGAATGGTGAACAACCTCTGAGATGGTAGTGGGCGGTATTTCAAAGACCTTGTTTGAACTGGTATTACCCCTATTTAGAACCAACACATCATCATCAAGTTCCTTGGCGACATCCTGGACGGTTATGAAAGATTGCCCATCCACTTTAAAAGTTTTAGGTAGGTTTTCTGTTTCCATAGGGCCACTCAAATGCCACCACAAAATCCGACGTTCTGTCGCGATTTTGGCTCAAAATAATATCATTCTTACCACAAGTTATGAGATTATTGGGTTAATACCTGATCATAATCATCGTCGTATAGGAATTGAAATCATCTCAGCATCTGTCTTTTCATCCGTGGCCATGAACGTATCGGTGCTTTTATCTCTTGCTTCCGACGATGTTGAACGTATTCTCACCAAGCCAAATCGTCACCCTTCAAATGGTATACCACGATTGCACTTTTTGTCTTCAGGAACCTGTATGTAGTCGAAGCGGTACTCGACTTCAGAGAGTAATTGGCGATTGAATTTGGGAAGAGCTATCGCCCTCATGTAGAATCGATCTATTGAGCGTGATTGATCGGGGGTAACTCTGCAACTCATCGTCGGGAGCACTCTACGAGCAACTTGATTGTGCGATTCAGCCACAATGGGAGGCTGAACATCACCATGTGCACAGGGTGAAATTAACGCATCTACAAAACTATCAAGGGAAGCCTATATACCTTATAGCGTCTTCTGTCTCACTCAGTAGAGAGTTTCTATTCCCCTCAAAAGATAATGAATCCTTTGATCATCATCAGTGAAAATTTTCTCCATACCTTTATAAAAAGACATCGACCCGAGGGGACTCATCGCTCTGATATTACTGACATAGGGAGGATGTGGGAGGTCGATCACCGTTTTCCTCACTGGATAGATACCTTGAATCCTCAAGGTGTTCTCGAATCCACGAGAAGATAAAAGAAAATAATTCCTAGAAAATATAAAGTAATTGATTAAATAATTAAATCATAATTCGTACTTACTAAAAATAGTAAGTTTTTTGAAATAGAAAGTTAGTAAAAGTAGTAAAATCCTAATTAAAGATTACCACTAAATAGCCTCTTTTTGAAACTCATTGCTAAACAATAATAGAAATTCCTAATTAAACAAAAACTCTAAAAAAAAAGAAAATAAAGAAAAATTTGGAATTACTAAGAATTGTAGTTTTTCCTAAAATTTCATTTTTCTGTTGTAACCGCGCATTTTCTTGTGAAACAGACAAACGTGACCCACTTTGGTAGGTCGATTCACCCCAAAACAAAATTTCAGTTGGAATCCATATGATGTGCGTCCCGTTACTCCTCCCGGATCAAAAGTTATGGCTGATTTATGGTCCCCCTTCTTTTGGTCCATCCATGAGAAAATTGACAATTTTTGTCGAACTTTCCTTGATCTTTTGTGGTCCATGTGTGATAGAAAGATGCTTGATCAATCTACGCCCTTCATTAGGAGGTTCCTGTCCTACATCATTGACAAATGCTAGTGCAGGCCCCTCTAACACTACACTTTCTGCTTTTCTAGATGGAAAATCGAGTAAAGTAGGAATGGATCAGTTTATGCTTAGTTGCTTTTTGGCACAATGTTTGGTTTGGCTATAAGTATAAGGAACTTGGCTTCATTTTGTGTGTGCAAGTTATCTTTTGAACATGTCATGGTTGATAACAGGGTTTTTTTTAAGAGATGGTTGGTTGGTGTGACAAAAAAAAGATGGTTGGTTAGACAAAGACTCTTATATATGTTGATATGATGTTAATATGTGCACATAATATAATGCATACTCACAACTATTTCAAAGCCTTGTGCTATTTTTTGTGATGGTATGTATATTTGGCCCACGAGGCCATTACCATAGTAATAGGTTGGCATTTTGTTTGCTTATTCTCTATGGACATATATGCTAGATGGTATATTCAGCTTGACTAGGAGTGGGCATTGTCTATATAGAATAAGGTAGGAATTGTCGTCTAGGCCCTGATGGACTTAATCTATAAATATTAATCATTTGTCTTTTTTATTTTGTTTGATTGAAATTAATCATAACAAACAATTGTTTTGTAATTTCTGATTGTATATGGCTGAATCATTTTAGGATGAATCTCCTTCATTGTGATCTGGTAAGTTTTATTTACTTGATTTGAATCAATGTACTTATGAACGTCAATAGGTATGTTGATGATTCCAATAAGACCGATCAAAGTTCACATAACTATTATTGAGATGTATTTTCTATTCCACGTCTCTTCAATATGTATTTTTTTAGTTTTGCAACATGGGCTAACATCCGTCTCCTATCTCATGCAGTTTAGGATGGCACGAAAGTATTATGTTGTTTTGCAAGGGCGTGTTCCTGGGATATATGACACATGGGAAGCGTGCAGACTCCAGGTCAATCGCTTCAGCGGTAATGATTACAAAGTGTATAAGACATGTAGTGATGCGGTTGATGCTTGGAACAAGTATCGTGACATGGCAACATTTCTAGCTATTCATGGAAGTTCGTCTAACGAGAGAGTATCAAACTCGAGTAGGATTTGTGAGGAGGAGCTTGCCATAGTCGCTGTCCAGTGTGGTGGTAGGGTGGGTGTAAGGTCGACTGGGATAGCGATGCCTGTCGTTCCCGACCCAAACATCACATTACTGCACATACAATACAATCATATGACTGAAGAATTCAAGGCTGAGGTCCGCATACGGCATACATCACATTTATGCAATCCTATGCATTTTCCTGTCCTTGGTGGTTGTAGTTCTAGCCACCCGTCTCATGCTAGATAGGAAGAAATGACTCCTTTTTAGGTTTGTAGCTTTTATTTTGGGTTTATGTGTACTTGAACAACTTATCTATGCATGTTAAACAATTTTCGTTTGCATGTTTGCTGTTGTTATGAATTATGTGTTTCAAGCCCAAAAATATCTCCACAAATCATAGTTGTTAAATTCATTAGGGTTAAATGATTTTGCACACGACTTTCAATAGGAGGGCCGTTAACTTCCCATCGAAGATAGGGCACGACTTGGGTAGGTGGTTTCCTAACTATTGGGCCTACCTTGATTTATCCACCTTACATTTACACCTACCATCCTTATTCAAAGATCATTTTAGGCCATTATCCAAAAAATGAAGCAGGTTCAAATCTTAGGTGGACTGCACCACTAGAAATAGTGGCGATTAAATACCCACCGTAAAAATTTCTTGAGGGCCATCAGAATTTTTATCTAACATCCAACTTGTATATAATGTCACGAAGATCTGGATGAAGTGACCACTGAAATATCAGCTTGATCCACAACTTTTGTGGCCTACGAGGAGTTTGTAAATGTTGTAAAAATACTCTTCTATATATTTCCCAACTGATATTTGTATATGTTTCTTTTTTGGGTTCCTTGACCTAAAATTATTTGTAAGACAGATGGACGACGTGGATGTAACGTAATTATATCATAGTTGACCCACATTAAGGGATTCATTATCAACGTTCAACGTCTATCTAATATCAAATGGCCTTAGTGGCTATGAGTGTATGTAGCTTATTTTTTGTGTTGCACCGAAATACAACATGTAGCCAATCGTAAAAAGATGCCATTGATAAGTAATTGTTGGTATTTACTTACAATATTCCCAAACAAAGATAGACTAGGGTCAAACTTCACCAACTTGGGCTATTAATGTAATAGAAATACAATCATTGTGTATTTGCAAGCGTTTACAATGGAAACGTGTTAACCAAACAAGCCCTTAGGAATCCCAAGATGCACCTATGAATATACTTTTTAGGAAAATCATGACAGAACACCTTGTGAATATACTTCTAGAAAAATAAAGGCATACCATATGTGTTTTAATTCTCAACTCAGTAATAATAATAATAATAATACACATGATATGAATGCAATTACATGATGAAAAGATATACCAATCACTAACTTTAACCCAACTATGCATCTTTTAAACTTTAGACTAATACAACGAATCACTTGGAGCTTGATTACTAGTTAAGGTTTTTGTCTTGAATAGGATTCATCAACTTATAAAGTCTTAACTAT
Source organism: Liriodendron chinense (assembly GCA_003013855.2). Taxonomy (NCBI): domain Eukaryota; kingdom Viridiplantae; phylum Streptophyta; class Magnoliopsida; order Magnoliales; family Magnoliaceae; genus Liriodendron; species Liriodendron chinense. The sequence continues at coordinate 439,287 of PVNU02002984.1, read as the reverse complement.
ATTGATATGTTAATAATCTATCATGTTTTAGTTTCAGATGAGGTTCAAGGTTTGAGTTCATAGGTTATTCATTCTTCAAGCATTTTATTTATTAATAATAGAATTCAGAAAATGACAAATTAAAGTTGAAGGGATCACCCACCTGATTTAGTACGGACCCTGATGACTCAAACTTCAATTGTGACTCAATGTAACTCAATTGCAACTTGATGTGACTTGGTGCTGAACTCCGCACACAACCTCCTTCCTTGACTTTTAACTTCTTATTAAAGGTTCCAGTGTTGCTAGACCTGGACCTGGCTTGAACTCGGCGTGAAATCAACGGGTTAACTCGATGGCTCGACTCTCTCAATCAACTCAGCAACAACTCTCTCTTCTTTTCTTTCTTTTTTCTTCCACCCTTTTCCTCCCACCATGTCTAGTTAGAGATGTTGGACAGAGGCTGGAATAGCTCGACTCGGCCAAGACTCAGCAGGTAGACTTGAGGGTTTAACTCTCTCTCTCTCTCTCTCTCTCTCTCTCTCTCTCTATCAATTTTAAATGATCTAATTCTCTCTTATTGGGTTTGTTGTGGTCATTTTCTGAATCAAGAGGGTGTTTTTAGGTAGCTACCAGGTCTAGAAGTTCCAGTGAAGGCGGGTTTTGAACTGTCTTGATTGAAGACTTAACTCGCATTGTTGTGTTTGGTCAAGCGAGGATGGAATAACAATATAACATGATGACTGCTTCTCAGTCCGACTATTGACCCTGACGCTCCTGCTTGAGTAGTTGAGATCATCCCCACAGATGGACTAAATCTATTCAAGAGGCCTCTCACGAATCGTGGTTAGGTACTTGAAGGGCTCTCCGGTCAAAGAAAAGGAGAAATTATTTTTAGACGTGACCTTATAAAAGATTGGATGTTAAATAAACATTGCGTTGGGCCTTATAGTAACTTTTTAACGGCGAGCGTTCAATGACCACTATTTCCTGTGGTGTGGTCCACTTGAGGTTCGGTACTTAATTTTTGGGACCATGGACTAAAATGAGCTGTAAAAATTGATGGACACATACATCAAGGTGGGCCTTAGTAAGTCTTTAATGTAGACCATTCAATGACCACTATTTCCTGTGGTATGGTCCACTGGATCCAGGACCATGCCCAAGAATGATCTAGAGAAAGTAATGGATGGCTTGGATAGACAGCATATACATCAAGGAGGGCCCTACGGTTAGGGCAGCACCCACTAACGGACGCCGATTAGATACTGACAGGTTGAGTAGCCATCTCGCTACTACTGAAGTGACGTCACCAACTTATGCGGGCCCCACTGTGATGTATGTGTTGTATCTACACCATCCATCCATTTGGAGAGATCATTTTAGGGCGTGAGACAAAGATTTAAGGCAGATCCAAAGCTCAAGTGGACTCCAACAAAGAAAACAATGGGGACAGTGACACGGTCATTGAAACCTTCCTAGGGCCCACCATGATATTTACTTGAGATCCAACCTGTTCATAAGTTCAGACAGAAATAGAAGAAGGGAAATCACAAATATCAGCTTGATCGAAAACTTCTGTTGCCCCAAGAAGTTTTTAATGGTAGGAGATCAATTCCCACTGTTTTCTTTGGTGAGATCCACTTGATATTGGGATCTTCCTTAATCTTTGTCTCACGCCCTAATATGATCTCTCCAAATGGATGGACGCTGTAGATACAACACATACATCACGGTGGGGCCCACATAAATTGGTGACGTAACTTCAGTAGCGAGATGGCTACTCAACCAGTCAGTAGCTAATCTGCGTCCTCCACTAATGCGTTACTTGGTGAACACGGCAAACACCAGCAATCGAGGGAGCGAATTAGGTGTTACCCCGGGAACAGCTTAGTGGGTGTTACCCCTACCGTGTGGCCCACATGGATAGTATTTTGTATATCCACGCCGTCCATCCGTTTCTCCAACCCATTTTAGGATGGTGAAAACTTTCAATATCAGCTTGATCTAAATCTTTTGTGGCCCGCAAAATGCTTTTAATAATTATTTATCACTGTTTCTATTGGTATGGTCCACCTGAGATTTGGATCTTCTTACAATTTTGGATTGCATCCTAAAAGTAGAAGTAATAACAGATGGACGGCATGGATATACAAAAAATACATCAAGGTAGGCCCCACACAATAGGCGTAACACCCACTAAGGTCTTACCAAGGTAACAGCTAATTCGCTCCCGGTAATCGGTAGAAGTGGATTGCCTGGTGTGCCACACACCATTGACCTCGTTCGGCGAGATCCTTTGAGGTCATGAGCCCACACATGAGGCAGATCTAAGTAACAAGTGGACCACACCACAGACAACAATGGAGACAATGATTCCTACCATTGAAACCTTCCTAGGGCCCACCATAATGTTTATTTGTCATCCAACCTGTTAAAAAGGTTACACAGACGAAGGGAAAAAAAGAAATATCAGATTGATCCAAAACTTTTGAGGCCTCCAAAAAGTTTTCAATGATAGATGTTCAATACTCAGTGCTTTCTATGGTGTGGTCCACCTGAGCTTTGTATTTGCCTGATTCTTGGAGTCCATGCCACGGTGTAGACATGACACATACATTAGGGTGGAATCCACATAACTGGGTGAACTCAACACGGTGGCGCGTGGCAGACCACACAATCCGTAATTAGGTTTGTCAATGGGCCGGGTGGCCCGAGCCCAAAACATGACAGCCCTTAATGGATTGCCTAGTATAGAACACCGCACCAGAGGTTGGTACGTGTTGACGTGGTCAAGTTATGTATGCTCCACCATGATGTATATGTTAGTTCCACACCGTCCATTCATTTTTTTTCCAGATTATTTATATCATGATAAAAAAATGAGGCAAATTAAAAGCTCAAGTGGACCACATTACAAAAAATAGTGGGGATGGAATCTCTACAATGGAAAACTTCTTGGGGCCACAAAAGTTTTAGATTAAGCTTATATTTGTTTTTTTTTTCCCTTTTATCTAGGTTTGTGTGACCTCATGAACACATTGGATGTAAAATAAACATCATGATGGGCCCTGGGAAGGTTTCAATGATGGTGTCATTGCCCCCACAACTTTCTCTCATGTAGTCGACTTGAGTTTTTAGATCTACGTCATTTTTTCCGATCATGTCCTATGATGATTTAGAAATTTGGATGGACGGTGTGGATATAACAAATACATCATGGTGGGGCCCATAGGCGTATGTGATCTGATTAAGATCAAGTACAAAAGGGGCAACATCCTCATTTTCAAAAAGATCATCTCATAATTTCATGATTAGTTTTCATAAGGAGTTGTTTTAAGTGTGTTAAACAAACACTCGAAATAGCATATTAAGTAGCTGAAATCTAATTTTAAATATTTTTTAGGCATATAAAGTGATAAATAAGCTCCTTGTAAACACCCTACCCTCGAATGCGCTTAATCTCATTCACCAGCATCAAGTGGACCCTGACAAAGACAGTTGTACGGCTAAAACTGGGTCCTAAGAATATCCACTAGTATGGATTGGATGGAAGACGGACACACCAGCCTTAGGACGGGTGAAGGAGTATAGACCCGAGTGCTCTTGCTGAGTAGAAAGAAAAGTTAAATATCAAATTAGGGCTCTCAATGGAGCGGGTCAGATCCGAGATTCGATTTGCTCCAAATTTGTATAATGCGGATTTGGATCTTAAAATAGGTCCAATTAGTTAAATGGACCGAATTTGGATCTTAAAATAGGTCTGATTACTTAAATGGACCGGATTTGGATTCACAAGAACATATCCGAGTTCGATCCGAATCCGATTAAGATCCGACTCATTGTCACCTTACTATATATGTTATATTCATGCTGGCCATCCGTTTTACAAATTATTTTAGGCCATGTCTCAAAATTGAGACATGCCACTCTTAGGTCGACCATACCACATTAAATAATCGGATTTGCATCATTTTTCTACTAAATTAAATAAATTATATTATATGTTTTATATTGTATATGTTTTTAGATTTGTAATGAGGGTGGATTTGGACCTAGATCTGACCCGAATCCGATGGTTATATGGATTTTGGATCGGAAATGGATCTAACAATTTATAAATGGATCGGATATGGATATCACTTTTTGGATCCGAGTTGGATCTGAATCCGTCAATAGATATACGGACTTGGAGACAGATCCGACCCATTGAGAGCCCCATATTAAATGAATCATAGCCTTAGTGCACCCATAATTTGTGTATTCAGATGTGGTTATTGGAAATTTTATCTCTGGATGCGGATTCCTAGTAATTGTATTCGGATTCAACCAACCTGCTCGTGCCACGCCCTCCCAACATCTAAACCTTCAGCTAATGACGTGTGCCACACTGTCCGTAATGCACCAATCACTCTATCAGTTGCAGCGGATCAAGATCCATCAGCTTATTTAAGGAACCAAGTTCCAACCAAGCGAAGACAGACAAAGAGGGAGAGGGAGGAAAGAATAGAGTGATCAAGAGTTTTTCCTAGAGAAGCTATATATATATATATATATATATATATATATATATATATAGAGAGAGAGAGAGAGAGAGAGAGAGAGAGAGAGAGAGAGAGAGAGTTGTTGGAAGCTCCAAGAAGAGGTTTTGCCCAATCAAACGTCTGAAGCTTGGTAGCATGATTGAATGCCCAGGGAGTACTGATCCCCTTGTTCTGTCTTGGATCTTCTAACAACTTGATAGAGGCCAGGGCTATGTTCCTATAACCACTTATTTTCTATTGAGAAGTTAAAAGCAAACGTCAAAGTCGGATCCGCAAGTAGGGTAGAAATCAGGAATGTCCGACCATCTTTTTTACTGAAAATTCTTGTGTTCTCTATGATTGCTTGGATTGCATTTTCTCTTTTTCTTATTTGATTTTTCTTAGCGTTTGCTTCCGCGGCTCCCAACACACCCTAGTCGCATTAGTAACACCATAAACTATAATGATATTAGGCAATTGTGAAACCTAGTGATGAATTCACAAAATCTAACCCATCCATCATATTTGTCACTGCATGTTACTCCTAGGGTCATAAAATTGTTGGGAAAACTTCGCGGAAGCACAAAGGAGAATCAAATGATCAACACACACCACAAGCAATCAACGCACACGAGACAATCCAATTTTACGTGGAAAACCCTTGCGGGAAAAAACCACGGCACAAAGCGACAACAATACTATGAATCTCAGAAGAATACAGAGATGAAACCCCCCGTAATTGAATCCCTCAAGAGTAGAACAAGCTCTCTCTACCTCAAAACCCTAATACCCGCCTTAGAAACGTATTAGCATTGCCCTAATCCTGTTTACACCCGGTTTAAATAGCCCAGAAACAAAATTAGAAATAAAATGCTCAAAACCTAGTGAAACAGCGCACTTCGCAGAATCGCCGATTGAACCATCGATTGATCGGCGGCCCATGGGCGATCAATCGGTCAGTCGAGCCGATCAATCGCCCGAGTGCAAAACAGTCCAGGGAGTTTTCTGTCTAAAATTCTGGAATTCCGAATTAAGGGCGATCAATCGGTGACCCGACAAAAACAGATTTGAGGCATCCATTTTCAACAAAAATTAGGTTAATAAATGAATCAAGTGGGCCACAACACAAGGAGCAAGATGGAAGGAAATACCCATCCTTAATTTGTACGAGGCGTCCACTACGTTGTTTGTATAGAATTTCGGTTAATTAGACCATTTGTCTAGCTTGGATGAAGGGTCAGGCAAAATCATGCTGGCCAAATATCATGATATATTTGAGATCTTTGTAACTGTTCCTGGAGCAATGAACTATTTCATGTTTAAAGGTATTTTATTTTAACTTCAGTTTTTCAAAAAGGTTTTGAGTAGCACTAAAGTATTTTATAAATGAGGAAGTGATGCACAAGTTGGACGATAGTGTTATTGTCCAAACAGTCCTACTTCCCAACATGTTAATTGTGTATGACATCTATGTCCAAAAGATTGGCTCCACGAAAATCACCTATCCCAAAAATCAAGCAAAATATATCTCCAAGTGGATCAAAAACATAATTTGGACTAGATGGATAGTTTGTCTATTTTGTTACATGGTGTGGCCCACCGGATGAGTAGATTGGCCCATAGATTGAAAATCCAACAACTCAATTTGACTCGATGTTCAGCTGGGTTGGGTTGACTTGAAAACTCTACTCGACTCAACTAGAATTTCAATAAATTATAAATTAAAAAAAAAGGATTAGTGTGTGTATTTAAATAATTAAGTTTAAGTATTATAAAATACAAATATTATCATTAAGTCACCTAACGGTCCCCTTGTTACCTTTAGCTTTCCTTTTGCAAGTTGACCAAGTGGTCGAATCAACTCAACAAGTCATCCCGAGTCATGATCGAGTTAGAACTAGGACCGAGTTTCCCAGTGGTACGCCTCAAAATCTTGCTAAGTTGAGTTGACTTAGCTTAGTTTTGAGTTGACTTGACGAGTTTTTGAACTATGGGTTCTTCATAGTTTAGCCCACCTTTTGGATGGATTGAATGTAGTATAAACTCAACGAGTCGGCATTTTGGCGCTAGCTAGGCAATAATACTTTTGTTCAAGAAGGCCTCTTCTTTTTTCAATTCTGAAGAATGCTCACTAGAAAGAATGTTGCTTACCTCTTGGCCTAATAGTGGTTGTATTTTTAATCTTGATTGTGGCAAGGCCTGCAAAAGTTTTGTGTCCAATTTCAAACACTTGTTGTGTTTATAGCAGTGTTTTAAATAGCGAATAGCGTGTAGCGTAGCCTTCACCTCTCTGAAGCGTGAGGCGTAAGCTACATAGCGTGTAGCGTAAGCTACACAACACTTAGATTTTTAATCAAGGTTGCACTTGGTTGCACCAAATTAGATGATTAATAATAAAATGTAACAAAATTTCATGATATTTAGTGCAACAAATGCAACCTAAAGTATTAGCAAGGGTAATGATTAAGTATAAAAGTGAAGAAAGAGCAACAAAACCGATTTAAAACTATTTCTTATATTATTTTACTATAAGCATTGAAAAGACTAACGAATTTTCATTGAAATAGAATTATGTAACAAGTCATTTTAATGATTGATTTTAATGTGATCATGAAAAATGACTTGTAATGTGAGCAATGTAGCATGTAGCGTAGTCTATGAAGCGTGTAGCGTATCCAAATTAATCATGTAGCGTAGGCTACACGCAACTTAAGCTATTTTCATGAGCTACGTAGCGTTTAGGCTAAGCTACGCTACGTAGCGTAAGCTACACGCTACATAGTGTAGCTATTTAAAACACTGGTTTATAGGTGTTTCAAAACAAACAAGTATGTTTTGACAAATTTTTGTAACGTCACACATTAGTTAGGGAAGATAAGTTTAACCTCGTTATATGAGAACCTTCTCATGTATGGGCTTCAGCACCTTTTAGAGATTATGCTTTGAGGAGCATGTGTGTGTGTGTGTGTGTGTGTGTGTGTGTGTGTGTGTGTGTGTGTGTGTGCGCGCGCGTGCGCGCCAACATGCTTGTGCCCCCATTTTTCACTCATGTGCGCACCAGGCCATGGTTATAGTTGCGGATGTGGTGTGGTGCAGTGCGGTATGTATGTGCTTGCTGCATATTTTTTTATCTTTCCAAATTCTTAAATCTGTAATGGTTCTCTCTCTCTCTCTCTCTCTCTCTCTCTCTCTCTCTCCGATCTGGTAGTGCAACTAGAGTGGTGATTACACTTCTGTGAGCCAATTGATCCTGGGGACTTTTCTATTGTCTCAACCACTGCACTTATGTGAGGTGAAACTGGTCTTTAAAGATAGTGACTTGGTCATGATCAACTGTATGATCTTCTAGTGATCTCTACATCAAAAAGCCCACACGTTCTTTAGTCAATTACACTAATTTCTGAAGAGATAGTAAGCCTACTATGACTTCATTTTATGTTCTTAGCCATTTCTTTAATTAACAAGCTTTAGGATTGTCGTATATAGCTTCGAAAGCATTTGTGAAAATTATGAATCAAGATCTGGTTAGGGTTGACAAATTCGATGGGACAAACTTCAAAAGGTGGCAACATAAATTGCTATTGTTGTCAACCTCATGCCTATGTATTATCAGAACCATTCCCTAATCACACCCACACCTTTGGGGCAGTGGTAGACTGAGTGAAGATAACCTCGTTTCAACACTGAGGTCCCGGCATCAATTCCCAATGTGGGGGTGGCTACCATTGAAGTGTGACCAACAGTGTGGGCGTGTGTACTAACAGTGGGACATGTGTACTAACAGTGGGACGTGTGTACTAACCCATAAAAAAAGCAGAAAAAAAGAACCATCCCCTAATCAAAATTAGAAATAGCTATTAGGTTCATCTTATGTACAAAAGAGATGGATAGATGATGACTATCTGTAGAAAAATCATATCTTCAACTTGTTGGCAGATAACATATATGACATTTATTTTGATTGTTATATTACATGTGTCTTGGATAAGCAGCGCAGTACCGATGAAGCTTATGCAAAAAAGTATGCTATTAACAAGTACTTCAAGCATTAGATGGTGGACATAACTTGTTGCTTGCTCAAGTGTATGAACACCAAGGAATTGTTCACAAAATAGTTTCTAAAGGTATTATTGTTAATGACTAGTTCTAAGTGGCGACCATAATTTAGAAACTTCCTCCCTCTTAGAAGGATTATCAAAATACACTTAGATATAAGGATCTATCCCATGAACATCTCAAACTACATTTAAGGATTGAGAAGGAATCTCGAATTAGAGATAAGGAAGAACTAAAGTTTGGAGATTTGGGTTGGAAGAAGAGGCTAGATGGAGGGAAGTGGTAGCAAGAAAATATGGGGTTGAGGAAGGGTGGTATTGGACTAAGGCCTCTTCGCTCTATCGAGCTTCCTATGTGTGGAAATCGATCGCATCACAAAAAGAGAGTTTGGGAGGGCATAGGTTTTCATCTAGTGGATGGTAAGAGAGTTATGTTTTGAGAGGATAGGTGGGTGGAAGATTTTAAATTGGGAGAGAGGTTTCCTTTATTGACAGTGCTAGCTAGCGAAGGGGGTTTGAAAGTGAGTAGTTGTTACTCTTTTTCGGGAGAAGAGGTGGTGTGGACTCTTCCTTTTATAGGAAATTTGCAGGAAGAGGAGTTCGAAGAGCTGATTCAATTGCTTGAGCGTCTTCATCCCATTTCTCCAGTGCTTTTAGAGGTGGACGTTATGAGGTTGCTGCAGGCAAAGTCAGGTTCATTCTTAGTTAGATCTTGCTACCATTTGTTGAATGCAGAAAATGAAGGTAGAGGGATATCTCCAATGACCTTCCTTTGGCATTATGGTGCTCCTACGAAGGTGGCGGCATTTGCTTAGTTGGTAGGGAAGAACAAAGTGTTAACGGTTGACAATCTTTGCAAAAGGGAGATGATCCTTCCAAACGTTTGCTTGATGTGCTTAAAAAACGCAGAATCAGTGGATCATTTGTTTATCCATTGTGCTTTTGCGGCGGAGGTGTGGGGCTTCTTTCTTTAGTTTTATGGGGTCTTATGGGTGGTCCTGAACACAATGGAAGATTTCCTTCTTTCTTGGCATTGGGGGGGGGGGGGGGGATTAGGGAAAAAGGTGTGGAAATTAAGTTTGTTAGCAATTCTATGGGATTTATGGTGGGAAAGAAACGTGTAGTGTTTTAATAAATAAGATTCGAAGTGCGGTGCAAGTCTTTAGTTTGGCCGTGCAAAATATAAAGGATTGGGCGGGTGTGTAGTTTTGAGTTTTTTCTTTTGTCCAACTCCAAGGGAGTTTTTGGTGGGTTTTCCTATATATATATATATATATATATATATAGAGAGAGAGAGAGAGAGAGAGAGAGAGAGAGAGAGAGAGAGAGAGGAATGCTCACTTGGGCACTTCTCGTGAGAGACACTCGTGAGCACTTTTTCTTAGCTCATCGCACGTGATGTGAGCCCAAAATCTGAGCCGTCCATGTGATGCAGCACCCCAAAAAACCCTTAGGGCCCATCTTTCAACTTGTTCCAGAACTTTGGTGAGCCATGAAAGAAGGAAACAGTTTCACGTGCCTTGATTTGCCTCTTGCTCTCTACTGCAGCCCACCAGAGTTTTGGATCAGGTTGAAAGATGGGCCCTAGGGGTTTTTTGGGGTGCTGCATCACATGGACGGCTCAGATTTTGGGCTCACATCACGTGTGATGAGCCAAGAAAAAGTGCTCACGAGTGTCTCTCACGAGAAGTGCCCAGGTGAGCATTGCTCTCTCTCTCTCTCTCTCTCTCACGAGAAGTGCCCAGGTGAGCATTGCTCTCTCTCTCTCTCTCTCTCTCTCTCTCTCTCTCTCTCTATATATATATATATATATATATATATATATATATATATATATATATATATATATATATATATATATTTCTGGACCTCAACCCTCTTTAATTAAATGCAATCAATGTTAAAAAAAAAATGATTGTCTCTAGGCTACATGTTATCGAAGAAAACAAGTACTCTAGCCCCCTAATCCCAATCATTTAGCTTTGTAAAAGAAGAATATGAAATCTAATAAAGAAATCAACATAAGAAGAAGTTCATAGAAAGTTGATGGTTATTGTGTGTGGAAAACCTGGCCACTATGCTCAAGGTGTTTCGTAGCGGTAACGGTGGGAATAACGGGTGCCCACCAATACTCATACACTGAATCAGCGTAATGACCAATACACCCCTATATTGGTCAGATTTTTTTTTTTTTTTGCTCCAAAAAATCCTGAAAAATATCAAGAAAATTTGAAAATTTATAAATATTTCAAATATGTATTCATTTATAATTTTGAACATGTTCATGGTAGTGTAACGGTCCAGTCTTTGGTGAAAATGCTGTATCGAGTTGTCTAATGAATTTATGAACCCAACAACCTGGGATTGACTACAAACCTTCTATATTTAAGTTTTTAACTATATAATATTAATGATGAATTTATTAGAATGAATGCAGTACCAAAACATATTATAGTTGCAGGTTTTATTATTATTTACAGTATTCGTGTATTACATACCACACAATTCGCATACATTACATTTCAACGTTTTGATTCCAAAGACTTAATTTGATTTTGGTATTGTGATTTAACAACAATGGTCCATAATCTAATCAATTAATTTTAAATTAATACATACTTGTACAAATTTTTAAGGCCGCACCACCAACCTTTGTGGTGTGCTGATGTGGCAAAGTTTTGTGGCCCCCACCATGATGTATTTGTTACATCCACACGGTCCATCCTTTTTGCCAGATAATTTTAGGGCATGAGCGCAAAAATGAGGCAGATCCAAAGCTCAAGTGGACCACACCATGGAAAGCAGTAGGAACAATGATGCCCACGGTTAGAACCGTCTAAGGCCCACCATTATATTTATTTGCCAACCAACCTGTTCATAAGGTCATACAGACCCAGATGAAGGGACAACACAAATATCAGCTCGATCCAAGACTTTTGTGGCTCCCAAGAAGTTTTCAATAGTAGGTGTTCAATCCTCATTATCTGTGGTGCGGTCCACTTGAGCTTTGGATTTGCCCCATTTTTGGGCTCATGCCCTAAAATAATCTAGAAAATGGATGGACAATGTGGATATAACACATACATCACGATAGGGCCCATGGAACTTTGCCACGTCAACTCGGTGGTGTGTTTTTGCACTACCCAATCAAAATGGTGAGGCCTTGAACGTGAGCCCCAGCTTGATGTATGTGTTGTATATCCATGCTGTCCATTTGTTTTGCCAGCTCACTTTAGGGCATGGTCCCAAAAATGAGGAAGATCCAAATCTCAGGTGCACCACCCCATAGGAAACATTGGTCATTGAATGCCCAACATTAAAAACTTTTTGGGGGCCGCAAAAGTTTTGGATCAAGCTGATAGTTGTGTTCTCCCTTCATCCAGGTTTGTTTGATCTTATCAACTAATTGGATGGAAAATAAACATTACAATGGGCCCTAGGAAGTTTTTAATGATGGGCATTCAATCCCAATTACTCTTAAGAAAGTGCTTTTTTTTTTTTTTTAGGTTAGTCCACACACCCCACTGTTAGAACACCCACCTGCCCTATTAGTCACATCACAATGTTAGCCACCCCAATTATGGGAATCTATGCCATGACCTCAGTGTTGAAATGAGGCTATCTTCATTCAGTCTACCACTTGAGCTATTGCTTTTAAGAAGGTGCTTACCAAACAAATTTTTGTTAAATAAGTAGCTTTTGCTGCTATAAGCTAGAAAAAAGCTACTTGTGGGGGTGTATCCAAATGTGCCCTTAAAGAGAGGAGGCTGAATTGCGTACAAATTTTGCGGTACTTATTGGTGGCCGTGGTGGGTACAACCCATGACGTTTGTTGGGCCCACCTATCAAAGATTCTGCATCATTCATCAGGCAGTATATACCATGAACAAAAATTATGTAGGCCTACTGGTAAAGTAGATCAAAACCTGCATAATAGAAGTAGCCTGCAAGAACACTGGTTCCAATTAGTTGTGCATTGTGGCTCACTTGATGTGTGTTCTACTTTGATTTTTTAGATTAGTCGTGCATGTGTGGCTCACTTGATGGGTATGCTACTTTGATTTTTTATATGTAGTATAGGTGCATCCTCTTTGATGAATGGCCCGGATCTCTGATGGATGTGCTGTATCCACGCTGATCGGAAACTTGTTCCACAAAAACATCACAGGGCACATTTCATTGTTTTCTCCTGGGCAGTTGGCCAAATCTCAACCTTCCACTGTTTTCTCATGGGTATGAGCAAAATCTGAACTCTTGTAAAGAGTATTTCTCCCTGTGTTATGTACAGTAAAGAGGAGATTTCCTAACTACCCTGAAGTAACACATTGAAAGTATTTTTAAGGGTACCTATTTTTCTTTTCATGGAAAAAAAAGGAAAAAAAAATTCCGTTACTCTAAAAAAAGCAGGAAAATTAGAGAAGTGATTGGCTTTATGGAGTAGGTGTGGATATAGATTTACCCATTATAATTATTCTCTATCATGATAACACATTGAAAGTATTTTTAAGGGTATGTATTTTTCTTTTCAAGGAAAAAAAAAGGGAAAAAAAAAATTCCATTGTTCTAAAAAGAGCAGGAAAATTAGAGAAGTGATTGGCTTTATGGAGTAGGTATGGATAATTGGATATAGATTTAACCATTCTAAATATTCTCTATAATTATAAATATAAAAATTTATAATTTTTAAATTCCCAATCGAGTTGGGTCTAGTCTCCAAGTTGACCCGGCCCAAATGAACACCGAGTCTGGTCTGAGTTTTTGTGTTTTTAAATTTTGATCAGTATAAATTTTCATGAAATGTGGTGCCACCAAACATGCCTTAACTTATTTAAGTTTTTATCTCAGTAAGTTTTAATTGTAGATTTACAAGTTGCTATTGCAGAAGTGGCTATGGAATTCTTCTGGGAGACTGCCAAGAATGCATGGGCTCAATACAACTACTCTAGAAGCCTCCGAGAGAATCTCGATGTTCTAAAAAATGAAATGCGGGAGTTGAGTAGCCGGGAGGCCGACATAAAGAATGAACTGAACACTGCGAAGATACTGTATGGAAAGAAGCCAAAAGAAGAGGTGTGTTTATGGCTGGAAAATGTGAAAAAGATTACAAGCGAAGTTACTAAGATAGAAGAGGATTCTAGACAAGTAAGGAGATATTTCTTGCTTTCACATTTGGCCTTGGGAAAGCTTGTCGTAAAGAAGATTGAGAAGGTGGTGAAGCTTAAGGAGAAGGGTCTATTTTCAGAAGGGTTACTTGGTGATCTATTACCTGAAAGTGGAAGTATGCCCATGACGAAACTCGTGGGTAGAACGACAGCCGAAAGAAATTTGGAACAGATTTGGGAGTCCTTGACAGATCATGAGGTCAGAACTATTGGTGTCTATGGCATGGGGGGAATCGGCAAGACGACCATTATAACCCACATTTACAATAGAATAATAAAGAGCTCCAGAATATTTGGCAATGCCATTTGGGTGACGGTGTCTAATGATTCTAATATTGAGAGACTGCAAAATGATATTGCACGAGGAATAGGATTGAAATTTTCCATTGAAGAGGATGAAATGAGAAAGTCAATGAAATTGTTTGAGGCTTTGAAGTGTATGGAGAAGTTCGTTATCATCTTAGATGATATGTGGAGACCATTTCCATTAGAAAAGGTAGGGATTCCTGAGGGCAATGCATACAAAATAATATTGACTACTCGATCAAAAAATGTGTGCCGAGGCATGAAGTGCCAAAAAAAGTTTGAAGTGGAGGTTCTTCCGAAAGAAGAAGCATGGGAATTGTTCATGGAAAAGCTTGGAGCTGATGCGGTGCTTTCTCCGGAAGTGGAACAGATTGCGAGGCTTGTCACTGAAGAATGTGGTGGTTTGCCACTTGGAATCATCACAGTAGCAAGTGCAATGAGAGAAAGGGATGATGTTAGAGAATGGAGAAATGCATTAGAGGAGTTAAAATGCTCAACGACGGAGATCGAAGGCATGGATGATCAAGTTTTTCCAATTTTGAAATTTAGTTACGAACGACTTAAATCTGAGAGGGTTCAATCTTGTTTCTTGTTTTGTGCTTTGCTTCCAGAGGACTATTCATTCTCTGCTGAAGAGATGGTAAAGTATTGGATAGCAGAAGGATTGGTATATGATATGGGAGACTGGGAAAAGGAACAAGACAAAGGCCTCACAATATTGAATGGACTGATAGATGTATGTATGTTGGTAAGGAGATCCGATAATCAAGTAGTAATGCATGATTTAATCAGAGATTTGGCCCTTGGCATTACAAGGAAGAGCCCTCAGTTTGTGGTCAAGGCTGGGATGGGGATAAGGGGATCAATTGGTGTAGAAAAATTTACTGAAGAGGTTGAAAAAATCTCATTAATGAGAAATGAAATTGAAATGCTTTCAGGTGAACCCAACTGCCCAAAACTCTCCACATTGTTGTTGAGAGAGAACCCTCTCTCAGGCAACATTTCTCATGGGTTCTTCAATCGCATGAACAGCCTGAGAGTTCTGGACCTCTCTTTCACTGATATTGAGTATATGCCAGTATCAGTTTCAAACTTGGAGAGCCTGTGTGCACTGATATTGAAGTTTTGTAGGAGGTTAAGGGAGGTACCGTCCTTAGCAAAGCTCAGGCATCTAAGGGTTTTGAACCTCTCTAATACTGGCATCAAACAAGTGCCGCATGGGATGGAATGTTTGGTTAACCTCAAAGAGCTTCATGTTTCATCTGCTACAGCAGGGACAAATAAGATGAATGCTGTTGGTTGCAATTCCTTAGTGCTTCCTGATAGTATTCTCAAGTTGAATATGCATGGATGTCATCTGTCAAGCTTACCCTGCCTGTCTCGCTTGCGACAATTACAGACATTTAGCATCTCCTGGTGTAGCATGAAGTGGTTGTTGCCAGTAGGTGACAACAGCGCCATAATTTCTTTACCCTCAATACAAGTCTCTGTTTCTAGAGGAGCTTCCAAGCTTTAGTGGTCTGTCTGAGGGAGTCTTGCCCCCTGGCTCATTTGCATGCCTCAAATTCCTGAGAGTAAACGTATGCCATGTGTTGGAAAATCTCATGTCACTTGAATTGCTTCAGCACCTCCAATGCCTCGAACTAATCGATATTGCAGAATGCAGTGAGATGGAGGAGGTGATACAAGGAGAAGAAGTTATGGTTGAAGAAGGTGATAATAATAATAATAACAATAACAATACCATCTTACTTCCAAAGTTGAAGTGGTTGTATTTGGATCATTTAGGGAAACTGGGAAGCATTTGCAAGCGGGTAATCATTTGCCCTTCCCTGATTAAGATTTCTATTGTGCATTGTTGTCGGCTGAAGAAGATCCCTCTTTCATTCGGCAACACAGCATCTGTTGTGGAAGGAAAGATCAAGGGAAGCAAAGAGTGGTGGGAGGCATTGGAGTGGGATGATCCCAACACCAAATCACTCCTCCTACCTCTATTTCAAGAAGAAGAAGAAGAAGAAGATGGAAGACAAGAAGGACGTGGAATCAAAAGAAAAGCAGAGCAAGAACTACAACAGGTTGCTTCGACGTCACGGCAGCGAGGATCTCCTCATTAGTATGGAGTTTGGCTTTGTGTGTGTGTGTGTGTGTATGAGCTTTTATGTTTCTAAGAGCCTGTTTGGTTTTCAAATTACAACAGTAAATGGTTCATGATTATTTACTCTTGTAATTGTGTGGTGATAACCATGATATCACTTATTTTTTACTGCAGTGATCATTTTGCTATATTGTTTGTATCATTCACAAATCTTATAAAAATGTAGCGATTATTATTTACTTTACCTACTTCCTTTTCAGGTGTATTTGACTCCATTCCTGTTTAAACAAACACCTGCAAATAACAATGATGACTCATTTACTTTGCATTTCCTAGGAAATTGAAAATCGAAACCTGACCTAAGTATCATTAAGAATGGTTTTTGTGCTCTCTCTCTCTCTCTCTCTCTCTCTCTCTCTCTCTCTCCCCTAATGTGCTTTTTCACATAATGGGCCCTGCAAAAAATCAAGGGTGGACATCTCTTTCCCCACTGTTCCTTTCAGCGTGGCCCACTGAATCAAATGTCAGCTTGATTTTTGGGCCCTGGTTCTAAAATCTGGATGGCGCAACTGATGGTTGGAGTGGATTGTACATACACATCATTGTGGGCCCCATAATATTGAGGGTTAGCCTCCCCTTCCAGCCTGAATCACAGATCTGCCTGATTTTTTAGCCCTACACTTAGCTTGGGTCACGCAATTGAAAACATCGTTGTAGGCCCCATAAAATCGAGGGTTAGCATCCCCTTCCCGCCTGAATCACAGATCTGCCTGATTTTCTAGCCCTTACACTTAGCACGGGGTCACGCAATTGATGATCAAAAGTGGATTTCAAAAACGCCTGTGCAAAATGGAATAGAGATTAATGGGAAAATGAACGATGGGTCACTTGGTGTGGGGTCCACCTCGATGATTGTTATAAAATACTTATCAGAACATGAAAAATCTTCTAAGTGGTGACATAAGAACGTTGAGCCCATCAAGTACATGTCTTTCCATTTGGTCATCATATCAATTCTAGACCATCCATTGCTCAAATGGGCCTCTCAATGGGTCCTTACTCATTCCTCGTGGTAGACTCATAAGAGTTTCAACTCGAGGCCATGGGTTCGAGTACCCATGGTAGTGAAATCCCACTGTGGTGTGAGTGCGTGCATGTGTGGGATGTGGTGGCCCGTGTGGGTGTGTGTGTTGAAGAAAAAAAAAAAAAAAAAAAAAAAAAGGACCTCTCAATCGGAAGTATCTCATTAAATTGGCCCAACTTGCTTTTTGTGTTAATCTGGGAATCTGTCTAGAAAAAGGTATGACCTGGTCCATTCAATTTCCGGGTGAACTCCTTGAAAGAGCTATCCGGTCAGCGGACCCCACGCTCAGAATCATCAGGAACAGAGCACGCTATCGGAAAGACCAAATGAAAATATGAACTTTTTACTTTCGGTCCAGATCTGAATTGGTCTAGAAAGAGTACGACTCAGTCCGTCAATATAGACGCGGATTGCCTACTGACACTGCCAGTGCCTTTAACCAATGAAGTAAACATGAATTTTCTATATATATATATATATATATATATATATATATATATATATATATATTACTACAAGTATTATAATTAGTTGAGTCATGTAAAGGCTTGATCGAGTCTTCAAATCAACCCAACCCGTATAGCAAAACGTTAGGTCAAGCTTTGGGTTTTTGAACAACGTTATATATGTCAATCCAAGCCACCATGAATATATTAGGCTGCAATTGCAATAAATTATCAAATTGTGGCAACTCTTCCACACTCCATGCTCTGCTCTATATGTCAATCCAAGCCAATCAAACCATTAGATTACACTAATAAAACAATTCCAACTGGTGGCTATCAGATGGAAATCTCGAAAGAAATTGCACATGTGTCCAAATTCACCAGGTGAAATCACATGGTTAAGAGCATCTAATATTTGGATTTTCAAGTCATGCTCTCCTATCCATGATGGGGCCCACAATTCTGGCAGTCTGGATGACACATTAAAGTGGACAAGTTGCCATAACTAGTAAATTGTGGAACACACTGTAGTCTAGCCTAGTCCTGGTTTGCAACCTCCACCTTGCCAATGATCTAAAAAAATTCAGAAGATACATAGGCAGTTATGCACCTACGTATGGCAGTGTTTTATGTTTATTTCGCTGGTACAATGCAGGTGAAGTCATGGCCCTTGATAGAGTGGAATGGCGGAAAAGGATTCATGTAGCCAATCCCAATTAGTTGGGATAAGGCTTAGATGATGATGAAGAGTTAGTCGTATGAACCTTTTGGAATAAAAATGAGAGTAAACCTTCCATTTTCCATCTCTTTTCAAGGCCATCATTTACTTACAAATAGTATTTCAGCTTATAAACGATGCGCTGAGGGTTAGACTAAGCTTCTAAACGATGCGCCCTGCTCCACATCATGGAATGAAGAAGACTTCCCCAATGCCATTAGGTGGCTTAAGGAAATGACTCCTTGTAATTTACAGTCTAGATTCTGGGAAACACTGCATATTGTCTCCAGATTTCATATCTATACAGACATCCAACCTCACAGATGGACAAGCTTGCAGAATTAGGAGTCGTTTTACTTGAGGTGATGGAATTTTGTTAAAGAAGTGAGGAAATATACATCAAGGACGATGGAAAGAATTCCCTATGCATATTCCAATTCATAGTTTGAAAACCAGGACTTGGCCTGGGACTTGGTTAGTCACCAGGTCGATTGACCAGGCTAGTCGACCAGGAAATGCATTGGATTGTTTTCTCTCTGAGAAAACTTTGATACTTTGGCAGAGTGTGATGGTTCATACACATGAACCCATAATTATTTGGAATGGACCGTCCGAACGATGGGACGCACTGTAAATGGTCCATGGACCAAAGATTACGTTTGACCAATAGACGAAGTGGCTGATTGGTGGGCATCTAACGAACAGCCAAAATTTAACATGGTTGAAGCATCTAATCAGCGTCTGGGCCATCCACTTTGATTTGGGGCTTGGATCAAGCTTATATATATATATATATATATATATATATATATATATATATATATATATATATATATATATATATAGAGGAATGCTCACCTACAAACCATCTCTCACGAGAACTCGTGAGAGATTTCTTAGGGTTCATCACACGTGATGTGTCCCTAAAATCTGAGCCGTCTATGTGATGCAGCACCTTGAAAAACCCCTGCGGCCCAACTTTCAACCTGATCCAGAACTTTGGTGGGCCATAGAAGAGAGAGAGGCAAATCAAGGGAGTGTGTGTGTGTGTGTGTGTGTGTATCCCCATTCCAGGTCTGTATCACCTAATCAACATATTGGATGTCAAATAAACATTACAGTGGGCCTTAGGAGGTTTTTGATTATGGACATTTAATCACTACTTTTTTTCCTGTGGTGTGACCTGCTTGAGATTTAGATCTGCCTCAATTTTTGGATCAAGACCTAAAATGATATGGAAAAATGGTTGGACGGTGTGGATGAAACATTTCTTCATTATGGGCCCACAGAGCACCGACCACTAGCCACCTGGCTAATGGCAGGGTCACCCCTAGACAATCTGCGTCCAGCCATCCCCAGCTACGTAGAGAACCAAGCAGGTTGGCTACAACCAACCAAGAACTTCCGACTCATACCAGAAGGAGAGGAGCTACCACAGCAGCCTCACCACCTAATGCAGTCAGCAGAAGAAAGCCAGAGGGCCTGAAACTGTTCCACAGCAGCGAATTCAACAGCCGCAACAACCTAGGAAACAGCACCTACAATTCTATGGGCAGGGCAGGCCTTCTATGCAGCCGCAGCAGTCTCACCATCTATGAGGCGCCACCATTCTCCACGCCAAACACAGAGTACACTGCTATGAGCACGTGAACCAGAAAACATCCTCACCAGCTGGTGTCCAAACGGATCCAAACCCACACTCCTGCTTAACATTCAAACTGTCCCACGCAGAACTAGCACCCAACAAAAGATCAAGGGAGGAAATGATCCAACCAAAGTTCAGCTGTGGCTGCTTCAACCTAACGAAGCAGAGGCCTGGACGGGGGACTGAAGGCAGGACTGGGAAAAAACTGACTGAATCTGAAAAACTGCTTAGGATTCGTTTGGATGCCTGTAAAGTTTTAAGTTATAAACACTTTACATCCGAAAAGAGTTTCGGGTATTAACAGTTTATTTGCTATTCCGTTTGGCTTTTAAGCGTAATCAATTTACAGGTTGATAGATTGTGTGTTTGGCTAGCCTGTAAAGTGTTTACAACCTATAAAATAGGTATTTATATAATAGAGCTTGGGTGGTAAACCTTCCAACATCACAAATCATATAATGACCTGATTTATTTATTTTTAAGGTCCCTAAGAGAGCATTAAAACATGCACTCACTAGATGGATTGATTGTCCTCCACCCATCATGATGGGCCCTAAATGCAATCTGAAGTTTTTAATGGTGGACTCCCATCCTTCCCTCGTGTGGTCCATTTGATAATCCATTTACTATTTTTTAAGGGCCATAGGAGGGCATCAAGGGAAGCACATGATGGATAGATTAGATGTACCATATACATGAGTGTATCATGAGTGTATATTTACTATTGTGTTCCACTATATATAATGCCTTTTTTACTATAAAGAATCTAAAGACTTCACCCAAATATAACTTTTTACCGGGTTTCAAATTATAGGTAAAATTTTAATCTGCCTGTAAAGCCTTCATAGGCAAATACATCGTCCAAACAACCTCGTAATCAAATTACCTGTAATCCTTTTAAAACTTAAAAGCTTTACAGGCATCCAAGCAAACCCTTAGATAGAAACTGTACAAATGGGCCAACTCCACGTCTCCAGCTTCAAAACTGAGCAGCTCTCAAAATAGAGAACCAAGCTTCAAACATTCACACCAACGGAGGTACAAACAGAAGCATGCAAAGGGGGGACAGGCATGGGAGAACAGGAGCTGTCACCAAGAAATGCTGAGCCTCGGCCAAAATAGCTGCAGACGCTGATCCTCCTTTGCCTGCTAAAACACCCAGCGCAAGGTCCTAAGTAAAAACAACATCCACCGCCTCACAATCCTGCATTTTTTTTGCAAGAAAAACCAAAACGGAAGTTAAGGATTTTTAATTTTTTTTTTTAATTCTTAACAGAGCCTCTAACAGACCAAAAATGGAAGCAGAACCAGAAGTCGGTTGAGGGGAGAAACCAACCTGCGAAATCAGATTTGCAGGTTAAATCTACCCAATTTAGACCGTTAGATTTTTAACAAAATCATTCAAGCTTGACCGTTGAACACTTATTAAATCAGCCCATTTATGACTGTTGATTACATGCTAAATCTCTCCAAATTGTACCGTTAATGTATGCCTCAAATATTTCCATCTATGACTGTCAAACCAAACCTCAAATCTTCCCAAATGGGACCACTGATTTGTCTGCCAAATTTGCCCAAAAATGACCATTGATCAGCACACTAAGCCTGTTTAAATTGTGAACATTTAATCATATGGCTTGAAAATTCTGAATTGCAATTCCTAATTGCTCAAAATCCATACAACCCCGTTATATATTTCTTCCAGAGATAACTTCAAAATTCAGTGTGAGTTTTTTAATCCTTGGAAAAACAAGAGGAGGAAGTAATGTCGGCATTTTTCAGAAACTATTAGAAATGAAAGCTCGGTGGACCGTCGAAAGGCGAACTCCCTGCCCTGATCGTTTATGGATATTTTCCTCCATCGTTTTTCAATAAGATTAAAATAAAAAGTTCTTAATTTCCAAATTTATTGTTAAGAAAAAGAAATTTACATGAAAATTTATTTAAAAAGGAATGTAGCACATAAGTGTTGAAGAAGAATTATGACACATGTTGCATTGTCACATGTAACACATTGGTACGTTAAGACACCAGGCATATGTTGCATGTCATGTGGCACATTCGCACGCATGAGCAATTTGAAGATGGATAGTGGCACATGTCGTACATGGTAAACTTGCCGCATGGTGAATACTTGAATATAGACGTTGCTACATTTGGTGCATTGGTCCACTAGCAAATATTGGTATTTTTTTAAGTCATGCGACACACCCACCCAGTTAACTGGGCAATGCACCCACACGGTTAGTCACATGATGCACCCACCCACCCATGGGGTTAGTGTGTCTCCTTGGCATTTCGAGCCTGAGACTTGCTGTTGAAACGCCTACGCATCTTCCGGCTGGGCTATCCGGCGAGACACAGGTGGCACATGTTGAAGATGATGACAACACATGCTGCATACAAGTCACATTGGAGTATATGGCAAGGACGCCTGGAGCTTAAGTTTGTGGCGCATATTGCTCATTGGGGCCACTTGAAGATGATGATGGCACATGTGTACATTGGGATGTTTGATATATTAACACATGGGGCACTCAAAGATAGGTAGTGAGACATGATGCACATGTAGTACATTAACACATACACAATGCTTTAAGATGTATGCATGGTGGCACATATTGAATATACAGTGAAGGGTACATTTGAGATGGACGCTTGCATGTGGGGCACTTAAAGATGGTCGATAGCACATGTACTTTGTAAAGCAATGTCGTTTCCTCCTCTCTCAATTATAAAGATCTTATCGTCTTTTTAAATAGGAGCAAAGAAATCTGATGGGCTGATTTTTGGGGCGGGGGTTTCTGAAGTAAAGAATCTGATGGACGGCTTAGATTTCATGAACGCATCACTGGGACCCACATCTGGCATGTACCACCAAGTGCGGAGATGTGTAATTTGGTACATGATGGCCGCCACCGGCATCGGACCAACACGGGTTCGTTGCGACTCACAAAAGAAGTCAATGATACATTCCCCTTGAATGAAGGAATCGGATTGTGTCCGACCAACCCCTGGCCGCACGTTTAAGCGTCCGACCAGATCTGTGTGGGGGCCCACCGTGATGTATCTGTTTATCCACGCTGTCCATTTCATTTTCAAGATTATTCTAGTATATGGACCCAAAAATGATGCAGATCCAAAGCTTTAGTGGACCACACCAAATAGTAAGTTTGGGTATGCACATAAAATGCACAAGGCATTAAATGCAATAGTCATCTCTGGTGTGATCCACTAGCGCGTTGGATCTGCCTCAGTTTTGGTCTGTACCTTGTTATGATCTTAGAAAAAGGATGGACAGAATGGATAAACAGATATGTCACGGTGGCCCCCACACAGATCTGGTCGGAGGCTTAAAAGTTTCGACCCGGGGTCGGACGCTTAAAACACACCTGCTCTGTGCCCAGCAAGAAATTTCACAGCACCATCGATCCACACACAAAAATCATCATCAGCACTAAGTACGGGTTAGGGCTAGTTGCATTATCACTCATCGGAGTTATTTTTTGTACGCTGTAGCCCTTTCTCTTCTATTTGTTTTATTGTTCTCCCTATTTTTTTTTCTTTTTCAATGTCCATGTTACTCCAAATATGGTAAAGAGACTGACTTCTGACTTTTATCTAATTTCTCCCTGCATTTCTGGTCTACAGAAAACCGAGTTGCTTCTGAAAGCATTAAAGAGAGGCTTCAGCTGGGTACATCATTCTTTTCTTCTTCTTCTTCCATTTTTTCAATTAGATATGATTTGATTTTTGATAATGGTAAGATCTTCCTGATCCACCTCTGATGTTTTGATGGAAAACAAATGGGTGTCCAACACCATGATGGTGGGCCACACCACTAAAAACAATGAAAAAAAAAATTCATCTAAAAAGCATTAAAATCCTAAGTGGTCTCGCCTCACCTGATGCTTGGATTGACATGATTTTTAGGGTGTCCCTTCATCGTGATGGGGCACAGCTTTTGGATCCCACCGCCTGATGATGGGCCAATTTCAGCAGCTCCTTGAGCTTTAAGCAAGTGTAAAATTTCCAAGTCCATTTGTATAATTCACTTAGTTAGTTACCCGATCTGCTGATTAGTGTGTGTGTGTGTTTTTTTTTTTTTTTTTTCTTCAGTATAACTGCTCGCCTTTATAGGGCCATCGACCTATAATTGCCCTATTTTAAAATATTTAAATTAACATGCTCATGTTTTGATAGCTGATCTGTGCTTAGTGATGGAAAAATAGTGTTAAGGTGTGGAAAAGAAATATTCGCCCCCATGCCCTTTGGTTTTTACAGTTATACCCTATTATAAGGGAGTGCTTGTATAGAAGATTTGATGGTGTCCACTTTTATCTATATGTGCGATTGATACCTTCCATCAATTTTGTCAACTCTTTTTAGGCCATTGGCCCAAAAAATGAGTCAGATCTAAATCACATGCGGACCCCACCACATAAAATAGTGGTGATTAAGCCTACCATTATAGACTTCTTGGGGGCAGTAAAAGTTTTGGATCAAGCTGGTATTTATGTTTTCCCTTCATCAAGGCCTGTGTAACCTTATGAATAGGTTGGATGACAAATAAACATCACGGTAGGCCTTGGGAATTTTTTAATGGTGTAGCAATGAATGACCACTTATTTATGTGGTGTGGTCTATGTGGGATATGGATCTGCTTCAAATTTTGGCTCATGCTCTAAAATGAGCTAGCAAAACCAGTGGACAATGTGGATATAACACATACATCATGCCTTGAAAGAGCGTGTATGGTTGTGTTGAATGCACAAGGAATTCATAACACAAGGTCACTAACATGCCTATTTTCTCTCCCAAATATATTGGTACTATACATCACAACTTTTAATGTGTGTAAATTCCTTAAGGCCCACAATTATTTATGTGTTGGATCCACACCGTCCATCAATTGTCCCAAATCATTCTAGAGCATGAGAAAAACAATGAGGCAAATCCAAAGCTCAATTAGACCATGCCACTTAAAGCAATGGGGATTGAACAAACTATACTGTTGAAACGTTCATAAGGCCCATTGTGAGGTTTATTTGTCATTCATAAGGTCCCACGAAACAGGATGAAGGGAAAACATAAATATCAGCTTGATCAAATCAATCTGTAGCCTTAAGAAGTTTTCAACAGTGGGCGTCCAATTCCTACTATTTCTTGCGGTGTGGTCAACTTGATCTATGGATTTGCCTTGTTTTGGGCTCATATCTTAGAATGATACGAGAAAAAAGATGGACGGTGTGGACCTAAGAAATACATCTTGGTGGATGATGTAAATTTCACATGTCAAGAAATTTCATTGCTTGCTATGTAGTATAGCACACTATGGAAAGAGACAAGAAAACAGTAAGTGTTGGGAGGTGGAACTTCCGTGGACCTCATCATGATGTATGTGTCAGATCCACACCGTCCACCCATTTTCTCATATCATTCTAGGGAATGAGAGCGAAAAATGAGACAAATCCAATCTCAAGTGGGCCACACCGCAAGGAAACAATAGGAATTGGATGCCTACTATTAAAAGCTTCTTGGGGCCACCAAAGGCTTTGATCAAGTTGATATTTGTGTTTTTCTTTCATCCGGGTACGAGTGACCTTATGAAGAGGTTAGATGACAAATAAACCTCATAGTGCATCATAGGAAAGTTTCAACTGTAGTTGTTCAATCCCTGCTTTTTATTCAATCCCCACACAATGAATGGTCCACATCCAGTGGGCCCACATAATGAGCAGAGTGGGCCTCACATGATGGATGGCCCACATCAAAGTGTGGCCCCTTGTGATGGACAATGCACATCAAGTGGGCCCCACCTAATGGACGGTCCATGTCCAAAGTCCCACACGATAGATGACCCATATCTAAAGTGGCCCAACATCATGGATGATCCACATAGAAGTTGCACCTCACACGATGGATTGTCGACATCAAAAGTAGGACCCACAGTGATGGACAAACCCTTTTTGAAGGTAGGGCCCACAAGATGGACACATTAAATGTGGACTCCACATGATAGGTAATGGACATTGAGGGGTCCCAGGCCAAGGACAATTACAATCGATGGTGGCATCGCACATGATGGATGACCTATATCAAGGTGGGGCCTACATAATGGATGGTCAACATCAAAGGTCAGCCCTTAGTGATGAATGGTCCACATCCAAGACTGGGCCTCACATGATGGACGACCCACTTTGAAGGTTTAACTCACACGATGGATGATCTAGATCAAAGGTGGGCTCCATATGATGGACTATCCACATCTTATGTGACATAATGGATGACCCAAATATCTTAAAATATGAAGATTGTAGCCATCCATTTTTTTTTTCCATCTGGGGCACAGTTCATCTATTGTGAGATCCACCAAAACAACTGCTTGGATTACTATTATAATGGAGTTATTGTGAGATCCACCTAAACAATTGTTTAGATTATTCACCTGCCAGCCTAGCTGGAAGACGCCATGGTGTTTTATTGGCTGGTCTCAGGTTCGAAATGCTAAGGAGACACACTAACTCTACCGGTGGGTGGGTGCATCGTGTGACTAACCTGTGTGGGTGAGTTGCCCGGCTCACAGGGTGTGGGTGGATGTTTTACCAAATATGCTTGTTTCAAATGGATGCTTTCTTGGGTTAAAAATAGTTATTTTACTAAACAAGCTTATTTAAACTAGATCTAGAATAAAAAGAGCTTATTAGAATAACTCTTATTTGAAAAGCTTTTATTGGATTAGAGTAGAGATGTCAAATTAATGAACCCCTACTATAGAAAAAAGGATAGCTGGATATTGAAAAATAATCAACATATGGACAAATAATGTACATGGGAAATGAATCTTGATCGTTCAAAATGGTGGCCCAATTGTGCATATTGCACTTAATATATCTCACACCATGCATCTCCTTTTCCTTTCATTGATCTATGTAGATGCCAAGTAGAATCCTCGAACAGACTAGATTAAAGCCTTTGCGCTTTGGCTTGATCCTCGTTTTCATCTACCAAGTGGGCTCATTGTTGAATTATCCAGAATATATAATGGATGGTTCATACTCAAAATATCTCCTTGATGTAACAATTCTACCACTTTGATTGAAAGCCTGCAAGTAGACAGTTAATAATAGAGATATAGTAAAGTCCACGTTCAAATGAAAAAGTTTAAAGATTAAATGGATATGATTTTCTAGTATGACTACAAGATTTTCTATCCATGGTGGCCATCAACGGATCAACGGTCTGGATAATCAAATTGGTGGCCCCAAGTGCTACCTCTCTAAAAGAGGTAGTGACAACTCTACCAATAGGCTGTGCATTACTTTGTTGTTAAATCTCTTATTTATAGTACTTGTATCAAAACATGATTTTAAAAGGTCTAGGCACCATTTTACTAGGTGTTGGCTCACCCGTGTCTTGGATCAATGTGATTTTATGGGATCCAAGAAGAATAGGAGGGGTTACACATGATGCACATATCTAATATCTTTAAAACATATGGTCATCTTTTGTGCCAGATCCAACCTTAAGTCTTGCCCTCTAATATTGGTGGGCAATAGTGTGTACAATGTATGAGGTTTGTTGGGCCCACCTATCAAAGATCTGGGCGATTCTTCAGGCAGGGTATACCATCAACATATACCATGGACTAAAAATAATGTCGGTCCACTACTGCTAAGGTAGAGTAAAACTTGCATAATGAAAGTGGGCTACAAAGAACGGATTAGATGTGTTGCTTTGAATTTTTTTTATTTTATTTTCTACATACATATTATGATTAAAGTCCATCCTCTCTGATGAATGGCCTCGATCTCCAACGGCTGGGCCATATACAATTAGATTTGAAATTTGTTCCACTTAAAAGACCACAGTGCGCATTTCTTTCTGGCAAAATCTCAACCTTCCATTGTTTCTCCTGAATACTATGCAAAATCTGCACCGTCATAATTGGCTGTTCTCCATGCATTATGCACGGCAAAGAGGAGATTACCCAAATACCCTTTAAGTCCTTAGGTGAGGCCATTTGCCTGTGGGGCTATGTGGGATATTAGTTGATAAAGCCCTTGAGTAGTGACGGCATTATGACATTAGCTCCTTTGTCATAAGCGTTTTTTTCTAGCCTTATGGGCACTGTTTGCATTTTTTTCCGAATGAAAATGCGCCTTTGCACAACTGTCTACTTGTGTGGGTGGGGGCAGAGCACGGAAGTCAAGGGATCTTTTTGCTCATGGGGCGTGGGCCCCACCAATCAGACAGTCGCGAACCCACTGAGAGGGCTATTTAAAAAAAATTGACCTATTTGTAGCCCATAACCATGCGTTAATTCAAACTGTTCCCACCGCTGTGCTCTATCCGCGATGAGTTTTGTCCGATGGCTTGAAATTATAATCCATTTCATGTGGACGGCTTGGATCCCTTCCGAAACTATCTAGTGGGCCCCACATAACATGAGGGGTGATTTAGAAGATGTGAGATGGGTTCCCCAAGTGGGTTAAATGGGCAGGGAATGCCTTTTTTTGCTCTCTCTCTCTCTCTCTCTCTCTCTCTCTCTCTCTTCTTTGTTTTCAGTAGCTTGTGGACGAAGAGGAGGGGACCACACGAAGCCTTCTTCGATGGTTAGTTATTGTACGGGCGGTTTTCCCACTCCCCGGTGAAGATGATAAACTCCAACCAAGATCCAACGAAGTTCAGGTTAAAAAAAACGGTTCTTTTTTTCTTTCCAACCACTATATCAAACCTGCATGCTAAAATTAAGTTTTTTTTTTTTTTTTCCCGTTATTGTTGGCATCAATCAGTGGTGGGAGTTTATGAAAGGGAGGAGGGTATAGAGGTTCCCTTTCTAGTTATTTTTTTTCTTAATTTGTTTTATTGTTTGATTGGTTGGAGTCTGTGAAAGGGAGGGGATGTGGTGTTCGTATGAATGGTGTAGAGTGTGCTGGTTCGATATTCAAGTCCAAGGCAGTGAGGATCAATCATCGATATTTAAGTTAAATTGTTTTTATTTGTTATTTGTTTATTTTGTTCTTGTAGTTCAAATGGTTGGAGTTTGTGAAAAGGAAGATGTAGTGTTTATATGAATGGTGGAGACTATGGTGGACCCATGTTGGAAGGTTTAATTTTTTAAAGGCCATCCAAGGCACTCTGAATCACCGATACGTACTGTCGATCGCTGATATGTATTGTCGATCGCCGATAGTCACTTTGCTTCGCCGATACATAGTTTGTTATCAACGATGGTCGGTGTATATCGGCAATGGTCAGTGAATATCCAGTGCGTATCGGCGATGTGTAGTGAATATCGATGATGTTCATTATTAAATCTAATTTATTGTCTTTGAATCATTGCTCTGGGTTGGTATGTTTACACTTAAATAAAAAAACTGTCTTTCATAGAATCCTTCTACGCAGCAAGAGAACCCGATCCGTGCTTAGACTATGAAGGGGCGAAGGTCTCCCCCAGGTGCTCAATAGGATTTTTATCTGCTATGAAGAAAAAGTTCAACAAATACCATGCTAGGGCACAGATGTTCATAAAAACCCAGTTCGCGTATCTGGTTGATTTTGATGAAAGTAGATGGAATTCAAATGGTCCTACTCCATTGTTTGATGTAGAGGTACAAAGGCAACCTCTGGTTTGACTTTAATGGCATTATTTTACAATTCAGGGAGATGTACTTTGCCTTGATCATGGATTTGAAGTGGTCAGGAGAGCAAAAAAGTGAACCAAGCTGTTTTGGGACCATAGAAAAATACTATTAAAGGACTATATTTCCAGGATAAGTCTTCAATTTTAAGGGAGGATTTGGAAAATACATTTAATAGTCTCCAACAGTCCAACCAGTACGACCACGCCGTGAAATTGGCTATGTTGATGTGCGTTGAGAATTTAGTTGTGGGATCGCCCCAATCAAAGGCATGTGTAGAAGAATATATAGATTTAATGAATGATAAACATGCATTCGATAGGTACCTTTCGAGGATTGTGGGGTACTGTATATTAATGAAAGAAGAAAATAGTTTAATTAGAGAACACTATCCGAACATGATGCATGGAGGACGTGGTAGATCGATCACCGTCTCCGTAACCGGATAGTCCTTATTTACACGAGAAGAAACAAAAAGATAAAAAAGAGAAAATTAATTCTGAATAATTATTTTTGATCGATTGAATGAATAGAAACGGAATTACAATGCATATAAATAGAAAACTAAATCCTAAGTAAAGTACTAGACTTGGCCAACTCAAGCTCCTAGAAAACGCAACTTTATAAAAGTCTCTCAATCCTACTAGAACTCATGGTTTTCAGCCAAAAATATAAAGTTTTCGAATGGGCCCAACCAAGTTGTTCTACTAGATATTCTAAGCCCTTTTCATGTTAGGCACTAACTCCGAAACCTTACAAATCAAAAGTTATGATCGAATTAAAACTTGCTATAAATAATAAAATTAAAAATAAACTAGCCTAATGACCATCGATCCAGTCGAATCTCGTGATTCTGGCATGGGCAACCCGGCATAGCGGGGTTGGGTGGCTAAAGTAGCTCGTGCTACCCCAAAACCATATATTATATGTCCAAAAACTCATTTCGAATTGCGAGATACGATCTTTTTACGGTCCTGACAGTCCAGATCGCTTTCGACTCAGACCGGCCTTCTTTTGGTTCATTTGGGCCATGAAATAATCAACAGCTTGTTCTACATCAGAACATGTATAACTTCTGTGCATGTGCATTTGCCATACAGGTAAATCATTTTTCATATGAGGTCTCCATAAAGTATTACTTTATACAATTTAGTGTCACTATGTTTTATTTTAATTTTTTTCCATTTCCTTCATTCAACGGGTTTGGGTATATGAGGTGTTCACCGCATTATACGGCCTGAAGGGCTGGGCCACTAGATGTGGACCTGTCAAAATTTCTCAGTTTTTGAATTGGGCTACAACATGAGTGACAAAATACAAGTGCACATCAAAAGTTTTCAAGAAGGTGCCAGTAAGTTGTAATATTAGCAATCTGATTGTTTTATGGTGTAATGCCATGATCAGTGTTTCTATCATTAAATACATATTATTACAGCTTGTGAATACCAGCGGACTCATCCCGATAATAGATGATGAAAAATTGTCGTCGTTGCAGAAGTTTGGCAATATATGACGGGGGGAAAGGATGAGGAGTAAGAGGAAGATGGATGAGAAAGATAGCATGGAAGGAAAGGGAGGAGGGGAGTAGGGTGAATAAGAAGAATGATATATAACGACGAAGGAGAAAATGCCAAAGAAGATAGTATGAGAAGAGAGAGCAGAGCAAAGAAGAGGGAGAAAAAAGATGGAGTGGGCATTGAAATGGGAGGAGATTATGAGAAGAATGATTAACAACAACAAGAGACTTATGGAAAGGGTTGCGCATCTTGAAATAACTTTTAACATGGGGAATGAGAAGTTGCTTAGGGAAATTAACTGTCTACGGGCCGTGGGGAGTCAAAGGAGGTATTTACATGTCCAATTGCTATAGTGTACAACTCTAGTTTATTGCAAAGTATCTTACATATATAATGTTCTTGCAAGGTGCGCATCCCTCATCACCAGATTCGCGGGGGGGGGGGGGGGGGGGGGGGGGGGGGGGCGGCAGTTCACATGATCTGATTAGTCGGGAAGCCCCTCTGCGTCATCAAATGAGGCAGGGCACTCTGCTCAGGACATGGAGGAGTCAAGGAGCCCCTCTGCATCACCAGCTGAGGCGGGGCCCCAGTTCGACCCACCAGATCAGTTGAGGAACCGCGTCATTTCTATGACATTCATAAAGCCTCCCCTTGAAGTCGTGTCATCATTTGTGACCCCTCCTCCTAATCCGCGTTAGGTAGGGCATGAAGGTGTTGGGAAGG
This sequence comes from Liriodendron chinense, assembly GCA_003013855.2. Lineage (NCBI taxonomy): Eukaryota > Viridiplantae > Streptophyta > Magnoliopsida > Magnoliales > Magnoliaceae > Liriodendron > Liriodendron chinense. Next base: position 407,390 of record PVNU02002984.1, on the reverse strand, counting down.
AGGTACGCAACATACGCCCTTCAACATGGGTGGTCAATCCGTATATGACACTTTGCACAAAGGAAGAAGAATTTTGGCCGAGAAGTCATTAATTATGAAGCCCTTACGAATGCTTACCAACGGGGATTTTCAAACGATGAAGGTGGCATACGATGAAGGTCATTATAATTGGCTGAAAAGTCTATGGGAAAATGCATGGGTCGATGATCGGTTAAGGTTTTTGCAATCCCCGGTCTTTTTAGGTATTTCCATATACGATTTTTAACAACATGGGGATTGCATAGGGAATTGACATGTACATGAATTTTCTGTACAAATGTCGCATGGAAGATCCGAGAGCATACCTGCAGGACTACATATTTGTGCATACATTTTTCTGGGTAATTGTCCATTTACTTATCTGTAGATGTAACTTATACCGTGTTAATTTAACATTAAATATCTTGATTCATTTGTGATAGTGATTTTTGAATAATGCTGTTGAGGTTTAGCGTTCTTATGGTGTTGGGGACCATAAGAATAGAGATGAAAATTTGAAAAACATTCATAAATACTTACTAAATATTATCAAAGGAGATGACTTCGGAAAGAAGATGTGAAAATTTGAATATGTAAGTTTGTCAACAAATTTAGACGTGATGCACTTAACTTAATATTAGTAGTTGTCTTATAGTGTTGCTTATGTTTTAAGTAGGTATATATTACAGTCAACTTCCGTGACGACCATTAGATTTTGTTCGTCGTAGAACCTTACAGAAGGCAGGTTCGGTTGTTTGATAGCCTTCGAACCGAATGAGAGGATTATTATTCCAAGGAACATGTTGGCTTCACAAATGGTCTGAGATGGTTGTTCCATCTTTGTACACACTGCCGATCGTCGATAATAACGGTGGTTGGTGATTGACAAAGACCATCGACGATCGGAGATGTGTACCGCGCTGTGCCGACGATCTCAATTTTGCAAATGCAGCAACATCACCCTTTAATTAGGATCTGTGTAAATAAGAAAACATAACATACATGTTACCCCACTCTCGCACAAAAAATAGCTAGTAAACGACTCGACCGAAGTTCACCTGAATCTCGTTGGAATGGATATAATGACACCGGATGCAAGCGTCAGCAAACCGGAGTTGGTAACAAGGGGGTGGTAGCAACGGTACTAACTATCTTTTAGGGTAGTAGTCTCCTCTCTCCAAAATAACTTATGCAGGAACTCAGATGGGTCATTCTTGTCTTCCATGCACCTTTTTGAATCGTTTGTGTAGGGCCCATAGTACATCTCTATTGAAATCAACACTGACCATTATCTTATGGAAATAATTTTAGAGCATGGTCCAAAGATTGAGGGTAGAAGAGATCAGGGTTGTACCACAACAGAGGAAATAGTGTCGAACGCTAGTCCACCAATATCTCTATTGCAAGCTCACAGACGGCTCGGATGAAGACGAAATCAACACCCACCGATGTCTCATGATTTTCTATAACAGATTAACGGATCAAATCAAGCAAGTAGTAGATGGCTTCGAGGGACTGTAGACACCCCACCTTCGGCTACACTGTTGGTAGAGATAGCTGGTTGAATGGAGGACCATACCCCCAAATCCCAAGTCCAAACTCAGCCAAACTCACCCTTGTCAGCCCCATTCCATAGCCCAGTTCAAGCCTGAACCCAGTCAACCCAGTCCTAAACATCACCCTGAAAAACCCCCCATAAAAAAGGCCAGTCAAAAAAATCCTAAAAAAGTCAAACTCACTGAGTCAACCCGCTGAGTTAACCCGCTGAGTCAACCCGTCGAGTCAACCCGTCGAGTCAAAACACCGAGTCAACCCGTCGAGTCAACCCGTCGAGTTAAACCACCGAGTCGACCCACTGAGTCAATTCACTGAGTCAACCAGCGAGTCCAACAGCAGCCCCGAGGGAGCGACCGTACTCGCTGGAAACCGAGGAGAGCTGCCACTCTCCGCTGCTATAAATACCTCCCTCCCCTTCTCATTTCAACATCCCTTCAACTCCATTTTCAGCCCGAGAGCTCTGAGTCCACATCTCTACCCCTTAGTCCATTTTTCCACCAAGGAGAGCCCGAGTGAGGAGAGCCTAGCCCTGGTCCAGCCCAGCCTGACCACTGGTCCAAGCCTCCCAAGCCATCCAAGTCTTGATCCAGCCACTCGAAGCCAACCCTTGCGACACCTCCGTCCATCCAGCTATTATTTTTCCAGCATCATCTCATTTGCATCTAGCATAAGTGCAACATTTACTTTCCTTCCAACCCCCCTGCTTCACTGCAAGCACCTCGATTATTCGAGCACACTGCATATGTCTTTAAATTAAGCACCTGTCAGTTCGAGCGTATGCTCTGGGCTTGCCCGTTGTTGGAACCTCCCCATCAGAAACTCTTACTGTTCAGACCTGCATTCACGCTTCACCATAAAACACCTTGATCATTCAAGCACACTGCATACGTCTTACATTAAGCACCTGTCAGTTCGAGCGTACGCTCTAGGCTTGCTTGTTGTTGGAACCTGCCCATCAGAAACTCTTACTGTTCAGACCCGCATTCATGCATCATGTCATCCATGAGAATGTACGAGGATTAAACTAGACTTTCAAGTATTCGATCGATTCTGCGAAGTAGAGACCGTACTTCGGTACGGGCAGTGTGTGGGGTGCTTAACCTCTTCCCACCCTGTAACCGTGATCCCTTACCTTGAATCTTTGGCCGCAGATCAACAGGAGTCATTTTAGAGGAAGGAATCTTCGGATTTCCTTCTCTAACGTTTCTACAGGGTCTAGCCGACTGTAGATTCGAAGTAACTGGCTAGTGGCGACTCTGGTCTTATATAAACTCACTTAAACATATCCAGCTTAACACGACAACCAAACGAAGCCCTCGAGAACGAGGCAAGCCAGTGGCACAAACGGCGATTTCGCACTCACGCATCTTCATCTCCTTCTTTTCCGAAAGGAAAGGGAAAGGGAGAACGACGTCGTGTGGGAGCGCGGAAAAATCGGCGAGGGTCCACAGAATGGCGACTCCACTGGGGATTAGCTAGTCCCACTAGTCGTGATCCGACTTGAAAAACAGAATCCTTCCCGTACTTGAAAGTCACTAATCCTCATACAATCTCATCTGCATAGCATTCTACCCAAAACCCAAAACAAACAAAAAATAGAAAAATCCCTAAACCAAGAAAAAAATAGAAAATCCCAAAACCCAAAAAGAATATAGTCCTCACCATTGCGCCTCCTCGGGCTCAACGTGTTCAGAGACAGCTTCCCTTCCGCAGCATAATCCGCACTCGGGCTCAGCAAGCCATGTCCGACCATGAAGAAGAAACTCATCACTTCCCTGCTCTTGAAATGACCGAAGCGCAACCTCCAGCGCAACAGCCCGTTGACAATACGCCAATCATACAAGAATTGGCACAAGGAATGAGAGCAATGCAAGAAATGCTCTTGCAATTCATGCAAGCACAAGTCACCGCAGCAGCCAACAATCAAGTTGGCCCAGTTCAGCAATCTCAGCAACCATGCCGGGTCCTCCCGGCCTCCAGTTCAAATCAAGCACAACCATCGGAGTCTGCCCAAGACTACCGACAGCAGCCATCTCAGCTCTTCGCTATGGGGCATCCTTCTCAATATCTTCCTGCGACAACAAGGCCATCTCAGAGCACTTTCGTTGCAGGAACATCCAGTCAGCTTCCAGTCAATCTTGCAAACAACAATCTCAGTAGATCTCAGCACGTCCCCGCCGATGGGACACCTTTTCAATTTCAGCCCATCCCCGCCGATGGGATTTCAATTCAATCTCCAGCAACAGGGACAGCACTGGCGAATGCCCACAACGGGGGTCAGTATCAAGCCCACATCAATCAGCGGACAGTGGCGAATACCCAACAAGGGGGTCACTTCCCAGCATCTCAGCCTCCTGCAAACAGGAGCACTTTTCAGCACATCCCCGCCGATGGGATTCCAGTTAATTTCCAGCAATCTTCAATTCAGCAAAATCCAGTTAATTTTCAGCAATCTTCAATTTAGCAAAATCCAGTCAATTTCCAGCAAGTTCCAGTTCAACCTTCAGTACAGTCTCCAGTTCAGTTACCATCATTTCAAGCACAAGTTCATCAGAATCCAGTTCAGTCATCAAATCAATTTCAGCAACCCGCGGTTGCTTTTCAGCAAGCCCATAGGGTCGAAGACATCGACCACTATGCCGAAGAAGAACGTGCCTTACTCCAGGAGGCACCAGTTGCTCGAACAGATCACTCAGGACTGGACGAGTTGCGGGAGCAGTTCCAGATCTTGCAAAATCAGCTTCAGCGACAACAAGGAATTGATCTACCTTCGACCAAGTTCAGAGACTTGTGTCCTTTCCCAGATGCTCAAGTACCTCAAAACTTTGAGGTACCAAAATTCAAAAGATACGACGGCAGCGGTTGTCCCACAGCACATCTCAAGGCCTTCTGTGGAGAGCTGAGTGCAATCTCAGGAAATGAAGGAGCCCTCATTCGTTTGTTCCAAAAATCTCTGAAGGGCGATGCCCTCGATTGGTACACTTCATTGGACTGCCACCGCATCAGGACATGGGAACAGCTTTCCCAGGCTTTCGTCGATAGATTCGCGTACAATCTCAACATGGCACCCAGAAGAGCCGATCTCGCAGCTCTCAGGCAAAGGAGTGATGAAACTCTATCAGCTTATGTGGGTCGTTGGCGAGCTATGGCAGCTCGAATGCGAACGCCTATCGACGACGAAGAACAAATCTCCATGATTGTTCATTCAACATATCCAGGCATATCCGGGTATCTCATCTCGCATCCATATGCGAATTTCTCGCAGTTGATCCGTGCTGGAGAGCAAGTTGAAGCAGGGATCCGGGCCGGGACGATCTCCCCATGGCCTCATCAAGCCACTCCAATCAAGAGGAACAGAGTGGAGGGAAGACCTATCGGGCACGGGAATGGAAACCGCAGTGGTTCTCCTCCCCGCCCAACAGAGGTAAACAACATCAACACCACTGCTCAAGGAAATCAACATGCTCCCCCACAGGGACGTCAACAGTATCAGCAAAATCAAGTTCAGCATCAGCCTCAGCGGTATCAGCCACAACCGAATTCTCAGCCACAACCACCTCGACAACAGCAGCAGTTCAGGGAAATGGCCAATACTCATACCGGAACAGGCAGAATTACAGGGAGTTCAGGAAGTTCACTCCACTCAGTCAACCACTTAGTCAAATCATGACTACGCTGGTACAAAAGCAGTTACTCACTCTGATGACACCTAGGCCTCCGCCTCATCCTCTGCCTCCAAACTACCGAGAAAATGAGTACTGTGCCTACCATCAAGGACGTGGCCACGCCACTGATCGATGCTATACTTTGAAAAATGCTATACAAGACCTAATTGATGACCGCAAGATCGTCATCTCGGTCCCTGGAACTTCTCCAGCAGCTTCCACCAACATCCTTCAGAATCCTCTGCCTCAACATCCGACGGACCCCAGTTCGTCTCGTGGCCCTGCAGTCAATAGTATAGAAGAAGGGGATCATCTCGATCGCTTCTTCTCCCCCATCCAATCCATTCACGCCTACACTTATGAGCCAACAAATCCTCCTCCAGTCTTGCAAGGGGCAAGTCCCTTTCTTCCTTCAATCTCCGAGCCAGTAGTGCTTAAAGGAGCACCTCCATATGATATACCAGTTGTTCAAGGGGCACCTTACAACCATTCAAGCTGGGAACCAGTCGTCCTGGAAGGAGCACAATCATACATTGAGCCCACATACGAACCTGTCATCTTGCAAGGGGCAACTCCAGAACAATCCAATCCGCAATGGAAGGATTACACTCATCAGCAGCAAGAGCCCGTTATCTTGGAAGGAGCTCTTCCAGTCAAGCCTGTCATATTGCAAGGGGCAAGTCCCGGAGGCGTATCAATCACGCTACGGCAACTCGGACGAACAGAGAAACCTCCTGCCATATCAAGAGGACCAGTATTCATTCCATGGGAGCCTCCCGCCCCAGGAACAGTCAAGCCAGGACCACGACCTTATGTGGTCTATGAAAACAAGCCTCGATATTACCCCTTCAGCACAGGCAACAATGTAGTTCTCAAGGCAAAAGCTCCATACGAGGAAGATCTGGTACCCACGCCAGCACCATTGCAAGAACCGGTGGTCCTAGAAGGCAAAAGGGAGGAAAACTACAAAGAGGTTCCATGGCACTATCCAGAATGTGCGGAAGTGGGGAACATGAATCCCAATGGGCGTTGCATCCGAAGAGATAATCAGAACAGAGGGGATCCCAAAGGCGCTCTCTCAGGCCTCGGCAACAAAAATGAAGCCGCATACGATGTGGCGAATCAGCTCAAGTCAATCCCTGCACAAATCTCAGTATGGGAGTTACTCTGTACATCTCGCATACACCGAGAAATGTTTGCCAAGACCTTGAACGATGCTCACGTCTCCTCTGATACGGTACCAGAAATGATAGCTTTGATGATTGGACAACTCCTGGCTCCGCGCGCCATCACCTTCACAGATAATGAGTTGCCACCAGAAGGGCGCGATCATGGGCGATCCCTCAACATAGCCTTACGATACAAAGACCTCTGTGTTCCGCTGGTCCTTATCGATAATGGCTCAAGCTTAAATGTCTGCCCACTCAAGACCGCAGAACGTCTAGGAATCAGCCCATCTTCATTTCGACCCAGCACCATATGCGTCAGAGCATTTGACAACACCCGTCGATCAGTGGAAGGGGAGGTCGACATAGAGGTACAGATAGGTCCGGAAGTCTCCACCATCACATTCCAAATCTTGGATATATCAGCCTCTTTCAACATGTTGCTCGGACGACCGTGGCTGCACAAAGTTGGAGCTGTGCCATCAACCCTGCATCAACGAGTGAAATACATTTGTGGAAATCAAGTGATCTCTATCCATGCAGAGAAGGAACTCATCATTCCTTCCAATGCTGCTGCCACTGAACCAGACATCCCGGTCATTGATATCCAGCACTCTGAAGAGGACATCCCGTTTCACAGTTTCGAATTCGAGACCGTGAACTCTATCGCTAATCCAGAACCGATAAGGGTGGATCGTGTCTTTTCACCGGCAGAACGTCTGAGCCTCAAATACCGAATGAAGAACCACTTCAAATTCAGAAAGGTACCACTGATATATAACCAGCACAAGTGGGGACTCGGATACAAGGCAACCTTCATGGACAAGAGAAGGAAGAAATTTCGGTGGTCATCCATCCAATTCGTCAAGCAGGGAGAACCTTGCAAAGATCCAGGAGGGAATCAACCGACTGCACTACACAAAGGCCTCCCGATGAGCCTAGTTTGGGCCACGTGGCCCCCCATTCGATGGGATCAGATTCTCGAACCATTTAAGCCTCCAGAAGAAGAAGGAAATGATGAAGACGAAGAAGGGAGTCAAATACAGCAGCTTCAAGACCAGGTTACTCTGACACCTGCTCCCAACCAGGGGCACAACCTGCCCACTTCTCCCAACCAGGGGCACAACCTGCCCACTTCAATCAGCAAGGGGCACAACTTGCCCATCTCAGCACCAATTAGCAAGGGGCACGACTTGCCCATCCCTGCAGAATCAACATCATCAATCATCAGCCAGGGGCAGAAGCAGCCCATCCATTGGACCAAGAAAGGGAAGTGGCCAGCCCTAGATTGGTCTGATGTCCAGATTCCAAACTTGTGTCTAGCTGTAGAACAAGACGAACTGCAATGCGAGGTAAGTGACCCGGGAGGGACTGAATACGACTCATATCTCGAACCCGACCAGCGAGAAGTCATGGTCATTGGGCCAGACCATGATTCTTCGCCCAAATCATCAACCCCCACCTCTTCAGGGGAGGAAGTGTGGGGTCCTGAATGGTCATCTGTTCCCCTCACTTTTGAATCAGCCAAAGAGCCATCTAGGGCTCTGGCTTCCAAAAAAAAACGCCTGTTTAAGCAGCGACCGGAACTTTGGAACAAGTTGGGCTCAATCATGGTCTGCAATGCCCACTTGTTCAAAGTCCCATGAATTTCAAAAACCCAAAAAAATAAAAAACTTTCAAAAGCCAAAAACATCTAGCATTTTCATTTCAGAAAAATCTCAAAAACCAAAAAACATTTCTTTTCCTGCATTCAGTAGTATGCCAAGTTCGTCTAAAAAGTCGCATGAGTTTGAAGTCGAATCATATGATTTCGACATCGAATTAGACTTCGAGCTCATGGGTCTGGACGAAGCTCGGGATGAGGAAGATGATGATCCGGCTCCTGAACTAGAGGATCTCCTCAAAAAGTTCGAATCTAAAGCCAATGTTGTAGCCGATGATTTCGAGATAGTAAACTTGGGGACACCTGAGATCCCTAGGGAAGTACGCATTGGAAAATCGTTGCCACCTGAGATGAAACAGAAAATGATAGAGTTCCTAGCTCCAAGATTGTCCAACTTTGCGTTCTCATATGAAGACATGCAGGGGCTCGATGAAGAGCTCGTTGTACATCATCTGCCAACCAAGGCAGATATGAAGCCAGTGAAGCAGAAACTTCGAAGAATGAAGCCAGAATGGGCTCTGAAAGTCCGAGATGAAGTCATCAAGCAGTATAATGCGGGATTCTTGGTAGTCTCCAACTACCCTGAATGGCTCGCCAACATCGTACCGGTACCAAAGAAGGACGGCAAGGTTTGAATGTGCATCGACTTCCGAGATCTCAACAAAGCCAGTCCAAAAGATGACTTCCCTTTGCCACACATCGACACTCTGGTCGACAATACTGCTGGACACAAGATCTTCTCATTCATGGACGGGTTCTCAGGTTACAATCAGATCAAGATGGCCGTCGAAGATCGCGAGAAGACATCGTTCATCACTCCCTGGGGAACATTCTGTTACAGGGTAATGCCGTTCGGTCTGAAGAACGCAGGAGCAACATATCAGCGAGCAATGACAGCATTATTCCACGACATGATGAACAAAGAGCTTGAAGTATATGTGGACGACATGATCGTCAAATCTCGCACAATTGAAGGACACTTTGAAGATCTGAAGAAGCTATTCAACAGATTAGAGAAGTACAAGCTCCGTCTCAACCCTCAGAAATGTGTCTTCGGTGCAATGGGAGGCAAACTCCTCGGCTTTATGGTGAGCGAGGATGGCATCAGGGTCGACGAGACCAAAACCAGAGCAATCATCGAGATGCCCCCTCCTAGAACAGAGAAAGAAATTCGTGGCTTCCTCGGCAGAATTCAATACATCAGTCGCTTCATCGCACAGCTCACACCTATTTGTGAACCCATTTTCAAGCTCCTCCGGAAGAATGTTCCAAAAGAATGGAATGATGATTGCCAAGTTGCCTTCGATCGCATCAAGAGATATCTCATGAATCCTCCAGTCCTAGTGCCGCCCGCCCCCGGACGACCCTTATTGTTATACATCTCGGTAGCAGCAGGAGCCATTGGCTGTGTCCTCGGCCAGCACGACGAGACCGGGAAGAAGGAGCAAGCAATATACTATTTGAGTCGAAAGTTCATCGATTATGAGACCAGGTATTCCCCGATCGAGAAGACTTGCCTCGCCCTAGTCTGGGCAACTCAGCGACTCCGTCAATACATGATTGCATTCCCTATTCTCCTCCTCGCTCACATGGATCCGCTCAAGTACCTGTTCGAGAAACCGGCACTCACTAGAAGGATAGCTAAATGGCAGCTACTCTTGTCTGAGTTCGACATCACCTATGTCACTCAAAAGGCAATCAAGGGGCAGGCCCTCGCCGATCATCTTGCGGCTCACTCTCTCCTGGACTATCAGCCGCTTAAGACGTTCTTTCCTGATGAAGATCTCTTGCTCATTGAAGAGGATGAAAAGAAGAAGAAAGATGAATGGACATTATTCTTCGACGGTGCAGCAAACTCTAAAGGGAGTGGTATTGGAGCAATCCTCTACTCTCCAGACGATGTCCCTATTCCTATCTCGAGGCGCATCGCATTCGAGTGCACCAACAACATGGCAGAGTACGAAGCATGCATCGCTGGCTTAAGGGAAGCCATAATCTTGGGCGTCAAGAAGCTACAAGTATTTGGAGACTCACAGCTTATCATCAATCAGACCAATGGCGAATGGAAGACCAAGGATGAGAAGTTGATACCATATCATGTGTATCTTGACAATCTGATCGAAGAATTCAAGGAAATCACCTTCTCATACATGCCCAGAGCCAAGAACCAGTTTGCAGATGCTCTCGCCACGCTCGCATCAATGCTCGAGATCCCAAAAGGAGCTTCAGAATGGGAGCTCACAGTCGAAATTCAAGAAGAACCTGCTTTTTGCCTACAAATAGAAGAAGCCGAATCTGTCCCTGACAAACCCTGGTATGCCGACATCAAGCAATATCTCGAAACCCAGGAGTATCCAGAATCAGCAACAGCAACAGATCGCCGAACCATCCAACGTTTGGCCGGCCAGTTCACCATCAGTGGCGAATTTCTCTACAAGCGATCCTATAATCACATCCTCCTCCGATGCGTCGATGAAACAGAAGCTGCAAAGATCATGAAAGAAATACACGAAGGAATCTGTGGCCCTCACATGAATGGGCACATGATGGCAAAGAAGATTCTACGACTCGGCTACTATTGGCTCACCATGGAGACAGACTGTTGCCAGCACGTCAGAAAATGCTTCAAGTGTCAGGAGCATGCGAATCAAATCCATGCCCCATCATCAGAGTTATACAACCTGACCACCCCCTGGCCCTTCTCCATGTGGGGACTCGACATCATCGGCAAGATCAGTCCCAAAGCATCAAACGGTCATGAGTACATACTTGTTGCAGTCGACTACTTCACCAAGTGGGTAGAGGCAGCCTCCTACACCACGATTGCAGCATCTCAGGTGATCAAATTCATGAAGAACAACATCATATGCCGGTATGGAATCCCCAATGCTATCATCACAGATAATGGGACCCCGTTCGTCAACAAGAAGATGGATGACTTCCTCAGCAAATTCAAGATCCAACGTCATCGATCAAGCCCCTACCGTCCTCAGATGAATAGTGGGGTAGAAGCCGCAAACAAGACAATCGTCAGGATACTCGAGAAGATGGTCGTGACCTATCGAGATTGGTCAGATATGCTCCCATATGCACTTTGGGCCTATCGAACGTCTGTATGGTCTGCTACGGGCGTTACTCCTTTCGAGCTTACTTATGGAATGGAAGCAGTTCTACCAGTCGAAGTGGAAATACCATCACTACGGGTGTTATTAGAAAGCGGAATTGAAGAAGGAGAATGGCAACGGGCCAGATTCGATCAGTTGCAGCTAGCAGATGAAAAGCGCATGCGTGCACTAAGTCATTCACAATGTTATCAGAAAAGGATCGCTCGGGCTTACAATAAGAGAGTCCGAAAAAAAAGTTTCAAGGTAGGCGACATGGTCATGAAGAAGATTCTACCGTCGCACCTTCCAGATCCCAGAGGAAAGTTCAAACCCTCGTGGGACGGGCCACTGATCGTCAGAGAAGTACTTCCCGGAGGCGCCCTCAGACTCACCAGCATGAGAGGGGTGGATCTTTCTGAGCCAACCAACGCCGACAACGTGAAGATCTTTCACAGGTAAGTTATTTTGACCTTATCAAAGGTTACTTTAATAGAGCTGAAGTCAAGAGGTCGAAGCTAAGACCTCTGAGAAATCATTCCGTCCACCAACAAGTGTTTCAAATAAGGGGATTCAAAAAGAGAAGCATACAAAAAAAAAAGAGGGATTCAAAAGGAAAAGACAAAAAAAAAGAGAGAATACAGAAGAAAAAGAAAAAAAAAAGAAAAGAGAAAGAAAAAGGGAAGCCAAAGCAAGGCACCCAAGGAAAAAATCAACCCAAGAAGAAACACGGTCATTCATCCATTCATCTCAGAAGGGTCTTTAGCAAAGACCGACAGCTCTATCATCGTAACTGAAGATAAGGGCTGAAAGACTGCCATCGGCCGGCAACGACGGATTCCCGACCTCTAGCCGCCGCAGTTATCCAGAGATCCAAAAAAAAAAGAGAGAAAAAAATGTGTGCCTAAACAAAGAGGGCGGAGTGAAAACCCGAAAGGGCGCTCCGAGTAAAAACAGTGGGCATACAGGACTTGGTGAAAACCCGAAAGGGCGCCAAGGGTAAAAACAGCATAGCTGCCAAGGGGCAGGCAAGATCAAACACCCGGGACGTGGTGAAAACCCGAAAGGGCGCTACGGGCAAAAATGACGGGAAAAAGGCCGGCTGTAGTGAAAACTTGAAAGAGCGCTGCAGGCAAAAATGGCTCAAAAAGAAAAATAAAAAAAATAATAAAAATAAAAGTGCAGGTACCAAGAAAGCAGACGGTTCAGAGCAGTTCAAGCAGTTACAGTTCAAGAACAAAAAGAAGCGCAGTCAGGAGCGAAGAGCTCTACAAACTCTGACAATCTCAGGAAGCGAGAGTTTCCATTGCCTACATCTCTAGGGAACCAAAGGATCAAGCAAGTCAAATCTCGAGACATCGGTCAAATCATTGACCGAGCCCCAGTTCTGATTCCTATATCCCGACACAAAGTCCAGAAACACTCACAAGACAACTCATGGCACAGTAGATTTCCAAACAGTTTTCTCTTTTTTAATTAGATGCATCACATTTCTTTTACACATATCATATCATCTTTTTCAAAAAATACAAAAAAATACATCATCATCAATCATACATGCAAAAAAGGAATGTGCAGGTGGCCAATACAATCAATCTCTACCCTCCTCCTCGGCCACATCAGGTGAGTCCTCTGACTTATAATGAAGTAATCTCGCTCTCAACCTACTCACCTCCATACGCAGGTAATGCACCTCATCGCGCTCAAGGGTACAGATCGCTGTCTCCTCATCAGACAACCTCCGATCGGCAGCCAATCTCCTCGACATCATCTCACAATGATACCGAAGTGCGGAGATCTCAGACAGCAGATGGCCATGAGTGGCCAAAAGGAAGCCAGGATCGATAAAAGGGCGCTCCTCAAAAGGTTCATATGAACCAGATGAAGAGCCAGCATCTCCGAGGATATCCTGCTCATCCTCATCAACAGTCCGGTGCCAACAAGGGATACGTCGATACAAAGACTGCTCAGCAACCCAGTACTGATATGGGGCGGTCGCCATCGGAAAAGTCCTCAGCTCAAAACCCAGTAAATCAGCAGTCAAGTAACTCGCCCAAGAACAATCAATCCGGGTCCTAAAGTCAGAGGATCTAGATGGAAGTGCTCGACGCCCGATACCCGTGAAAGCGAAAAGAGGAACATCCTGCTCATACCCAAACTGCCGCAGGAACCGAATGGGATGGTAAGAAAAGTAAGATCGAAAGCCTACCAACATCAGAGGAAGACGGTGTGCATCGCAAAGCACTGGAGGAAGAGAAAGCCAAGATGACTCCCAACGAACGTTCCAGTCACGAAGCTCAGCGAACATCCTGCGATACAAGGGCTCACTCATCCTAGCTGAAGGCGGAAGGAACTCCATGATATAACGCATGATGTCAGAGCCCGGGATGCCAGGAAGAGGTACAGGAACTGTCAAAGAAAGACGCTCCCATAACCAGACCTGATCACAAAAGAAGTTCAGCTAGAGCAAGACAAGTCCTGACAAAGCAAAAGGAAAAGGTGTAGGAGAGATACCTGAAGAAATGCACAGCAGCCGCGAAGGACACGAGTGCGGCCCAGGGCGCAGTCGGTCAGCCTATCGAATAGCTCGGCCAAGATGAGAGAAATGATCCCCTGCCGACGGATAGCTCGGCTCATCACCTCAAAAAGCAAAGGAGTCTGGGATCTGCGCCATCCCGAGAACAGCACCTCAGCAATCAAGCAAAACATCAGTGCGTTCCGAGCAAAGGTAGAACCGGCCGTACTCTGAGGACCCGAAAAAAGATCATACAGCAGGTCCAAAGAGAACTCTACAGCATCCTGGCCACCAGCTGCAGGCCGAACAAGATAAGGGATCCCGAACCAGTTCTACGGTGTAGCAGTCTTCGGCGACGTCTTCGGCGAAAAATATTGAGCATAATCCCAGGGTAGGCCTGTCAAGCGAGCAAGCTCCATATCGTTGAACGCGAACAAGTTCAACGAAGGGACCCAGTCAATCAAGGTAGCTCCAAGCATCATCCAATCAATATCAACTCTGGCCATATGGATCAGACCGCCGAAGCTATAAGACTCCAAATCTCGAATCTCATAAACTGACAAGCTGTCAAGCCAAGCAAGCAGTCGTGGCGAGCAGGAAGAACGAGGAAGCAGCTGACAAGTCCTCACTGGTACCCCCTCCAGCACAAAAGGCCCAGAAATCGAAGACAGCTCATCAAGGATCGGAAGGTCAACGGGCGAAGGAGAAGGAAAAGCTGGAACCTCTGCAGACTCGACAGCCCCTGACCTACCCTCAGTGATGGCTATGTCGGATATAGTCGCATCGCTGTCTGAAATTGTCATAATCTCAGCCTCATGAGAAGACTCGCCCACCTCATGAACAGAGCGCGCAAATGACCGATGACCAAGGGAAGGACAATGCTCCCCATCAAAAGGACTGTCAGTGAAGATCACACCGCACATCGTGACATCCTGGCTAATCTGACCGTCGAAGAATACATCTGAACCATAAAAAAGGGTCCCGGCAGCCCCGATCGAAGAATCAACGGTCAGATCTGGACCTGCGGCCCCCTCCAACAGGAAATCATGAATCCAATCATCATCCTGGCCGATCAAAGGGATCATCGAGGCATCCACTACCGTCCATCATCAGGGGAACATCATCAATGATCACATCAAGTCCACCCAAAGAAGTATACCGCACATCCTGGCCCTCATCCAGAGCATCCAAACCGTCAAAAATACCATCTGAACCATCTATCCCATCCAAGCATGAGATTAGCCCATCTATGTCCCTCATGGTCCCATCATCACCATCCATCACATCATCCATGGGGCCCACACTCAAGGGATGCATAGCTTCACCCATGTCCCATCTTATCATCCTATCCATACCATCCATTTCTCCCACAATCAAAGGCCTACCCAAATCTGGAATTACAGCCATTCCACCATTAATAGAGCCATTCAAAGCTCTCCCAACAACCACCCCTAATTCATCATCAATACCCCTATTCAATGCTCCATCCCCACCATCAATCAAAGGCACCTCACCATCTTTAAAGCCTTCATCAATTGCTGCAACATGGGACCCACCAATCTCTCCCACAGTGGCCCCCAAGCCATCATCAATGGCTGCCCAAGAAAGGATCAATAAAGAAAAAGACAAAAAGAGAAGGAAAGAAGGGACAAAAAGAATATTCATGGCTGCAATCGAACCCGGACGTGCAGGGAATGAGGAAACAGGGACAGTGGACAGAGGAGAGTGTCCGAACCAGAGCCAGCTCAGGCCGCTCAAGAGGCGAGCCTTGGGCGGCCTGCCCTGGGCCGCCCGTACGGACGCGGTTCCTCTCTCTCCGCAGGATTGGCTCCAGGGTTCTTGGTAGGTGAGGCTGACAGTCCACGTCAGCAGATGGCGCTCCATGGGCCGCCCAAGGCTCCGGTCCACTCCCGATTTCGATTGAGGTTGATCAAGATCATATAAAAGGTGCCCCACCGGTCCAATTACGGAGCAATGCGGCCAGAGCATGACTGATCAAGTCAAAGAGAAGGAAAGGTGATCAAGTGGGGGCCACAAGCAATCCAAGCCATTCAAAGATCAGATCATCATGATCTAAACCATTGAGGGACCTACATGAGCCACCAAACAACAAGATCAAAGGGCTGATCATCAAAAGAAGGGCCAGAATCCAAGATCTAATCATCAAGTGGGCCCACAAAGCCAAATCAAGCGATCTGAGACGTTCAAGCCATCATCCACACCATGAGAAGCCTTCTTAGCCTCACAAGTCATCAAAAGAGGTGCCCCAAAGTAAAGCCAAGGTCTTAAGTGGGCCCACAGGGCCGAATCTATCAATCTGAACTATTCAAGGGCTAGATCATCAGGATCCAAACCATTGGAAAGCTTACACAAGTCATGGAGCAACAAGATCAAAGGTTCGATCATAAAAAAGAAGGGCCAAAATTCAAGATCTAATCATCAAGTGGGCCCACAAGGCCTAAACAAGCAATCCGGACCGTCCAAGTCATCATCCATGCAGCTAAGCAGTCTCAAATCATGAAGGAACAAGTCAGAAGTCAGAGCATCCAAACATCATCAAAGAATTCGAGACAAGTAAAAAATTATATATTCATTCAAAAGAGTTTGATACAAAAAAGGATGAAAATAAAAAAAAATACAAGGCCATATAAAGCAGAGCACCCGAGCAGGCTACAAGTCGCCGACATAATCATCATCGTCCCTCCTCGTGTCCCGCTCCCGACGATAAAGATCCATCAAAAGAGCAGTCACCGAACCTCCAGCATACCTGCGACGGCCACCTGGAACATAAAGCGAAGGAAGCAGAGGCCCCTGGCCGAACAGCAGATACCACTCATCATAATCACGATCCGGGATCGTGAAGTGAAATCCGGGCTGACCCACGAGAGCCTCAACTCTCTCATCAACCAGCATCCGAGCAGCTGGAGGAGGTGCAGAACAAGGGACCCGAGCCACCCCAGTGACTTGCCGAAGCAGCCTCTCCCCCAGGTACCACTGAAAAGATTCAGCGTCCGAAAGCATGATACGGAGACATGAAGCATCATATGCCTCCACGCGCTGGGGGGTGTAATAGAGAGGGAAACTGGCATACGGCATCCGAGCGAGCTGCAGCAAATGAAGTCACCATGATCAGTTACAGTACGGCCCGAGGGCAAAAGACAAGCAAGATACTTACATCCTCGATAGTCAGCCCGTCTATGTCAGCACGCCAATTGTCCCCGGGAACTCGAGAGTTCCGCTGACGGTTCTGTTGGTGCCAGTACATGTGGCGATACTGAGAGGGCTTAACATCAGCCCTCATCCTCGGCGCGAGATGGGGAAAATGGTCATAAAAGCAAGTCTGGACAAAAGCACATCTAATGATCAGAGAAAGAAAGAAGGCGAAAGCCCTTCAAGGAAGTGGAAAGAAGAAATACCTCAACAACAGGCCAGAAACCTGTGAAGGACCGGCTATGCCGACAGGTCTTGTCCAGACGTTGAAAGATACGGGTCAAGATAGCCCCATTCCAGTTATAGGGGTGATGAAGATCCTCGACTAAACGAAGAAATTTGGGATCAACTCTCTCATTCGCATGACAGAAAAGAAAGGATCCAAAAGCATAGGTGATCATGGCCCGCGCTTTGTGGAGGGCCTCTCGCTCAGTGGTGGGGATGACGGAGGCAAAACTGTTGTAGAACCATCGCATCTTCACTTGATGGCCTTGGAATTCGCCCTCGGATGGGACGTCACCGACAAGCCGTAACCAGTCAGTGGAAGTGAGAGGAGCCAGAGAGCTGACTTGAGGAACAATTGTTCCATGAAATGGGAAGCCTATCTGCATATAAATGTCTAAGGGGGTTATCCCCCATTCTCCACAAGGGAGCTGAAAGGTGTGAGTCTCATCCCGCCACCTCTCGCAAAGGGCCGCAAGCATAATGCGGTTAGCATCATTATTGTGGAAACGTAGGGTGAGGAGGCCAGCAAAAGGAGTACCATCCAGTACCCGTTCAAGTAAGGGCTGTGGATCCTTCATCCAGTCATCCCAGCGATCCCTGGTACCTCAACTCTTGATTGCGGGAAGAGGTTGATGCTCCATAGCTAAGGAACACATGTGGTCCCCTCGGCGGACGATGAAGGCGGGATCATCTTCGTCAATTACTCGGTGACCTCTGGTACCATCCGCCATTGAATCCTACAGGCTCGACAAGGTAAGTCCCTATACCTTTACCCATTAAAATCCAAATTATCATCCAAGAAACCCATGGGATTGGACTCACATTCAAATGCAAAATCTAAAGTCCAACTCCATGTGTCACTTAGGATATGTGTTGGGCCCATTGGAAAAAGTAAGGCCCACCTTAAAGAAGGTTGCATGGCATGCCTTAGGCAAGGAAAAGTCCATCATCCAAGGACACATTTTGGACAACACATACACTCAAGTGCCATGAGATCATCAAAGGATTTTAATTCACATGAAGCCCCTCTTCAAAGTCTATATGTGGCCAAGGATTGATCCACTTTCATGCCAAGGCCATGTTTCTCACTTAAGATGTTTCCATCTTTTTACACATGTACATGGACAAGTGGGGGATAGAAAGGAATCGGGCCCCCAAGAGCAACCCAAATGCCTCATCTCAATGGATTGAAGAGAGCACATAGTCCACTTTGAAGAATATGAGGACCCATTCATGGGTTAACCATGGGCAACCTTATGTGCCTCATCTTGATGAAAATTTTGACCATGAGAATACAACATGGCAGTCTACTCACAAACATATGAGTCAAAGAATCTAGGGGTAGAAAGTTGATGCACATAGCCCATATGAAGAATCAAAGTTGAAAATGCCCATGAAAAGGCAAGTTTGGGCAACTTATGTGCACCAACTTTTTCACCAAAAGGGAGACCATTTGAGCACAAAAGAGCATGGCTTGATGAGTCGCCCAACCATCATAAATGGCTAAAAATGATACACATAGCCCACTTAGAGATCAAAATCCAAAGCATGGGTCAAAATTGGGCAACTTATGGGTATCATTCTTTCCCACAAATTGAAAGAAGAAATCACTCATACTTGAGAATGATGGTGGATGACCCATCAAGTCCCAAAGAAAAGATCAAGGAGCTATGGTTGTATGGATAGCTCACTTGAGGATCATCCATGTGAGATTGATAACATTAGAGGGAAACTCTTGAGAACCACATTCATACCACAAAGAAAACCATTTGAACTTAGTGAGATTGTGGGAACAACTCACTCATGGGACTTGTAGATGGTCAAGTCCTCCATCCATCAAAGAGAAAAAAAAAGCATAAAAGAAAAATCCTACATGAACAAAGTGTAGTGGGGCACACACGGTGCACAAGTTTCAATGAAGGCCCAAAAGCCCATCCATATGAAGAAATTCTAAGGAACCCACCACACTTTGTACAAGGATGTACATCATAATCAAGAAATGATGGAAGAGTTGGGCCACTTGTCCATAAAGGCCCAACTAGGAAAACTAGCCCACTTGAGATCCAAAATGAAGAATGGGCTAGTCATCTTGGTCCATACACATGTGAAGAAAGATGGGGCCACCCAAAATGAGCCCCATGAGCTCAAAACTTGAGATGGGCCCTACCATGCCCATGGGCCCAAACCTTGAAAAGAAAATGGAAAAGAAAGGAAGAGCATTAAGGAAATGACAAGGGCAAGAAAGCATGAGGGAGCCCAAAATGAAGCATTGGGCCCATCAAATACACCAAGGGCCATGACTTCACTTTGAGCCCATTTGATACATGTGAAGAGAAGCCCAAATCCCATGAAAAAGATAGAGTATTTTGCCATGAACACTTGATGACATGGCAAAATCACTCTTTACATGCACATGGAGGGAGTGTGAAAAAGGAAAAAATGATGAAGTAGAGAGCTTGCAATGTCCTTCTCCATGCACCACCTTTGAAAGAAACTTGAGATCTAGAAAAAGGTCAAGAATACTTGGGCCCACCTTCACACCTCTTGGAATAGCTACATGAAGAAAAGAAAAGAGCCATGAGAAGAGATAATGAAGAAGGAAAAAGACAAGAAAAGAAAAGGAAGTAGTCCATACCTTTACTACTTACCAAAGAAGGACCACCTTGCTGTCCCAAGACTTCTCTAAGGCCCACCACTTGAGAAGAGCAAAGGACCACCAAAGAAGAGAGAGAAAACTTGAAAAAAGATAGAGTATGAGAGAGAGAAGAGAGACATTGCACGTTTGAGGGGGTAAGGGTGCCCCATGTTATATAGAAAAGGGGAGGGCACCCTTTTACCCAGCCCACTGAAGAGACCAGAAGGCAGAGACCGGTCGGGCGGCCCATGGGAGGCCGTCCTAGCCCCTACCTAGGTGAAACGACCTCTCACCCCCTCTCCTTGGGAAGAACTCCTCCTTGGGAAGGGTGGTTGCAAGTGAATCTTGTACCTCCATGTAAGAATGAAGTGATGGGAGAGAATGGTGAGAAAAATGAAGAAATCTCACCAAAATCTCATCTCATGAGAAATGGGTGAGAAATTGGGTTGATGATGTGGAAAAGTTCCATGAATTTTCAAAGAAAAGAAAGAAGAATTTGACTTGGTCAAACAATGATCTCAACCATCCAAAGGCATGACCAGATGATCCAAACCATTCCAAGAAGAATCCCAAGAATCTCCGCCCTTGATTACTGTTTACTTGTACAGTTTCTGGTCCGAAGACCTTAAACTACGTCGGGATTAACATCCCGAGGGACTTTCAATAAAAGCCGACATCGGTTTGGATCGAATCAAGACCTGACGATCTCGAACATTTTCAGAAAACCAAAAAAATATATACATCACATGTACAGTTTCTGGTCCGAAGACCTAAAACTACGTCGGGATCGAGATCCCGAGGGATTTTTAATAAAAACCAGCATCGATCCCAGCCCTTCAGGCTAAGATCTGATGATCTGGATCATTTCGAATATATATATATATATATATATATATATATATATATATATATATATATATATCTGCCCCTTTTTGTACAGTTTCATGGTCCGAAGACCTTAAACTACACTAGGATTAGTTTCTCGGGGGACCTTTCTCGCTTTCAACAAAAACCGGCATCGATCCCAGCCATTCGAGCCAGGATCTGATGACCCGGATCATTTCCAAAATACCAAAAAAAAAAAAAAAATTCTAAGCTTTCCATAAAAACCAGTGTCAATCTCGATTACTCGAGTTGAAGTCTGGAACTTTTTCAAAACAACAAAAAAAAAATATATGCAATATTAAACAAAAAAGTTTTCACCACCAGTTTCAACCCACCAATTTATCCCCAGCGGTCCGAAGACCTAAAACTACACTGGGATTAACTTCTCGAGGGCTTTCTTTCCTAACCTGTTCCAGACATGGCTGACACTTGATCGTACGGGTGTTTGAAATCTTTTAAACAGGTAAGGGCTGAGGCGGGCAGAACTCCGCAATCCTGTTCGTGTTGAACGCACCGTGATAGACAACCTTGATTTGGAAGTCGCTGTTGAAGCTGACGGATGTTCCCTGTTCCTAAAACTCATGAAGGGGATTAAGGCTGTTGGGAGGTGAAGCTCACCCTCACGGAATTGTGAGCAACATAAGACCCCAAACTGGATTGACTAAGGGAAATGTGAGGATGTGGCTCATCTTGTGGTCGAAAGAGTCCGTCGGACGATACGTGGTCTATGTGCATTGCACATGAGGAACAGGCAACTTTGTGGGTGTGTTGACTGAAAACCCTCAAAATCCCCTCATCCGAAGATGTAAAACTACGGACACTTAACTGTGTGAGACTCGTCTTGCTCGCTGACGTAAAATGGATCGGGTGCCTTACCAGCAGTAGAAGCTGGAAGTGGATGAAAATTCCACACTTTTCCTGTATTTCAGAAAAATCACCAAAATATAAAAACATTGCAAAATATTTTCAAAAATCACAAAAAATATTTCCTTTACTTTCAATCAAAATATTGTCAAAAATCACAAAAATATTTCCTTTACTTTCAATCAAAATATTGTCAAAAATCACAAAAATATTTCCCTTGCTTTCAATCAAAATATTGTCAAAAATCACAAAAATATTTCTCTTGCTTTCATTAGAAAATATTTCGAAAATCACAAAAAATATTTCCTGTATTTTCAATAACCGATCTCTATCCTGACCACTCAGTTGAAGACTCGGACCACATATTTACAAAAAAATCACAAAAATTAGCATCTCCAGTACTACAATTCAGGAGTCTTGAACTCCGCTCACTTCACAGTATGGGATGACGGATCCAATCGCCCGCAAATTGGAATCTTGACCAAAACAGGCAACCAAACACCATCTCAATCACATGTATGCCCAGAAGAACATCTTGAAGTCGAATGATATCCTCGTACATTCTCATTAGCAAAGAAACAGCATCTTGGGACGATGGACCTGATCGACCACGGGTCGAGATCTTGACCAACCCGCTGTCCAAACCTCCGTATCAAAAAGAAAAATCCCCAAGGGAGCACAACCCTGCAAGCAATAAGCTCAAAATTCTCTACACCCATAGCAAAAGTAAAATCATCAAACGAAAAGAGAATGAGCCAAACCATGCATTCATCATGCATCTCCATACATCAGCATCCATCGCATCAATCATCATGTTTACCTGCTTTCAAAATAAAAGTCGGTTAGCTAAAGACTCCACAGGCATCCCTAGTGGAGGCACATGCAAACCAGATTTCCATTTCAAAAAGACAAAAAAATATTTCTATTTGCAAATAAAAACCCCACGGAGTATCACTCCCCAGAGTGGGTGCCTTTTCAAAAATTCAAAAATATTTTCCAGTAGAGCGTTCTGCCTTCAAAACACCAGGAGATCTTCCATATCTCTGGGTAGGAGCCAACGCAAAAATCAAATAAGATCCGATGTCTCGAGGTTTTTCCCGGAGACCATTGGATCCAATGCACTCAAAGTACGGTCGAACTGAACTCCAGTGTCAGTGCGGTCGTACCACATGCCAAGATACAAAAAGATGAAAGCCAAAAGGCTCGGTCACAGAAACCATTTGAACAGGTGGAAACGATGAATTGTAACCCAAGTATCAAAATCAGCAGATTGGGTGGAAAGAGTTCACCCGCACATACCTAGGCAGTGGATGCCTGAAGTACCTTGACTGAGTCCAAGTCGGCGTAGTAGAATCCCGTAAGACTATCTGACGCAGGGCGTCTAACCACTTTGACAGTTAAGCGAAACAAGTACTCCTGGAGTGATCTGGGAAAACATCAAACATCACACAATCAGTCTCAGGGTCAGTATCCTCGTAAGACTAACGGACGCAGAGGCTCTGCTGTACCTTTCCGATGTTAGTACCGATCGGGAATGGAAGGGTTGCGATTGGGTACCCAGGTTGCAGCGCATGCAGGGACAATCGCAACGTTTTCTCCAAACTCTCGCGGTATGTGCGAGTTATCAATTTTCAGACAATCAACTGACTCAGATACAAATGACAACAAAGATTCCAGACCACAATCAAGGAAAGAATGAATTGCAAACCAAGCATTGAAGCCAGCAGATCGAGTGGAAAAAGCCCACCCGCACATACCTAGGCGTGGATGCCTGAAGTACCTTGACTGAGTCCAAGTCGGCGTAGTAGAATCCCGTAAGACTACCTAGACTCCTGGAGTGATCTGGAAAAACATCAAACATCATACAATCAGTCTCAGGGTCAGCATCCTCGTAAGACTGTCGACGCAGAGGCTCCGCTGTACCTTTCCGATGTAAGTACCGATCGGGAATGGAAGGGTTGCGATTGGGTACCCAGGTTGCAGCAAACTGCAGGGACAATCGCAACGTTTTCTCCAAACTCCCGCTGGTATGTGTGAGTGATCGAGTTCTAGACGATCAACTGGCACAGATGCAAAAGCAAGCAAAGATTTCAGAACATGACCTATGAATGACCGGGTCAGAAGTGGGGTGTCCACTCGCTTTGGCATTCGGTTGCATGCAACCTCTGCCAAAGAGGGGCATCTGTAGACACCCCACCTTCGGCTACACTGTTGGTAGAGATAGCTGGTTGAATGGAGGACCATACCCCCAAATCCCAAGTCCAAACTCAGCCAAACTCACCCTTGTCAGCCCCATTCCATAGCCCAGTTCAAGCCTGAACCCAGTCAACCCAGTCCTAAACATCACCCTGAAAAATCCCCCATAAAAAAGGCCAGTCAAAAAAATCCTAAAAAAGTCAAACTCACTGAGTCAACCCGCTGAGTTAACCCTGCTGAGTTCAACCCGTCGAGTCAACCCGTCGAGTCAAAACACCGAGTCAACCCGTCGAGTCAACCCGTCGAGTCAAACCACCGAGTCGACCCACTGAGTCAACTCACTGAGTCGACCAGCGAGTCCAACAGCAGCCCCGAGGGAGCGACCGTACTCGCTGGAAACCGAGGAGCGGCCGTACGGGCGGCCCATGGCAGGCCGCTCGGACAAAATTACGAGAGCTGCCACTCTCCTCTGCTATAAATACCCCCCTCCCCTTCTCATTTCAACATCCCTTCAAGTCCATTTTCAGCCCGAGAGCTCTGAGTCCACATCTCTACCCCTTAGTCCATTTTTCCACCAAGGAGAGCCCGAGTGAGGAGAGCCTAGCCCTGGTCCAGCCCAGCCTGACCACTGGTCCAAGCCTCCCAAGCCATCCAAGTCTTGATCCAGCCACTCGAAGCCAACCCTTGCGACACCTCCGTCCATCCAGCTATTATTTTTCCAGCATCATCTCATTTGCATCTAGCATAAGTGCAACATTTACTTTCCTTCCAACCCCCCTGCTTCACTGCAAGCACCTCGATTATTCGAGCACACTGCATATGTCTTTAAATTAAGCACCTGTCAGTTCGAACGTATGCTCTGGGCTTGCCCGTTGTTGGAACCTGCCCATCAGAAACTCTTACTGTTCAGACCTGCATTCACGCTTCACCATAAAACACCTTGATCATTCAAGCACACTGCATACGTCTTACATTAAGCACCTGTCAGTTCGAGCGTACGCTCTGGGCTTGCCCGTTGTTGGAACCTGCCCATCAGAAACTCTTACTGTTCAGACCCGCATTCATGCATCATGTCATCCATGAGAATGTACGAGGATTAAACTAGACTTTCAAGTATTCGATCGATTCTGCGAAGTAGAGACCGTACTTCGGTACGAGCAGTGTGTGGGGTGCTTAACCTCTTCCCACCCTGTAACCGTGATCCCTTACCTTGAATCTTTGGCCGCAGATCAACAGGAGTCATTTTAGAGGAAGGAATCTTCGGATTTCCTTCTCTAACGTTTCTACAGGGTCTAGCCGACTGTAGATTCGAAGTAACTGGCTAGTGGCGACTCTGGTCTTATATAAACTCACTTAAACATATCCAGCTTAACACGACAACCAAACGAAGCCCTCGAGAACGAGGCAAGCTAGTGGCACAAACGGCGATTTCGCACTCACGCATCCTCATCTCCTTCTTTTCCGAAAGGAAAGGGAAAGGGAGAACGACGTCGTGTGGGAGCGCGGAAAAATCGGCGAGGGTCCACAGGGACCCACACCTCTTCCATTCAACTTTCGAATCAAGCTACTGAAAACAATGAAGAAAGAGAGAGAAGAAAAAGGGAAAAATGGCCTTTCTCGCCCATGGAACCCACCTAGGGAATCATCCCATGCACATGTTCTAACCCACCCCTCATGTTCCGTGGGGCCCACTGGATAGTCTCGGAGGATCAGATCCAAGCCGTCCACGTGAAATATGTTATAATTTTAGGCCATCGGATGAAATTTGCAGGGAGGACTCATCGTGGATGGACCACATCGGTGGAAACAATCCGAATTAACACACGGTTGTGGACATAGACAAGTCCAAAAAAATTTGAATATGGCCCTCGAGTGGGTTCGTGGCTGTCTGAATAAAGTGAAACAGGTTAGATCGGCCAAGGGGTCGCCCCAAATGTTGATTTGGTGGGGCCCACGCCCGATGCGCATAAGGACCCCTCAACTTCCGTTCTCTGCTGTTGCTATACAAGTGAGCGGCTTTGCAAAGGGGCATTTTCGTTTAGGAAAAAATGCAAACAGTGCCCATAAGGGTAGAAAAAAAAGCTTTTGACAAAGGGGATAACAACATAATGATGTCACTAATCAAGGGCTTTATCAACTAGTATCTCGGCCTATGTGGAGTCCACAAAGGTGTCCATGACTAATCCACCCACTTTGTCTGTTTTTAAAGATCACAAGAGGACAATATCCTAAAAATTAGGAAGATCCTAAATTCAAGAGGGCCTTACCAATGAAACAATGGGAACAGAAACATCCACCGTTGTAACCTTCTTGGAGTCCAAACCATTCACAGAGTTACTACCACTTAGATAAACGGTAGGAACAAATATCATCCCGATACAAAACTTTCATCATCCGCAGGCGTTCAATCTCCATTGTTTCGTGTGGTATGGCCCACAAGAGTTTGGGATCTTTTTGATTTCTAGAATCATGTTCTATTGTGGTCTTTCAAAACAGATGGTCGGAGTGAATTTTTCACCGACATCTCTTCGCCTCGAATACAAGATTATCTTTGTGCCCGGGGTCACAGGCAATCCGCTTCCATAAGTAACACGTTAAAACTTCATTGTTAAAGGTATTTGCATCTTTTCATGGTACAAAAACCTCCCCAAATCTTAAAAAGAGCATGAAAAATAGAGCTGGACTTTTATGAGTCGGTGTAGATATAGATTACACCCGGATCCATAGTTCAAATGGCAGATTGAGTGAAGATAACCTCGTTTCAACCCTAAGGTCTTGGTATCAATTCTCAAGTGGGTGTTGTAACGACCCGAGATTTTCGACTCTCGTGTATAACACGACGGCCGAATTCCCAAGTAAATCATGGACTAATTGATTTATTAAATAATGAAATATAGCATTCAAACACAATGGCGGAAACAATTATCATATTATTCTATTAAACTTATTACGTCATCATCAATGTTTAAATAAAGGAACCAACCAATATCCATACTGATTAATTAAAATACAAAATCATGTCTTCTCTTGAAGACTTATTACAATTCCATAAATGTATCAACTACTCAAAAGAAATATTTAATAAATGATAACACCAACTAAGTTTCTCTAACATTGTCATCCGCCATGTGATCGTACGAACCATCGAACTCTTTTCCTTGAAAATCGAGTTCATTACCTGGATATTCACCTGCATCATCTAAATTGTGTTTGGGATAGCGTTAAACGCTATCATAGTGGGAATATTTCCTCCAAGACTATCAAGAATAATAATAACGATACAGAGTAAACGCAAGCAGGATATTATTATTTAATCAAATCAAAACAACCAACTAAAAATCTTTGTTAATGCGATGCATGGAATGCATGCTCTAGCTAAGGCACCCTGGCTAGAATCACAATCCATGAAGTGGGAGACTCCCTATTACGACTTCATGCTAGCCACTAGTCACCAGAGGTTCTTGGGACGCATAAGCCCATAGTTTTGCCCGACCACGTGAGAAACGGGACGCTCATAGCCCAAATCTACACGTGACAGTGTATGGGAGAAGTAGGACGCTCTAGCTTATTCTCAATTCCGTACACCCACATGGAGCCAAGTGAATGCATGACTTTAATTTCACCTTTATTTAAGTGTTTTCGCATACAACCGATTTAAATAAAACTCAATGGTCACTATGGGGAGTCGCAAGCAACCCAGCATAGGCCGACAGCACGGGATTAGTGTCCATAGTACCAACCCCGGCTCATGAGAATTTGTATACCATTAGTATCCACTCATTGTCCCGTTTTATGATTTCATCATGTCCCAAAAAGCTAATGTTGTACATCATGACCAAATTCATTAAAATACTCATGTAATGTAAATGGATCAAATCAAGCATCATGTACATGTAAGGATCCATTAACAAACAATCACTTCATTCTCTCAGTTAAGTCAAGATATATTCTTCCATCATGGACACCTCTCACGGGTTCCATCTCTCTACATCAAATAATTTTACCAACTTAGGGACAAAGAGTATACAATAATGGGATGTCCATATGATGATCTTATACACATATTTCATATCACAATATGAAAACCAATGTTATTTGTAAAACATAGATTAAGGAAATAAGGGCATAGATTTTACAAAGATAGATAACACAAATACACATGCTTCTTAGTAAAAAATCTAAACAAGGAATCACATCATCATATAATGATATTCATTACAAATCCCACATTAAACTTCATGTTATATGGATAAGCAATTCAAAACGAAATAACTTCACATGTCACAAAAGAAACTTATGATAATCGTAATATTATTAATGAAAGGCTTGAAGGAAAATCCTCACCTTAGGATGGACTTAGAAGAAGAGGGTTGTAGAAGATCCTAGCCGCTGGAAAAATATGATAAAGAACTCTCTTCTTCTTCTTCTCCTTCTTCTCTCTCTCTCTCTCTCTCTCTCTCTCTCTCTCTAGGGCATGGAGGCTAGGGTTAGGAGAAGGATTTGGAGGTACGTAGTAGAAATATGGAGAGGGATGTGCACGCGAGGTCTTGTGTAACAACCTCTTGAGGTGAGTTTCTCAAATCTCAATATTTGGGTGATCTATGATCAATTCCAATCCGTTCATCTTATCAAGCTCGAAGAGTAGAGTCAGAAAACGTAAATTTCTTGATGATCCACATTCTAGATTGGCCGATCCTTCAAAATGGCCTGACGGGTGCTAAAATGGACTTGATCTCAATTAACAGTCTACGTTTGATGATCAGGGCCTAAATTTTGAAAAAAATATATGGTTATGATAGGCAAACAATTGTACAAAGTTTAGTGGTTGATTGATGGTGAGAAATGCCTAGATTTGAAATTTCAACTTTTGGCGGAAAAGGAAGGGGCTGGCTTTGTGGTTCAACGGTGTAGGATTATAGATCGGGGTCCAAACTTTGTGTAAACTCGTAGTCATATGAGTATAATAAGTGGTCCAAATTTGAGAAGCGATTGATGGTGAGAAGTGGGTAAATTGAAAGGTTCAGATTTAAAAAGAGTTGGTAACTCATTAATTTCTAAAACGGGATAACTTCGCGCATAAGAAAGATGCTTATCAAGGTGGGGCACTCAAATCACACTATTGGTCCATGATAAAGACGATCCAAGTCACTCATATGAAGAGAAATATTCGACTACGGCTAACCATCTACTTTCCTCACTCGATGGATATGAAAATCAAGGGTTAAGGGGCTGATTTGACAATCGAACCATTTCTACCATGATTTAAGGGCTGAAATTTGATGTGTATGGTTAATATGTGCCCAAAAGCTCAAATCTAGGATTTTGCGTGAAAGTGATCGTCAAAAACTATAATACTTAAAAATGGCATCTTAACTTAAGTTTAACTAATGGCATTTTCGTAATTATCTAAAAAGTACGTGATTTTTGAAATCTGATCTTTCTACAATGTTTATGGGATCATTTTAAGCAACTTTTGTAAAGGGTCCCCTATCGGATCTCCTATGGATGTCCCGCTATTTGCAAATCAACGGTAAATGTACGATAATTAATAAAAAATAAATTAAAAATGAATTTTTAAAAAATTTCAAATAAATCTCGAAAATCTCGGGCGTTACAGGTGTGGGCTAACATTGTGGTGTGTCTAACAGTGGTGTACTAAACCTCAAAAAATAGTAAATAATAAATAATGTATTGAGTTGAGTTGGGTCAAGTCTCTGAGTTTACCCGGCCCAAGTGAACATTGAATCTAGTTGAGTTTTTTTGGATTTTAAACAACTTTTCATGAAATTTGGTCCAACCAAACATGCCCTAGCTACTTTATTTTTTAGGCTCAATAATTTTGGTTTTACATTCCAAGTTGCTATTGTAGGAGTGGCTATGGAATTCATCTGGGAGACTGCCAAGAATGCAGTAGTAGCTATGGAATTCATCTGGGAGACTGCCAAGAATGCGGGAGTGGTCATGGTATTCATCTGGGATACTGCCAAGAATGCAGGAGTGGCTATGGAATTCATTTGGGAGACAGCCAAGAATGCAGGAGTGGCTATGGAATTCATTTGGGAGACAGCCAAGAATGCAGGAGTGGCTATGGAATTCATCTGGGAGATTGCCAAGAGTGCAGGAGTGGCTGTAGAGACTGCCAAGAACGCATGGGCTCAATTCAATTACTATAGAAGGCTCAAAGAGAGCCTTGGTGTTCTGAAAACTGAAATGCGAGAATTGCGTGGGCGGGAGTCTGACGTAAAGAATGAACTGAAGACGGCAGAGGTAGTGCATGGAAAGAAGCCAAAAGGAGAAGTGACTTTATGGCTGGAAAATGTGGAAAAGATTACAAGCGAAGTGATTAAGATAGAAGATGATTTTAAAGTAGGGAGATATTTCTCCCTCTCGCTGGTAGCATTGGGAAAGCTTGTCATAAAGAAGACTGAAGAGGTGTTGAACCTCAAGGAGAGAGGCCAATTTTCAGAAGGGTTACTTGCTGATCTATTACCTGAAAGTGAAAGCATGCCCATGATGAAACTCGTGGGTAGAATGACAGCCCAAAGAAATTTGGAACAGATTTGGGAGTCTTTAATGGATCATGATGTCAGAACTATTGGTGTCTATGGCATGGGGGGAGTGGGCAAGACCACCATCATGACCCACATTTATAACAAAATAAAGAGCTTCAAAAGATTTGGCATTGCTATATGGGTGACCGTGTGTAATGATTTGAATATTGAGAGAATGCAAAATGGTATTGCACAAGCAATAAGATTGGAATTTTCTGATAAAGATGATGAAATGAGAAGGTCGATGAAATTGTATGAGGGTTTGAAGCGTAGGGAGAAGTTTGTTATCATCTTTGATGATGTGTGGAAACCGTTTTCATTGGAAAAGGTAGGGATTCCTGAGGGAAATGCATTCAAAATAGTATTCACTACACGATCAAAAAATGTTTGCCGAGGCATGAAGTGTCAAAAAAAGTTTGAAGTGCAGGTTCTTTCAAGAGAAGAAGCATGGGAATTGTTCCAGGAAAGGCTTGGGGCTGATGTGGTGCTTCCTCCAGAAGTAGAACCGACTGCAAAGCTTGTAACTGAAGAATGTGGTGGTCTGCCGCTTGGAATTATCACAGTAGCAAGAGCAATGAGAGAAAAGGGTGACATTAGAGAATGGAGAAATGCATTGGACGAGTTAAAATGCTCAATGACAGAGATTGAAGGCATGGATGATGAAGTTTTTCCAATTTTGAAATTTAGTTACGATCGACTAAAATCTGAGAGGATTCAATCTTGTTTCTTGTATTGTGCTTTGTACCCAGAGGACCATGCATTCTATGATGAAGAGCTGATAGGTTATTGGATGGCAGAAGGATTGATAGATGATATGGGAGACAGGGAAAAGGAACTCGACAAAGGGCATACTATATTGAATGGACTGATAGATGTTTGTATGTTGGTAAGGAGGTTTGATGATTGTGTAGTAATGCATGATTTAATAAGAGACTTGGCCATCAGCATCACAAGGAAGAGCCCTCGGTTTGTGATCAAGGTTGGGACTGGAATAAGGGGATCAAATGGTGTAGAAGAATTTACTGCAGAGGTTGACAGAATCTCATTAATGAGAAATGAAATTAAAATGCTTTCAGGCCAACCCAATTGCCCAAAACTCTCGACATTGTTGTTGCAACGTAACCCTTCGTTACGCAACATTTCTCATTGGTTCTTCGATCGCATGAATAACCTAAGAGTTCTCAACCTCTCTTACACTAGTATTGAGTATGTTCCGGTATCAGTTTCCAACTTGGAGAACCTGTATGTACTCTTATTAAATAATTGTTGGAGGTTAAGTGAGGTACCATCCTTAGCAAAGCTCAAGCGTCTAAGGATTTTGAACCTCTCTAATACTAGCATCAAAGAACTGCCAGATGGGATGGAATGTTTGGTTAACCTCAAAGAACTTTATGTTGGATCTGAAGAGTGGGTTGATTTCGATAGGTATGTCAGATCTGGGCATTGGAAATGCTTGAAACTCTTCGATCTCAGTTCAAAGTCAGGATATCTCACCTTAGAGACAAATAGGTTGATTGCTGTTGGTTGTAATTTCATTGAGGAAGAGAGATTCTCAGTGCCTTCCGATAATATTGTTGAGTTGATTATGAATGAATGTGAGCTTCCAAGCTTACGCGGCCTGTCTCGCTTGCAACACTTGCAAAAATGTAAGATCTCGTTCTGTAGCATGAAGTGGTTGTTGCCGATAGGAGACAACACCACCATGACATCTTTACCATCAATGACACCACCTGGCTCATTTGCGTTCCTCAGACACCTAACTGTCTACAGATGCCAAGTATTGGAGAATCTCATGTCACTTGAATTGTTTCAGCACCTTCGATGCCTCGAAAGAATCGATATTGAAGGATGCTGTGAGATGGAGGAGGTGATACAAGGAGAAGCAGCTATGGTTGAAGAAGGTGATAACAATAAAAATAACAATTCCATCACGCTCCCAAAGTTGAGGGAGTTGTATTTGATCAATTTAGGGAAATTGAAAAGCGTTTGTAAGCGGGTAATCATTTGCCCTTCCCTGATTGAGATTACTATAGTGGGTTGTTCTCAGTTGCAGAAGCTCCCGCTTTCCTTAGGCAACTCCACATCAGTTGTGGATGGAACAATCGAAGGAAGCAAAGAGTGGTTGGATGCGTTGGGGTGGGATGATCCCAACACCAAAACACTCCTCCTACCTCTTTTTCAAGAAGCAGAAGCAAAAGAAGAAGAAGATGGAGATGAAGATGAAGCAGAAAAAGCAGCAGCAGCAGCATCAGCAGCAGCAGCAGGAGGAGGAGGACGTGGAATCAAAAGAAAAGCAGAGCAAGAACTACAACAGGTTGCTTCGCCGTAAAGGCAGCCACTCTCGCCTTACTGGTATGGAGTCTGGCTATGTACGCCGTTTTTTTCTTTTTTTAATATCCATTTAATGTTTTATATTTCAAGTAATTATTGTTGAGAAATGTAATGTTAGTGAGAATAGCTTCTGTTCCTCTCTCTCTCTCTCTCTCTCTCATCTCCTCTTGTTCCAAATGTGCATTTGTTGGTTTAAAAGGGTCCAAGAGAAAAAGATTGAAAAAACCTACGGAAATTGGTTTTTACTTTCGTTCACCAAAACTCTTTAAATGTGTTTAGTTTTGTCCAATGTTGAAAAGTTGTTAGAAAAATTAAACGTTTATATTAAAACTCTTTACTAATCTTTTGAATTGTAAACAAGGGTATGTCATGGGGTATTATTTGATATGGTACTTTTGATTTTTTCTACATATGTTTCGTCTTGTACTTTTCCTTTATAAGATATCTCCTCTCCGTTGCAAAATTAATCAAAAAAAATTCTCTTGTTTTTCCTCCGTTCTTTTTGAGCAAATCAATTTGAGTATTCTTTAGTTTGTGTGGCTATGATCGAGAGTGTACCAAATCTAAGTTATTTATCTTCGAAGAGAGTTTTTGTATACCGAGGGTAGACTTGCTAGGACCTAGTGCATTAGGGATCATCTTCATATGCGGGCAAATCTGCCTTTAAAACAACGATTGATTGTAATATGCCTCAGCTCTCTAGATTCTTCTATTATTTTTTGTGGTTTATTATTTTTGAATTTTTTGCTGTATCTCTAAATATCATAACCAACAAAATTTTCCTCTTCTTTTGATTTGATGATTAGCATATTGATGCAATTATTGGAGCTTACCCATCTAAGAGGTTCAGTATCTTGGATTTATGCAGACCACAGTACCAATTCCAAATTCAGTGAGAGGCTGATACTGGTAGAGCATGGTTTGGGAGAGCACTGCTGAGCCCAAGCATGTACCACATCGCACAATCAGTCCGAGATCCAATCCACCCATTAGGAAGGCTATCCTAAGAATCAGGTTGATCCACTGATGAGGCATACAGCATTTTGCAAAAACAAATGTACAGCTCTAGATAAACTTGGTTGAAGTTTTCTAGCCCATCCACCTGTTTTCCATATTAGGGCCCACATGGTAAGTGGATCAGATTTTATTTTGGGAAAACCTGATGGATGGCTTGGACCTCACACCAACTTGGCATGCTGGCACATGTGTGATTTGTAAATGAGCTTTATTACACCTGGGCGTGTGGTTGGCGAAACTCAGGTTGGATGGCAGACATCTTCAAGGTCATTACTTACAAAGGGTACTTCTTCTGCTTGATGTGTGGGTAACATAGAGTAGGAAACCGAAGGATTCGCTGAAGGATTAGACATGCGGCCTGCTCGACATTGTGGAATGAAGAAGACTTTCCTCTCCAGATTTCACTTCTCATCGAAATCCAACCACAGGTGGACAAGCTTGCAGACTGAGGAGTCTGGGGTCCCTTTGTTTTATTTGAGATGATGAAATTTTGTTAAAATGGCAAGGAAATAATAAACATACATCAAGGACGATGGAATGAGTTCCCTACACACGAGATCTGAACACACCACTCTTAGCCAAGATTTTCATAGTTTGAAAACCAGGAAATTGCCCAGAACTCAGTCAATCATTAGGTCTAAGTTGGCTAGGTGAGTGCCGAATTGATTAGTAAGCGCTCAATTTCCACTGTTCCCTGTAGTGTTGTCCAGTTGAGCTTGGATCTACTTCAATTTTGGTCTCGTGGCCCCTGAAATGAGCTGGAAAACAATGTATGGATGGCATGGATAATGCCCATACATGACAGTTGGCTTATAGAGCCTTCACACCACAGTAAAAAGGGACGCGGATTGCGTCCTGCCCCTGCCTGTGGAGGGGCCCACCATGATGTATCTGTTTATCCACTCCGTCCATCCATTTTATAAGATCATTTTAAGGTATGACTCTGAAAAGTACGAATATCCAACGCTCAAGTGGGCTACACCAAATAGTGATCGGAACCTGGTGAAGTCATCACTACAGTAGCACGATCCTTCTTATTTTTGGGCCCATATCCTAGAATGATCTTATAAAATGGATGGACAGAGTGGATAAACGGATACATCATGGTGGGCCCCTCCACAGGTATGCCTGGACGGTAATTTGTCCGGGCTGGTCAGGACGCAATTTTTTTGAGTTATACACCCAACCTATTAGTCACACTGCAATGTCAGCCACCGCCCTTGGGAATTGATATTAAGACCTCAAGGGCCTGTTTGGTTATAGAATCGAGATTTTAGAGAAAATCTAGATTCCACTTTTGGAATCCAAAATTGCATAAACTAGATTGGACACAGTTTCCACCTGTAATTTGTTGTTTGGTTGAAAATTGTGTAATCTAGATTCTGTTCCAACTGTTGCTTGTGACATGGCCTACTTGGCCTTCAGATCTGCTTAAGAACCTGACCCGTGGCCTATAGTAGTCTCGCAAGACAGATGGCCAGGTTGGATGACAAATAAACATTATAGCGGGCCCTATGAAGTTTTTAATGGTGGATATTCAATCAACACTATTTTCCTATGGTGTGGTCCACTTGAGATTTAGATCTGCCTCATTTTTTGTATAATGCCTTTAATAGAGCTCCCGTGTGGATATAAAACACATGCATCATAGATGTACAATGCATACATGGAAGTGGGTGACATTCACTTACGCCTCTTTTCCCTCACGTAGAAACGCCCCCTACACCATTTCCACTAATCCCCATTCCAACCCATTTAGGTTTTCGGACGGAATCCCGTTTGGCTGGAATTTGCCACTAAACATACCAGTTAAAATCAGATTCCATTAGAATTCAGATTTTAAGCCGGAAATGGGTAATTTCCAAATGCCAACCAAACGGGCCCCAAGTGTTTAAAGGAGGTCATCTCCACTCAGTCTCCCACTTCAGCTATGGATTTGGGTGTAATCTCGTTGGAGAAACAGGAATGGCATATGTTTTTTAGGCCTATTATTTAATCCTTTATTTAAAGACTGCTGCCTCCTTTTATTTTGGTGGGACCCAATTTTAACCATTATAGTTGTTCTCCATCATTAAAAAAAGAGAAATTTCCTACTGTAAACTTCACTTTTGACCATTATTCCCAACTAAATTTCTCCATTCTTTTTTTCCAAAAGTAAACTTATAACAAATTTTTAGAAGAAATTGCCCTTCACCATTCGAAAACCCATCTTCATATTCCATCTTCGATTTTCTTCATTTTCGGACGCTCTAATCTTCATTTTATTTGGTAAATCGTTATGTTTAGACGGTGATTATGACTCCCCCATCTTCGAAAGGTTTTTTTT
This sequence comes from Liriodendron chinense, assembly GCA_003013855.2. Classification (NCBI taxonomy): domain Eukaryota; kingdom Viridiplantae; phylum Streptophyta; class Magnoliopsida; order Magnoliales; family Magnoliaceae; genus Liriodendron; species Liriodendron chinense. The sequence goes on along the minus strand of PVNU02002984.1, from coordinate 371,465 downwards.
TTTTTTTTTTGGTAGATCATGATTTTAGGTTTTTGAAATCGTATATTTTGTTTGACGAATGTCGTTTTCTTCATTCCAAGCCTTTTTTTTATGAATGTTGTTTTTTAAGAATATGAATATACATGTTTCTTGTAAAGTATATGTGAAAATTGTGAATTTTTATCAACCTTCAATGTATTTCGAAGTTGAATATGATGTGTTTGTTGAAATGTCACAACAAAGGAAAATGTTGAAAAAGCCTGAGAATGTGTTTTGAAGTTGAATACAATGTGTTCATTGATATATCACAACAAAGTAAAATGTTGAAAAGGCCTGATAATATGCTTCTATATGTCTGCAATCGTTGAAATTTCAACGAGAATATAAACATTTGAATGAATACGCGTTGAAATTTCAACGAGCACAGCCATTTAAATGAATACTCGTTGAAATTCGAATGAGTACAACGAGCATTTGAAAGAGTACTCGTTGGATTCAACAAGTACAATGAGCATTTGAACGAGTATATTGAGATTTTGAAAGAGTACAATGAGCACTGAACGAGTACAATGAGAATTTGAACGAGTACAGTGAGCATTTAAACGAGTACAATGATATTTTAAAAGAGTAGTCATTGAATTGAACGAGTACAACGAGCATTGAATGAGTACATTGAGAATTCTCACAATAATGTACTCATTCAATGATGTATCTAAAGATTACATTGAATTGTTGAATTGTCAACATCATTGAATGAGTTGTCTGAGTTGTCAACATCATTGATGTATCTAAAGAGTACATTGAATTGTCAACATCATTGAATGAGTACAACGAGCATTGAACGAGCATTCGTTGAATTGTCAACAAGCATGATGAAAATTTAAAGAGCATAGTGTCAATGTTAGGACATTTGAAGATTGGTAATAATTCAACGAGCAAAGAGTACTCTTTGAAATTTAAAAGAGAACTAATATTATTGTACTCTTTAAATATCGAAATAGTACTTTTTGAATTTTGAAAGGAGTACTCTTTGAATTGTTGTGCTCTTTGAATTTTACACTGTGTACTTTTAATTATACACTGTGCTCTTTGAATTGTTGTGCTCTTTAAATTTAAGGGTGTGTTCATCGAAAGAGTACTCTTTGAATTTTGAAAGGTGTGCTCTTTTGAATTTTACACTATCGTCTTTGAAAGTATAATAGAATTATTGTACTCTTTGAATTTGGAAAGAGTCCACTTTAAAATTATGAGGGAATTATTGTACTCTTTAAATTTTGAAAGAGTCTTATTTGAAATTGTATGAGAAGTACTATTGTACTCTTTCAGTTTTGAAAGAGTCCTCTTTGAAATTGTATGAGAACTATTGTACTCTTTAAATTTTGAAAGTGTCCTCTTTGAAATTGTGAGGGAACTATGTACTCTTTGAATTTTGAAAGATTCATCTTTGAAATTGTAAGAGAATTATTATACTCTTTGAATTTTGAAAGAGTCCTCTTTGAAATTATGAGGGAACTATTGTACTCTTTAAATTTTGAAAGAGTCATCTTTGAAATTATGAGGGAACTATTGTACTCTTTAAATTTTGAAAGAGTTATATTTGAAATTGTAAGAGAGCTATTGTACTCTTTGAATTTTGAAAGAGTCCTCTTTAAAATTGGAAGAGAATTATTCTAGTCTTTTAATTTTGAAAGAGAGTCCTCTTTGAAATTGTGAGGGAACAATTCGACATTGTAAAAATAGTTTTACAACGGTCATGGCCCCGTTGTAAAAGGACAATTTTCTTGTAGTGAGTACTCATTCAAATTGTCACTATACTCGTGCAAATTATCATTGGAGGCCTTCGAAATAGTTTTACAACGGCCTTGACCCGTTGTAAAAGGATATTTTTACAACGATTATGGCCCGTCGTAAAAAGATAATTTCTTTTTACCAAACAACTTGTCACTGTACTTGTTTAAATTCTCACGGTACTCATTTAATTCAATGAGTACTCATTCAAATTCTTCCTATACTCATTAAATTAAATGAATACCGTTCAAAATAGTTTTACAATGGTCATGACCCGTTGTAAAAGAACAATTTTCTTGTAGTGAGTACTTGTTCAACTTGTCACTGTACTCGTTCAAATTTTCTTTATAGTCATACTCGTTCAAATTCTCACTGTTTAGCTGTACTTGTTCAAATTCTCACTGTACTCGTTGAGTTCAAGGAGTACTCGTTCAACTTCTCACTATACTCGTTCAAATTCTCATTGTGCTCCTTCAAATCCTAACAACATGGATATTTCTGTCCGAAAATACCATATCCATACAAGTGAAGAATTCGGATCCTTTGCTCATATCGATCAGAGAACCTCTGCTGCTTCCTCTCTGATTGGTCCAGGTCAGCTGGATCGTGTCAGAGCCAACTAGCTCGGGCACAGTCCAGTTGAGCTGGACCAATTAGAGTTGTGAAGGACAGGATATCTCTACTCGGTATGAGTAGGGGATCTGGACTGAAAAATGAAGGATGCCCAATTGGAGTGACAATGGGCTAGGTTGACCCACAGGCTTACGGGCCTGGCCTGCCTCAAGCCAAGCTCTGGCTAGACCATCAGCTACAAGGGTCAGGCTTAAATTTCATGGTCAGGACTAGACTAGGATATCCGCTAAACGGATCGGAATGATGTTTGAGCAGTAAACCTAAGCTTTCATGTGGTATCAAATGGGTGGAAGGGATTTCTTATAATCATCATAGTGGACCCCGTGAATATCAAAGGTGGACCTCGTTCTCCCAACTATTTCCCTTGGGTGGCCCACTTGAGTCAGGGATCAGCTTAGTTTTTTGGTCATGGGCCTAACTTAGGATTAGGCATTTGATGATCCAAGTGGATTTGATGTACACATCCAGGTGGGCCTCCGGGAAAAATTAAAAGGTGGGAGTGGCTACCCTGATGTTTGGGTTTTATCCACACCATTCATCCACTTTTTCATTTCAATTAAAACTTTAGGCCCAAATTTTAGGAAAATACAAGACATAGGTGGACCAAAAAATGGGGATTGAATTCTCACCATTGAAATTTTCCTGCGGGCCACAGAAGTCTTGGATCGAGCTGATAATTGTGTTTTACCTTCATCCAGGTCTATGTAACGTTATGAACAGGTTGGATGGAAAATAAACATTACAGTAGGCCCTACGAAAGTTTCAACGGTGATCATCATTATCACCACTGCTTCCTGTGGTGTGGTCCATTTAGTCTTGGATTTCCATAATTTTTGTTCCTACTCCATAAAAATATACCTGGTAAAATTGGATGGACGGTGTGGATAAAACCCATACAACAGGGTGCATGGCCCCTCGGAGCTGCTGCCCGTTCGCACCTGGAGACGGGCGGGGGCGCGTTCCTTGGAAAAGGAAATCGGATTTCAGTATGCTTTTATAATACTGAGTAAACTCAGTTGGGCCAACTGTAAATGTGTGTGGTTTATCCACTCGGTTCATCCATTTTTCAACCCATTTTAGCTGCTAATTAAAACATTTAAGCATATCTAAAGCCCAAGTGGACCATATCACAGAAAACAGTAGGAATAATGATTTCGACCGTTGAAACCTTTCTAGGGCCCATCGTAATCTTTATTTGTAGTCGAACCTGTTCATAAGATCACAAAGACATGGATGAATGGAAAACAAAAATATCAGCTTCATTCAAAACTTCTGGGGCCCCAAGAATTTTTCAACGGTAGATATTCAATTCACACTATTTCTGTGGTGTGGTCCACTTGAGCCTTATATATGCGGGGGCGGATTAGGTGAGACCCTGAATCCGATTGACTGTGGGGCCACTGTGATGTATGTGACAGTATCCACGCCATAAATCTCTGACGCCATACATCGAAGGATCATTTTATTGCATGAACCAAAAAATGAAGCAGTTCCAAATCCCAGATGTCATTATTCACTTTTGAAGAGGGCAGAAATGTCATTTTGCCACTTAAGGGCTGTCGTTATTCACTTTTGAATCAAGGAACGCCCTAAGAAGGTTTTAATGGTAGGACGGGCAATCACCACTGTTTCTTATGGTATGGTTCGCCTGATGATTAGATCTGCTAAATTTTTGGTATAATAACTTAAAATGATGTGAAAAAAATGTATAGACGGCATGGATACATAATACATACATCAAGGTGGGCGGCACGGTAAGGGCCCCCTCTTTGGTGATGCCGGGGTCTCACCTAATCTACTCTCTACAATACATGCATCGAAGTGGGACCCATGGGAAGGACCTTACCATTTTGGGTGAGGTTGGAATGCACCTGATCTACTATTTTTGTATAGAGTAATGATAAAAGAGAAGTACAAGGTGCAATGAAAATTGTAAAAGATCATTATGAGGATTTTGGTTTAAGAAAAAAGTACTGTGCAATACTTTCAGTATAAAAATCTTATGTTTTAAAAATCATGTTATTATGCTGCTCCCATGGAACAGTGGGTGTATGTGGGGTAATTTATTTTATTTTATTTTATTTTTTATTGAAAAGATGAGACTGGTTATGTGGTCTTTGGAATACGGGAGCGAATTACGTGTTACCTTGGAACAGCTTAGTGGGTGTTACCGCTGCCATGTGGCCCACATGGATGTTATTTTGTATATCTAGTCTGTCCATCCATTTCTCCAACTCATTTTAGAATAGGGTTCCAAAATTTATGCAAATCCAAATCTCAGGTAGGCCATACCACTGGAAACAGTGCTGATTGAGTGCCACACCATTAAAATTTTGAAAGAGCCCATCGTAAGGTTTTGGTAATGTTTATTTGCAATACAAGCTCTTGATAACGCCAAGAAGGTCTGGATGGATAAAGGGAAAATTTAAATATCAGCTTGATTTAAAACTTTTGTGGCCAGCAAAATGTTTTTAATGATTATTCATCACTCTTTCGGTTGGTATGGTCCACATGAGATTTGGATTTTCTTATAATTTTGGAGCACCACCTAAAATGTTACAGAAAAATAGATGGACAGCATGGATATACAAAAAAATACATCAAGGTTTGCCCCCACACGGTAGGGGTAACACCCACTAAGCTGTTGCGAGGGTAACACCTAATTCGCCCCCTCGTAATACACACAAGTCGCAGTCAGAAATGTGAGGAAAAACTGCGCGACTGCAACCGTACACAAGTGGGACCCGCTGAGGATGGACGCATTCAAAAGTTCTCTCTAATCTGCCCATCCAAATCAACTCAAAAATAAATGCTCGCTCATCGTATGATTGATCCTTTTATTTTAACCATCCATGTGGAAATCACATAGGGCTGTGCCAGATCATGTAATCATTGAGATGGATATTTGAAGTGGTCCACTAACGAATAGCTCATTTCAGTATATGAAGACATTTTCATTTGTTGGGATCCCGCGAGCGGATTTCTTGGGAGTAAATAGAAGAATTGGAATGCATTAAAAATTTTCAACGGGAACATATGAGATAGCTAAAATCAGCTTTAATATCCCAAATTAGCATGGGGAAGAAGCCTAATACATTGTAATAGGCCCATTTAATATCCAAAATCATAGGAACATATACATTGTAATAAGTCCATTTAGGGCTTTTTTTTTTATGAAAGGAATCCACCGTAATGTGGTGTGGTCCACCGTAAATGGGTAATGATTAACACTATCAGGGTAGTCCAAAGTAAAGCAGTATGCCATCACAAAGAAAATCCGTATGCAACACTAATACTACTTCGCAGCTTTAAATTTTAAAGTAAATCCGTATGCAACACCATACTAGTTAGGTTGGGCTACAAATGTAAGGATCACAAATAAACAAGCATTTGCCAATGTTTATTAACCATCCATTTAGATGGCCAACCTTTGGACAGTTTGGATCATTCAATTGATGTGATTTTAGTGATGTAGCTAATAATGTGATTGTTTTAGAGTACCATCAACATGCCATGCGTACAGTAGATGGATGCATAGTGGCACCTTTAGGGAGCTTGAAAAGGCATTTCACCCCTTTGCTTTCAAATCTCTTTATTTGAAAGAGGATTTCATTAATAGGCTTATTTGTAATGCTTAATTTTATTTTTACTCTTGTCCAAATGCATCTCAAAAGCCATTTACCTATTTGCTTTTAATTCATTTTATTTTCATGCATTTTCTCTCATCCAAACATGCCTTAGTATATACCTCTATATACTCTCATTCAAATGATCACTTAGGGCCTGTTTGTTTTATTGTAAATGTATGTAAATGCATGTAAAATGGTATAAATGAATAATCATTACAAATGTTGAATCTTTGATTGAGGCCATAAATGCATCCTGTTTCCTCCTTGGAGAAGATGTTCGAAGTCTATTAATGGGCCTCATTGTGATGTTTGTGACATATCTACATGGTCCATCCATTTTATCAAAACATTATAAGACATGAGCCAAAAAATGAGGAAAATCTGAAGCTCAAGTGGCCCACACCATAGAAAATCATGGTAGTAAAAGGTTCTTAATGGTAGGCGTTCAATCTACTGTTTCGTGTTTCATGGTCCACTTGAGCTTTGGATCTACCTCAATTTTGGGCTCATGCCATAAAATCATCCTACAAAACGGATGGACGGCATGGATAAGTCACATACATCACAATGGCCCCACATGAAATTCACATCTTTCTCAATTTTCATGTTCAAAAAGCAAACCATCAATGTCATCATTGAAATATGTGTGGGAGTTACCTTAGTAAGTAATTATTACCCATTTACCGGGATTTACTAGTAAATTAGGAAACAAACCAGCCCTTAATGGCTTAACCTAATGTGATGGACAACATGCCATTGTTAGGAATTGAGTCATGCTAAGCATGTTTGAAAGTCGTTTAATCTCAAGGCATCCCTCGCCCTGAAAAACCTGCCAATCTCATCCCCTAAAATCTGGACAACAGGACATTTCCAACTATACATTCGATGGTCGCTAACCCAAAGGGTGATGATGGTCCGATCAGAGTGATTTTCATCCCATGTTCCATCCACATAGAGACACATTGATTGAACCGTGTAGATCAACATGCATGAATGACTCGTGTAGTGGATGTGTGGGTGCACCAGGGTGAGGTAGCAATTATTGTGGGGGAAGAATTCGTTAATGGCTGAACGATATGCGCTGAGAAAATTGTGGATAGTCTTTTCCATAGGTGTGCCAAAGCAGCAATGGGCACGATGATGTAAAAGAGAGTCTCAAGTTCAACCAGTTGGACCACAGGGTGCGGTCTACCTAGTGGATAGCTTCCAACTTATTAAGTGAATACCAAATCCAACCCTTCCAATATTTTGGCTCCACCATGAGAATCATCTAGGAAAAAATCAGCCCCATCTACCCATCAGGAGGGTGGTAAGATAAATGATAATTTCTATCCATTTATAAATAGTTAAATACAAGTACGGCACCACTTGATGAGTAGATGGGGCTGATTTTTCCCCAAGGTGATCCTCATGATGAGGCCAACTAATCATGTATGTTTGATGTTTCACCCACATGAAAGGTTGAAAATCCTCAGCTGTTTGGACCATAACTTATAGTCCAACTGATTGGAACTGAGACCTCATGAAAAAAAGCATCCCAGTGTCTGGAGAGAGAGGGCGAGAAAACATTGGATTCCATTCCCTCGAGAAAGTTCCCACACCATAGCCGAGTGTGATGGTACATACGGGCGCTATCCGATCCTGTCCCCAGCTTAGGACAAGCCAGTACCTGGCGTGTGGCATTGGGGAAGAGGAGGCATGACATGACTGTATCAGGTTTGCTGTGCGGCAAGTCACCTCTGACAACATGCCTTGCACCGATACAAATGTGAGATGTATGTATCACGTTGGACTTGCCCTGAGCTTTAGATAGGCTCAGGTAGTACCAGGATAGGCTTAGGGAGTACTTAACCCACTCCCTATTCATACACATTAATCCAGATCTTCTGCCTAGATTCAACATGATTCAACATAGTTTTTTAATTTGCCGATGCTTGATTGGTCCAGCAAAGTAAATAGCATTGACTGCATTAAATGCAGCAGGGCTAACAAAGCTAGTGCATCAACAAACAGAAAAATCCTGTTGAAGGCGAGCAGATGAACCAGGCTCAAGTCTATAACTATTAGGCCTGGACCATCCAAGCTTCGGGACCCACTGTAGATGGTCCATCGAACAAAGTCTACTTTAGACCAACAGACAAAAGAACCTGATTAGTAGGCATCTAACGAACGGCTAAAATTTAACATGGTCAAAGCATCTAATCATCGTCCAGATCGTCCAACCGATTTGATTTTGGGGTCAGGACCTACCTATAGTGGGTCCCAGGCATGCCGAAGCTACCATTTCTAGGTGCACGTGTATAGACTATCGAACTCAGTCAGAGTATCAAATAATTCCCCAGAGGGAAATGCATGTGAAGTTACTGACTGGATTGGAGGATACTTTTTGACTCCAAAAGGGTGTTGGGTCTTGGACGCTGTTTGGCCAGTGACGCTGGGTCTTGGACGCTGTTTGGCCAGTGACGCTGACACTTCGGTGCTCTGTGGGCCTCACCATGATGTATGTGTTTTATCCTGGCCGTCCATCTATTTTTCTAGATGATTTTAGATTTTGAAACAAAAAATGAGGGAGATCTAAATGTCAGGAGAACCACCGCACAGCAAGTAGTGATTGAATGTCCACCATTAAAAATCTCTTAGGGCCCAGTGTCATGTTTATTGGACATCCAACTATTGATTAGCTCATACTGACTTGGATGAAACGAAGAAAACAAATTTCAGCTTGATACAAAACTTTCGTGGCCCCAAAGAAAATTTTAATGGTGGGAGTTCAATCAGCACTGTTTCCTGTGATATTGTCCACCTAAAATTTGGATCTACCTCTTTTTTTGGGCTCAGTCCATAAAATGATCTGGAAAAATGAATAGACGGCGTGGATGAAATAGATACATCATGGTGGGTCCCACAGAGTACTGACCACTAGCCATTGGCTGGTGGCAGCGTCACTAGCCAATCCGCGTCGGGGTTTCTAACGAGAGCGGATTCGGTCAGGTGGGGTTAACAAAAGTTTCGGTTAGTCCCTGACCGTGGATCCCAACTTGGTATAATTTCTATATATCCACGCCGTTCATCCATTTTTTCATCTCATGTTAGGGTAATATCCTAAAGATGAAGCATATAAAAATCTTATAACGACCACATCACAGGAACTAATCTAGGAGTGATCGTCCACACTTGAGTTTAACAGGGTTACGTGTAAATCTCGAAGCAGCCTAGATTTTGATAAGACTCTTCTTTCGGCCTGGATCAAGGGTCTGAACAGACTGGATTCTATACATACAACTGGATATGCCCCCACTCTAATTTAACGGTGGGTGTTCCGTCCCAAAATGTTCCATCTACTTTGACTGACCTGAGCTTTTGGATATAGCTGATTTTTGGGGTTGATGTCTTTTTTTAAGTGAAGCATCTGATAGACGTGTTGGATTCCGTCAACACATCACTGGGCCCCACATCTTGGCTGGACCATAGTCTGAATTTGGTCCGTTGCGACTAGCAAAAGAAGTCAACTATATAAGTCACCCCAAGAATGCAAGGGAAGCTACCTCTCGCTCTGTAAACAGCAGGAAATTTCAGGGACCATCATTCCACAAGTAAAAGGCATCATCACCACCATCGTTCCAGCAAATTTCCACTATCAGATTTCATTTTTGTACGCTCTAACTCCTTTTCTTTTATTTGTTTTCTTCTCTCTGTATTTTCTTTGTCCTTTTTAATGCTCGTTTGGCTGCACCAAATATCATAAAATTTGATGAGATTTTGCACCGAATCAGACTGATTAATCATGAAATATCATGATATTTGGTGCAACAAACGCTCACTGAGTTTTGAGTTTCGTCTAATATCTCCGTGCATTTCCGTTTAACAGAAATCGAGTTACTTCTGAAAGCCTTGAAGGAGAGACTTCAGGTGGGTACATCTTCCTTTATTCCTCATTTTTTTTGTTTTACTGATGGGGAATGAATAGGTGTTGGATACCATGATGGTTATTTGTATAAAATAAGGTCTAACCGACAATTGGATCCACCTATTTGATCATGTTGCCCATGATTTTAAAGAACCACATCTGTTAGGCAATCCAAAACCATCTGATCCAAAACAAGGCTGAATCTATGGTCAATTTCATCATTGATCAGTCATATTTAGTTGACCTATTGGACTGTCCAGGTTACCCAACCCAACTAGGAGCACTGTAACTTATAGTGTTCAAAGAGCATTGGTGCATGTCTCATTAAATTTTACTCCTAAAGCTAATAAAACTAGCTTATTCAACTCCAAATTAAGTTGATCAAGTTGAATTTAGCTTGATAAAATTTCTATTTAGTTCTTAGTTCTTCATGACCTAGTAATAATTTCTAATGGTTTATTTGGGTTTCTATCTTATTATTTGTCTATCTAATCATTCAATTAAGATTTTTATCCATAAAGGGCCTTTTTGGATTAACAATTACTCTGATAAATGCATGTAAAAGTGTCATTATTGTGAAATAGAGCCATTTGCAAAAAATAAATTTTTATATCTAAGCTACTGTCAAATTCTGCTAATTCCCCTATGGCATTTATCTCCCTCTACTCTATCCTCCATATTCTCCATACACTTTATTCTTCCTCATTGACGTCCATGTAGATCAAGACTACCCATCTACTCTACAGTACCTCTTCATCCATGCTCAAACATCTCCATTTACTACAACTCTCATCTACACCAAACCTCTCCATCTCTCCCGTCAGAGGCTTCATCCCCCCCTAAAACCTGCTGTTATAGGGTCCTACATGCACCACTACTGCAAGATAAATATGTGAGTGGTTTATGTACTTAATAGAGGTTGGCATGTAACATATGACTGAAGATATGCTAACATCTTAAGCCAACACTACAGTGAAGCACTTAACTCTCCATGTAATGGACATACATTCTAAATCTAGAAGCCCATACATTTATAATGGCAAAAATTTGAGATCTTTTTGCATGGATGACGGAACAACCCCAAAGAAATTGCTACAATTTTACTCTTTATGTGCAATTTACATTTGAATTATTCACATACACCCTAATCAATGCATTTGTAGGTGATAATCAACTAGTAATTCACATTATGCCATCCTGTGTGGACCATAGGATTAAATACTATGGAATTGGATTAGATGGAATTAACACCATTATTGCACAATGATTACATGTTGGGAAACACCATGGTATTTTCTTCGTCCAATCTCATGTTTGGGATAAAATTGTATTAAGTGAAGCCTGTGTTTGGTGGACCATGGAGTTGTAATCAAATGGGCCACATTTCACAACTGATGTTGGTCAGATGTACGCATATGCAAGTTGAATGTCACGTGTAAAGGGCACATATGGATGGACAGCATGGATAAAATCCATGCATCAACGCGGGATGATAGATGTAGTGGATTTCAAAATCTGCCGAACATCCTGTAGTATTTACTATTGGCTCTGGATGATACAATACCTGGATTAATCCAATCTTTCTTGTTGTTTCCAAACGCCGGATGAAATTTGCATGGACCAAATGCAATTCCATAGCACCTAATGCCACGCACCAAACAGGCCCACTCATCCAAAAATCCCCAAAGCAGATCAAAACTTGCATGATAAAAGTAGGCTGCAAGAACGTTCAGATTAGTCGGTGGCTCACTTAATTTTTGGGTGTGCTACTAGGACTTTGTAGATTAGTCATGCATCTGGGGTGTGCTACTTTGATTTTTTTATACATAGTATAGGTGCATCCTCTCTGATGAATTAATGCCCGGATCTCTGACAGATGTGCTGGATCCGCACTGATCTGAAACTTGTTCGACAAAAAGATCATAGGGCATGTTTCTTCATTTTCTCGGAGGAAGTTGGCCAAATCTCAACCTTCCACTGTTTTGTCTTTGGGTTATGATATGAATGATAGAGGAGATTACCTAATTACCCATTGAAAGTATTTTTACCTGCATTCTTGTCTTTTCAAGGGGGAAAAAATCCTCTATAAAGAGCAGGAAAATTAGAGAAGCGATGGGCTTTAAGAAGTAGGTATGGACAAAGATTTAATCATTCTAAATCTTCTTTATAATAATAAATATAAAAATTTACAATTAGTAAATTCCCAGTGGAGATCTAGTCTAGAAATTGACCCGGCCCAAATGAACATTGGGTTTAGTCGAGTTTTTCGAAATTGGTGCAACCGAACATTGTTGGGGGTAGAAGGGCCCGCAGCAGAAGCAAAGCCGTAGACAAACAGAAAAATTCAATCAAACAAGCCACACAATGCAATCACAATGCATGCAATCACCCACACATAGACAATCGGATTTTTACTTGGAAAAACCCCTCACGGGTAAAAAAAACCACAGCACAAAGCGACACAAATCTACTATAAACTCAGAAGTTACAAGAGATGGAACCCAAGACCCAAAACCCAAGCCCACAAGAGAAATCCCAAGCTTACCCAAGAAAAAAACCCTCTTCTCCAAGCTCTTTCTCTCACCTAGAAGCTCCCTCAATCCCCTTTGCAACCTTTTAAACATCTAATCTCGTGATCCCCCTTAAAAAGGAAGAAAAACCGAATTTAGAAACCTCTTGCGCAAGGAAACCGCGCAAATCCGTAGTTGCACTAGGACACTGCCGACCGGTCGGACACCCCTACCGACTGGTCGGATGGGCAAAAAACTTCCAGCAGCCTTGCTGCCTGGTTCCAGCCTGACCGGCCGGTCGGACACTCCCACCGACCGGCCGGTGGTCTCTGCACAAGCATGATTGAGACGTCCGTTTTCCCAACAAACATGCCCTAACTTATATAATTTTTTGGCTCAATAATTTTTAACTATGGATTTATAAGTTGTTATTGCAGAAGTGGCTATGGAATTACCATGGGAGGTCGCCAAGAATGCTGCCTCGAATGCATGGGAGGCTGCCAAGAATGCTGCCCCGAATCCATGGGAGGCTATCAAGAATAATGCATGGGAGGCTGCCAAGAATGCTGCCCCGTATGCATGGGCTCATTACAACTACTCTAGAAGCCTCCAAGAGAATCTTGATGTTCTGAAAACCGAAATGCAGGAGTTGAGTAGCCGGGAGTCTGATGTAAAGAATGAACTAGAAACAGCGAGGGTAGTATGCGGTAAGAAGCGAAAAGCAGAGGTGTGTTTATGGCTGGAAAATGTACGAAATATTACAAGCAAAGTTGCTAAGATAGATGAGGATTCTAGAAAAGTGGGGAGATTTTTCTCACTCTCACGTGTAAAATTTGGAAAGCGTGTCGTAAAGAAGATTGAAGAGGTAGTGAAGCTTAAGGAGAAGGGTCAATTTTCAGAAGGGTTACTTGCTGATCTATTACCTGAAAATGGAAGTATGCCCACAACGAAACTCGTGAGTAGAGCAACAGAGGAAACAAATATTTTAGCACAGATTTGGGAGTCCTTGACAAATCATGAGATCAGAACTATTGGTGTCTATGGCGTGGAGGGAGTTGGTAAGACGACCATCATGACCCACATCTACAATCAAATCCAGAGCTCCAGAACATTTGGTACTGCCATTTGGGTGACAGTTTCTAATGATTCTAATATTGAGAGACTGCAGAATAGTATTGCACAAGCAATACAATTAGAGCTTTCAAATGAAGCGGATGAAATAAGAAGGTCAATGAAATTATTTCAGGCTTTGATGCGTAGGGAAAAGTTTGTTATCATCTTTGATGGTGTGTTGAAGTCATTTCCATTGGAAAAGGTAGGGATTCCCGAAGGCAATGCATACAAAATAGTATTGACAACTCGAACAAAAAATGTGTGCCGAGCCATGCAGTGCCAAAAAAATATTGAAGTGGAGGCTCTTTCGAATGAAGAAGCATGGAAATTATTCGAGGAAAGGGTTGGGGCTGATCTAGTGCATTCTCCAGAAGTAGAACCCATTGCGAAGCTTGTCAGTGAAGCATGTGGTGGTTTGCCACTTAGAATCATCACAGTAGCAAGTGAAATGAGAGGAAAGGATGATGTTAGAGAATGGAGAAATGCATTAGAGGAGTTAAAATGCTCAGCGACAGAGATCCAAGGCTTGGATGATCGATGACGATAGGATGGATGTTGTTAATTGTAATCTCATTGGGACAGAAAGCTCCTCCTTTTTCTAGATTGTATTCTTAGCTGTCAGGCTTACCCTGCCAGTCTCACTTGGAATGCTTACAGAAATGTTGCAATCAAAAGAAAAGCAGAACAAAAACTAGAACAGTCTTTTTTTTTTTTTTTTTTTTGACCTGATTACCTTGACATGACAGCAGCAAGACGATGGTTCGGTTCGGCTATACTTCCATTTGGGATGCAGGTTAAGGTACATCCATATGCACCGCAAATTGCAGATGTTGATTATTTACATTTTTTAAGTCATGGAATGCACCCACCCTGTTAGCTGGGCAGCGCACCCACCCATCGGTGGGGTTAGTGTGTCCTCATTAGCATTTCGAACCTGAGACCTGCTGTTGAAAGGCCTAGGCGTCTTCCAGCTCGGCTAGCAGGCAGGCGAGACACGATTATTTACAATTGTGTTTATTTTTTCCCCCTTAGATGCCACACAAATGATTTATGCAACTCTGTTTGACAGTGAAGCGCCATCTGATCCGAGGCCCAGTTAAAGGAAGGTTGATTTCAGGTGGGCATCATGCGTCAAACTGCCAAATTTTCGCAGATTAATTAATCATGGGAATTACTGTTTTAAATCGCCGGAAACAAGTTTGTACATAAACCAGACTCTGGACTCCATGGATGGAGGGCCTGTTGTGGACACCACAAACACTCGAGTTTGTGAGGGCCACCAGTGCTGTATATGTAAATTCCACTGTCTATCAGGTTCTATCCTCGATGTTAGATAAGTAGGCCAAAAATCAGCTAGATCCTCAACTCATGTTGGCCACGCCGCATGAAAAAATAGGGATGGGATGCCAACAGGTTGCTTTGTGTGTGCGTCTTGCATCAAACCCGTCAATCAGGTTTAACTCTATAGACTGGAGAAAAGATACAAAAGCAGACTCATTAAAACTCAACCATACCCTGTGAACTTAGTAGTTTAGGGAGCAATTTTTTTTTACATTTTCCCCGTTGGTGTGGCTGATATGAGATTTTACTCACACTCTCTTGAGATGCAACACATGCAATGTTGTACAGCTTGAATGCTACTCTCCATGGTCCATGAATCTACATACCCTCGGTTGAGAAAGCAAGGTGCACGTACACACGTACGTGTGGATGTTGCACATGAGTGTGATCAAAGCTGTTCATCACACAGACCCACTAGAGAATGGGGTTGATACTACAATCTACTGGGTGTGGACAGTCCAATTTCTACCAGCCATTCCATTTCTTTTCACGGTTTAGACTTTATGGTCAGATTGGCCTAATTCTTTTCACGCTCAATTTCACGCATTGAGGCTCATTATATCAATGGCTTGAATCATGATCAATGGATCTCACTCATCACATTTCAGCTATTAGCCTAATATTAGTTGGGATCATGCATGTGGGCCAGACCTGATTTCAGGGCCTAATTGATAAATAGGCTCAGACTGAGCCAAGTTCGTTTGAATTTTGCCTGCGGGAGGTGAATGTTATCGCCAACGGTTTAGCCAAGTGGGGCAGCTCTTCCCAGTCGAAGATGGTATTTTATTCTGCCTCAGAACTGCCTCTCTCCAGCAGAGGCGCCTTGTGCTTAGACCGAGTGGGCCTTGGCTCGTTGAGGAAGAGTTTGATGGTGGGTTGAGCTCAATTTTTCCCTGATAGGGGGTTTAGTGGGCTTTAAAAAAAAAAAAATAAATAAATAAGAAGAAGGTCCTGGGATTTATTTTTTCGGAGATCTTTTGGCTCCTTTTCGCTGCATTGGGTTGGTCATCGTATATGCTTGCATATGATAGGCGGACCCCTGTCCTCTTTGTAGGGTTCTTCTGGAATGTTTGCTTTTTATCTTTTATGAATAAAATCTATCCTTTTCTTTGGGAAAAAAAAAAAGCTCAGCCCGAGCTTATGTTTTGCAAATTTTTGATGAGACAATGCTGTGCAAATGCTTAAGTTATGGTCGAATTCCAAAAAATAAAAATAAAAAAAATTGCTTTTAAATTGTTTTCTAAAACCTGCTTATGGTTTCTACTGTTAGCGAAAAAAAAAAAACCAAAAAAAAAAAAAACCAAAAAAAAAAAAAAACAAAAAAAACAAAGAAAAAACGAACGTACACTGTCATCTTATACTTGTATATTTCATATTGTATTTTTAAAATGACATTTCTACCCTTAAAGCAAATCCTCTAAATAAAATACCATGAGATTTGAATCTTTTTCAATTTTGGGCTCATGTCTTGAAATCATGATCAACAAAGGAATAAACGGTGTGGATCAAATAAACACACATCATCATGGGGTTCATGAATCATGACTTTATCCACCGACGGAGTGAATACTACGGGCCTTTAACAAATAGCAAAAGGCACCCAAGGAACAAAAGGTATTAAAGGACATGGTCATCTTATTTTTTTAATACGATAGACTAAGTTTTATAACCACCCTTAGTCAAAATCAAAAGACTGGCTTTTTTACCGAATTTCAAAATCTTAGGTACGCTTTAGTAAACCGTTTAAAAGCAAGCTTCTTCTTCTTCTTCTATTATTATTATTTTATTTTTTATTTTATTTTTAATTCAACCAAAGCCAAAGCACCTATATGGCATTGTCTCAAATTTGATTAAAGACCGAACGTGGCCCAACAATAGTCTTGTTGGGCTTGAATAGAAGGCTCCATTACTAGATGGATTGGTCTTGATCGACCAGATTTTTAGTCCCATTGCCACCAAGTTTCTCGAAGACAAAAGCTTAGATAGTGCTGCATCGCATGATGAATAATATGCATGTACATGTAAATTACTTAGAACTTGCATATGTCGATGGCACATAGAAATCAGATAGATAATTAGATGAAATTTCTTAAGTCAAGTAAAAATTCTATATTCGTATCTCATTTTATTGGGTTGGATATTCATTGCCAGCTGTTATAGCAAACTAACGTTGTTATAATTTTTTTTTTTTTTTTTTTTTTTTTTATGGAATGAGGCATTAATAATAAGATTTTGATAATAACATTGAACAATTTCAGATCGTATTTATAATTGCCTTTTGGAATAGGGCATTGACGATAAGATTTCGACGATAACATTAGACAATACATGCGCAAATGATAGTGCCATTTTTTACTTGCAGAATCAATTCAGGACAACCGACTAAGTTATTCTTTGGCGGAAGAATAATCCAGGTTCGATAGTTATGCACACATTGTAAATATAATTGTGTAAGAATGGCATAAATTAATTACCCCACGATTGATAAAATAAGATAGAATATTAAATATATAAGGGGGTCACATTCAAGACTTCATACTTAGGAATGAGATACTACATAGTTTGAATGTTAAGTCGTAAAAACCTTTGAAGTTAGATGTCATGCACGTGATGGAATTCGACATTTAAAATGTTAGATTCGGCTATTGAGTTGAAAATTGCATTCCCTGAATTCAAGGCACGTGATAAATCATATACCTGATGCCCTATAGAAGATGATTGGATACGAGCTTGGCAAGTTCACGGATTTCTGAAGGTTTTTTATTAATTGACTGAAGATTTTTTCTGAAAATAAATACCCTACGGTAAATCTATTTCTTCCATCACTTTGGAAGATTAAGACAACCTTACATAGATTTGCCACTATAGGTTCGAATTTTCTACAAGTAATGGTTGTAGGCATGTAGGACAAATTTGACAAGTACTGGATCGATTACCATATGTTAATGGTCATGGCTGATGTTCTTGACCCTCGAGGTAAGATCGCGATGCTTAGTTACATCTTCAAGAAGATTTATTCGACTGAAAAAGCAACAAGAGAAAGTGCGACTGTTCGTGAAGCGATCGTAGAATTGAATAACTCATATGTTGCTAAAATAGCCAGAGAATAAGACACAAATGAAGCTCAACAACCTGAAGCTGGTTTTAGTTCAATTGCGATTGATACTAATATGTTCGATGAATTCTTCTCGATGTATGAGGAAGAAAAATTAATTGAAAATACTACCGAGTTAGAAATAAATTCATTCCTCAGGTGAATCTATCATGAAGGTTGCAACCCAAGATTTTGATATGTTAGAATGGTGGAAGGCAAGAAGTCGTGACGGAAAATACCATACCCTATTGATGATGGCACGTGATATCTTAGCTATTCCAATTACAACAGTGGCATCATAATTAGCATTTAGCATGAAGTAGAGTTGTCAGTAAATATCAAAGCTCTCTTACATAAAAAACAATTGAAACATGTAATTCTATTTTTAGATTTACTGTTTAAAATATTTCTCTTACAATAAATTAAGGATGTGCAACAATGTCTTCAGATGATCAATCCACAGACATTTAGGATTACGGTTCCCAAGTCTACTTCCCAGAATCTGAAAGAATAAAAACTCAATGAAATTTGTGTAGGGCCAAATTTGTAAATAAAACAAATTGAATTAGACTACACCTATTATGAGGAGGGTTAAAAATGTGTCCCAAACCATCCTGAAAGGTACAAGAATTATTCAAAGCTCTCATAGACTACAATAGGAAGCCTTCTACCTCCTTCCTCACACTAAATACAACTAACCATAAGATATACCATAACAAACCTATTACAATTGATGAAAAAATTGAAATAGAGAAAGTGAAGAGAATTAGTAGGGAAGAGGAAGAGGAGAAGGAAGCTAGAATGAGGGCTATGGAGGTAGAGAAAATAAAAACTGCCTTGAAGTTAAAGCAAGGAACGAAGAGGTAGAGACAGAGGCATGTAGATATCAATGATGTTCTCCTCCTCGACAACATGACGCTGAAGCAAGGCCGAGCACGGGAAGCAAGAAGCCATTAAACTTTATCTTCATCTTTTAGTTTGAAAGCTTATAAAAAAAAGTTTGAAAGAACTAGCTGAATCCATACAAGAACACGATAGAAAGGTTTCCCCGATATCTGATTTAGGTGAGGTTAATGAGGAACTTTGAGAAGATAGCAACTCAGGTATGGGTAGATCTGATGGAAGGGATGGGTGTTACGAACATAGGCATTTATCCTATGGAGTATTTTAAATTCATGAATGTATAAGGTTTGTACTTTGAATTTGTAATTTATAAATAGTTAAATACACTCACTAGTCACTAACTTTTAATATTTTGTAATTATATACTCAACACTTTAGTCGTTTTCGTTTGTAGACTTATAGTTATACTTTTAGTTGTTTTAGTTTGTGGTTATACACTTCTATAAAAAAAAAAAAAAAAAAAAAAAAAAAAAAAAAAAAAAAAAAAAAAAAAGAAGCAAAAGAAAAAGAAAAAAAGAAAGAAAGAAAGAAGACAAAGCTCGACTTGGCTCAATAGAGCTCGATCGACTCGGCTCGAACAACAAGCTAAGCTCGAGCGGATGCTCAAGCCGAGTTAAGCTCAAGCTGAGTGGGCCACTGATCAAGCCGAGCTCGAGCAGGGCCAATATCGACTTGAGCTCGGTCGTGTGCAGCTCTACTTTCGAATATGAGTCTGAATCCTTTGTTGGCTGCAAAACAAGAAATCCTTATTTGCAGCCTTTTCATTGGTCCACGTCACACCGCATGACGTCAATCTGATCGAGTTACACTGAGGGTGTGATGTGGGCACAAACCTATGTGATCACATGGACTAATAAAAAGGCTGCAAGCAGATTAGGTTTTCTGTTTGCAACCAACAGAGGATCCAGACTCAATACACAAAGTTACACTGATCAGGAATCAGAAATATGGGAAATACTGGGCGACTGTAATCTGTCGATCAAGTGCGGTCCACTGAGGATGGACGCATGTAAACTATTCTCACTAATCTATCGATCCAGATCAACCCATTAACAAACATTTGCTCATCGAATGCTGACTGCTGGTCCTCTTCATTTTAACCATCCACAAGCAAACGACAGATAACCAACCTGATTATCTAATCATTCTATATTTTGCACGATGGGCTAGTTTAAAGTGGAGTCCACCAAATGAATGGCTTATTTTCCATAGGGGCAGACAATGTTGTTAGTTGGTGATCATGCAAGCTACAATTTACTCTTATTTTGTTAATTTCAATTTTCCAACATAAATGCATATTAATTGGTAATGATTAATTGTTAATGTGATTCTTGCATATAATTTTTTTTTATGCAGGTAGTGATGACTTTTTTATTAAGGCTGTTCATTGTCGGGCTTGGAGAAGGTTTCAGCCTGGATTTTAAACTATTTTGGGCTAGGCCGTCTGATTTTTCAGGCCCGGGCTCGGCCCATTGACACCCTGTTTTTTACACTAAAAGTGAGGAATGTGTGAATTTTACCTGGGCCGCTGTGATATATTTGGCTTATCCACGCCGTCCATTCATTTTATGGGGCATGATTCCAAAATTGAGGTAGATGCAAAGCTCAAGTGGACCACACCACATGAAAGAGTGGGTTGAATGCATATTGTTAAAAACCTTTTGCGACCACAATTTCCTATGGTGTGGGCAGTACTTGAGCTTTGGATCTGCTGTTAAAATGGACGGACGAGACGACGTGGATATGTCACAAACATCACAATGGGGCTATGAACTTAGGTCTATCCTTTTCAACAACTTTTGCAAGAAGGTAATTAACACCTCACCAAATATAGGTAAATGGTAATTATTACCTATTTACTTCCTATTCTCTCTATTTTTTTTTTTTGTTAGCCATGCAATGCACCCACATAGTTAGTCACATGATGCACCCACCCACCATTGGGGTTAGTGTGTCTCCTTAGCACTCAAACTTGAGACCTGCTGTTGAAATGCATAGGCGTCGTCCTGGGTTAGCAGGCCAGACAGCAATTCTCTCAATTTACCCCCATTTACACCAATTCTCTCAATTTACCTCCGTTTACTCCTTAACAAACAACCCCTTAGTGTTTGCTTTACACAAATTTTGAAATGCTTGCTCGTGGGTACCGTGGTGTTTGTGTGAAATCCAACTCGTCGGCTCTGTCCTCCCAGGACACCACCATGAAATTTGTACACCCACAGAATCGGGCGGATGCATGCATCACGTGGGCTGCCACCTGAATTTGGAGGTTTTTGGGAAGTTATCCATTGTTTCCAATGGTGTGACCCACCTGATGATCGACGAGATAGGTCTGATTATTGGGTCATCCCATCATCACGGTGGATCTTAATTGATGGGTTAGATGACACACAAAAGCATGGTGGGTCCCGCACAGGAAGTAACACAGGTAGGTGAATAACCTTTACATTCAGATGAATAAAGATCCTATCCTTTCATTTATAGGCTTGTAAAAAACGGTTAAGAATCCGTTGGATAGGACGATCTACATATTTAAATCTAGGGGCCGGCAATCATACAGTCACGATAATAAAATGCAACAACGGTCCATTTCATATCACCAAGATGTAGCTATTGAGACCAACTACGAGTTGCATACTTGCAAACCAATATTGGACCGTCCAAATTTTGGACCTCATGGAGAATGGATCAGGCTCGATACACATAAACCGTCCGATTTCATCCCTTAAAATTTGGACATTTTCCAACTGCACATTCAGTGGTCACTAGCCCAAATGGTCATGATAGTCCGATCAGTCTGATTTTCATCCTATGCTTCATCTACATTGAGGTCCATTATTTGGACGGTGTGGATCGGCGTGCAGGATGACACGTGTGTAGTGGATGTGCGACTGCAACGGGGTGAGGCAGCAATTATTGTGGGGAAGGATTCTATCGATGGTTGAATAATGTGATGAGAAAATTGTGGATATCATTTTCCTTAGGTCGGCCAAAGCAGCCATGGGTATGATGATGTAAAAAGAGGTCCAGCCGGTTGGACTACGGGGTACGGTTCACCAAGAGGATAACTTCCAATCTTTTAAGGGAATACAAAATCCAATCCTTCCAATAAGTTA
Source organism: Liriodendron chinense (assembly GCA_003013855.2). Taxonomy (NCBI): domain Eukaryota; kingdom Viridiplantae; phylum Streptophyta; class Magnoliopsida; order Magnoliales; family Magnoliaceae; genus Liriodendron; species Liriodendron chinense. Next base: position 349,452 of record PVNU02002984.1, on the reverse strand, counting down.
GCCCCACCATGAGAATCATCCTTGTAAAAATTAGGCCATTTACTCATTAGGTGGGCCATAAGATGGATGATAATTTCTAGCCATTAATAAATAGTTAAATACAAAGTGTGGTCCACTTGATGAAGAGATATGGCTGAATTTTTCCCAAGGCGATCCTCATGATCATGAAGCCAACCTATTTTATGTGGTTGGATGTTACAGGTGCATGAAAGATTGGAAAATGTCAGCTGGATGGACAATAATACAGTCCAACTGGTTGTACTTGAGACCTGATGTTAAAGACGTACAATTGTGTGGACAGAGAAAAAGCATTGGATAGGCTAGGCCCGTACCTAGTCCAGCATTGGATTCTTGTAAATTTCCTGGTCTCTAGGTTTGCTACTTTATTGAATCAACAAAGTTTCCAGGTGTGGCTCTTCCTTTCTTTAAAAAAGTAAAAAAGCATTATATTCCTTTTGAAACTCTGGCAGAGTGTGATGGTTCATACACGTGAGCCTATAATTATTAGTCACTGACCATCCAAACTTTGGGAGATTGATGATGGTCCATCGACCAAAGTTTTCCTCCTATCAATATACATGGAGGCTGATTGGCAGGTGTCTAATAAACGGGCAAATTTTAACATGGTCATGTTGGCTTTGGTTTGGACATATGTGTGGTGTGTGTCAGGCGTGCTAAAGCAATGTGGCTCAAAACAACCGAAAGGCCTTGTGACTGCAAGTGTCAAAATATACTGATTAACATTGAAGACCGACGGTTTATTTAACCACTAGCACAAAATCGAGCAATGGTGAAGGGGGAGAGTTATCCTTCAAATTAGTTTTTTTTTTGCTTTTCGATAAAAGACTTTCAATTAAACATGTAATTTTTTATACTGTTTAATATTTAGATAATATAACTTAAAAGGAGTAAATAATGCTGAAGCCGATGAAATTAATAATAAAACTGTAATTACAACCGATTGAAAATGAATTAGAAATGATGATAATTAATGGCAATTCGTTTGTTTCTTGTTTAAAAGAAATAAACAATGCTGAAGCCAATGAGATTAATAATAAAACTGTAACTACAATCGATTGAAAAGAATTAGAAAAGAAGAATTAAAAGATAACTAAATACAATCTGTTCGTTGCTTGGAAGAATACTAGAATTCGTAGGCAAGAAGGTCGTCGCATAAGAAAGCTGGATCACCTTCTTAATTGCTTCGTGGCAAGACAATCGTTGGAAATGATAGTCCATCCATCGCATGGTTGGGCTTCATTATGCGAGCTAATTATGGTTCATGGGAAGGTTAGTCGTTCCTTCATCATATGGCTAGCTTCGTGGCTAGATAGTTGTTGTGACAACTGCCTGCTCATTGTATAAAACTGAGTTTCTTGGTTGGATGACCAATGGTGAATAAATCTTCGACAATCAATTCATCTCACGAGTAATTTTCTTGGGCGAGCTGGTCATGGTTAAGACGATCAACCATTCATCACTCAGCTACATACTTCATGGTGGGAAGGTAAGTGGAGTGATAACCTATTTGTCACTTCGGGTCTTCACTTCGTGGAGAGATAGTTATGGGAACGACTATCCATTCATTACTCTTAACCTAACTCCGTGGGCAAGGTTGCCATGGAATGTCCACTTATTTGTCATTTGATTGGGTTTCTAGCAGGGCAACAATAGTCAAATGATAGTTTTTTTTTTTTTTTTCTTTTTTATACACGCACTCACACCCCACACACACCCACGCACTCACACCACAATGGATTTTTTTAATACCACAATGGGTACCTGAACCCATGACCTCGTGTTGAAACTCTTGTGAGTCTACCACCGAGGCAAGAGTTGTGAATGCGCTTTTCTGTTTACTTTCTCTCATGCCTACGAGTGGGGTTCTAATATGCGGGTTGAGGTTCGTGCTATTGTAGATGGGCTCAATTTGTGTTTAAGTCGGGGACTCTCGAGAATTGTCGTGGAGAGTGACTTGAAAGCGGCGATTGACATGATTAACAAGGGCAACCCGATTTTGTGGAATCTTTGGTATTCGTGGTCCAGGATAGAAGATTTCAAGAGGGCAATAGACTACTGATCCAACACATCCCAAGGGAGGTGAACGAGGTGGCTGATAGCTTGGCCCGGCGGGGAAGTGAATTCCTGCAGGCTAATGTTTTTTATCAGGAGGTTCGGGCCCTTCTTGAGGTGGTCTGTGGGGATTTATTCCTTCATAGGGTGGGTCTGGGGGCCATTAGGAGAGGCCGTGAGAGGGTGGGCCAAATGTAGCCCTTCGTCTCGCTGCTAGTTGTTGTTTTCTGGGTGTTGGACAGGGGTGTATAATAGGCGTTCCGGGTGTTTTTTGTCCTTGGGTCAGCCTGAATCTGGGTTGGTGTACAGTTTTTCCCTTTGTGAATAAAATTTCCTTTTCCTTAAAAAATGAGTGACGACCCAATGGCCTTGTTCGCCTCTTTGATCAAACTTTGTAGTAGGATGGTTATGCAGATATCTTTAAGCACGTGGTACGATGGCCATGTTAATTAATCACTCATATGGTTGTTTATTATTTACAAATATAAACTTAATGCGTTGAGGGTTTTGCTCAGATTAATTCTATTAAAAAACATGAAAGGTACATGTATCTACTACGTTTTTATCCAAAGGAACCAAGAACTAGTAGGGGAGCCATGTAAGCCACCACACATATTGTTGTTGTGTTGTTAATAACTCCCGGCAGGACGACACCCTCTGCATCTATTAAGAGCTAAAATTGAACCCACAATGCACACATGCTGCATCTACTGTCGAGAAGCCTAAGCCAACAAGGGGTTGCAAGTTATAAATTAAGTGTGTTGCGCAGCACGCCAACAACGTCGGTGAACCGAGATCCAATATCCGGTCTCACCCACAAACGATAAACAGGAAGAAATAATAACTAGAAGTAAAATTCACATAAACCAACAATCCACAAGACATAATTTACGTAGAAAAATCCCAATAAGGGTAAAAAACCACGGGTGCAAAACTCCACTATGAAGAAAATGAAGTTACAAGCAATACACTTACCTTCTCTTATGCTCCCATGCACAGAGATGACCCTTTTTGCTAAACTCTCGCCTCTTTCTCACCTTGGACGTATAGAAACTCTAATCCCATAGCCTAATCCCGCTTTACACCCCTTTATATAGTAAAATCCAAAATTACAACTCAAAATAGAAAAGCCCGCACTTTAGTTTGCGGCCGGTCGGGCGCTTGGTCAGACTGGGTCGGGCGCCCGCCCATTAAAAAAAAAGTCCAGCAAGAAACAGCATAAATCAGACTATTATCGGGCGCCCAATCAGTTTCACCGTCGGGCGCCCACCAATTCACAGAACAGTCCAAAGACATTCATCTCAAAACGCAAGAATATCGGGCGCCTGATCCATAGACCGTCTGGGCGCCTGACCACATTCTGATGTGATTAGATCCACATCTCAACAAACTACTACTAGAGAGAAGTGACGATCAAGCAAAGAATGAAAATAGTCGCAATCAGAACAGTAAAGGGCTGCAATAGAGACAATCACCAAAACATACAGTCTCTGGATTAGATAGGAAGTCCAGGTTCAAAGAAACCTTTATCTGAAGTTGCCTCTCCTAAGCTGTTAAGTCTTTGTTGATCAACCACGTCCTAGACAGCATCCCCATCGATATCATGGCATCTTCGGTGGTTACTTCCTAAGTTCTCGTCGAGATAGAGAAGGGCTTTGCGGATTTCTTTTGGGGATGGGACAAAGGAAAGAAAAAAACTCCACTTGGATCAGTTGGAAGCATATTTCATTGCCCAAAGAGAAAGGGGGCTTAGAGTGAAGAAGCTGAGAGAGGTTGAGTCTCCGGATAAAACTAGTTTGGTCAGTGCGATCTAGAGAAGGGGATTCAATCTAGGCTTCCTTTATGAGGGCCAAGTATTTGTCTCGCTCATCCTCCTTGGGCTCCAACCCTCGGTCGGGTCAAGCTTCCACCTTTTGAAAGAGCTTATCTAAGCTTTTCCCAGTCATAAAGGCAAAGACCAAGTGGATGGTAGGGAGTGGAGAGTGCAAGCTTTGGGCAGACGATTGGATGGGTTGAGCCCCGTTTTAGCCTAATGTGTGAAGCCTTTCCCTCAATCCCTGAGAGATAGTAAGGTCAAAGATCTCTTGGGTCCTAATGGTATCATCCAGGATTCTCCAGTTACGAATTTTCTCCATCAGGAAGTCCTATCTCACATTAATGGAGAAGGTATGTTTATTGGGTAGACAGATGGCATTGTATCTGGCCCCTCAAGACGTCAAACCATTTCTTAGTTAAATTGGCCTGGAGTCTGTGTAGGGCAGCGGGAGAACTTAGGAGTTGGTCAAAGTGGGTGTGGCATGTTAAAATGTGACCTAAGATATCTATATTTGTTTGGAAGTTACTGTTTAAAGCGATCCCGGTGGACACAAGGGTGCAAGCCAAAGGTATCCAGCTTGCTTCCAAGTGCTATTCCTGCACTAGTGAGAGACATGTTTCTGCAATGATGGAATCCATCGACTACCTCTTCTTGTCCGATGTGCTAACAATCAAGATATGGTCTATTTTCAACACAATTTTTTATGTATCTTTCTTTCCAGGCCAATCATTGATGATTCGTGCTAACTAATGGTGTCGGGTTGCATCCAATACAGACGCCTTTTTTCAATTGAAGGGAATGATTTTGTGCTTCATTCTCTGTGAGATTTGGTGCGTAAGGAATGGTTCGATGGCTAAAAGATCAACCATGGGAGAGTGGCGGTTAGAGTCCTCATGTGGGCATGGCCCATCTCTCCCTACCTTCCTTCTTTGATGGGTTCTCTCCTATGGAGGAAGCTGGCCCTCTAGCATATCCAAATTGCTGGTAAGCCCCCAAGATGAAGATCTATCTCGATTGTAAGGAGAGGACCCCCTGATGAAGGGCGAGGATCAGCCACATTCCTATCACACATGGACCGAAAAAAGATTAATGAAGAGTTGAAAAAATTTGGCAATTTTCGGTCCCACCGAACAGGTCTTTGGTGCGACCAAATTTGAAGATTCGAAAACCTTGCACGCTGTGAACTTTTGGCTAACTTCGGTGCCACCTAAGTGAAATTGCGTCTATTGCTCACATTTGTAAACGCTAAGCGTGCGGAAGTATAGAGAGGAGCTACTAAAATTATGGCTAAGTCTTAGAGGGGGAGGGGGGGGTTGATTATGACCATTTTAAAATCCTTTAAAAACCTCTTGTCTAATTAAATTAATTTAACAATTATAAACTAATTAAACAAGAATACTTAGCTTCTAAGCTTAAGTGAGTCCAATCACAAAGGCTAGCAATGGATAAGCAAATAAGTAAATTAGCCTAAGCACATAGATTATACACATACAACATGTTGAGCTCTTAATCAATGTTTAATATTTATACTATAAAGATAGTTCTATCTAAGCAACTAGTCTAGAGAGCTAAGTAGACAGTGTGGAATTCATCATACTAAGCATATGTCTACTAGTAAAGTGAACATACATCTTGTGTGTGAATCTTCCTAATAAGTACATAACATGCAAACCATCCAAGCATTCATATAATCATAATTGAAAGACGATGCATGAAAGGTAATGGCTCAAGGGACAAACACAAACACAAGCATGTATATTAGTTCGACTAATTGTCTACTCCACTCCCCACTAATCCACTCACCCCTTGAGTGGCCGGATTTCACTATACGGAGGTTTTAAATCAGGTTCACCTCTCAACCTTTACATATAGGTTTTACCATTCACATCTCAACCCGAGTGTTTGCGGGTTCCACCTAACCTAAGAGTTTAAACAAGGTTCCTCCCAACCTAGGAGTTTTGACGAGGTTCCTCCTAACCTTTCAGCCCTACACAAGAACCTAAATGCAAGTACTCTTCCATGTCGGAGGCCTACACAAGGACTTGACTTTAAGCCTAAAAATGTGCCAAGGATCGACCCTGAGATTTAAGCCCAACTAATGAGCCAAGATTCAACAAACGAACCTATGTAGTTTGGAGTAGGATAACCATCAACCTTAAATTCACACTCTACCTAACAAATAGAAAGAGTGCTAGGGCTCCTAAAGTGATAACTTACTTATTGGATTATGCCCATTGTTTAGTGCCTCTTGGGTTACTTGATCTCTGCTCTTTAGTGCTTCAATCATCTCCCCAATGCTTCCCGATCGTGTTGCCATTGCGTTGTCAATGCCTCAACTCCATCGATCAATCACTTCGCATGAGATGCTCTTGAGATGCCCAAGGTGATAGGAGGTGGTGTGAATTCTCTACAACTAATAGAAGTTGGTTGCCTAGAGAAATTCTACCTAAAAGGATCTTTAGGAAGGTTTAAACAAAGGATCTACCTGTGGTCAAGGTGCCTAAAACATCTAAAGATCAAGAAAGAACAAGTTCATCTTCATATGAGCTTTGAATGCTCCATCTTGTGATCTACGCAAAAAAGATGACTTGAAATGTATGGGATTAGAGCCTAATGGTATAGGCAATAAGGATGACTTCTAATACCATAAATTCTCTCCCAGAACCCAAATAAATCGGGCTCCAAATATATAGAAAAAAGCTCCAATGGCTACAAAACAACATCTAGCGGCTAGTTGTTGACTGTAATACCTTAATCTTTTGTGACACGGACTGAGCACACATGTTTCGATCTGAGCATAAATTGATCGTACCTAGGACATTTGTACATCCAAAAATCTCACCTTTGTGTTCTGTATTGGATATATTCAAAACCTCTATCATGATGACCGCATCGTCACTGCGGTCGCGATAGCGAAAACCATGCATCAATCCGATACTCGAGTGCAAAGTTATGAGCATTTAATCGAAAACACCCGAAAAATACAGTTTATGCACATCTGTGTAGGGCCCACCTAATGTGGGGCCCACTTCACTTTCTCCTAGGTAGCCATACCTCATTATTGCATCACCCATCCCTCTCATCCTTCTTAAATGCATCTTGATTAAAATATTTATATATATAAATAAAAATGATGAAGGAAAAAAAAAAAAAAGGGAGAGAAGAGAATAGAGATGTAATGATGACATCCATACCTCTCCTCCACTCCTCCCCACGTCACCTCCCATTGCTTCATTAATTATAGAAAAAAAAAGAGATTATAAAGGAAGATGAGGAGAGAACGTACACACTTTCAAACCCCCCACCCCCGCCCCCCCCCCCCTTCCTTACTTCATTCATTCTCTTCCATCTATCCATGCCCTCACTGAGAGAGAGAGAGAGAGAGAGAGAGAGAGAGAGAGAGAGAGAGAGAGATGCGTGGAGTGGGCCATCTCCATCCACCCCATCATCTCAACCTTCAATATCACACCGTTGATCAAGAAGATCAAGGTGAGTACAACACCCCCCCCCCCCCCCCCCCCCCCCCCCCCCCCCCCCCTTTCGTTGATTTCCTGCTATCTTTCTTTGTGAAGTAGCTATGAGACCCACTGTTGGAGCCCCACTTTGAGGATTGGGTGCCATCTGTACTGTTCACCACATCCAACAACTTGGGAGGAAGAAGAAAATAGAGATCAGCTTAATTTTGAATTTGTAGGACCCACTGATTGTGGGCCCCACTAGGATATCCATCAGCCATCCACCCTGTTGATGTGGTCGCAAGGCTTGGATGAGGGAATCACATAAATATTAGCTTGATGAAGGCCGTGGAACCACCATGGGTGCCATTGTGATTTTGCATCCAATCCAACCGTCCCTTGTGGACATCACTGGCCAAAACTACAATTCAACCAACACCATGGCCCACCTGACGAATGGACTAGCTTGAATTTTGGGCATATAAATCGACATGATGGGAAATGCATGATGAACGATGTGGAGATCTGGATCTCACAACTACGTCGTGACCCAAATCCTCATTTGCATTATTCAATTCATTAACAGGTATGTTTTCAGCATTAAAGACAAGCAAGTAAAATTTTGGCAATCTACCCAAGTGGAGAGGAAATTGAGTTGGGGAAATAAATCCAAAATATAAAAAATATAGAAAATTATCAGGTGGGCCAAATGTGAAATTGAAGGTTTTGGGAGGTGTAGATTAGTTTTCCATGGTGTGGTCCAGTTGATGATACGATCAGTCTGAAGTTTGTGCGTCACATCACTGTAGTCAGCCGCACGTTTTGGGAATGTTGGATGTCATGCACACACTACGTGGGACCCACATCAATGATTCACTGTATAAGCCATCTTGGGCCTGGGCCTTTTGGTTAATAGCAGGCACCTATGAAGCTCAATCCATCAGGCCAAGCCCGTTTGAACCCTGCCATGCTGGCATCCTAGACTGCTAATCAGGATGGGTCCCCCAATCACTGATGTGCCTTGGCATCAAGATAAAAACCTGTTGCAATTAAGAACATCTTGATCATGGGATTTGGGTAACGGTAGTGAACCACTGGTCAAGTCTTTTAACCATCCATTTCTAGTAGTTTGGATCCCTCAGCGAACCCGAATTTAGGCCATCATTCATTCATTGCTGGGACCATCTAATGGGCAATCTCGATCTCATACACGAGCCGTGTTTAGACATTGTTGTGAGCAGGTTGTTTGACTAGGGGTGAATGCAACCGAAATGGTCCAATGATCAGAACCGTCCATTTTCTATGTATGGGGCAATGATCCACTAGAAGCATGGTCATAGCCATTGATTTTACGATCCACATTCAGCTTAGAAGTATCTGTTATCAGAATTCTCCCTGGAAAAAAAAAAAAAGGATCCAGAAGGTGGATGGTTCCAATCATCGGACCATGCTTCTAGTGGATCATTGCCCCATACATACAAAATGGAATTGGGAAAATATTGGGAAAATGTTGGTACCTGTTTGTCTCTCCTTTCTTTTCCTTATTTCAGGATTGGAATCTGATGGTGTGAAAAAGATTAGAAAATTGCACGCAAGAGAGAGGAGATGAATAAAACCCTAATCTCTGAATCATACCTCTGATTTTCACACAAAATTCCTCATTCTGATTTTCACACAAAATTCCGCCTGTTTGCAACGTCGCAGTAGGGGGAGATTGAAAATTCCGACTGAAAATGAGGGATTTCTTGGTACCGAATGGAGGTGAGAAAGAGAGGGGATGAGAGAGAGAGATAGCAACAAGGGAGACAGACGGGCAGGGCTGGGTTTGGTTTTTGTTTTTGTTTTTTTTTTTTTTTTAACTTTTATATGGGTCGTGTACGTACACGACCCAATACTAATATTACTTCCAACCGTTCATTTTTTCAGACGATCCGACGATGCATAGAGGGCCACGTCTCGACCTCATGGGAGCTCCCATGCGCTCGACCTCATAGTACCATTTCCCTATATATATATATATATATATATATATATATATATATATATATATATATATAGTATACTCTTGATATGACTAGTTGTATGATTAATTTCTATAATTTTCGCTTACTCTGATATTAATGTTGATATATTAATGAAATATATGTTTCACACGCATTATGCATATACGCACACGCTCTACTAAGCTTCATAAAAAGCTTAGCAGTTGGCGATGCTGGAGCAGCTCCTTGTTTATGTTTCGAGAAATTTTGTATTTACCTTATCGACATTGTACATTAAACGATTGATTAATGGATATGTGATGTAATGCTTTTTGGTTCGGTAAACTTGTAGTTATGCTATTATGGTAAGAAAAAAATCATTCTAGATAAAATCCTCCTTGTAGGATTCCGCTTTTGAAACTTGGTGTAACGTTAGGTGCCGAAACTGGGTTACTATAGAGGCTGTCAACTCTAAGTTTGGATTACGGCGATTGTGTGCCAAAAATCGAATTTGGGGCGTGACACCGACCAGTCAGACGACTGATCATAGGTCCAAAACTGGTCGGTCGTTGAGGGATGACCGGGCGGATAATGGTCTAGTACTGACTTTTATTGTTGTTCCATTTTTTACCTTTGCTGATTAGTCAGACAGACCAGATGACCGGTCGGGCGACCGGGCGAATTTGTTAGTGCACTTTTCTGTGGTATACTAATGCACCTTGTTTGTCAATCACTTAGGTCAATGAGTCTAGTGTCGGTTGAGCTTAATGAAGATAAAGACTGAAGACTCAAGACGGATCAGCTACATCAAAGATGAAGAAACAGGTAAAAGAGATGCCTTGGTGTGCCTTGCCTTGAACCTACCTAAAACCATAACCTCTTAGATGACTTGGACCAACTAGGTATACCCTTAGTCATCATCATTAATCTTAGAACTCCATGAAAAGCATGATAAGTTAGACTAATTAAAGAGGTGGAAGCTACTGTAAACAATTCAGCTCAAATAGCAGTTTTCGATTGATCTCCGATCAATCAGACATTGGCTCCGATAGGACTCTGATCCATCGAACAGAAGCTCCAATCAATCAAAAATTATTCCAGCAATTTTGAAAATCCACTAGACATATTTTCGATTAATCAGACAGTCTTCCGATCCATCGGAAGGGGTCAGTCCGATCAATCAGACCATGTTTCCAATCAATCGGAATATCTTCCAGAGAATCCACTGGACTGATTTCCGATCAATCGTACATGTCTCCGATCAATTGGATTCTTTTTTTGATCAATCGGAGATGCGTGAATCTACTCGTTTTTTGACCGTTGGAAGAAAATCAATTTAAGATGGGGGATTCGTTAAGAGCTCTGTTCCTAACCCAAACAAGTGATCTTCCTTGTGATTCATCACAAGTATGGAGCATTCAAAGCTCAAGAAGAAGATGCACTTGTCCCTCTTTTGATCTATAGAGATTAGATTGATCTTAATAGTCATATTCCTATCCAATACTCTATGATGAGATCTTTGTAGGAGAGACTCTCTAGGCAACCCGTTCCCATAAGTTGTAGAGATCTCAAAGCTACCCTCCTATCACCTTGGGCATATCAAAGGCATCACTTGTATGGTGGTTGATTAAGCGGAGCTGAGGCATTGGCGACGTAGCGGCAACACGATCGGGGGAGCAAGGAAGGTTGATTGAAGCACGGGAGAACGAAGATCAAGCAACCGGAACCGGCGTTGAACAAGGGGCTCATCCGACAAGTAAGGTTGTCATTGTAGAGAGTCCTTCCACTTAATTCCCCGTGGGAGTTGAGTGTAGAGTTTGTTTAACAAACTTGAACTAGGGTCGTTTGTCGATCCTTGGCTTATTAGTTGAGCCTAAAATCTAGGGACGTTGGCCGTTCCTTGGCCCGTTTGTCGGCCTAAAGACTAGGAGCTATTTGGCTCTCCTTGGCTCATTGTCGAGCCTAAATAAAGTCTCCAAGGGGGAGCCTCCAACACGGGAGTGAACGTACATAGTTCTTGTGTGGGATTAGACCTTGCGTAGGTCGAATAGGTTGGGAGGATCCTGTAAACTCCTCGGTTGGGTGGAGCCGATTTAAAACACCTTGGTTGGGAGGAACCAGATTTAAACTCCCCAGTGAATGCCAATGTGCTCAAAGGGGTTGAGTACTTGAACCGGAAGTGGAGTAGACAAGTAGTCGAACCACTATACATGCTTGTGTTTGTGATTGTAGTTGAGCACACTTCTTGTTATGCATTGTGTTTAATTGTTTAATTATGAATGCTTAACTAGAATGTATGCTAGGCACTAGATAGGCACATCTACACACAAGATGTACATTCACTAATTGCGTAGACTTGAGCTCATTCATCCATTCTCATAAGTCTACATAGGTTGTATAGATTAAGAGCTTGATTTGTTTAATCAATTGAGTATCTATGCATGCTTAGACTAGGTTGCTTATTGCTTATACTCCATGCTATTCTTGTGATTGGACCTTCTTGCTTACTTAATTTAATTTGTTAAAACTGTTAAGTAGGTGAAAAGAATTTTAAAAGGTCCTAATCCCCCCATAGGACTTAGCCATAATACTAGTTGCTCTCATTGTTTCCGCACGCACACGCCTAGGTAATCCAAAAGGCATAATTTCAGAAATATGCCCAGGGAGAAGCTATTTCAATAGTTTGTTGCTGTTCCATTTTAGGCCTCTGACGACCGGTCGGTTGACCTGTCTTATTGTTGTTTTGTGTTGTATTTTACAGCAGCTCTTGCAACCTCTTGGGCCATTCTCTGGGTGATCATTTGAGACATCTAAGGCCAATCTAAGATGACTAAGGGTATGCCTATTGAGTGAAGTCATTAAGAGGTTTGGGTTTTGGTTTGGTTCAAGGTTCAAGGCCTCACTAAGGCATCTCTTTTACATGTTTCTTCTTCCTTGATGCAGGAGGTCCACTTGAGTCTTTGGTCTTTGTCTTCTTTAAGCTCAACCAACACCTAGACTCAAGACCTACGCAATTAACAAACAAGGTGCACTAGTATGCCATAGAAAAGTGCACTAACACTAAGGTAACCTTCGATGCCATCGATATCATTATGCAGTTTGCACGATTTTGGAATATTTGTTTTTGTTTTTTATTAGGACTTTCTTAATATATTTTTAGGGTTTTTAAAGCTATATAAAAGGATGTTAAATACGTTTTAGGGTTATCTTTCATTATTATTAATCAAAGTTTTATTTTTACCTTCTCTTTTCTCATGGATTCGAGGAAGTCCGGTTGATAGGGAGTCCTGGAAGTTCCATGGATTCAGAGTAGTTATCTTGTGAGGAAGACGATAATCCACCTCACCATGTTTATGCCTGTGTCAAATCCTATCGGAGCAAGGACACCCCTATGGCCAATGTCTCTTTACAAAGGTATGGACAAAAATCTCGTGGACGGTGATCCAGTGATTCCTTCTCTTTCAAAAAGAATGAAAGCTCTCCATCAAGAGAGATGGATAGCCATGCAAGGGTTGCAAGAAACCCTCGATCGTGTTGTGGATGCGTTAATTCTGCCTTGGGGGCCTATGGCCATGTTCAGCCTCCCATGGTCACTAGACCACGCAATCGAGTTACTCGTAGAGCACTCTCAACAATGAATCACATGGCTACCCTATATCAATCACGTTCAACAGATCGATCATATAGGAGGATGAATGATCTTCCTAACTTCAATAACTAGATTCACATCAAGAGTTGGCTTGTTGAAGTTGAGCACTATTTCGGTTACATGCAAACTCCTGAAGAGAGGAAGGTTCCGTTCGTGGCCTTCACCTTGAAGGGTGACACCGCAGATTTGGGCACTACTTCATCACAAGCATACGCGAAAGTTAAAGGCGCCAATTTGCTCGTGACAGCAGATGAAACGACGACTGATGGCTCGTTTCCTAGATGATGATGAAGATCTGATTGAGGTGGGGTCGCAATAGGTCCCTAGCTCCATTAGCAATGCGTATGTTGCCCCTGCAGAAACAAGAAGATCGTCTGAAATTTTTTAAGTGGATTGGCATTCTTCTATGGCTGTCTAAGATCACATTGAAGAATCTGTTGAGTCGAACGATGTTGAGGCAATGGAAGGGGTGGATGAAGTACAACCCACCATCATCTCGGTAATTGTTCAAAGATCTGAAAAGGTGGAGGAGATCGTTACCCCGGTTGTGATGGACGAGGAGAAAGTTCTTGTGGACGTCCGAAAAGTTGTGGAGCCCGTTGTGCAGGAACCCATGAGCATCTTTAAAAATGCCACGCTAGCATTGCAAGAATTTGAGGTGATCATGGTTGCTGAACTATCTAATGATTCATTCCTTGTGGAGGAGATTATTCTACCTCAGGTTGCGATTATCTTCGACAACTTAAATGATATGGTAAGGAGTGTTGCAGTTATCCATGAAGGTGACCAGGAGAAGTGGATGAAACCTGCTACACGGTGCCAGGAAGAGGCTAGAAACCATCGACTTCCGAAGTTGAAGGCGGATTGTGGCCCTAACCTGAAGCGAAACTTGAGGACGAGTTTTTTTTTTCTTCAAGTGTGAGAGTTTTATATGGGGAGAGGCCCCCCTAATGAAGGGCGAGGATCAACCACATTCCTATCACACATACTAAAAGAAAGATCGAGGTAGAATCGACAAAATTCATCAATTTTTTTATCCCACCAAACAGGTCTTTGGTGCGACCGAATTTGGAGATTTGGGAACCCTGCACGCTGTGAAGTTTTGGCCAACTTAGGTGCCATTGAAGTTACCTTCGATTGGCTTCGGTGCCACTAACAACACTACATATATAGTTTGCGTGATTTTGTGATTTTTGTTTCCGTTTTTTATTAGGACTTTCTTAATATGTTTTTAGGGTTTAGGCTATATAAAAGGATGTTAAACACGTTTTAGGGTTATCTTTCATCATTATTAATCAAGTGTGATTTTTACCTTCTCTTTTCTCATGGATTCACTAGTGCATTCAAGGAAGTCCGGTTGAGGAGTCCCGAAAGCTCCGTGGGTTTGGGAGTAGTTATCCCGTGAGGAAGATGGTGATCGATCTCACCACTTCTACGCTTGCATCATCCATGCTGGAGGCAGGGTGGGTGAAAGTTAACATGGATGGTTCCTCCCGCGAGAACTCGGGATTGCACAGGGGAGCAGTCTATATAGACAGTAGAGGGGGACTCATTTTTACTCTCGCTAGAGGATACGAAATAGGCTCTAATACGAGAGTAGAAGCCAGAGCCTTTGCTGAATGGTTGTCCATGTGTGCGTACCCCTTGTGTTCTCAACCTTAATGGAAACTGACTAGAAGGCAGTAGAGGACCTGTTCAACAAGGGGGATAGTAAGAACAAGGGAGATAGTAAGTGTTGGCTAGTGTGGTTTTGGCGTTCAAGGGTTATAGATTTCAAGAACATACTTCGAATCAAAATTTCCCATGTCGGCAAAGAAGCCAAGTGGCAGATGGCCTAGCCGGATGGGGGCATGTAGGGGCATGGATTAGGTACTATACGAGCACGCTGGTCCGTGGCATGTATATATTGGTGGAGAGCGGGGGAAATATTCGTGTGGCCGCTGAAGTTTTGAATCAGGATAATATTTGTGTTTTCAGTTCATCTCAGTAGGAATGACATTATGAATGGCATGGATGGCATATAAACATCATTGTGAACCCGTATAGGTTTCAACGGTAGGA
Source organism: Liriodendron chinense (assembly GCA_003013855.2). Taxonomy (NCBI): domain Eukaryota; kingdom Viridiplantae; phylum Streptophyta; class Magnoliopsida; order Magnoliales; family Magnoliaceae; genus Liriodendron; species Liriodendron chinense. The sequence continues at coordinate 334,416 of PVNU02002984.1, read as the reverse complement.
ATTTCCCTACCCACCTTTTTCTTTATTGTGGCCCACTTGAGTCTTGGATGCCGTTCATTTTCAGTTGTAATGCCTAAAATGATCTCACAAAATGGTTGGACGGCGTAGATTTCTCACAAACATCACGGTGGTGGGCCGCACCTAGATTTGGAGCTCAGGAGATGCCTGTGAAAGGCTTTTGCAGGTGATCCGCGTCCCAGTGTCAGGCTTGTTTACGTGGCAGGTCTCTTTTGACAACGAATCCGGATCCTCTATTGAAACCAAGCAGAAGCCAAGCAGAGAACCTCTGCTTCTGCTGCTCTGATTGGTCCAGCTCATTCTAACGGTGTCAGAGCATCTCAGCTCTAACACAATCAGGCTGAGCTGGAACAATCAGAGAAGTGACGAGCAGGGTTTCTCTGCTTGGTTTCAACAGGGGATCGGGACTCTTTGACAACATACTCTTCACCAATGCCAACATGATACGTGGAGTCTGTACCGAACTATGCACAGGCTCGGTAGTACCTAATCCCTCTTCAGTGCATCCCGGAGCCTAAACGTTCTGGCCAATGAAAAAAAGAAAAAAAAAGAAAAGAAACTAAGCAGACAAATTTCTGTCAAACGGAAATCATGGGGCTGCTGCTGTACATACAGCTAGGTAATCATTATTCATTCTCTCTGCAATTCGTAAATGAGAAAACAAACGCCAGACCAAGTAAATTCTCTGGGGCTTGACTCCAAAAACATGAAGGAACCAAAGCTCAAGTGGACAATAACATAGGAAACGGTGTGAATTCGACGTCAACAGGTGAAAAATTCTTAACAGCTGTAAAAGTTTTGGATCAAGCTGATATCTGTGATTTCCCTTTATGATTTCCCTTCATCCATATCAGTGGGATCTTAAGAACAGGTTGGATGACAAATAAACATCACTATGGCCCTAGGTAGGTTTCAACTGTGGAAACCATTATTCCCACTTTTTCCTGTGGTATGGCTCACTTGAGTTTTGGATATGCTTCAATTTTTGGCTCAATCCCAAAAATGAGCTGGAGAAACAGATGGACGACGTGGATAAACCACGTACATTCGCACTGGGTCAAAAGAGTTTACTCAGTTTGATAAAAGCATACTGAGTTACTGAGTACGGTAAACTCGCATTTCGATTTCCAATGGACCAACTGTGACTGGCCAATGAAGTCAATGATAAGTCACCCCAAGAATCCAAACCACACACTCAGAATCCAGGCACGCCCAGCAAGAAATTTCACGGCAGCATCGTCCCACGCTGTAACCTGTCTTCTTCTTCTTCTTTAATTTTTTTAACCTCTATATTTTTTCTTATTTTAATGCCCTTTTGTCTGCACCAAATATTGTAAAATTTCATGAGATTTTGCACAATCCTGAAACATCATAATATTTGGTGCAACAAACACAAAATTTTGAGTTTTATCTAATTTCTCAGTACATTTCTATTCTACAGAAACCGAGTTGCTTCTGAAAACCATTAAAGAGAGACGTCATCTGGGTACATCTTCCTTTCTTCTTCTTTGTCGTCCTTTTTTAATAGATATGATTTGATTTCGAATAATGGTCAGATCTTGCTAATCAATCTCTAATGTTTTGATGGAGCACAAATGGGTGAAAGACACCGCAGTAGTTAAGCATCCAAACAATCAGACAGATCCAACCATCAAGCGGGCCACACAACTGAGAATAATGAAAGATCGCCTAAAATCCATCCAAATCCTAAGTGGCCTCTCCTCACCTGATGGTTGGATTGACATGATGTTTAGGTTGTCTCGTCATCATGGTGGGGCGCAGCTTTTGGATGGGTTAGATGCCATCCACATACCATATGGACCCCACCGCTTGATCATGGGTCTTTCAGGCGTTCTACACGTTTTCTTACGGTGGGCCCGACGCAAGGATTGTACTGGCCTGATTTTTTTTTTTTCATGAACATCATGTTAGGGCACACATTTTGGATGGGTTAGATGTCATGGACATACCATGAGGGCCCCACCACAGCCCAGTGCCACCAAGGAATTTTTAGTTACTTATTTATTTTTTACACCTGACATCTGTAGTTGAAACTCTTGTGAGTCGAGCCATGAGTAGAAAAGGAAAGCTTTTGTTTATTGAGTTGGGGAGATTCTCCGGTGCTCTCAGACCACCATAAGTTATGGTGCTCCTTATTGCAATGGGACACTTAAACATTTCAATCGATTGATCTGGACTGTCCATTACGTCCAATGCACTTTTCATGGCATACCATGCAAATGCCACACCTACCAAATGACCTTAACCATCTGATCAATGGCCTCTAATATAGGCAGCCAAGATCGTTTTTATAACAGAAGGTCTAACCAGCAATTAGATCCACATTTGATTGTTCCCGTCATGTTGCTTATGATTTTAAAGAACCGTATCTGTTTGGCTAACCATCCGATCCATGGTTTGGAAATGGCTAAAATAAAAAGGCAGAATCGATGATGGATTTCATCGTTCATGAGTGTTACTTAATCTTTTTTATTTTATTTATTATTATTTTTTTCCCTGTAGTAGTCCTTGAAATCCGTTCTATGCTTAGTGGACTGTTTATACCGGTATATTGGAATATCCAAGTTCTGCAATGCAACTAGGAGCACTAAGAGTGAGTCCCCGGTGAGTCGAATTCTCCACTGTTAGGGTTACACATCGATTCAATCAATTCGATTTAGGATGAAATTGAAATTGAATTGATACTAAATTTTTAAAATTGATATTGAAATTGAATTGGTTTTAATTTTGAAAATTCAAATTGAAATGGAATCGACTCCATTTTTTTGGAATTGATATAAGATTGAATTAATGGATTTTTCAATTCGATTTGATTTGATTTTTCATACATTGCAAATTGAAAACTTCTAAGTTTTGTAGGTTTTATTTAACTGTTGAATAAATTATGTAATATTTTTTTTATTATGTGTGATGGTGTTTTTTTTAATTTTCCTCCATTTAGATTTTTTTAATGTATATTAATTGTAATTATCAAGTTTTTAAACAGGTTTAGAGCCAACAAACAAAAGTACATGACAAAAATTATAAACTATAGCGGCGGATAGATCCGCTGCTATAAAGAATGAAGAATTTAATAACGGTGGATATATCCGCCGCTGTATAAAATGAAAGATTTTATACCGGCGGATATATTTGCCATTATAAGAATTTAAATAAGTAATAGTAACGGATATTTTCGCTGTTCTAAAACTTTTCAGTGGCAGATACATCCGCCGCTGTAAATACGGTGACGATAGTTCTGTCAACTTCGTAAATTATTATAGCGGCGGATATATCCGCCGACATAAATAATTTAACAACAAATTTAATCCGCCGCTACAAGTCAATTTACCGACGGACATAACTGTTGCTAATATACCATTTAGCGGCAGAAGTATCCGTCTCTAAATAAACATATGGCGGCAGATTGCATTATCCGCCGTAATATTCACACTCGTTAAATCCGCCACTATTTTTTATTATCACGGCGTAAAGTTTATCCGCTGCTAGTTATAGCGACGACCTGTTTACCTGCCACTGGATCTACACCAACGGCACACTTAGCGGCGGATAGAGAATCCGCCACTACACCGTTGCTATATCTTATAGCGGCGAATATGGTAAATATAGTGGCGGATAATTCAGCCGCTATAAGTGCTAACTGTTGTAGTGGGGCTAGAAATTTTTTAGATCAAGCTGATATTTGGGTTTTCCCTTCATCTAAGTTTGTGTGACCTAATTGACAGGTTGGATGGCAAGTAAACATTACAGTGGGCCCTAGGAAGTTTTTAATGGTGGGTGTTCAATCACCACTGGGGATAAAACACCCTGATCATGGTGAGCCCATAGATCTTTTCCAACAAGACACTATATGGCTGTTGTGTCCTACTTATACAATATCGTACTTACGTAGTATGGTCAACTATGATGTGTATCTGAGATCTATTCAGACCATTAGACATGTAGTCCCACCTTAGGCCCAATGCTGAAAATTAGGATGACCTGCGATTTAGGTGGGCCACACCATAGGAAATAGTTGAAATAGAGACAACCGCTCTTAAATTCTTGGGGACTACAAAAGTTTTGTGATCAATCTAATATTTGTGTGGTCCTTTCATCCATATCTACGTGACCTCATCAACATGTCCGATGACAACTAAACATTCCGATGACCCTAAAAAGTTTTTAATAGGGTGGTCCACATGAGATTTTGATTTGCTTCGGTTTTGGGATCTTTCACCAAGATGAGTTGTCAAAATAAATGGACAACAGATCCATTACAGTGGCCTGCACACTGAGGTATCCTTGGAAGCGATGTCCATTCATGGCAAAGGTTCCCTAGAAATCTTTTTTATTTTCCCTGCACTGAAGTTTCAAAGTTGCATTGACTAAAAACCCGGATTGCCAGCAATAACCGTCCACCAAAATATAGTTGGGGCACCGTGACATTTGTAGAAAATCACCCTGTCCATCCATTTTGCCATATCATGTTAGGACATGGCCTAGAATGAGGTAAATTCAAGACTCAAGTGGCCCGCGCTATAGGAAATGGTGAGGATTAACCGTCCACCCTTCTAACATCGGTGGGGTCACAAAAATTTGGTATGAGGCTAATATTTTTATGTTTTTAGTTCATCCAAGGTAAAAATGACCTTATCAATACTATGGATGGCATATAAATGTCATGGTGGAACCAGGAGTGTTTCAAGGGCTGTCATTTCTGAACACACTTTTTCAGTCGTGAGACCCACTTGAGTTTTGGATCCGCCTTTTTCGCTCGTGTACTAACATAATCTAAGAAGACAGATAGATGGGGTGGATTTATCTCACAAACATCATGGTGGCCCACCGTGGTTAACGGGACTCCCTTGGTCAAGAAGTAACTATAATAAATGCATGAGGTATTCTCTCTCTTATTTATAGTGAAAATTAAATACCCTAAAAAATCCAACTTTGAATGAACGGCATCCATGCTGGTTGGACCTGAGGTATAGTCCAACCGGTTGGACTTGAGAATGCTTCTCTCTCTCTCTCTCTCTCTCTCTCTCTCTCTCTCTCTCTATATATATATATATATATATATATATATATATATATATATATATATATATATATATATATATGTTCAATTTGATCAATAGATTCAATTCGATACAGATTGATTCGATTTTCGATTCGATTCGATTGATCAGAACTGAAAATTGAAATTGAATTGAAATTAAATTTTTTTGTAAAATTGAATTGAATTGATCTTGAGGAATGATTCAATTTAATTTGATTTGTTTGATTCGATTCGATCGATAAATTGATCATAAATTGAATTGTGTGCAGCCCTATCTGCTGCCCTTTCGACCTCCCCAATTGATCTGGGGTGTCTCTTTTTAGACCGAGTGGGCCTAAGTAATGTTAGGTTGGGATGACAGTTTGAATCTAGTGTGCGAATTCATAGTTGGTGAACCCTAACGTCTTTTTGTGTTAAGTGTCGGCCCGTAGTTTGTTTGGTCTCTGTTGTATAGCCTCCCTATGATTTAATAAAATATTTTCTAAAAAATAAAATAAAACTTGGTTGGTGCCCAAAATTGACCTGGATAGGCTTCTGGAATATGGACTGCTGGATCTCTATTTTGGGGATTGTGGGGGTCCGATGACTATTGCAGTGGGCCCAGCGATTTCTGTAAGGGGCTTAAAATTTCCTTATATTTTTCTGTGAACTCTTTGGACAATATTCTGGCTGATCTGGGGCGTACAACGATGCGCGAACTGATATGTTGGTTGCGCAAGTTTTTGCGCAGTTTTGTTTCTAATCTTGGTTTATTCCTATTTGAGGGGGTGTAATGCGGGATTAGGGTAACACAATGATCCTAGATATATTCAAGTGGGTTAAGAGATTTCTAGGATGAGAGAATAGCTTGTGTAAGCTTGGGTTTCTCTTGTGGGGCTTAGATCCGGGTAAGTTTTCTTCATTCTCTTGTAACTTCTGATTCATAGTGGATTATTTGCTTTGTGCCATGGTGTTTTACCCGTGAAGGGTTTTTCCACGTTAAAATCAGATTGCCTTCTCTTGTATGTTAATTTGTTTGATTATTGTGGTTTATCTCGTTTGATTTTCTCGCTTTCGCTGCGGGTCAGTCTCTTTCCTTCCCAACACTAAGAACATGGAGTTTTACTCCTAGTACTAAAAAAGGACTCAGATTGTGTAGTATAACACACAACACCGACCTTGTAGTGTGTGCTACTCGAAAAGCCCTATGGGCTTGACTTTGGTACTGTGTGCTACTGGAAAAGCTCAACGCCTCCATCATCATGTATGTGTTTTATCTACTCGATCCATCCATTTTGCCGACTCGTTTTCAGTCATGAGCTTAAAAATGAGAAAGATCCAAATCTCGGGTTAGGTCCTTACTCATGTCTCAGTGGTAGACTCACGAGAGTTTCAAAATTAGGTCATGGGTTGAGTACCCATTGTGGTACTGTGAGTACATGGGTGTGTGTGGGTAAGTGTTAAAAAAAGGAAGATTTAAATCTAACTGCAATTTGGGCAAGTTATTACAGTGACTTTTCTGTGATGATATAACTATGCGGGACCTTGTAATACTTATGATTGAAATCACCTATAATAAATAAGACAACGGGTTCACATTAATGTCACCTTTTGAAGCAGTGGCAAGTGTAGAAGCTGATAATTTCATTCTCCATATGTAGTAGGTGCATATTGAAATTCGATGTAATTTCATCACAAGTAATGAGAGTTATAAGTAGATAGTGGATATAAGACATGATTTTATTGAATTTGTAGAAGGCGACATGGTTATGACTTGTATTCTTCTAAAATAGTTACCCTTCATCCTCGAAGAAGCTCTATCCTTACTGCATGGAACCATTCAAAATAAAAAAAAGATGATTAATGCTAATGCTTATATTTAGATTTCTCACCAAATTTACCTATCAATCCTACTTTCAATGTGAAAGATCTTTTTATCTATTGTGGACATAATACTAATGATGTTGTTGAGGAATAAGCTATTACACTTGACTATTTTATCACCCATATACACAATTGTCGATATTCTTGATGACTAGATCATCTTCACATGTCAAGGTAGGTACTAGAAGTTTCTCGTCTGTTAGTAGGGACAACCTCTCTCTTATACTACATCGATTATAGGTATAGACTTTTAGGACTTAAATCCTGACCTTTATGAGCAATATTAGGTTATTAAGTCGCTGGAGTCGAGCTCTTTTCAATCTATGGAGAAATAATGCAAGCCGAGCAATATCAATTGGGCCAAAGACCCATGGGCGAAGCCCAAATCTATTGGGCTCAAGCCTAGCCCTACAGTTTGCCCGTCAAGGACAACCATGTATAACAAGAGGCTTAACTTTTCAATTAGTCAACATAATCTAACTAGCCAGTTATGCGAATGTAGCCCCCCTTTAGAATTCCATTAGATCTTTTTATTTATTTAGCATTTTTCTTAATTAGTCTTTCTATATTTTTTGTAATAAGTCCTTAGTCATCAATGAAACTAAGAAAGGAGTTTAAAAAAGTAGACTTTCTTTTCGTGTATGCCTAAGAGGTCTATTTAAGGGCCTTAAATGAGTATTCTCAAGACACTTTGAATTCAATAAAATTCTAAATTTACTCTCTGCTTTAGTTGTGATTCTTGTGCTAAGCGTAGTTTTTTTTTAAATAAAATATTTTATTGAGAGAAAAGCTCTATACAGCACTAGCTTACATTCGGGTAGCCGCTAGCCGCAAAAACAAAGGCTAGGGCAACCTACCATATACCCAACATCCACGGAATGACAAAAGAAGTACCTGGACCCCATAACTCTTTACAAACACTCCCCAGGCTCACCTTGTGAAGGAAGAAAAACTTGACGGATGTCCTAAGGAAGCTCCGATAGTCCCCAGGCCCACCCAGTGAGCTACTTTGTTTTTTTTACATTAATAACTAGATTGGTGAAACTGTGGATCTCATTGTACTAAGACACAACTCCAAAATCGTTTTTTTTTTTTTTTTTTTACATCAATAGCGTCTATGACTAAGACCACACCCCCTATCTCTTCAACACGCCTTCCCCTCTAGATTAGAGACGCAAGCAAAGCTATAAACAACTTGCTTAGAAGCGCCTATGTTGGGTGGATCATTTCCATAAATCAGCTACATCATTAATCTCTTTATGTCTTGCCCCAAAATCCCGCACTCGGGTTGGCCAGTCCTCGATCTCGCATCCCATGTCATGACTTATAAATTAAGCATTCACAAATAAAATTTTACAAATATCACACAACAGTAAACCATACTTTCATAAAATACATCCATTAAAATACTTAACATCATTATAATAATCTAGAGTTGCATCTATGCTTCTACTATACATCTTTTTCTTTTCCATTTAATACAAATTAGTGAACGAAACTTGGACTAAACTAACAACGAAAATTGCACTCCACTTTGCTCCCTAACAAAACTCTGCATCCTGAAATTTAATATTCATAATAACGGACAAGCTTATAAAGCAGTGAGATAATCTTATACAATTTACCACATGTAATAATTAATAATATGAAAAATCACATATAACATATATTTTCTGGAATAAGAATATTCAAGATTAGAATAAAAGACTATAAATTGTACTTCAAAATAATGCATGCTTTCCAATACAATCATGTATGAAATAGAATATGTTAATATGGTCGACGTTCTCAGTGCAGTCGATCATAAAAAAAACTACCCAAGAGAATTTACTTTAGTTACCAACCCGTTATAATAGAACACCTAACTTGGCAATGGGAACCTTTTCATACACGCTCACCCTTCCAAAGGGCATGCTTGGCCTAGCAATGAGACCCTTTTGCATGATGTTCACTCATCCAAATGGCTCATTGGTGAGGAAGCATTTACCATGGTTAGGCAAAATACACAACTCTTATCGAGACTGATAGCAGGAACCTTTTGCAATCCTAACATGTTCACCCGCCCAAAGGGTTTACGACAGAGAACTAACATTCAATCAATATCCCATCTGACTTTTCATAAATCACATGCTTTCCAATATGGAATATGGTAGAGATCCAATAACTCAATTAAGGTCTCCAATAACCAATTTCACTTTCCATGAATCATATGCTTTCTAATATACAACGTTTTACCAAGCTCAATGTAATTTCTGAAATCATTACCAATATACTTTTTAGAAAACAAAATTAGTTATCTAGTATAAAACTTTGAATTTCCAACAATAATTCAAATATTTAGAATAAAATTATTATATTTTAATTTTAAAAAAGTTTACATAAAACCCTCGAAGATTCGAATTTTGAGTTATCACATTGTATTTCAAGTGTAGCACATCTTAAGGTATGTTTTTGAAAATTCTATTATGTGAAACATGGGATTTTAATACGAGGTGATCCCTGACCTAATTAGGATGATAAGAAATCATATTTTAATCCATGTGTTCCATACATTTCACGATTGAAACCCAATCAACTTACACAATTACGCAAATTAGACTCCAAAATTGTAATTTTTCAGATGTACAAGGTGTTGGCATCCCATCAATAGAAATGAAATTCTGGTCTTCTTAATTCTAATGTAAGAACTTATGAAAAAAAATGATGAAAATTCATCGTTTATCGAAAGCACAATGTACTCCATCGGTTAGATTAAAATATGATCAAATTCATATCTACCCTGGTGATGAATGGCAGACAACTTTTAAAACTAAGGAGGAGTTGTATGAATGGCTCGTAATGCCCTTCGGCTTATGAAATGCCCCAAGTATTTTTATGCGTCTCATGAATCAGGTCTTGAAGCCATTCACGGGCAAGTTCGTCGTAGTTTACTAAGACGACATTTTGATATACAGTCAGAATGAAGTGGAACACATAAAACATCTCAAACAGGTTCTCCAAGTATTGTAGGAAAATAAGTTATATTCGAATTTGAAAAAAATGTTCCTTCAAGATAGACCATTTGTTATTTCTGAAATTTATGGTATCTTCCACTAGCATCCGGGTAGATGAAGACAAAGTGAAGGCCATTCGTGAGTAGTATACTCTGAGTAACATCCATGGAGTGCGCAGTTTTCATGGGTTAGTCATATTCTACCGCCGGTTTGTTAGAGATTTCAACTCCATAGTTACCTCGATTACTGATTGAATGAAGAAGGGTCCATTTTAATGGACTGAGGAAGCTGATAGAAGTTTTACTGAGATCAAACGAAGGTTGCCCTCCACTCCATTTTTTGTCCTCCCAAATTTTGAAAAGGTATGTGAGGTGGACTGTGATGTATTCTACGTGGGTATTGGTGTAGTTTTATTGCAAAAAGGCAAGCCTGTGGCCTTTTACAATGAGAAACTGAGCGATGCAAGGAAAAAGTGGTCCACGTATGAAATTGAATTATATGTGGTGGTACAGGCTCTACGATATTGGCGGCATTACCTCATTTAGAGGGAGTTATTCTGTATATGGACCATCAGGCCCTGAAGTTTTTCAATAACCAAACTAACATCAGTCGTGTGTATGCCGAGTGGTTTCATTTTTGCGAGAATTCGCGTTTGTATTGAAGCACAAGTCGGGCCAACAAAATAAGGTTACTGATACCCTAAGCTACCGAACTACCCTTCTTGTTACCTTGGTTAATGAGGTGATTGGATTTGATCGACTCAAGGAAATGTATGCTTAAGATGAGAAGTTTAAAGACACGTGGCTACGTTGCAAGGAAGGCCACCCGGGTGATTTTCATATTCAAGACGAGTTTCTATTCTACGGGAATCGGTTGTGTATCCCGCAGAGTTCGATGCATGACAAGATCATCTTGGTACTCCACGGTGGTCCTGGAGGCCATCTGGGTCATGACAAGATAAAGGCCCTGGTAGAAGAGCATTTTTTGTGGCCTCACCTAGGTTGAGATGTTGGAAGAATGGTGTAGCGGTGCCTCACATGCCATACCCCTAAGGGACACTCAAAAAATATAGGACTCTACACCCCATTGCCCGTTCTTAAAGGCCCTTGGGAGGACATCTCTATGGAGTTCATCTTGGGTCTTTCGTGAACACAACGCAGCATAGATTTCGTGTTCATGGTGGTAGATCAATTCTCGAAGATGGCTTATTTCATCCACTATAAGAAGACATACGACGCGACGATCATAGCCAATCTTTTCTTCAGGGAGGTAGTGAGATTGCACGGCATTCCCAAAACGATTACTTCGGATCGTGACACGAAGTTCGTGGGCTAGTTTTAACGGACTTTGTGGAGTCAGTTTGAGACCTAACTTCAGTTTAGCAGTGCATATCATCCGCAAACAATGGATAAACTTAAGTGGAGAATCACACTCTAGGTAATCTCATCTGTTGCATCTCCAGGAACACGTCGAAGCAGTGGGACTTGGCCCTGTCTCAAGTTAATTTCTCCTTCAAGAACATGGTGAATCGATTTACAGGGAAGTCACCATTACAGATTGTCTACGGTCGAGTTCCCCGCCATATTCTCAACTTAGTTCATTTGCCCAAGTTTTCGGGAATGAGTATAGCCGTTGAGATCATGGTCGAGCAGATTACAGAGATGCATGGTGAAGTGCAGAACAAGCTACTGGAATCAAATAAGAAATATAAGGAGGACACAGACAGGCATCACTGGACCAAAGCATTTGAAGTAGGGGATCAAGTGATGGTCCATTTGCACAAAGAACGCTTCCCCACCGGTACATACAACAAACTGAAGCATAAGAAGATTGGGCTAGTTCCAATTATCAAAAAGATGAATGACAACACTTATGTTGTCGACCTCCCCGAAGAGTTTGAGATCTCCTGCACTTTCAACGTCATTGATTTGTTCGAGTACCATGAGCCGAAGGTGAACGAGAACTTGGGGTCGAGTTCTTTAATTTGAAACAGGGGGGACTGATGTAGACAAGCTAGTCGAAGAATTCATGGTCCAAATGGATCAAAATGAGGGAATGAAGCATGTAAAGGCTAAGAAAAAGACCTATCGCAGCCCTTGGCAACCGGTTGCCCAAGGACTATGACTAGTCTAATTTTGTCAAAAAAATTAGTAAACCTTGCTGATAGTCTGGTGCCCCTGGCGACCAATTGACCACTTCTTGCGACCAATCACAAATTTGAGCAAAAGGTGACTAAACTCTTAGGACAGTCGCAATTCAATTGCGACCTATCGCCCATGGGTGGCGACTGGTCATAGCTCAATGGTGATCGGTCGTAGACCCCTAGTGACTGGTCCACAGATGAGCAGATTCACTGGAGCTTTCCATCTTTGAATCATTTTTCTTCCGTATTGGTTTAGGATTCCTAATTTGCGTAGCTTAGGGTTTTTATTACGCATCCTAGACTATTTAAACTCTATTTGATTCGTATTATGGGATTATTACACCTTTTATCAAAATACTTGAGAATTTTCTCTGTTTACTTGTGGATTCGAGTGCCCCTTCAAGATTAATCACACTCTTCGGGAGGGGAATGCGGTGGTTGATGCGCTTGCTAGGATGGGTAGTGAAGGCAGGTTAGATACCCAATATACCTCTCGTGCGGAGCTCTCGAGGTTCATAATGGGCCTCACACTTGATAATGCAGGGATCGGGTCCATCAGAGGAGGCTAGCTCTTATTTCCTTTTGTTTGGGACCACCCATTGGGAGGGTTTTCTACAGAGGTGTGGTGTACTACTTGCTCTGATCCTTTCAATTAGTGAGGCACGAGCTTTCTATGGTGCCCACCTAATAACGTTCTGGTTAAGGATTCCCAAAAGGTTCTGTGGATTCGGAATAGTTATCCCATGAGAGACACAGTGATCAATCTCACTTCGCCTACGCCTACACCAATTTTACGATAAAAAATTGAGCTTTCCGATTTAACAAGCACTCGATTTCATTGGCAACTTAAACTCTACACTTCTTAATGAATAAATCTCATTGGATGGTTCAGATGGTGGCGATAATGGTTAGAATCTACGTTTCTTGAAGGTTCATGATGGTGTGTTCCAGAGTTGCCATCTCTTCCCACCGCACAATGCCAAAGAAGATGAAGGAATTAGAATGCGGCTAGAACCGGTTCCTTTGGTCATATGTTTTGAACATCGGTTGAAAGATCATATTGGTGGGTTCCATAGTTTGGACAGTCTTGATCAAAGAATATAGACAACTGAGATTTTTTACAGCATGGATTATCACTGAGCATGGACAATGATGATCAAGGATTAGTGCTTGGATGGCCAATATCAACGGTTTATGGCTCAATTGTTGTTGTTTCTCTTTCAAAACACTGGAGATGTCGAAGATGCAATACACAATCGAAGAAGACTTGAGAAGCGTAGCTCTTCGCAGTGTACACTGCCCCTCTTGTTGGTCACATGTGTGACATGCAGAGAGTTTCTAGACTGCCTGATTGGATGCATAGTTAGCTGAACAAGTGGGCATTTGTTGAATAGTTTAGATCGAGGAAAGGTCAGCTTAATTTTGTGATCGAACGGTTGGACATTTCAAGAGAGCTAAAAAAACTGGGCAATTGGATTTGTAATGTGGATTGAGCAGTTCAGATTGCACACCATTCATATTATGTGATTTTGAGTGGTAATACTGATGAACCGGTTTGGATTAGAGGAGGAACGGATTTAAATAGGTCTTTTTGAACGAAGGGTCGTAAGGTTTTTTTTTTTTTTTTTTTTTTTTATTTATTTTAACGGACGGTCGAAGGATTTTGGAAATGGATGACGATCAGTCCCGGGGCCTATTGATGTGTGGAGATTGTTGACTTGCGATTAGTTTTACAGATTTCTTACCACATCATGATCTATGTGGGGGTAGATGTAACATTAGGCGTTTCAATTGTGTCGAGTGCTTTTAGTATTAGAAAGTTATGAAACCAAAAGATTCTTCTTGCAAGGCCCGAGTGCTTTGAAAACAAGCTCAAACGTTGCTCAATACAAAAGTGATCCAATAAGCTCAATGAAAAAGTAATCCAATAAATTCGTTAGAAAAAATGTAAGGATTGTATCGATGTTTTTGGTTTAATATTTGGGTGAGCCATCTAGCGGAATCAATGTAAGTTTTGATAGAAAAATGGATGCCGTGATCTAAGCGTAGAGATAAAAGATGTGTAGTTTAATTAAGTTGAGTAATTTTTTCTTAAATTTTCATTGAAATCGGACATACACAAATAAGTCTTTAAGAAAAATCTAATTAAGGATAGGGATATGTACACCACCTTAGATGGTCAATGGGTGTACCTATATCCCTTGGAATTAAAACTAGGGCTATTAAAAAACCCGACTAAATCGATAAAATCGACCGAACCGACCTAATCGGTCAATTTTGGTCGGTTTTCATTCTATTTTAGGTCGGTTCGATTTTTTATATTAAAAATTGAGAATGTTCGTTCGGTTGTCAGTTTGTGAAAATTATAAATTGTTTTCAACCGAACCGAGCCGTGTATATATATATATATATATATATATATATATATATATATATATATATATATATATATATGTGTGTGTGTGTGTGTGTGTGTGTGTGTGTGTGTGTGTGTGTGTGTTAACCCTACCGTATGGCCCGCCTTGATAATATCTTATATATCCATGCTGTCCATTGGTTTTCTTAGCCCATTTTAGTAGGGCTCTCAATGAGTCGGATCTAGATCAGATCCAGTTGGATCCGGCTCCAAGTCCATATATTTGTAGATGGATTCGGATCTAACTCAGATCCAAAAGGTGGGATCCATATCCAATCCATTAATAAACTTCTAGATCTATTTCCGATCCAAAATCCATATAACCATCGGATTCGGGTCGGATCTAGGTTTGAATCCACCGCCGTTACAAATCTAAAAAAATATATAATATAATATATTTAATTTAGTAGAAAAATGATGCAAATCCCACTATTTACTATGTATGGTATGGTCGACCTAAGAGTGGCATGTCTCAATTTTGAGACATGGCCTAAAATACTTTGTAAAACGGATGCCTAGTAAGAATATAACATATACAGTAAGGTGACAATGAGTCGGATCTTAATCGGATTCGGATCGAACTTGGATATGTTCCTGTTAATCCATATTTGGTCCATTTAAGTAATCGGACCTATTTTAAGATCCAAATCCGGTCCATTTAACTAATCGGACTTATTTTAAGATCCAAATCCGCATTACACGAATTCGGAGCGAATCGGATCTCGGATCTAACCCGATCCATTAAGAGCCCTACATTTTAGGATGCATTCCAAAAAATTAATCAAATCTAAATCTCAGGTAGACCACACCATAGGAAACAATGTTTATTGAGCGTTCACCATTAAAAATGTCCTCGGGCCCACTTGAAGAAGATTTGCAATGTGTATTTTCCATCCAACCAGTTGATAAGGTCAAATAGACTTGGATGAAGAGAATAGTCAAATTTCACTTTTAGCTTGATCCAAAACTTTTTGTAGCATATAATTATAAATAGTTTTAATGGCCATTCACTAGTTTTTACATTGGTGTGGTCCACTAGAGATTTAGATCTTCTTAATTTTTTGAATATTGTCATGAAACCGACAAAACTGAACTGACCAGAATTTATCCGATTTGGTTCTGTTAGTGAGGCTTAATCGGTTCGGTTCAGTTGTTAAATATTCAAAACTGACTATGTTGGTTCGGTTGAGTATCACCCCTCAAAATCAAACCGACCGAACCATGCACAACCCTAATTAAAAATCAATGATGGAATATGTTCATGCATGGGTGAGAAATAGAGCGGATGGTTTATTTGGATGGATGGGTGTAAGAAATGTTTAGATGATCTTAGAGCAATTTTGCTATGATTGAATGGTCAAATAGTGACGTGGACAATTAGATTGTTGGATCTAAGGTTAATAATGTATTTCTATGACCAGTTTGATAAATGAAGAAGTATAATGAGTGTCTTAAAATCGTTGTTAGAGTTGAAGACTTTGTACACATTGATTAAGGTTAAGAACGGGGAGATTAGTCTATCTTCTTGGTTGTTTATTTTGGACGGTTTAGGCACAAATCGCATATCTTAAAGAGCTTATCTAAATCATAGGTTTAACATTCATTAGAGATGTGAGTTTATGGAAAAAATTATGGGTCAAATAAAGGTGGATTGGTATAATTTTAAATTAGGCGGTTTAGAATGAACTAATTTGGCATATAAGTGGGTAATCTTATTCGGGCAAATTTTTAGTGTGAATAAAAGGTCATACATAATTGGGAGGTTTTGATGCATGGGCCATGGATCATGATCGGGTAAGTTTAGTGAATGCCTAATAGTTAAATTTAGGCTAGCTTATGTATGAACGAATTATCTTGTGATCAAGCTTTTTGAGAGTGAACGAATACATAATATAGTTATATACACACAAAATCATATAATCAACATAATATAGTTATATACACACAAAATTATATAATCATTAATTACATAATCGATGGTTAATACTAAACAAATCTATTACACCTATCAATGGTCTCACTTTACATGTAGTTATACATGCTTGTATGCAAGTGTGGATGGATAGAATTATGCATGTGGGCTTGAATGAATGCAAGTGTACATGTATTTGTCTACATGAATGCATACAAAAATCTCGGGTCATTACACTTAATTAATTGACAAAAGATACATTGAAAAGGTGTAGTGGGATGTGGTCAGCATGGACAAATTCCAAATCTATTGGGTTAATTGTTGAAACGAGAGCAATGTGCCGTGCATGGGTGCCACCGTAACACCTACTCAATCCAACACAAAATTGAGAAAAACACCATTAGGACATGCATAATGGAGAAAGTTGAAACCCAAGCCGCATTAAAGAAGAGGACCAGAAACTCTTGGTGATTGTTAAGAGGGCAGCTCAAGACATGGTCCCATATGTATTTTAGTAAAACCAAAAGATGGTCAATGGAAATATGCAAGTGCAAGCTAGTAGAAATTGTTATTAAAAGGAATATATTTCTAACATCTTGATTAGTTAAGCATGTTACTTAGTTGATTAGTTGGATTGTTGCAATAATTAGTATAAGATTTTAATTTTCCCTGCATTATAGTTATTTTTTATTTTTATTTTGAGTGATACCTAGTTATTTCCGAAATTTCCCCTTCCCTTCGTCTCATTACAAGCAAAGGTTCCTTTACTCTCGGCCACAAATTGAAACCCCTTTTGAGTTATAGCCTGGTTTACATTTGGGCCTGTTTGATTTTCCACGTTACAGTAAATTCCTGTAAAAAAATTAATTAGTATTTGTTCACGCCATTCGTAAATACAAGAGTATTTCTGAAAATTAGTCCAAAATTAGTGGCTTAAATTTGTGGGTCTCGTCTTGATGTATATGACATATCCGAACCATCCATCTGTTTTGTCAAAATATTTTGGTGGACGTGCCAAAAAAATGAAGCAGATTCGACACTCAAGTGGACCACATCAACGAAATTCGTGGCCACAATATGTCCACCGTCTAAAGTTGTTTCCTTCATGGGGCCCACATTAATGTTTATTTATCATCTAATCAGTTTACGAGGTCACATAAGACATGGAGAAGGGGAATACACAAATATCAGCGTGATCCACAACTTATGGGCCCCCAACAAGTTGTTAACAGTAGGCGCTTGATTCCCACTGTTTTCTGTAGTGTGGTCCACTTGAGCTTTGGATTGCACTCATTTTTTTGTTCATGCCATAAATTTAGCTAGCATAAAGGATAGACGGTGTGGATACGCCACATACATCACAGTGGACCCATAGATAGTTGTCAGATTCCTTATTTTCTGCATACAAAAAGCAACCATGTCTGCATTAGGAGAGATGCCCTAATTACCTAGGTAAATTAGCCATTTACAAGGTAATTATGGTCAACCTGGAAAATCAAACAGGCAGTAGTGTGTAAGCACATAAGGTTTGCTGGCCCCACCTATTAAAGATCCAGGCCATTCATTGGGTAGGGTATACTATGAAAATAGGGATTTTGACCGTACTATGGGATTTTGACCATACTAACCCCCTGGTACGGTCAAAATCCCATGAATCTACCATGGTCCAAAAATAACGTTGGTCAACTGATATAGTAACGTAATAAAAGTGGGCGCTGTAAGGTGCATCGTCTCTGATGAATGGCCCGGATCTCTGACGGATGTGCTTTATGCCTGCTTATCTGAAACTTGTTCCACGTAAAAATCACACTGCATATTTCTTTGTTTTCTCCTGGGAAGCTGGCAAAATCTCAACTTCCAACGTTTTCTCGTTGATACCCAGCAAAATATGAACCATTAAAACCGGTTGTTCTCGCTGCATTATCGTAGGATGAACATCCAGTCTAGTCAAGATTTTGGTGTTTTAAACTATAATCAGTGCTAATTTTCATGAAATTTGGTGCAACCAAACAGGCCCTAATCTATTTACTTGGGCTCAATAATTGTTAATTTTACGTTTCCAAGTTGTTATTGCAGGAGTGGCTATGGCATTCATCTGGAATACTGTCAAGAACGCAGGGTTGGCTTTGGAGACCGCTAAAAATGCTGTGGAGAATGTGAAGTATGCATGGGCTCAATACAACTACTCTAGAAGTCTCGAAGATAATCTTGCTGTTCTGAAAACCGAAGTGCAAGAGTTGAGTAGTCGGGAGTCTGATGTAAACAATGAACTGAAGGTGGCTGAGGGAGTGCATGTAAAGAAACCAAAAGAAGAGGTGAGTTTATGGCTGAAAAATGTGGAAAAGATTACAAGAGAAGTGACTAAGATAGAAGAGGACTCTAGAGAAGTGAGTAGATATTTCTCCCTCCGGCGTCTAGCATTGGTAAAGCTCGTTGAAGAGAAGATTGAAGAGGTAGTGAAGCTTAAGGAGAAAGGTCGATTTTCAGAAGGGTTACTTGCTGATCTATTACCAGAAAGTGGAATTATGCCGGTGACTAAACTCGTGGGTAGAACGACAGCCGAAAGAAATTTCGAACAGATTTGGCAGTGCTTGATAAGTCAGGAGGTCAGCATTATTGGTGTCTATGGCATGGGGGGAATAGGCAAGACGACCATCATGACCCACATCTACAATAAAATAAAGAGCACCGGAATACTGGGCATTGCAATTTGGGTGACGGTCTCTAATGATTTTAATATTGAGAGACTGCAAAATGGCATTGCTCAAGAATTAGGATTGAAGCTTTCCTGTGAAGAGGATGAAAAGATAAGGTCAATGAAATTGTTTGAGGCATTGAAGAGGCTGAAGAAGTTTGTTATCATCTTAGATGATATGTGGAAACCATTTCAATTGGAAGAGGTAGGGATTCCTGAGGGCAATGCATACAAAATAGCACTGACTACTCGTTCAAAAAATGTTTGCCGTGGCATGAAGTGCAGAAAAAAGTTTCAAGTGGAGGTTCTTTCAGAGGAAGAAGCATGGGAATTGTTCAAGGAAAAGCTTGGGGTTGATGTGGTGCTTTCTCCGGAAGTGGAACAGATAGCAAAGCTTATAACTGAAGAATGTGGTGGTTTGCCGCTTGGAATCATCACAGTAGCAAGTGCAATGAGAGAAAAGGATGATGTTAGAGAATGGAGAAATGCATTACAGGAGTTAAAATGCTCAACGATGGAGATTGAAGGCATGGATGATCACGTTTTTCAAATTTTGAAATTTAGTTACGATCGGCTAAAAGCTGACAAGATTCGATGTTGTTTCTTGTATTGTGCTTTGTTTCCAGAGGACTATGAATTCTCTCCTGAAGATATGATAGAGTATTGGATAGTAGAAGGATTGATAGATGATATGGGAGACCGGCAAAATGAATTCGACAAAGGCCACAGCATATTGAATGGACTGATAGATGTATGTATGTTGATAAGGAAGTCTAATGATCATGTAGTAATGCATGATTTAATCAGAGATTTGGCCATCGGCATTACAAGGAAGAGCCCTCTGTTTGTTGTCAAGGCTGGGACTGGGTTAAGTGGATCAATTGGTGTAGAAGAATTTTCTGAAGAGGTTGAAAAAATCTCATTAATGAGAAATAAAATTGAAATGCTTTCAGGCCAACCAAACTACCCAAAACTCACCACATTGTTGTTGCAACATAACCCTCTCTCAGGCAACATTTCTGATGGGTTCTTCAATTGCATGAACAGCCTAAGAGTTCTCGACCTCTCTGACACTGGTATTGAGTATATGCCAGAATCACTTTCCAACTTGAAGAACCTGTGTGTACTCTTATTAAAGAATTGTATGAGGTTAGGGAAGGTACCATCCTTAGCCAAGCTCAAGCGTCTAAGGCTTTTGAATCTCTATGATACTGGGATCAAAGAAGTGCCAGATGGGATGGAATGTTTGGTTAACCTCAAAGAGCTTTATGTTCTGTCTGATTGGGTTGAGTTGGATAGATATGTCAGAACTGGGCATTGGAAATGCTTGAAAAGCTTCTCTGTTGTTTCAAAATCCCTTAATTTCACATTGGGGACAGATAGGATGGATGCTAATGGTTGTAATCTCATGGGGCAAGAGAGTTCTATGGTGCTTCCTGATAGTATTCTCGAGTTGGTTATGAATGAATGCGAGCTGTCAAGCTTACCCTGCCTCTCTCACTTGCATCGCTTACAAAAATGTAAAATCTCGTCTTGTAGCATCAAGTGGTTGTTGCCCATAGGAGACAACACCACCATAAAGCCTTTACCATCAATGGAGGTTATGCTTCTAAGCGAGCTTCCGAATTTTAGGGGTCTGTGTGAAGGAGTCTTGCTACCTGGTTCATTCGCAAGCCTCAGACACCTGAATGTCTACAGATGCCAAGTATTGGAGAATCTCATGTCACTTGAATTGTTTCAGCACCTCCAATGCCTTGAACAAATCGATATTGCAGAATGCGGTGCGATGGAGGAGGTGATACAAGGTGAAGTAGTTATGGTTGAAGGTGGTAACAACAACAACAACAACAGTATTCTACTCCCAAACTTGAGGGAGTTGCATTTGATACATTTAGGGAAATTGAAAAGCATTTGTAAGCAGGTAGTCACCTGCCCTTCCCTGAATAAGATTTCTATAGTGGGTTGTCATCAGTTGAAGAAGCTCCCTCTTTCCTTGGGCAACATAACATCTGGTGTGAGAGGAGACATTGAAGGAAGCAAAGAGTGGTGGGATGCATTGGAGTGGGATGATCACAACTTCAAAACACTTCTCCTACCTCTTTTTAAAGAAGCACGACGAGAAGCACGGGGAATCAAACGAAAAGCAGAACAGGTTGCTTCGACGTCACGGCAGCAATAATCTTCACATAAAATGGTGTTGGCTTTGTATTTTTTTTTTTCTTTTTTCTTTTTAATTTGTCTGTCTGTTTGATATTTGTATTTCAAGTATTGTTGAGAAATGTAATGTTAGTGAGAATGCATGGCTTATGTTCTTCTTCTCTCTCTCATTCCAAATGTGCCTTTTCCTCTTCTGTTATTTTGGTGATTAGCGCATGGATGTTTTTATAATAGTTTACCCAAGAGGTTGAGCACCTTGGTGTGGGCCAAACATTATATCAAATGCACACCATCCAATCTATAGGCCACTCTTGAATGGCACCTCGGTCGACATGGTTCACTTTTTTGTTCAAGAAGGTATGCTTACTAACCAGACTATATATATATATATATATATATATATATATATATATATATATATATAACCGACTGATAGATCATTAGGGGGGTTAGAACTAGTCGTGGGCATGTGGCTCCTAATGGGGGAGTATAGATCTAGATGAGACTCCATTAGGGAGAGTTTGTCGGATAATGAGAGGAGATACAGAGAGAGTAAAGATTGGACTGCTCCAGGTCAGGCGGTTAAGTATTTTGGAGAGACGCAAGAGAGAAGTTGAAGATAGGATGAAGGCGGGAGGAGGAGTGAAGATGGGAGGAGATTAAAGAGATTGGTTGACTGGAGCATTTGGCAACTATGCTACCATAATTTTGACTATGGACGTGGTGATGTAATGGGGTGTTGTCCTAGTCAAGGTAGGACGAGCTAGGAAAAGGACCCAGGAGTGGGCTCAGAAGAACCCAAGAAAGGTCCCAAAGGAAGGGCCAAGATTCAGCAAATTCATGGACCAAAAAGGCTTGATAACCGGTTGTCCACCGTCCAAGGCTGGTCGCCCAATCGGTGAATTATCACCCAGAACAAGCCCAACTCTTTGGATTGCATTTCTAGGGTTTAGTTTGATATAAATACTTGTTTATTTTTCATTTTTTAAAAAAAAATGAATAATACAACTCTTTTCCTTAGAAAAAATTATGATTTTCTCTATGTTCTTCGTAGATTCAAAGAAGAAGTCTCGTGGATTCGAGATATTCCGTCATAGATTTGACAAAGACAGGTCGAGGAGTCCATGTAGATCCATGGATTAGGATTAGTTATTCACGTGAGAGAGACGGTGCTCGATCTCACCACACCCCAGCTGCGCCAAGTTGGTATCAGGGCAAGGAAGAACCTCGGTTGATGGCTTCTAGTGACAATCGTGGCAACAATTCCGCTGACAGTGACCGGGGGATCCAACATCTAGCGGAAAGGATGGAGCTCATCTAGAGATTGGTAGAGACATCTATGTAAGGGCTGCGAGCGTCTCTCGTTTAGATCATCGCGGCCTTGGCCCAACAGTAAGTTCCAAAGGGGGCCCAGCCACCCGCAATGGAAGTTCGGAACAACCCAGCAATCCGTTCGGCCCTCCCGATCGTGAATCGGCGATTGAATCATGCTGATTCGGATGACAGTGACGCTGACGCAGGGAATATCCTTGCGAGAGCGCAAGTGTGTGGTAATGATCGCGGAGATCGCAACGATTACGGTTATAGAGGTAAGGGGGAGCTCCTTACTTTCAATGGCATACTTAGAATAAAAGAATTTATGGATTGGCTAGCGGAAATAGAGAATTTTTTCGATTACATGTAAGTTCTAGAGGATCGAAAGGTTAAACTTGCTACATACAAGTTGAAGTTGGGTGCTTCTACATGGTGGGAACAATTGCAACTCTCTTGCGCCCGACAAAACAAGTTGCCCATCAACCAAGTAGTCCTTTTTGTTGACTTTTTCTTAATCCGGTACAAAAAGGACTATTGTTGTAGGAAGAAGAAAATTTGGCCTTAGTATACTATTCCCCAAATTTTTTTGAACCATTTTACCCTTCTACTCCTTTTCAGATGGTATAACAGTTGAGTGACCCACAAGCTAAAGTCGATTTCGACCAAATGGAGGGAGGAGTACCAACAAAGAGTGAATGGGTCTCCCATGAAAGATTAGATCCGTTCATTTGAAGAGGCCACTCTTAGAAACCCAGGTGGGACCTTATCAGATTACGACACAACCATTCAATGACCCACAAAAGTATCAATAGTCTAAATTAATTCTGGTCATAACTCCCTCATCACACAAAAATTCTTTCGAAAATTATCATAACTCTCTCGTTAGACGTACTTGTTGGAAAGCTAATTGAATGAACTTTCAGATGACTTTGGAATCATCACATTTGGACATCATTTAATAACTTAAAATTGGCCCCAAGTGATTGTGTTTTATTTACGTCATCAATTCATTTTAACAGATCATTTTAAAGCATGAGCACAAAAAAGAGGCAATCCGGGGCTCAAGTGGGCCACACCACAGGAAGAAGTACTGATAATGATGCCACCATTGAAACCTTCTTAGGGCTTCTAGTGATGTTTATTTTCCATCCAACCCATTTATAAGGTCACATCTATTTGGATGAAGGGTAAACACAACGTGGATCGCTGATCAACAACATGGGCTCATCAGCGATTCATGTTGTTGTACTACAATCCATAATCACTTAGGCCCACTTTTGAGTGATCTAGTGGTGTTCAAATGAGATGATTCTAAAGTCATTTGAAAGCTCATTCAATTAGCTTTCCAATAAGTACTTAATCACCTAAATCTGACATGTAATGTGAGAGTTATGATCATTTTCGTGGGACTTTTTCGTGCAATGAGGAATTATGACTGGAATTAATGTAGACTGTTGATACTTTTGTGGGCCATTGTGTGGTAATCTAGTAAGGTCTCTCCTAAGTTTTCAAGGGTGACCGCTTCAAATGAACGGATTTGATCTTGCATGGAAGGCCCATTCACTCTTTGTTGGGACTCACTCCCTTCATTCAGTCGAAACCAACTTTAGCATGTGGATCACTCAATTGTCATACCATCTGAAAAAGGAGTAGAAGAGAAAATGGTCAAAAAAACTGGTGAACAGTATCCTAAGGCCAAAATTTCTTCTTACTTCGAGGGTAGTCCTTTTAGTTGACTTTTTTCAACGTTGAGGCCACTTCAAAAGTTATCCCCCATTAAGCGATTCAGCACAAAACGAACAGTTCATCCATGATTATTCATTCATTTTATCCATGATGAGTAGACTCTGTGGGGACCATGATGATTCATTCATTTTATCCACGATGAGTAGACTCTGTGGGGACCATGATGATTCATTCATTTTATCCAGGATGAGTAAACTCCGTGGGGACCAAGATGATTCATTCATTTTATCCACTCAGTTCATCCATTCTAAATGATAATTTTATGGCTTGAATATAAAATTGAAGCATATATAAAGCTCAAGTGGTACACAATATGGATTGAACCTCTAACATTGAAAATTTATTGTAGGCCACAGAAGTTTTGAATTAAGCTGATGGTTGTGTTTTCCATTCATCCAATGTGTGATCTTACGAACAGGTTGGATGACATATAAACGTCACCGTGGCCCCTAGGAAGGCTTCAACAGTGGAAATCATTATTCCCACTATTTCATGTGGCATGGTTCACTCGAGCTTTGGATATACTTCAATTTTGAGCTGAACCCCTAAAATGAGCGGGAAAAATGAATGGACGGTGTGGATAAACCAAATACATTCACAGCAGGCCCAACTGAGTTTACTGCTGAAATTCATAATTTTCCATTTCCACATATATCCCCCTTCTACTACTAGTTTACATGCATCCAAACACATCACAAAAATACCCCTAGTTGGGCAATAGCTTTTATGGACTGGAGGGAAGTGGAAGGTTTCAACTCAACCAAGCGAACTAATGAAAGAAGAAGGGAGAGGGGGCACTGAAACTTCAACTGCACCGTCAAGTATCTGTGTCACCTTCTTCATACAAGGCCTCAGCGATGGCTCTTCTTGTATGCACCAAATCGCTAGCTTCACCAGCCTCTCCAACCTCCTCATTTCCTCCATTGCATTTCGGTCTTCCATCACTAACATGTGTTAGGAGAAGGCGGTCTTGACAGACTGGGCCTATGGATGCTATCGAAGGGGGAGATTGGACATGTTAGTGATGGAAGCCCAACTGAGTTTACTCAGCACGATGAAAGCGTACTAACTCAGTACGCAATCCGATTTCGCCCAAGGTGATGAGTTCTGAAAGACAAAGGGCATGCTTGAATGCTGGCCATTTAAAATTTAGAGGTTTTGGTCATGATTTACTAGCAGCCACACCCATGTGAATGTATCATGTGTGTGTCAGATCCAAATTGTTCGCCTGAAGCACCACAACATAACCATACCTCCGCTGAAAAATGAGGTCCATCAAATGGATACATGTATGCTATGTATAATAGTCTTGCATAGCATGTGTTTGATGAAATATCTCTGTTTAACAGTTTTCAATTTATAAAAATGATGTGGCTATGGCATTACCCCACTAGAGGGATAGATTTCAGGGGAAGCTGTCTAGGTGAAAAAGCAAACATTTATCTTTTGGGGGTTGTATCACATTAGTCACAACTGGTCCAGGTAGAGCCTACCTGAGAATCAGTTGGGATCTCAATCACATGTTCCCCATTTATATATGGAAAAAGAGTCACTGATAAGTTAACCAAAGCTAGCCTTCTGACTCTATGTCCATGTAAATGTGGCGCCCACATGCAACATCCGAACCACTTATCTAGTGATCCATACTGTGGATGGGCCATAGCCTGAAATTTCATACCAAACAGTCAATCCTAACCTTTTGAATGTAGCTGCCCTTTTTTATGAAAAAAAAAAACACTAGGTGGTTAATGGAAC
This sequence comes from Liriodendron chinense, assembly GCA_003013855.2. Classification (NCBI taxonomy): domain Eukaryota; kingdom Viridiplantae; phylum Streptophyta; class Magnoliopsida; order Magnoliales; family Magnoliaceae; genus Liriodendron; species Liriodendron chinense. The sequence goes on along the minus strand of PVNU02002984.1, from coordinate 308,342 downwards.
ATTTGGTTGACTTTCTTTAAGCTAATCGACCTACTTTTGATAAGTCCAAGCCACTGATCCTGGGCCTTTTTTGTTGCAGGTGGATCATTGCTGCATTTCTCTACTTAAAACCATCCATTTACAGGTCACAAACTTGAAAGGTAAAGAAAATCATGTGAGTGGTTTTTTTTTTTTCAATAGAGAGGTCCATCCAATATTGTAGGTTCCAGCAAACCAATTGTTTGCATCATGGACCGATGGCTGCATATTACATTCTCAAGTCAAGTAATATATTGAATATGCTTCACAGAATCACAAACCCTTCCACAAGCATAGATTGACTCTCTTGAGATATTTCTCATACAAAATTTTAAAATCTATCTTATGTTTGTTGCGCCTGCTGAATACTCCAATCCCGGTATCAAAATGATTGGACTACTGATATTTAGCAGTCATATGATTTCTGGCCTTTCTGTAACTCTTTTTTATTATTATTTTATTTCAGGGAGTAACAGATCCCATGCTTACATTGGAATGCTATTCAGTATGATCGCATGACATGTGGAAGATCACTATTTGAACAGGTACGCAATCTTCTCTGTTCTTCCGGTGTCATTTCTTTGTTTGTGTTTAGAATGCATTACGTGTCTGATTTGTCTGTGCCTGAGCAGTGGAACATAAAAAAACTTGGTATGGGGATTCCAGATCATGCAGCTCTTTACTTTGAAAAGACCGTTTGGGAGCATGTATAATCCACCAAAGGAGACAATGTAGCTTTTGATGTACTCTTGGGAAAGACAAGCATGTTCCCTCCAAATATTTTGTTAAAACATGATGTCCTTGTCTATAAAGCTGTACAGAAACTTGGGGAGTTTGTCGTCACCTTTCCTAGAGTGCATCATGCTGGATTCAGCCATGGTAAGATGCTTAAGAAATCATTTTGTTTTCCAACTTGTTCTTCGTGTTTCAATGAATTTTACCGAGCAATGCCACGTCAGTTGCATAACCTATGCCATTTTCTTTTGAATAATGTGAACTCTTCATATTTTTGGTTGATATATACAACTTCAGGTTTTCATTGTGGGCAGGCTATGAACTTTGCAATTGGTGATTGGTTTCCCTTGGGAGTTGTTGCCCGCCAACGTTATGGATTCCTTAATCGGATTCCCCTGCTTCCATTTTTACATTTACATTACTTTCAAGTTGGACTTGAAAGGACCTGAGCAATTTGGCACCTCTTTATTCTTAATTGAACCCATTATTTTACTTTAGGTGCATCCAAACACAATGTTACTGACGAGTTAATTAATTGAAGAAAATCCAACCATAAGTCGTCACCATGAAAACCTCTTATTGACAAGATGTCTGTTTCCAGAGTTCTGCATGTGTTCTGGTTCTATATCTTGGCATTTGCTAAATGGAAGCCATTTCTGGTCAATTCATTATGGATTGAAGTCATGGATCAAGATTATTTTCAATAGTTTATCCAGGGGCATTTCCTCACTTTATTGGACACCAATAAACCATTGAGGGTTCTTTTTTTATTTTGCACACTAGCTCTAAAGAGTATCCTGGACACAACGTCTCCATCTAACCTGGTTTGTAATCAAAATCTACTTCCTTGGCTTTTGGTTGTTTGTACATGCCTGTTTTTGTGCAGCAGTTTTTGCTGAAAGTGGCTTATTCTCAGAAATTGTCTCCTTTTGCCTTAAGGAAGCTTTTTATAGGCATTCTTTTGGTCCACGAATTTTTTTTTGTTTTGTTTTTTGTTTTTAAGAAGAAAACCTATTATTCACAACAAAGGCTACTTACAACTTTGGGCAGGCCCCGCCCCACAAAAAGGACCAGGCTTGACTATCGTAAACCCCCTAATGACAAACCCAAATCCCGACGAGAGGAGGAGGGACCTTTCGATAAAACAAAAATGAGAAGGCCATCCAAAAAAAGGAAAAGAACGAAAAAAATTAGTCAAAACGAAGGGAGCCCAGCCCCACCCTATCTTGGAAGAGATGCCACCTTGTGATACGAGGTAGCTTGTGCATATCGTGGATAATTCAGAACCATTGCGAATCGCTACCCCATCTGGCCAGGCCATTTGCCGCAAAGTTAGCCTCTCTTGGAGTGTGAGCTATGGTAAATTCTGCCTTTTGCCTAAGAATGTCCACCTTAGCTGATGAGGACATTAGGCCTTTCGAGGTATATCAACGACAAAAGCGAGTATCTCAAGCATCTTCCTTGTGGTTGGATGATTGTTGAGGATCATTGGAGCATTGAAGACCCTACGTATATGATTTGACATGTGGAAGACCCCACATTGGGAAGACATGTGGAGGGAAGAAGACCTGACTGGAGGTTGTCGGGCGCCCGACCATTGGTCATCGAGCGCCCAAAATTCATCTGTTTGGAAGCTATACTCCCTGGACAGTTTTCACTGTCATCAGGCACCCGACCACTACTCATCAGGCGCCCGAAATTCATCAGTTTTGTTATTTTAGTCGTTGGACGATTTTGGACCCATCGGGCGCTCGACACCCGCACAAATTATTTTTTTGTAGTTCCATTTTCACTTAAGTTTAGGGATAATTTTGTCTTTTACATCTTTAGTTAATGCTTATTTAAGAGGGTTAAGCCCTACAAACGAAATTAACTTGATTGTTGAACCAAAAGAAAACCCTTTGGTGGCTCCTCTCTCTAGCTCTCTCTGTGGATCTTCCTCCTCTTCTCCCACCTTATTCTTCTTTCTTCTTCATTTCCCTTCCAACTTTCTTCTTAGGTAATTCCTTATATTCACTCTTTTTTTTTTTTTAAACTTATTTTCTCCTATTATCCGCAACCCTAAAATCTAAGAATTGATCCCTAAAGCCATTTCTCTCAGATTTTCATTCCCTAATCTGAGAAATCATTCAATCTCCCAGACTAGTGAATCCCATTGCGCGTTTGGATCGTAATCGTGCAAGATCGGGAGGTTTCATTCTTCACCGGATCCAATCCACGCAATACTTGAAATCCATACTTCGCAGTTGTGATGATGGCCCACATTATTGCATGTGTCCTTTTGATTTTCTTAGAATATGATGGTGAATGTTGAATATTTTACTGTTATTGCTTTTGTTATTCCGCTGAATTATCCATGACATATGTGTGCATCATAATTAGGTCATCCTGCATCACTAGCCCACCAGTACTAGCTAACACATTTAGTTCTTTCTTATTGAAGAGGCCCATTGCTATCTTAGAGTCGTTGGTGACCTCCACCTTGGAAAGGCCAAAGTTGACACACAATGAGAGCTCCTGACAAATTGCCCTGGCCTTTGTTCGGGTGTTCAAGCCGTAGCCATACCTTGAGGAGAAGGCAAAGAGAAAAGGACCATTTCAATCTCTGCTAACTCCACCTCCTGAATTACCCAGATTGCCCATTGCCGATCCATCTACGTTCAATTTGACCTGAGCTTGCTGAACTCATGGATGAGGAACTTGCTGAACTCTTGGATGAGGAACTGCGTAGGCAGGAAACTTCAATAATTCCAGCTGGTGAGTTATTTGGTAAGGCTTAGATGATGATGTTGTTGTTGTTATTGTTGTTGTTGTTGATGATGATGATGATGATGCTATGCTTTTGTTGCCCTTACTCAGTAAGATATGGTTGAGTTGGACGTTTTTTTATAAAGTTGTTAGTGGGGTCACGAATCATTGATTCACTCAGAGTGCATCTTCTAGTTATGTTTTTTGAAAATGTTTTGCCTAACCTAACTCTTGAACAAGCTACGGAAAACCAACCAATTTGTATTTGGTTGCCTAGGAATGGAGTATGGCTTTCATTTAAATCTCCCATAACTTAGTATCTAGGTTCTACTTGGCTTGTTGATTTTGTGGAATATATAAGTTCTTTTCATTTGACAGAAATTGAACAGATCTGTTGTGGAGATATCAATTCTCTACTTTTAGAGAATCACCTGATTGCCAACCTAACTTCTTTTCAACCAATTGCAGGCCGGTGTACTAATGCTTGCTGACAATGGCATATGTTGCATTGATGAATTTGATAAAATGAACATCGGAGACCTGGTAGTTCTTTTTCCCTCACAAGCATTTACATCTCCAGCAAGTTTCAGTTTGGAGTACTTACTTTTTGTAATTGAAGGTTGCAATTCTTGAGGTCATGGAACAACAGAATACAAGCATCACAAAAGCAAGCATACAAGCTGCACTAAATGGTTTAGCTGGGCCACTAGATGGTTTGGCTAATCAGGTATTATAGTCTCTGTGAAAAAGTGATTGATTATCTTCATTAGTCAATTTTAATATTCGTAGGCTTTTTTGTTATTGGGAAAGTTTTTTTTTTTTTTTTTTTTGCAAGTTGTAGGCAAAGATGGATGAGGGCTGATACAGGGATTTTTTTATATATGTATTTGGAACATTTTCAAATTGTTGTGTGTGTGTGTGTGTGTGTGTGTGTGTTTGTGTGTATTGTGTGTGTGAGCATCTATATATATATATATATATATATATATATATATATATATATATATATATATATATATATATATATATATATATATATATATATATATATATATATATTGTAAAGTAATACAATTTTTTCTTAATACTAATTTTTTATTGTGCTATGCAACTTCTTTAGGTTTTAAATATTAAAAAAAATACAAGTTTCAATCAAAATCAAAATTAAAATGTCATTGGCAATAACACCTTTTGCAAGGAATTATTTCGTTGGTAATACTACCATTTCCAAGAAAATGTTTTGCCGGTAATTTACCACCTTTTCTAGGGCTGTAAATGGTTGGGTTCGGGGCGGGTTTAGCCAAAGCCAGACCCACCCATTTACTAAATGGGTCTAGGTCCAAATTTTAGACCTAGACCCTTTTACTAAATGGGCGGAGCTAGGTCGAGTTTGAGTCAACCCATTGGACCCATTTATAAATGGGTCCAAGTTTGGTAGAGGGAGATCCACCCAGGCTCATTTATAAATGGGTCGGGTCTAATGGGTCCGGGTCTGGATCAAGTATGCAAGCATTTTACAAGGCTTAAAACCGGGTCTGGACGGGTCTGGGCTGGACGGGTCCCTTGAAACCAGTGCTTGCATTATCTCCGATATTATCGAAATATCCTCGATATTATCTCTATTTCTAGCTCAGCGACATCGATAACATCGGTAGCGATACCGGTAACACTGATAGTATAATTTTTTTTTGATATCGGTGATGTATCACTAAATATTGCCAATGGATCAATATCGTCAATATTTTCAATTGTGCAAATTCCAGGTGTCGTTTGTATTGTCAATACATTGATCCCGTCGGTGTATCGACAATATTTTTTACTGTGTAAATTCTAAGCGTCACTTGTATCGTCAATGTATCTGTAATATTTCAATAATATTGTCAATGTATCGATATGCCAAAAAATCTATATATTTAAAAAATTCCCATTTCAGATTTTTTATGGGTGCGTGGTTGTATGCAGCGTTTAATTTGTGGACGATAACATTGATAATATCACGATATTATCATTATCGCAACATGACAATAATGAGACCACAATCTTTAGTTTCTTTTTCAGTTGTTAACGATTTGTTTGGAAATTTCATGTGTTACCGATATTTTGAAATATCAATGGATGTTTGGATGGAAGTTCAGATTTTCAATGAATGAGATGATTGAGTTGACTTCTTACGGCAACACATGCTTTTAGGCCCCCATTAAATAGAAACCTATTATGTATGCATTCTTTATGCAATTTTTTTATTCATAAATATACAACTGTGTATTTTCTCAACTCCTGTGGTTTCACTGAAAAGTTCCATGGTTTTTCCCATTTTCCCCGCATTTCCAGTTATCAACGATGTTATCAGCAATATCGATATTGTTTCCATATCCCCAACTAGCGAAACTTGTAGCGATACCGAAACTTCGAACACTGCTTGAAACATAGACCAAACCTGCCCACTTACTAAATGGGTTCGGGTCGGGTCGGGCCTAATATAAAGGAAACCAGACCCAGACCCGTTTAGCAACAGGGTCTGTTTTTGGACCTAGACCCGTACATTTAACAAATGGGTCGGGTCTAAATGGGTTGGGTCCAAGTACCCCTTCGGGTCCACTGACCCATTTACAGCCCTAACCTTTTCCAAAGGAAACTTTTCTCGGTAATAGTTTCATAATTACGGCTATCCATGAAATTTTTACCATCGGTAAAAGTCAACGTTTTGATATCAAGTCTTTTACCCGGGAAATTCTAACTTTTTTCCATGGTAAATGTCAAAATTGTTACTGTGGAGTTCTACTAATATGGTTGAGTCCTCGTTCGAGCAGGAAGAGGCGTCAGACTGAGCAAGTCTATCTCCCTCCGGGCTTCTTTTGTCTTGAGTAACTGGACTCCGAGATAGGACACCATCCGTCTGGGTGGCTGTTGATATCCTGCCTCGAGAGATCCCGCAGCGTGGATCATCTGTTGAATCCCGCCGGCCCATACCTGAATTTCCTGGTGATTTAGCAAAATCTTCAGATGGTCCCCCCTGTATCTATAGCTCCAGAGAGATGGTTTGCCATGCCTATGGGACTAGGATTGGGTTCTCTGGGGTTATGACTGATCTGGAGGGCAGCTGTTACTGACTGGGTCATAATCAATCAGAAAGCCAATTCCCCGCGTACTGAGTAACTCAGTAGGATAACCGTACTGAGTACCCACTGTGCATTATGTATGTTATCCACTCCATATTTACCAGATAATTTTAGGCCTTTGAGCCCAAAAATGAAGCATGCACAAAACTCAAGTGGATCACATCACAGGAAATAATGTGAATTGAGCAGCTATTGTTGAAAACTATTGGGGGCTACAGAAGTTTTGTATCAAGCTGATATTTTTATTTTCCCTTCATTCATGTCTATGTTATCTTAAATAGTTTGAATGACAATTAAGCATCACTGTGAACTCTAGGAAGGTTTCAAGGGTGGAAATCATTACTCTCACTAATACCTGTGGTGGGGTCCACTTGAGATTTGGATATGCTTCAATTTTAAGCTCAACCTCTAAAATGAGCTGAAAAAAAACAAATGGACCGCTTGGATAAACCGTATACATTCACGGTGGGCCTAACAGAGTTTACCCAGTACTATAAAAGTGTACTGAGTAACTCAGTACGCAGTCTGATTTCAACACGGTGAGCCCTCATAGTTATCTGTGGGTGTTGCGTCCCAAAATATACCAGTTCAATGGCTGTTACTGGTTTTGGATCGAGTTGATTTTTCGGGCTGGGTTTTCTTCAGGCCGTGAAGCATCTGATGGACGGGTTGGATTCCGTGAACAAATCACTGGGCCCCACATCAGGCCGGTACCACGGAGCACACTCCATTTCCAGAGATGTATATATTGGGACAGTATGGACGGCCTAGACTGCCAACGGACCAACATAGGTTAGTTGCGACGTACCAAAGAAGTTAATGATAAGTCACCAGAGAATCCGAAGCTCACAGCCACTCAAAGAAACCAAAGAACGCGCACTTGCTTTTTATTCGGCGAGAAATTTCACAACACCATCGTTCCACACATAAAAATCATCATCTGCACTAAAAACGGGTAACATCTCGTTTGCATCATCAGAATTAATTTTTGTACGATGTAGCCCGTTTTCTTCTTTTCGTTTTTGCTCTCTCTCTCTCTCTGTTTGATTTTTTTTTTTTTTTCAGTACCTGTTTAATTCCACCAAATATATATTGTAAGATTTCATGAGATTTTGAACAATCATGAAATATCATGATATTTGGTGCAACAACGCACATTGAGTTTTGAGTTTTTCCTAATTTCTCTGTTTACGTTTTTGTTCTACAGATGCCGGGTTGCTTCTGAAAGCCTTTAAAGAGGGACTTCAGCTGGGTACCTGTTCCTTTCTTCTCCTTCCTCCTTTTTCTTTTAACTCCATTTGATTTGATTTTTGGGATAATGGTCAGATCTTCCTAATCCATCTATGATCCTTTGATAGGAAACAATAGGTGTACGTAGGACAACATCATTGTTAGGCATTCTAAAAATCGGACAGATCCGACCATCAGGTGGGCCATACATCACTGAGAACAATGAAAGATCACCTAAGAACCATCCAAATCCTAAGTGGTCTGCCCCCCTCCCCCCTTTGATTTTTAGGTTGTCCCGTCATCAAGGTGGGGCGTTGCTTTTGGATGGGTTGGATGCTATACACATACCATGTGTAGACCCCACTGCTTGATCCTGGGGGTGTTTCTGCGGTTGTACAATTTTCCTATGGTGGGGCCAACCTAATGATTGGACTGCCCTTTTTTGGTATAGGTGAACATGATGGTAGGGCCCACATTTTGGATGGGTCAGATGCCATGCACATACCATGTGAGCCCCACAGAAGCCCCGTGACATCAAGTACCATGTGAGCCTTGAGCTCGGATTAGGTACTACCCCCACCAGGATGCAGTTGGAGCCCTCCGCATGTGTGAGGGGGCTCCCTGCCAAAGACAGGGGTCAGCTGGAGGAGTGGTGCCACCTGGTGGGTGCCAGCCATGTGGCACTGTTCTCCCCTCCAGGACAGACTCATGTGAGCCTCATTTCCCTTCTCTTTTACTTTTTTGAAACGTGTGAGGAAGTTTACATCCGACGATACCCTCCTACGTACTATTTACCATGTTAATTACGAAGCAATCCAACCGATAAGATGCCGCAATGTGGCGATCTCAAATCTCAACCCTTACAACCTATTAATTTAACATCAATCTTATCTAGAATTACAGCAATATTAGGGCTGGAGGCTATAAATAGATAAATGGTTCAGAATATTACAAAGATTTATATCTTCCCTCCCCTTCTTATTTCAAGACACCCAACACGCCAAGCCATCCAAGTGAGAGAGAGCCTCTTAGCTTTAGCCGTAGCCTTAACCTTCGTCTTAGCCTTAGCATTAGTCCAGCCAACCCTCCATCAAAGAGGGTGAGAGTGAGATTAGTCTTGGTCTGGTCTAATCCATCCCTAGCCCTAGCCTCTTAAGCCATCTAGTTTCCAATCCAAGTCACTCGAACCCAACCCTTGCGATGCCTCCGTCCGTCCAACCATCCAATCTCTAGCCAGCTTGGTTTAACCTTGCATTAGAATTTGTGCATATCTATTCCCTTCTCAACTCCCTTCTTATCTCTTCTAATCTATATTCGTATCATCTTGCATTTATACTGATTTAGGAGAGTATGCTTTGTGGCTTGCCGATTTGATCGGATCCTTCCCATAAAAAATTTCAATTGGAACGCATAGCTAGCATTTATACATAACATATCACCCAGTCGGTTTGAGTGTATGGTCCAAGGCTTGCTGAGTAACTCAAATCCTGCCCATAAAAAACTTGAGTTGATTGGTCAATCCGCTAGTCTAGTACATGAGTCAAGGACTGATTCGTCTTGTCCCAAGATACTACTGGTCGGTAATGGTGCATTATACACCTCCATCCCCACACATAGCATATCATCATATTCCAAGAACCGCTAGGTAGGTACGTGAGTTAAGGACTAATTCCTCTTGTCTCGAGACACTACAAAGTAGCGATGAAGCATTAAGCATGCTCATCTCCACACATAACATATCATCATATTCCAAGAACTACTAGAAGGTACGTGAGTCAGGGACTGATTCGTCTTGTCCCAAGACATTATAGGGTGGTGATGATGCATTAAAACACACCATCATCCCACACACTGCATATCATCAAAGTGCAAGAACTGGAACTAATCTTCAGAATTCGTTTAATCCTATGGAGTAGTGTAACGCCCCCAAAATTCGACACTCGAGTATATAACTCAAATCTCGAAATCAAGGGTGTTATGAATGAATCCTTCACAATCACAACTGAAACTTTTATCCTTTCCATTCACAAGGTACCAAATATATAGAATTGAATTAAACCAAGCTTTGAAAATTAAACTATTAATTAATGGGTCTATGAAATTATTCCAAACTGTCTAAACTAATGGCCATCTAATGGGCCTTATTACATCAATACTTTCAAACTAAAAATAAATCAATCCGAAAAAATCTTCTAGAGAGTTCCCTCATCTGGAACCGCTTCCTCGAAGTCCTCTAAGTCATCACCTGTCACTACGGTTAATCGCATAACACTGCGTCAGCTATAAAAGCCGGTGAGTAATCTCGTACAGTTTATCACATGTAATCAGATATATATAATCACATAATAGATTTTCTCAAATCACGAGGCATCAAGTATCTAAATCCCAAATATATCAACCATGCCAAAAAAATGTGCACGTAATGCAATGTAAGCCAACACTCATCAACTATCTCAGCACGGTTATCAGTAGAACCTCCAGTTGGTCATCACTATCATCTGGAACATCGGTCCCTAGTGGCATAGCCAACTCGGATCACGATCTGTCCCACACCTCCGCCTGGCCTGCGTAGCTGGTCTGTTGCACACACTTGGGTGCTCACCCAACCGGCCTCGATCAACGGAGCCTCCACTTGGCCTGCGTAGCTGGTCTGTTGCACACACTTGGGTGCTCACCCAACCGGCCTCGATCAATGGAGCATGCGGTTTATTGCAACACTCACGTGTGCTTAACCCAAATCAACTCAAGTGATCAACCACATACTGGAATTCTCAATCACATGGAATGCATGATTCATGCCATTCATTTTTCCAAACAATTCCAAAACCAAACACATAACCTTCCAGCCTTCTCAAGACACCAAAATTACCATCATAATACATATAAGCACATAATTTCCCAATTATGCAATGTTATTCAGCCAAATTCTCATGATTTGTCAAAATCATCTCAAAATTCATCTTTGATCATTTAATTCAAATTCTAAGTATAACAATTAGAGTCCCATAGTTTCATGACATCTCAATTATTCATCATGCTTAAGCAATATTGTCTCAAATCGAATAGATCAAATCCAACAGGTAACTCTAACACTACATTATGAATTGGGTTTAAACCTCCAGCACGTTAGATTAGAAACATAAACTTCCAATACATGAGTGATGAATAACTTTGAACAAGAAACATAAACTTCCAATACATGAGTGATGAATAACTTTGAACAAGAAATCATCCAAGCAAGGATATACGTAATTTCAACAAAAAATTTCAATACTAAGATTGCAAACGAAAAACTCTACGAGATGAACTCACCGTTTCCTCTTTTTTTTTCCTTCTCTTTCTCTTTCTTTCCTTTTCTTTGTTTTTCTTCTTCTTCTTCTTCTTCCTCTTCCTCTTCTTCTTTCTTTCTTCTTCTCTCCTTGCTGCTGGAAGATTGCCCCAGCAATGGGAGCAGCAAGCAGCACTCGGAAAACCCCTCCTTGAAAGCTCTTCTCTCTCTCTCTCTTTACAAAACCTCTCTCTTTCTCTTTCCTCTCTCTAACGTCTCTCTCTCTCTCTCTCTCACTCTCTACGTTTTTCTGGGAAGGGGAGGGACGACTACATGCCCTTTTATCCCACAGGTACGCTGTAGGTGACGTACAGCGGACGGCAACTTCGGACGGATGAAATTGAGTTTGAGTGGGAGAAGGAAAGATCAACATTTCGGATTTCCCTCTACATCAACACTTGACATTATATAAACCGTTGAAACCATAGGTGGGGTCCACGAAAACAGTCCCTAAAAATTTCAGGGACCCATGCGTAGGATTGGTCCCGATCTTGGGCGTTTTACTTCGATTAGTTCTAGGTTCTAACGGATTTTGCAGCCCACTCCAATCACTGATTACAAAGCTACATCCTTCCCTTAGTAGTCCTAAGGAAGATCTACACAATGGATGGAGTGGATTTTCAACAGGGGTCCACCATGATGGACGGTGTGGAGCGTCCCACGGACAGCGGGCACCGCTGTCGCAGCAGGCGGACGAGGAAGACGCCTCGTCTTTAGCTTATGCACGGTCAACGCGCGTTGACCGTGCGGTTTAACGTGCACGCAGTGCACGTGCATCCCACCGTGATGCATGTATGAAATCCACTCCACTCATCAGTTAGGCCACATGATTTTACGGCATGACACAAAGAATGAGGCGGTTCCGAGATTAGATGGCCCATTATGGCCCAATTTCTGATTAGAGTACTTGTAGGATGATCGGAGGGCTGAAATTTGACGTGTATGGTTAGATTAGGTCTCTAAACTATTATATGAAGTTTTACATGAAACGGATCGTCAGAAACTGGTACACTTAAAAACATCTATATAGATTAAGTTAAATCAAGGGTATTTTTCGTGTTTATGGTGAGTTTTGATAAACCTACCACTTCTACGTTGATCTAGGGTTTGTGTTAAGCAAATTTAATAAAGGATCCTACATGAATTCTCTACAATTTATTAATTTATAATAATCCACATAATTTATTAATTAATTGACTGATTTGTTACTTTAATTATTTTCGAAAACTTGGGGTATTACAAGTAGAGACCGTACACCTATACGGATAGAGTGGGTGCCTAACATCTTCCCACTCTGTAACCGCGATACTTACCTCAAATCTTTGAATGCTGATCAAGGAGTCATTCTTAGGATTAGGAATCTTCGGATTCTTTCTCTTAAGCATTTCTATAGGGTCTAGCCAATTGTAGATTTGCGGTAATTGTCTAGTGACGACTTCAGTCTTATATAAACCCATTTTAAACACACCATAACCACAAATCCATAAGCCCTCGAAAGAGGCAAAGCCACGTGGAAGCCACGATTCGACCCCCACGCAAATCCAGTGTCCACAATTGTACACATAACAACAATATTCATCACGATGGTGTGCCCTATCTTCAATGTGTCTAAGTGTGTGTAAACAAGGTGTAACATCAAATTCCCTAAAATCCACACCTGTGCTATGCTCGACTACATCTCATACTTAGACTCCACCATAGACCTTATTTAAATTTATCTAAGCGAGACTTGTGGGGCTGTTGAAGGTTCATTGTGATGGCTGTTTGGCATGCGGTTCTGGAGCCTGCAATAGGAGGTCGTGATGGCCACGACAAGGAACTATGTGTGAGGTCGTGATAGCCATGGCGAGGAATTGTGTGACAACTAGGAATTACCGTTTGTAGCCAACTCGTACATGCCTCGAATAGTGCTCACAAAGCATAGGTTGCATAGGCAGTTCAATGACAAGAACCTTTCCCTTATCCTTAAGCTGTCTTTATTCTCCTCAACGGTTTTCAGGGTTAGCATTGGAGACAAAACAACCATCTGTTTCTTAGGCGGAGATGGCGTCTTCTTCGCTAGTTGAGGAGTTTTTGCCATTTGCTTCCCTGATAATTGGTCGATCGTTTTCAATTTGATCAAGATGACGTTGGTGTTGGCTATTTTGGGAAAGGATCTAGGTCAATTCCCATGGCCTCTTTTTTATCAGGAAATTTTAAAAAGCCTTTAACGATATTCTCCTAGATAACGTTCTTTAAAATGACACGATTTTTTGTGGAATGTGTCTTAGATCAGTGCATTTACAAAATTCCCTGTGCATTAGTTCTTTGGCTGATGGAATCTTCTGATATTCCGTTAATTTTATAAACTTAACCTCCAAAAGAAGGTCGAAAGTTTCATCAGCCTTGATAATATTGAAAGAGTATTGTTTGGATAACTAAACTGTATTCTTTCGGGGGTTTATTTTAGTAGAAATTTGGACTTCTATTCTCTTTAATGCCGAACATTTGAATGATCATTTTGCCACTACCTCAGTAACCATCAATTCATAGTTAGGGTGATGATATGTACCCTGTGAAGAGTTTATTCTTTAACTATCCTTTTGGAGAATCCATTCATAGCAAATGGCCCAATCCGATAATTCAAACAAGCCTTTCAATTTCTTTAGAAGTTGGAATTCCATATCATCAAGGGAGAGTTTGGTGAACTTGCCTGAGTTAAAGCCACAGAGCACTGGTTCTTTGCTTTTTTAACTGAGTTATAAACCTCTTGGCTAATTACCCAAGTAATTATTGTAGTTTAGAGAGATCGACCATAAAGACTTCATCAAGTTCTGTCCAGTGGAGTTGCATATGAAATCTCTACTTTATCTCGAGCTAGGTCTGGATTGAGTTAAGAAATAGATTAATACTAGGTTAAGGCTACTCCGGTGAGGCAGTTCCTGAACAATCTAAGCTTTAGAAAATCATAGGTCAACACTTTACCACATTGCATGTTGAAACGACCGATGTACTCAATAGTGGGAGATTCACCCTCCTCGGATAAGAGGATGAACTCTGGGACCCTATATATATATATATATATATATATATATATATATATATATATATATATATATATCCCCTGGGTAGCTCACAATATTGGTCTACCCAATTGGGACAGGGTTTGTGATAGATGGGTTGGGTGACCTGTCGGCCATGAGGTTGGATATCATATTCTTTTATAATTCCAATGACATTGTCACGGTCGAGTGTGCATTGTGGATGCACATGGCACTGCTTGTGGACCACTAAGTTCCCGGTTATCAGCGGTTGAGGGATCGGAGGTTGCCCCGAGGTATCTTAACCCTCAGACAGCTTTGGTCTTGATTCCAGCATAATAATTTTGTGGCACCGATGGCACAGGTGGTTGTCCTCCGAGCGGATCAATGCCAGTATGGAGTTACCCCACAAGCATATAAATGATTTGGCAGTCTCCATATTCCTATCAGTCATTTCTTTTAACCACCACCAAGGGTGATAAAGGGAGGCGTTACTGTTTAGCCCAATTGATCTAAGTAGTTAGGGGTACAACTGGGTGTCATACCTCTAATTCCTCTAGGAAGTTATTGGCAGGTTGAAAACTCACCATTGACTCAGTTCAGTCAGCAACTTGGGCCAGTTCAAGCTAAGTTTGACCTAAGTTCGAGTTCGAGCTTTCAATCTGAGTTCGATCGGCTAAGGTAAAAAAATAAATAAATAAATAAACAAACGAGAGAGCTCATGCGATTATTTTTAAAGGATAGGGATTAGGGGGCTCGAATTCAATCAATATATATATATATATATATATATATATATATATATATATATATATATATATATATATATATATATATATATATATATAAGGTATTTAAAACTAGATCGAGTCGAGCTGATGGAAGTTTAAGCCGAGCTTTGAACCGAGTCGAATCGAGCTCCGGTTAGCTCGAACTTGGCTCAAAATTATTTCGAGGGGGATTGGAAGGACCATCTCTCACACCTACTTTGAACTTAGATAGGCCACCAAGGTGGTCAGTGCAGTTCATCTAGTTGGCATCACAATGGATGGACCATGGGGTGATGATGATGTCCATCTGTTGCCTTTGAAATCAAGTAATCGTCCACATTCGATGGCTAAGTGTGTACTAATCAGATAGGATTGTCTAATCAATTGCCATTTTATGCACCCTGGGCCATTTATGGTGGGACCCACCAAGGGACACCCTGCCCATTTTCTTGTTTGTTTACATAATAGAGATGCGCACATCAACATATAGACCTGGCAAAATTCAACCTGACGCGCTAACCCGACTCGGTTTTTTCTAGTTTAGGGTTGGAAAGTTTGACCTGAATTCAATTTTTGGGTTGACCAGACCTAACCTGGATATTTATGGGTTGGGTTAGGGTTAAAGGTGACCCAACCCTAGGCCTAGCAACGGGTCGTGTTGAATCGTGTTCGTGTCATGTCGTGTCAAAAATTTGCTCACCCAAACCCAACCCGTTAACTAACGGGTCGAAATCTAGAAACCCAAACCCATTCGTTAATTTAACGGGTTACCTGTAACCCGACCCGTTTAACCCATTAGGCTAGTCTACTCATAAGATGGCCACGCCATTGATGAGGACAACTAACAGTTTGACCCAACATACAGCTGTGGTCCACCTAGTGGGCCCATTTTATCACCGGAAACAATAGGATTCACTCGTGAGACGAGGAGGAATCACCTTTACATTGTAATATTGCATATGATGGAGTGCCAAGGTTCATAGGTGGGCCATGGTTTGGTGATCTAGACCATTATGTTAATGGGTTAAACGGGTTCGCGGGTGAAACACTGACCCGACCCGTTATGTTAACGATTCTTAACGGGTCAACCCGTTAGTGACCCGACACGATAAGGGTGGACCCGATCACTGGTTTTTTTTGTGCGAGTTTCGTGCGGGTTAACGGGTCATGTGGAATTTTGCCAGGCGTACCCGACCCGACCCAATTCATATAGGGGTTAAGTAGACTACTATATATTGATTTTCTTATTAGTTAAATAATACATAGTTTTTTTCTCCCGTGCCTAGCTGGGAACCATCCACATGCCTGTCGATTTAATAAACATGTGCATACTGATGATCACATTTTATGACATGTAGAACTAAAATATCATGAGAATTTTTTTTTTTTTTTTTAATTTGTAGTGCTCATTTATTGGAGAATTGAAATGGTAGCTAATGGTCCATATTGGTTTTAAAACCACCTGAATTATGGTTGGTATTGATTTCAATAGGGTGTTTGTCATTAATTGGGCCCCACTTGAATTATGTAACAGGGTGGTCCATATTGGATGGCCAACCATCATTTATTTCCAAAATGCACTTCGACCATTTCTTAGTGTGGCCTACTTGAATCACGAGTAGGACTGAGTTTTGGGCTCTCATTCTAAATTTTAGTTTCTTGTGTAATAGTTGGAGTGGATTTCATATAATCATCATGATGGTCCCTAAAAAATAAAAATCAAGGGTAGACATATTACCTCTAACTTGTTCAAGGGTACGCGTCCCTCTCCCAAACTATTTATTCTCGAATGACCCACCTGAGCTAACAAACCAACTGATTTTTGGGCCCCATGGATAAAATGAGGGGACCCACTTGATGATCGGAGTGGATTTCACTTAAACTTCATGGTGAGGCCCACTTCATACAATCGCACATTAATACCGTAGTTAAGGTCTCTATAGACTAGTGCGCAGGAGATCGGGACTATATATATATATATATATATATATATATATATATATATATATATATATATATATATATATATATATATATATAGAGAGAGAGAGAGAGAGAGAGAGAGAGAGAGAGAGAGAGAGAGAGAGAGAGAGAGAGAGGAATGCCCACCTGCCCACTTCTCTCACGGGAACTCGTGAGCACTTTTTTATGGCTCATCACACATGATGTGAGCCTAAAATTTGAGCCGTCCACGTGATGCAGCACCCCAAAAAACCTCAAAGGCCCATCTTTCAACTTGTTCCAGAACTTTGGTGGGCCATGAAAGAAGGAAACAGTTTCCTCCCTTGTTTTGCCTCTTGCTTTCTGCTGCGGCCTACCAGAGTTCTAGATCAAGTTGAAAGATGGGCCTTAAGGATTTTTTGGGGTGCTGCATCACATGGATGGCTCATATTTTGGATCACAAAAGTTTTTGATCAATCTAATACTTATTTTTACCCTTCATCCAAGTCCGTGTGACCTTATGAACAGTTTCGATGGCAAATAAACATCATGGTGGGCCCTGGGAAAGTTTTAATGGTGAGAATCATTTTCCCTACTACCTTTTGTGGTCTGGTCCACTTGAGCTTTAGATATGACTCATTTTTTTGTATATTACCCTAAAATGATCTCGCCAAATGTATGGAGGGTGTGGATTTATTAAATACATCACTATGGGACCCATAGAACCTTGATTTTCTTTGGACCCTTCGAACATTGACAGTCATCGAGGACTGACATGCTCGTCTGCGGGCTGGTGAACCACACACCAGCCACGTCTTTGGTGTGCATACGTGTCGTGCTCAGAGCACGTTGTCAGTCCTCGAGCTCTAAAAGTACGAGCGAGCAAGGGCTTCAAACGCCACCGGCTAAGCAATCCTCCGCTGCAAATCGCCCTTTACGACCGAGCAGTTCAGGGCTCAAGGACTTAGAATGTCCTCTTAGCGTGACACTTACGCACACCAATGAGGTAGCTAGTGTGTGGTTCACTTGCCAATCCACTTCCAATATGCAACCATATTTGAAAACAATTAATTATTTGTTTTTGTATCGTTCGCACTTTCTACCTATTTCTTTATATGAAGGGGCTCAGACTTTTATTTTTATAAGTGATGAGTGTGCGAATAGTTTAATCCATTGCAGCTACTTTTCGCTCTAGGTCTCTGCACAATGTTAGCCTATGTCCACCGAAATACCTGTATATGTGGTAACAAGGAAGCCTATCACCCCTTATGTATTTAAACCGAACACAGCTAGCATGGTCCATAAGTATACTCAAATCCAAATAATCCAACAATCAAAACAAATTTGATCAATCTGAGTCATTGATCCAAGTAGTCCCACTTAATTAAAAATCTTACATCATAAACCTTCCCACATCTCAGATGTGCATGGTGGGGTGTTGGGCCTTAACAAACCTCTCCATTTCAAGTCTCCTAGTTGAACCGGCCAACATCGAGTCTAGTCGGAGTTTTTTGGGTTTTTAAACTTTGATCAATCAGATTTGGTGCCAATTTTCATGAAATTTTGAACAACCATACACACCCGAGCTCTTTTATTTTTTTGGTCTCAATAATTTTTTATTTTACTATTCTGACTTGCTATTGCAGTAGTGGCTATGGAATTCTTCTGGGAGACTGCCAAGAATGCATGGGCTCAATACAACTGCGCTAGAATGCTCGAAGAGAATCTTGCTGTTCTGAAAACTGAAATGAGAGAGTTGAGTAGCCGGAAGTGGGACATAAAGAATGAACTAAAGAGGGCAGAGGTAGAGCATGGAAAGAAGACAAAAGGAGAGGTGAATTTATGGCTGGAAAATGTGGAAAAAATTACAAGCGAAGTGGCGAAGGTAGAAGAGGATTCCGGAGAAGTAAGGAGATATTTCTCGCTCTCGCGTTTAGCATTGGGAAAGCTTGTCATAGAGAAGATTGAAGAAGTGGTGAAGCTAAAGGAGAAAGGTCGATTTTCAGAAGGGTTACTTACTGATCTATTACACGATACTGATCTATTACACGAAAATGGCAGTACGCCTATGATGAAACTCGTGGGTAGAACGAGAGATGAAAGAAATTTGGAAGAGATTTGGGAGTCCTTCATGGATCGTGTGGTCAAAGTTATCGGTGTCTACGGCATGGCGGGAGTAGGCAAGACTACCATCATGACCCATATCTCCAATAGAATACATAGGTCCGGAATATTTGGCCATGCCATTTGGGTGAAACCTCCTAATGATTCTAATATTGAGCGACTGCAAATTGGTATTGGACAAGCAATAGCATTGGATCTTTCCCATGAGGAGGATGAAATGAGAAGGTCAACGAAATTGTTCAACGCTTTGAAGTGGAGGGAGAAGTTCGTTATCATCTTTGATGAAGTGTGCAAACCATTTCCATTAGAAAAGGTAGGGATTCCAAAGGGTGATGCATGCAAAGTAGTATTTACTACTCGATCAAAAAATGTTTGTCGAGACATGAAGTGCGATAGAAAGATTGAAGTGGAGGTTCTTTCAAGAGAAGAAGCATGGCAATTGTTCAAGGAAAGGCTCGGGGCTGATGTGGTGCTTTCTATGGAAGTAGAAGCAATTGCGAAGCTTGTCACCGAAGAATGTGGTGGTTTGCCTCTCGGAATAATCACAGTTGCAAGTGCAATGAGAGAAAAGGATGACATTAGAGAATGGAGAAATGCATTGGAGGAGTTAAAATGCTCAGCGATGGATATCGAAGGCATGGAAGATCAAGTTTTTCCAATTTTGAAATTTTGTTACAATAGACTAAAATCTGAGAGGATTCGATCTTGTTTCTTGTATTGTGCTTTGTTTGCAGAGGGCTATGGAATCCATGATGAAGGCCTGATAAAGTATTGGGTTGCAGAAGGATTGATGATAGATGATATGGGAGACTGGGAAAAGGAACTCGATAAAGGCCACAGAATATTGAAAGAACTAATTGATGTAGGTTTGTTGGTGCGTTTTGATGACCATACTGTAGAAATGCATAATTTAATCAGAGATTTGGCCATCAGCATTACAAGAACGAGCCCTCGGTTCATGGTCAAGGCTGGGACCGGAATAAGGGGATCAATTGGTGTAGAAGAGTTTACTGAAGATGTTGACAGAATCTCATTAATGAGAAATGAAATTGAAATGCTTTCAGGAGAGCCCAACTGCCCAAAACTCACCACATTGTTGTTGGAAATTAACCCTCTCAGAGGCAACATTTCTCATGAGTTCTTCAATCGCATGAACAGCCTCAGAGCTCTAGACCTCTCTTGCACTAATATTGAGTATTTGCCAGCATCAGTTTCAAACTTGGAGAACCTACGCTTACTCTTACTAAATAATTGTAGGGAGTTGATGGAGGTACCATCCTTAGCAAAGCTCAAACATCTAAGGCTTTTGGACCTCTCTTGTACTGGCATCAAAGAAGTGCCACATGGTATGCATTGTTTGGTTAACCTCAAAGAGCTTCATGTTTCATCTGCTCCAATAAAGGCAAATATGATGAATACTATTGGTTGTAATTCTTTAGTGCTTCCTGATAATATTCTGGAGTTGGAAATGTCTGGATGCGAGCTCTCAAGCTCCCACCACCTCTCTCGATTTCAATGCTTACGGAAATGTAACATCTCGTGGTGTAGCATGAAGTGGTTGTTGCTGATAGGTGACAAAAGCAACATAATGTCTTTACCCTCAATACAGTCTCTGATTCTGTCCGAGCTTCCAAGTTTTAGGGGTCTGTGTGAAGGAGTATTATCGCCTCGCTCATTTGCATGCCTCAAAGTCCTGTATGTCAGCAGATGCCAAGTATTAGAGAATCTCATGTCAGTTGAATTGTTTCAGCACCTCCAATGCCTCGAATACATCAGTATTGATTCCTGCAGTGAGATGGAGGAGGTGATAAAAGGAGGAGAAGAAGCTATGGTTGTAGAAGGTGATAACAATAACAATAACATCCTACTCCCAAACTTGAGGAAGTTGGATTTGACAGGTTTAGGGAAATTGAAAAGCATTTGTAAACGGGTAATCATTTGCCCTTCCCTGAATTGGGTTAGTATATACGGTTGTCATCAACTGAAGAAGATCCCTCTTTCCTTGGGCCACTCAGCATCTGTTGAGAGAGGAGAGATCAAAGGAAGCAAAGAGTGGTGGGATGCATTGGATTGGAATGATCCCAACACCAAAACACTTCTACTACCTTTGTTTCAACCAGTTGAAGAAGGAGGACAAGAAGCACGGGGAATCAAAAGAAAAGCAGAAGAAGAACTGTAACAGGTTGCTTTGACGTCACGGCAGCGAGGATCTCCTCATTAATATGAGTTTAGCTTTGTATGTATTTCAATTAAGCATTGTTAAGAAATGTAATGTTAGGGAGAATGGCCTATCTTCTTCTTCTTCTTCTTCTTCTTCTTCTTCTTCTTCTCTCCCATTCATAACGTGCTATTTCCTCGTCTGTTGATTTGCTGATTAGCATATAGATGTCATTGTATGAGTGAGTAGTGCAGATCATCTATGCGGAAGGCACAGCAAAAACTCAGTGCCATCTATTCCCATTGCTCCACATCATCACTGATAACGTCAGCTCACAAATCACCTGAAAATCGCGGCCCACTTTTACCGTTTGGAATTTCTTTGGGGGTTACCATGATCTATCTGTTAGATCCACACTGTCCATCAAATTTTTTAAATTAATCTAGAGCATGAAACAGAAAAGTGAGGCACATCCAAAGCTCAAGTGGACGTTGTGAGGATTAAATGAGTAAAGCTGAAACCTTCCTACGTCCACTGTGAGGTTTATTTGCCATCTAACCTCTTCATAAGGTCACCGGATGAAGGGAAAGAAAAAACATCATATTGATCAGAGCCGTCTGTGGCCTCAAGAAGTTTTCAATGGTAAGCATTCAATTCCCACTGTTTCCGCTCGTGTGGCCCACTTTAACTTTGTATCTGCCTCACTTTCTGTCTCATGCCCTAAAAGGTATGAAAAAATGAACGGACGGTGTGGATCCAATGCATACATTATGATGGGGCGTACCAAATTTCCACATTTCAACCTGTTACGGTTTTCTTCCCTCTCTAGCTAGCAGCAGAATTTATTGGCGTGTGAAATTTATGTAGCCCATGATGATTTATTTCTTGGATCCACACTGTCCATACATTTTGTCAGATCTTTTCATGAAAAATGCCTAAAAACGAGGCAGACCAAAGCTCAAGTGCAACACAGCATGGGAAGGTTTCAACAGCAGTTTGTGCAATCGTTAGTGCTTTCTCTAGTGTGGTCCATTTGAGCTTTGGATGCATCTCATTTTTTAGAAAAATGCTCTAAACTTATTTGGAAAAATTGATGGGCGGTGTGAATGTAACACAAAGGTCATGGTGAGGGGTGGAGAAGTTACACACGTTAAAACTCACAAGCAATGTCCTCCAAAGAGAGAAATTTGGAGTATTTTGTGAGGTGGAGTTAGAAGTGGGCATCGGGTCGGTTTTGGACTGAGTTTGGGCTGACCCAATCATAACTGTCCAAGGGAAAGCCCTGTGCCGAGTCGGATCAGATACGATACCGAGTTAGTCAAGCCCAGATCGATCTGAACCGTTCACGACCTAGTCTATTCCGATCCGTGTTCGGTCCGGTCAGAAGGACCGAGTCGGATCGAGTAAGATCCGAGTCGAGTCGGATCTTACTTCAAATTAAAATAAAAAATAAAAAATAAAATCTAGAAAAAAAATTAAAAAATGTAAAAAAAAATGCAAAATAATAATAATAATAATAAATCATATTAATCAATTCATTCAATAAAATGACTTGATGAGTAATATTCATTCATTCACCTAGTCTACTCGAGTCGAGTTCATCTATTCATTCACCACATCAAGCATATATTCACACAAATACATAAATCGTTGAATTTGTTCGAAAAATCAAAGGCTTAACCTGAGTTGTTATTTGCTAATATAATTTATACAAATTACGAAGCGTATTTTATTATGCATTAATTCATTCATTCAATAATATCCTCTATATGATGAATGCCTTAATTTGTGGAGTATAACCTGAGTATTCATGTCCATAATACTAATCACCACCTCCACCTTCGTCGCCCGAATCATCCTTCGGTTTTCTTTTTCACCACGTGAAAAAGGTCGAAACTCGATAGCCAAAATTCGACGGCCTAGGCCGACGTTTAAAATGCGTTAAAAATTAGATGGCCCTGAGTCACCGAAGAAATTTCGAGGGCCCAAGGCCATCTATGTCCAGCAAACTTGCAACTCTCTAGACAATTTCTTTGATTCATCAAATTGATATTTCGATATATCGGAATGGGTATTTTCGATATATCGAAACACTAGTTTGATATATTAGAATTTATGTCCAACAACTTTGCTGAAATCTCTAGACATATTCTCCGATATATCGAATTGGTATTTCGATATATCGAAGATCACTCCAATTAATAAAAAATTCCTTTTGATATATCGAAGCGACCGTTTTCTACCCGTTTTGTAACCGTTGGAGATTTTTCTTTAAATATAGAGGAGATGATTTTTAGGCTTAAAAGATGAATTTTGAGGAGATAGAAACCACCATTGCTGAAGATCATTACGAGCTCTATTCTTAACCCTAGCAAGTCATCTTCATTGTGATTCATCACAAGAATAGAGCATTCCAAGCTCATGATGAAGATGTACTTATCCCTCTTTTGATCCCCAGAGTTAATTTGGATTGATCTTGATATTGAAATATCTATCCAAAACTCTATGATGAGATCCTTATAGGTGAGACTCTCTAGGAAACCCATTTCCATTAGTTGTAGAGATTTTAAACCTACCTCCCATCTACCTTGGACATCCCAAGAAGAGAAAATGCAAGGGGAGTGATCGGTGAAGCTGAAGCATTGGCAACGCAACGACATCAACGATCGGAGGAGCACAGGGAGAGCTGATTCGAGCACGGAATAGCAAAAAGAAACAACCTGAAGCGACGCAACAAAGGAGCTCAATCCGACAAATTGTCATTTGTAAGTCCGGTTCCACTCTTTTCCCTGTGGAAATTGAGTGTAGAGTTTGTCTTTAAACTCGATAGGTTCGGTTGTAGAACCTAAACCTGACTGTAGGGTCAAATTGAGTCTGCCACTACGCCAAAACAACAACAAAAATGATGAACTAAGTCCGTCGCAAATCACTATTAATGACGAACTTCATCCATCGCTTGGTCCATGGTTTTTTACTGGAGAAATCTACCACGGATCACATTTGTGGGTAATTTGCCACGGATTTGGTCCGTTGTTTAGAAACGACGGATGTTATTCGTGGCAAAACTTAAAATGTCTTTCGCAAAAGTCGAACAATTCCCATTTTAACCACGGACTTTGTTTGTGGATCCAAAATGAAGCAACAGATGGTGAAATTCATTGTCAGAAAGTTGCGACGGTTTTGATCCGTCACTAAAATTACTGCAAATAAAAAAAATTGCAGTACAGCTATTTTATTTATTTTTTGAGTCTTTTGCACCTGATAATCATCCAAATTTTAAAAAAACCACAACCCTCACAAATCATAATCATATCATGTGTGAAACTTAGATTCCTTATGTTTCCATCAACATGAGACTTTCTAATATAACTCACGAGAGAATACAGAAAGCAAAGATGAAAGTCAATAGCAACTCATAATGCCCATCTTCAAATATCGAAATTAGGGAAATCAATATGTACCCTCTCATCATCAAAGGCTTGTCACTTCCTGGTTGGTTAAAGGCTTCAATTAATGCAGATCCCGAAACCTGGACCGATGCCCAAGGCAGTTTCTAAACACTAATCATTTTCTTGTTTAATGGTAGTTTGAAACACAACATATACAAGAAGCTATTATTTGTCATTGAGCAAAACAGATCACTTTTAGTGATACAAACTTTACTGACATATCCCGTCGGAACAATTCAGCCACACAACATTAGGTGCCGGACAACATCTTTCACTAAGGTGCTGATTTTTGCAACACATCCAAGAGAAGAATCATGTAGATTTTTGCAGGAATATTCTTAATATCATATGCATGAGCTATATGAAACAAGTACACAACACCCGCCAACATGAAAATACAACATTATAAGCTAAGAAAAGAAAAAGAAAACCCATGGCTGAATGTCCTCATTTTCAGCCATCTTTTATATGGAGCCTGTACAAGCAACCATGCATCAAAACAGTTGTGAATGAGCATATTAGATGAGTTTCAAATATGCACAATCAGACGGTCGTGTTGAGTGTAAGAAACAAAACTTTGATTGGCTTAAACTCTACTGCTGCATGGCTAAGATGAAGCATACTTTCTAAAAAGAAAAAAGAAAACAAATACACTTCAATAAAAGTGGAACTCTTCATTACAAATTTACAACTTACGATATACAAGATCCAAGTTAATTTAACTTCTTGCGAGTCAAATTTCCATTTCGGCTTCTTCTCTCGCAGAGGGCGAAACAAACGAAGAGAAGAAGCAACAGCCAAACGATCTAACCGCACAAGTCCCTCTCTCAATTTCTCAGTTGGAATCTTCAAGAAACTTCTCTCTCGATTTCTCAGTATTTTGGATTGAAGGGTGGTCGATGCCTTTGTTTCAGTGAATGATGTGGAGAAAGGGCATTTCATATGATCATAGTTTGGTAGAAGCTGAGTTTCTGCTGCCAGATCAAGTGAAGTTTGAACAACAAAATCCCAAAGAGCCGTATACCAGGGTATACAAAAGGGCAAAAAACTGCAATGGCGAAAATGATTTTCGTAGTGTGGCTTTGGTTGCAGGTTTGTGCAGTGATATTGAAAACAAAGAGAAAAGGTCTCACTCCCATGTAAAAGACTATTCTGATCCATCTGCTTTATCCAGTCTACTGGAAGGACTGGACAACAGTGTGTATGGAAGTGTTTCCAAAGAACTCGAAATCCATAATGGATGCAGTTCAAGATTTTGGGTTCAGTATCTCAGCCTTCTACAATCAGATTAAATATTAACCTCCCATTATTGGAGTAGAGGGAGGCGAACCTAGTATTAACAAATCAGCGAAATAGCCATTCCATCTCTCCAAGTATAATTGACTTGGACGTTGATTTATTTGCAAATAATGATGTTTTGGCTGTAGAAAATCTCAAACATCACAAATCATCTTTAGAGGACATGCAGAACTGTGTTGGTAGAAGTTCTCAATGTGCACCTCGTTACCATAGCTTTAGAGTATTCTAAGGATGCTGCCTCAGATGGTTCAGTTCCTGTACAAGGAGAAGAATGTGATCATTCATGTTTTCTAAACGATGATTTGGGCTATGTTTGCCGTATATGTGGAGTTATCCAGAAAAGCATAGAGGCGATATTTGACTACCAGTGGATTAAAGGTTGAAAGAGTAGAACGACATACATGTCCAACTCTTGAAGTACCAGGGATGCTGATGGAACTGCATCAAATCTGTTTTCTGGATGTTCTGATCATGATCTATGACAGAAATAATTGTTCATCCCAGGCATATGAAGCAAATGAAGCCCCATCAGCTAGAGCTCATGCCAATAACCTACAAGAAGAGTTCATCCCAATAACCTATAAGAAGGCCCAAAGAAAATGAAAAAGATGAGAGATGATAGTCATCTTATCCAAATTCAATATATATATATATATATATATATATATATATATATATATATATATATATATATAAACCTCACAAATCAAAAATCATAATTATATCATATATGAAACTTAAATCACTGCAAAAAAAATCCATATAAAAATGTTGGCATCATGTTTTCATTAGAACAGAAACTGTAAAATAGAATTGGGCGAGACCTGGTGTATAACTATATATAGTGCCAAACCAGTGTATGAAGCACATACAAGGTAGAGATCAACATAGTTAAGCTAAAAGTCTTGCAAAGTTGTTTCCAATGCAACAGGCACATCTTTCAGCGCTAGATCATTACACCTGCAAAGGCAAATTTTCATTTCTTAAAATAGGATAATATAGTAATTACTTAAGAAAAACTTTGATTGTTAAACCGACTCCATTCTCTTACATTGCAGAGAACATGATCAACGATCACAACGATCGCAACAGGCACATCTTCCAGCGCTAGAAAGGTAAGTTGTTGCACATACATCAATTATTCTCTTCACCTACATGGGAAAGACTGTATGCAGATCATTGGTGACCTCCTTAAATTTGTTCATTTTCCATACAAATGGCCCTGTCCTGCAAAATCCAGAATATAAAACATAGAGTA
Source organism: Liriodendron chinense (assembly GCA_003013855.2). Taxonomy (NCBI): domain Eukaryota; kingdom Viridiplantae; phylum Streptophyta; class Magnoliopsida; order Magnoliales; family Magnoliaceae; genus Liriodendron; species Liriodendron chinense. Next base: position 281,145 of record PVNU02002984.1, on the reverse strand, counting down.
AGACAATGAAGCACCACCTACTTGTAAGAAATGCTCATCAGATCTAAAAATAAATAAAAATCCAACACGTACATATTTCTTCTGTCATGGAGCAAGAGCTTGTTCTATTATTTGGATATGTTTCTCAATATTTTAGACTGACATGAGCTAATCCGGGCATCCTCGCTTTGGCAAGCTTGCTGTGTGTAAAGATGGTTGTGCCTTGTGGTCTTACAAACCTGAACAATAGAACGAGCACTTCCTTATGGTTGTCCATAGCTTCTAGACAAAAGGTGAAAGTCATTTGCATTTACAATCTATTACTCAGATCATCGCGCATGTTAACAACCTTGAACAAAAATTGTCATATAGAGATTAAACATTTTAGTCCGCATGAATAACATGACACCACAGCTATCTGAAAAATACCTACAATTTCCAGTACTATACCTTTCTAAAAAAATGTTGGAATCTCCATATTCTTCCCATGCCAACTTTAATTGGTAACCCAATCTATGCTGGTCAACCCAATCTGATGACTAAGTGTTTACCTGGGGAGTACTATAGAAGAACACATGAATGTATTAGATTATCGCTTGAGAGTACATATTTAAGGTAAAGTAAGCGATGATGACTACTATGACAGTATCAACCATCAACATATATAGAGCTTCAATTAAGATGACAAATATCAAAATCACGGGCTAGACTTAATTTTTTGTTCTTAATTATTTTTAAGTACAGTTCAATGAAGGACTCGTAGATTTATAAAGAGTTCCTTGAACAGCAACATATATCAAAATCTTTCAAATCATTTTAGAGAGAACTAGTGTTAAGGTCAATGGAAAAAAAAAAAAATCTTCCACTTCCTAAAATCTAGATGCTTTCAGACATCCAACACATTGGATTTGTTTTCCTTATTGGTCAAAGTTTCCAGTATTTTCAGCAACAGAAATTGTCACAACTAGTTAGCAAGTTTTCATTTAAAGATTGGAAAATAGGATGGAGATGGAATTTACAGTTACCCAAAGGTACCCTGACCAAAAACATTTGATGTGCCGCCAAAGCCACTTGAAGGGGAAAAGCTTACATAAAGACTTTCTTTTTTCTACTTCTGAGCTGCACAAAGCATGGCAACTAATCAGCAAGAGACAATAGAAGTTCTTAGTAACGATGAAACAGAACAGTCATACCTGAAATAGAATAAGTGTACACTTATGTACTCATCCAAATTATATAAAGTAGCATATATTAACTCAAATAACACTTACTAGAATATGCAGCCCATTGTCACCAAGTCACAGTCCCAAGAATGTCCAAATGTTAGGTCCAGAACTGAGTTGTATATGTTGTTTCAAGTCAGCCAGGCATTTTTTACCTATTGTATAGTCTTTTCATGGAACAATGGATGGGAATTTGTTGTTAACAATGTCAAACCTCTGTGTTCATTTCTGTGGAGTTTTTACCTATGAACCAAGAAGTTTTATAGTCACTTCCCTGTTTCTCAAGTTTTATACATTCATTTTTAGGAGCTATTTCAAGTATAAAAAATAATTTAACATCATTCCAATGAGAGATTACTTCAGATGCAATAAGCACCAATTTGAAAGCATCTTTCCAATCATCCATGATAAACCACAAAAGGTGATACAAGAAATGATATCTTCTAGACTAGACCTGCCTATAAATTCCAACCAAGTTCAAGTATACCACTTTATGTGTTGCTTGCTATCGCCATACAACATCAGAATGCATATAGTATAAACTAGTCTAGATTATCAAGAAAATAGATAAGCGAAGAAATATACAAGCAGAGCCTAGAACGAGGTAGGTATACAAAACCTGTAACGCCACTAAACCTATTGCAAAGCTTCTCAACAAGAGCCTCCATTTGTTTGTCCTAGAGATGGATCAAAGATCAGTGTGAATTTGTAACAAAAAAGACATGCCTCTTGAATCTGGTTAAGCCATCCATGCCTTCTTGACGGAACCTATTAAGAACTGCATAATGTTGCAAAAAGCTTCTTCCTTCAGATTTTGGTTGGACAATCTACCAAGAATATCTGGAAGCAAATTGTAAACGGAGCATTATCCAAGAGTTAGACTAAGAAGATGACAGTACCCATCCGACAACCTAACAATCACAAAGCCCAAGATACTACAGATGCGGCCACTGTTTTCTAGAACTCATTGGGAATATGGGACCATTCTCTGCAAAAATATAATGGGCCATTCTCTACAAAATTAAACATATCCCCCACATTTATATCTAACCAAGGAATCTTTCTAATTCACAATCCAAAGAAGCAAGCAAATCAGATTGCAACCAATACAGGAACAAGTCAGATTGAGATCCTTCTGTTCAGCTAGACTATGGACAACATTTACCAATTTGGTAAACTACGGGAACTCATCCAAGCTACATACATGTATGTCAATCGAGACCATCCAGGTACCAGGCTCAATTGAAGATGGAGCATAGCTCACATAATTACACTGATTGGATGCCATCGGATTTTTTGTCATTACCAGTTCACGGCACAAAGTGGACAGTTAAGATCGGTCAATTGGTCAGAACCTTGGACTACTCTCTATCCACAATGGGCCCCATGATTTGGACGGTCCCCTAGAATGTAGAAACTCCTCTGAAATGTAGAAATCCCAAATAAACAAATTCCAATTACACCACTAAAAAATCCCAAATCAACCAAATCCAATACACTAGAGAAAACCCCAAATCAACTAAATCCAAACACACCACAAAAAACCCCAAATCAACTAAATCCTAACACACTACCAACGGCACCATTAGAGTTGTAGCCTGATGGTGTTGCAACCCTATCTGAAACCCAGTGGAAGAAGGAAATCAACAGACCATATAGCTACCACAAACAGGACATCCCCATAGAAATCCGTCCCTGCATTCGTCTCAAACCCAAGATGCATTGTTGAAATGCAGCCCATCTATCATTCAGCAACCGGCACAAACCCATTAACTCATCAAACCCTAACAACAAAGATCTTCACAAAATGCCATTTCAAACACTAATCTTCCACAGATCTTCCTCAAGATTTCACAGAAAAAAATAAATGAAAGAAAAAGAAAAAGAACAAAGATGAAGAGAGAAAAAAATACCTTGGGAGATCTGGTGATGCTCCTCGACAATCGGAGCCCCGACGAGGAGAGAGAGAAAGAGAGATTTGGACCGATGGCCGCAAGAGAGGGAGAGATCTGGAGCGAGAGAGGACTAGAGAGAATGAAAGAGGGAGGGGTTTTGAGAGGGAGAACTGAGAATGAAAGGTAAAAAAGAGATTTTGGTTTCCCTCTCATTTGGGAGGGCAGTTTGGCCATCGACGCTGCCACCAGCCGAGTGGCTAGAGGTCGGTGTTCTGTGGGCCCCACTACGATGTATGTGTTTTATTCACGCTGTCCATCCATTTCTCAAGATCATTTTAGGGCTTGATCCAAAAAATGAGACAGATCTAAATCTAAGGCGGACCACACCAAAACAAATATCAGCTTGTTACAAAACTGCCGTACCCCCAAGAAGTTTTAAATGGTGGCCATTTAATTAACACGGTTTCTTGTGACGTGGTCCACTTAAGATTTGGATCTACCTGAATTTTGGGCTCATACCATAAAATGATCCGAAAAAATGTATGGACAACATGGATGAAACACATACATCATGGTAGGGCTCACAGAGTACCAATCAGTACCCATTGGCTAGTGGCAGGGTCAGCAGCCACTGGCTATTGGAGGGGTCACTAGTCAATTTCCGTCCGTTATCCTCACCGTGTGATCCTAAGTTGATATATTTTATGTATATCTATCACATCCATTTGTTCTTTAATATCATTTTAGGACTTAATACCAAAGATCCAAATCTCAATGTGTGGGTTAAAGTTTGGGTATGATGACAGCACATTTTTTAGATTTTCATGAGGTTATCAAGTGTAGAGCAATTTGACCTAAAAAATTGGCTCAATTTGGAAATCTGATCCAGTCACTCTATTCTACTCATCAATATCTTTGATTTAATTAGTCACTCGCCCCGATTGAGTTTCGGATGAGAAAGATATTGGGTGGACAAGATTCATCAACAATATGATGGGCCATATCTTGCAATCCAACGGTTAGATTTTAGTGAAATTTAATTGAAACATCTGAAGTCATTTACTCTTCAATATTGATCAGATTGTCCAAAATCTGTCTAGATCTAGACAAACTGATCGTGCCCATTGAAAGAGTGGTTTGGACAGATCTGATTTGTTTGAGGTCAGATTGGGTTGAATTTACGTACTGTTCTAATTAGCACGTTCCAAACATATCTAACCATTCAAATCAATTTTAAGATGGCCTGATCATAGGATTTGATCGATCTCATCATCATAAGTTATTCTTGCAATTACACTTCATTATACTTGGGCCATTATTTTTTATACAAGTTGTGGGTATTCATAAACCAAACTGATAGGCAGCTAACTAAATGAGTGTAATTTTTCATTTCAACCATCTAATAAATGTCCACCAATAAATTTGGTCCACTCATTTCAAATTCCTCAATTTTTTTCAATCTCAAACTTTTATTTTTTTAAATCCAAACACTTTTTCAAACTTATTAAAAATCTTTTTTTTTTTTCAAAATTAACAATTTTATTCAGACTTCTTAATTTTTTCAAGATGCCAATTTTTATTTTTCAACATGTCAACATTTTTCAAAATCTCAATTTTTTTTTTAATCTCAATTTTTCTTAAACATTATCAATTTTTTTTTTTCCAAACTTCTAAACTTTTATTTCAAAATCACAATTTTTTTAATTATCAATTTTCTTATTTAAAATGTTAATTTTTTTTGTCAAAATCTCAATGTTCTTTTTTTAATTTTTTTTTTTTTTTCAAAATCTTATTTTTTTCCTCAAACATTGTTAATTTTTTCAAGATTCCAATTTTTTTTTTCAAAATCTCAGTTTTATTTAAATCTCATTTTTTCTAAAACATGCATTGTCAAATTTTATTTCGAACTTTTGAACTTTTTGTCAAAATCTTAATTTTTTTTTAAAATCTTAATTTTTTTCAAAATCTTATTTTTTTCTCAAACATTGTTAATTTTTTCAAGATTCCAATTTTTTTTTTAATTTCAATTTTTTTAAATCTCAATTTTCTAAAACATTGTCAAATTTTATTTTGAACTTTTGAACTTTTTCTTTTCAAAATCACAAATTTTTTTAAAACTTCCTAAGTTTTTTTTTCAAAATGTTAATTTTTTCATAAAAAAACTCAGTGTTTTTATAAATCTCAACATATTTTTTTTCAAAATCTCATTTTTTTCTCCAACATTGTCAATTTTTTTCCAAACTCCTCAAACTTTTTTTTTTCTTTCAAAATCACAATTTTTTTAAACTTTTCAATTTTCTTTTCCAAAATGACACATTTCTTTTCAAAATCACAGTTTTTTTTTTTTAATCTCAAATTTTATTTTCCAAAATTTCAATTTTCTTCTAACTTCTCCATTTCTTTTTTCAAATTGATTATTTTTTCAAAAACTCAAATTTTTATCAAACTTTTTAATTTTTTCAAAAATAGAAAATCTCAATTTCTTTTTAAAAATCTCATCTTTTTTAAAAATATAATTTTTTTCGAACTTATAATTCTTTTTCAAAGTGTCATTTTTTTAAATGTCAATATTTTTCAGAATCTCAATTTTTTTTTTCAAAATCTCAAGTTTTCTTAAACATTATCAATTTTTTCCAAAATCATAATTTTCTAAAATTTATCAATTTTCTTCTTCAAAATGTTAATTCTTTTTCACATTCTCAAATTTTTAGAAATCTTAATTTTTTTTTTCAAAATTTCAATTTTCTTCAAACTTTATCATTTTTTTAAAATATCAAATTATGTTTTTCAAACTCCTCAATGCTTTTTTTTAAAATCACAATTATTTTGAAAATCTCATTGTTTTTATCAAACATCTTAATTTATTTCAAAATATAAAATTTCAAATACTTTATAAAAATCTTGATTTTTTTCAAAATCAATTTTTTTCATTATAGCCCTGATTTTATTCAAACTTCTCAGCTTTTTTGAAAAAGCCAAATTCTTTTTCAAAATGAATTTTTTTTTAGAATCTCGGTATTTTTTAATTCACAAAATTTTTCAAAATCTCTAATTTACTCAAACTTTGGCAATTTTTATTTCTTTTAAATTAAAAAAATTTTAAACTAAATTTTCTTTTTCAAAATGTCAATTATCTGTCAAAATGTAGATGTTTTTTAATCTTAATTTATAAAATATTTCAATTTTTTTTAGTAATTGTTAGAAAACATTAATTTAATGATGAATTTGATCCGTCGATAATAGAAAAAGTCCGTTGCTAAACTTTTATTCACTGTGACGGAGTTTATTCATCACGTAATTTCCATATACAACGAATTCAGTTCGTCGCAAAGTTACGATGGATCAAATCCGTCTCATATCTACATTCAGCAATGGACATGGTCTGTCATAAAATTCTGCCACCATAACCAACCCAAATTTCCCCTTGGGAAATGGTACACGACGGTCATTTTTCATTAGCGATGGACTAAGCAAGCCATCGCAAACAAGTCTCAGTGAGTGGAGTGTGAACACTAGGTTCGGTGTAAACAAGTCTCAGCATGTTTGTCGCAAAATTCATCTTAAATTTATAATTTTCACGTAGTGTGGGGAGCCTCTGGCAGGAGTAAACACTAGGTTTGGTTGTAGTACCTTGGCTCGATTGTAGGACCTTGGCTTGGTTGTAGAGCATAAAACCATTGAGGTTCGGTTGTAGGACCTTGACTCATGAGTGGAGTCTAAATTGAGATTCGGTTGTAGGACCTTGGCTTCATGAGTAAGCCTAAACAAGTCTCAAAGGGGAGCCACCAACACGAGCTTGAACGTGCAGGTTGGGAGGAACCTGTAAACTCCCCGGTTGGGTGGATCCTAATTAAAACACCTTGGTTGGGAGGAACCAGATTTAAATTCCTTAGTAAATGCCGTTATGCTAAAAAAGGTTGAGTACTTGAACCAAGAGTAGAGTAGACCCAAAGTTAAACCACTATATATCGTTGTGTTTGTGATTGTATTTGAGTACATTTCTTATTATGCATTATATATGTTTAATTGTTTAATTATGAATGCTTAATTAAAATATACGCTAGACACTTGATAGGCACATCCACACACACAAGATGTACTTTCACTCCTTGAGTAGTAGACTTAAACTTATTTGATCCATCCTCTATAGTTTACTTAGGTTGCATAGGTTAGGTGCTTGATTAGTTTAATCATATGTTAATCTATGCATGCTTAGACTAGGTTGTTAATTGTTAATCATATGCTAGTCTTGTGATTGGACCCACTTAGGCTTGGAAGCCAAAGTTTTATTGTTTACGTAGTTTAAATTGTTAAATTGTGTATGTAGACGAAAAGAATTTTAAAAAGTTCTAATCACCCCCACCGTCTAAGACTTAGCCATAATTCTAGTTGCTCCACTCTAAGCTTTCGCACGTATATACGTAGGTGTTGTGTTAGACTACCAACATAATTTCACCCACCACCCCCCGTCTCTCTCTCTCTCTCTCTCTCTCTCTCTCTCTCTTCGACGCACCCACGCCAGCCCCCGCCCCCACCCATATCTATCTCCCTCTCTCCCTTTCGCTGAACCCCACCCATCTCTCCCTCTCCCTCTCCCTCTCTCCTTCTTCCCAAACTCCGACCTAAGGCTGGGCCACACCCCCCTAGCCCATTGACCCCCACCTCTCTCTCTCTCTCTCTCTCTCTCTCTCTCTCTCTCTCCCTCTCACAAGCTATGGAATCTCAATCGAGAAGCTTCTCCAGCTGTAGATTTCTTCTCGTTTTTATCTTACAGGCAAGTAAGAGATCGATCCCACTCAAACCCCCCGTATTTGTTTCAGATATCTTCGTTCTTTCTAATTCTTGTTACAAATATTTCATTTTCAGATGATGATGAATCTGATTTCTGGTTTAGGTTTATCGTTCTTTTATGTTGTTTTGGTCGTTTAGGGATGCATTCTTATGGCTATGATTGTTGTTTGTCTGAAACTGTTCCTTAAAATTCGAATCATGTTTAAGGATGTTTGACCTAAAAATCAAGAAAATCTGTGGTTTCTTTGATTTTTCATTTTTATTTGGATTTTATCTTATTGTGGAAAATATGATATTGTATATGGAGTTTAGTAGCCAAGACAATTTTTTTTAGATTTTTTTTCTAAATTTTTATTTAATTCTTTTAGGCCTTGATTGGTTTTGACAAAAATGAATGAAATGAAAAACCCTCTTTCTGACTGTTTGGCTACTTGTGTTGGATATGAGAAAAGAATTGAAAGAATATTAGAATTTTTTTTTTTTTCTTATATTAAATGACTTGGATGAGATTGATTTTATTTGTTTATTTATGTGGGTGTTTTGGATTTGTGTTTATGAAAGATGGGCACCATGTTTTGTTGGTTATATATATTGATTATGAAATGGAATATTAAATTTGAATTGAATCAAAATGCTAAGAATCTAAAAATGTGATGGGGTAGTTAGCTACAATATATTTCAATCGGAAATATTAGTTCGTACTATTGCAATGGTTTCCATCACATACCCAACTTAAAATGAATGCAATTGCAATTTGGGACTGTCCCAACTTAGCTATCACAATCTAAGTCAATTGTATATCAAATGCATTCTTACTTTGTCTATATATGCATATGCATTTTCAGGTCTACAAACTTTTGATTTGCTCCCGATGGGAAAGTCTTTGTTTTGGTTTAGTCATAAAATGCTTTTGTCACATTTCGCCCTGGCATAAGAAGAAACCAATAGTTATAATGGTGATGTTTGATTTTTTTAGGAAATTAGTTTGCTTCCACCTTAGTTTTGGTGCATGGTCAAAATCTTTTTATCCAGAAACCTATTGTAAATTGGGTATTGTATTCATCCTCTTGATTGATGCAAATGGAAAATGTTTATTGCAAATAATTTTAATGGTCAATCTTTAAATCATGGACTAACCTACAAACTAGGTACTCATAGTTCTCATGGTAATCTGGAATAAGAGAAGCGTTATAGTTCATTTCCCTTAGAAAATCTTGTTATAGATCATTTGGTTATCTACATTCTTGTTACTTAATCTGGAATTTTTGTCCTATCTGCATGTAGCCCTAGGTCGCATGGTTTAACGTTAAATCATCTGTATTTTTTTTTGTAAGTCCTTGCTTGTTTAGTGTGTAGGCATGCATGCCACTGTAACCTACCACATTGTAACTAGTCTCTAGCTAGCATGTGGGGGATATATATATATATATATATATATATATATATATATATATATATATATAATTGCTATCCATCAGAGAACTCTATCATAATGTAATTGAATCTTCAATTTAAAACTCAAATTTAAATGAAGAGAAAGCAAATAGTGTCAAGTTGGTGGCATGTGCTTAGCACATGGCATGGTGATAAAGTGTGTAAAAGAAGAAATGCGGGTTTGTATTAGGAATTCTAGTCACATCATATCTTAAAGTGTTGGAGGGAGTACTAAAAAATCATTTAGCCCTGGTCCTCATCTCCTACATTCTTGACATTCTTCCTTGATACATGAAAACAAGATTGACTTCAGATGGCCAAGTAAATTGAATTGTCAGCATCTCAAGGAAATAGCTAGACTGAAAATTTGTTGGCATTCATATTAAGGATTTTTGGGTTCTGAATCGTAATTCTGTCAATTTCAATTTAGACTTGAAATAATAAGCCGACCACAATTAATTGGGATAAGGCTTTGATGAAATGATGAGTTAATTAATTGTAAAGAAATTAAATCAAGATTGATAACATCAGTTTAGATAATATTTTGAACTTAATTGAATGGTCATGCCTTAGTCAAATTTCCAAACTTCCATTTTAATGCTTTTATTATTTTATGTTTTTTTCTAAATATTTGGCAGAATTTGGAAGCTTGAGCAAGTTGGAGGTTTTGGATTTGGGATATAGTCAACTTAATGGTGCCGTAACCGTCCAAGGTAAGTTGCATTTGGATTTTACAGATGGACGCCTGAAAAACTCAGAGTTGAGAGTCTTTCACGTGCATGTCAAAATTGCATTTGAAAGTTGGAGGTCTTGGAATTTGGGATATAATGGACGGACTCAATGAGTCCCTAAATCCCCAAGGTAATGGATGGGTGAGTTGGGAATCTTTCACATTTTAAGATGTTTTTTTATTCTTGCTAAATTAACTGCTTTTAGGTCCAGATTCATCTAAATTATCTTCATGTCGAAATTGGTTAGGACGAGGTGACTAGATGGTTGCTGAGAAATCGGTAAACAACATTCCTTATTTTATTCCTTTGCTTGTTGTATCTTGAATTCTCTTGGAATGTCTTTCATCAAGCCAACAAATGTAACTTGCCTATCCACTTCACTTTGATTATAGAAAATGGACTCCTCCAACACACATTAGATTGTCATACGACACAAGATCTGACATTCACCCCCATTTTTTGATTTTTTGATTTTTTATTTTTGCGATTTTTACACCAAAACTGATAGGAAGAAAGCAGTGTTGTCAGAGCCAAAACCAAAAAAGGGTAAAAATAAGAAGAAAGTAAAGGATCCCAACATGCCCAAGCATCCTTCATTAACCTTCTTCCTCTTCATGTAAGCATCTTCCTACCTTCTTTTTATTCTTTTTTATAAATAGATTTTTGGGCTTGCCAATGCTTGTATTTGGGACCATGACTTGTACATTCATGCATGCAAGTGTAATCCTTACATGCACACACATGTATTCTCTGATTTAAAGTAGCCTTCATATGTAAGCACATGCACATTTTCATTCTCTTAATTTATGTTTTTTTTTCTAATGGCAGGGATGATTTTAGGAAAACATACAAAAATGCTAATCTTGACTCAAAGAGTGTTTCTTTGGTATGATTTGTTACTTATTCTTTGCATGCATTGGTTCTCTATGTTAATTGCTTGGCAAATTTTTATTTTTCATTCTTTTATTGGAAAAAATGTTGCAAAGGAAAGTGGTGAGAAATGGAAATCAATAACAAATGAAGTGAGTGCTAGAGTGCTTTCTGTCATTTGCTCCTTTGTTTTATTTCTTTGTTGTTATCAATGGATTGATTTTTGTATTTTTGTGATAATGCATTAATACCAGGAAAAGAAGCCCTGCTTGGAGAAGGCGACAGAGCTGAAGGTAGAGTATGAGAAAGCTGTGGAGAATTTCAATGCGGGATGTGAATGTGGATTTGGATTAAATTGGAATGAATGTCTATTAAGTTTGGATTGGAATAACTGTACATGGATTTGGATTGGATTGGAATGAATGTATACGAATTTAGATTGGATTGAATGAATGTCTATCAGGTTTCGGGCTCAGCCAAATGCCCTAAGGCACCAATAAATGAATATTTTTTAAAAATTTTTCAGCATTCGGTGGCTCGGGCTGTTATTTTTTTTTATAAATTTCGGCGGCTTAAGCTGTTGAAATTAAGTCCATATATGTCAGCTATAGCCGTCATAAGTTACAAAAATGACGGCCCTAAGCCGTCGTTTATTTTCACCGAATATAGGGTAGCCTACTTGAAAAATGACAGAGATTATTTAGTGGCTTACATCTGCCGTCAAATAAATTTCTTTGAGCTTAGTCTGCCCAAAAAGGTTTTGAACGATAAAAAATTCGGCGTGCAAAAACATCGCCATAAGTCGTCGAATACTCGAAGAAACGATAGCTCAGAGCCGTCGTTTTTTACCCTTTTTTGCGTAGTGTTTACCTATTGGATTGCAGAAGAACTATGAGCTGAATCTGAGCTAGAGGTATCTAGAAGATGGTCGTTTACTTCTTCTAATTTGGATGGCAAAGATGCATTTTAAATATCTTCATGGCGTAGATTGAATAAGTTTTTTCGGCCTCTTCTTATGGCTCGATTTGTATGGAATTCCCAACCTCCTATAAAAGGCAGTTAAACTTCTAATAAACTTTTGTGATTTACGGTGTGAGTTATTCGTGCCAACTTCGGGATCATGCTGCCTTCTAGGGGGTTAATGTTGTCTAGTCTTGGGACTAAAAGTCAGTTCCAAGCTATATTCTATGGCTTCTTGATAATCTCTTTCTTCTTGTTTCATTCTTTCTTTCTCTTCTTCTGCTCTACTAAGTACGGAGTGTCTTCCTCTACTTGAACCCTCTTCATTGACAATGGGCCTATTAGTATATCATTGATGGCTTGTTGTATTACTCGCAGTTGTTGGCAAAGAGATGAAAGCCTTTTTGTTCGAGTCGAGGATGACTCGAAATAAATCCAAAACTTGATGAGGAGCTTTGGTACATGGGGCTGCATCTCCTCCCCAACAAGATAAATGCAATTTTAAGCGATTTTTTTTGTTCACAAACTATTTTCCACGTAGTTTGCATTATAATTTGACCTTTCCGTCATGGGAGTAGACTTGAACTCCATAATCCCAAAATTTTACTGATGGATCATCTTTCGACAACTTTATCTATAGATTATAATCAATTAAATAATTAATAAATGATGATATAAGGATAAACAACATAATTAATAAATCAAGATAAACAATTACAAGTAAACAACAAGAAGAGATTGAATGAACACATAAAAGCATGACAGCATAAACGAAAAGTTGAGAAATATAACAATTCAAGATTGTTATAAATTCAAGATCTAATAATAAATTATTACAATTCAAGATTACATTACATGTCCACAAATATTAACTATAAAATCACGAATTCCAACATGTTGTGACATCTAACTTCATTGTCTTTTGAGATGTTAAATTCAACATTTATACGATACCATTCCATGTATGTAATTGTGAAGGTTTCCCCCTTATGAACTTAATACTCTCCCTAATGTTATCGATCGTTGACTCAATTGCTTAAAATTATTCTTGTACAATCAAGTTTAAGATGTGAGCACAACACCTAATATGAAATATACTACCATAGAAATACAAGTCATCGATGATACTAAACTGGGTCTGCAATTTTGATATCGCACTATTGTTTGCAGAGGCATTGTCTAAAGTTATCGTAGAGATTTTCTTCTTAATGCCCCACTTTACAAGGCAATTGTATATGCAGTCTGAAATCATCACATTATTGTAAAGAGGTGCAAGATAGCAAAAGTTTACAATTCTTTTAAAAAGCCTCTATTTGGCATTGACGTGGTGGGAAGTTAGTGATATATACCCCTTTCGCTGATTGGATGTCGTCCACAAATCTGATGTGAGGCTGATGCGAGAAATTGATGTCAACTCCTAACTTAACTTCGCCTTCTTACTTTCATACATCTTCATATAGTTTTTTTTTTTTATTGTTGTGCGAGATACTTTCTTTTATCTGGGGTTTAGGCCTTTAGCTAATTCAATAAATGAGTGACTCTCTACAATATGAAATAGTCTTTCATTTGCAATAATAAACTTGGTCGTTAATTCATTTACATGATCCCTATTATACATATAGGTGGACAAGGTACCTTGCGATGGATCTATGACAGAATGGGTATACATAGGAGTTTGTTATCCTGATGTCTGGCTTCTCACTTTCTTCGAACACTTTGTTAGATGTTTCCGTAGAGTTTTGATCGACCCATCAGTTTGTTTACTATATTTAATTTTGCAGCATTTGCACCGAACCTTCACTGTGTCATTCTTCAAAGTTACTTCTTCAAAATCTTCCCATACCATAGATCTCTTTTTCTTTCGAACAACTGAACTTTGGGACTTGAAGTTATTACTAGTATCACCTTGCATCTGGCCAAACTCCTCTGGTTCTAGACCTAACTTTTCTTCCAAGCTCATCATCAACGACAAAGTTGCTCATAAATTGATGGTGTTGATGGGAACTTCCTCACTATGCATCTACTAATTGAATGTGCTTATATGAGACTTCTTCATCCAAGGTTACTAAGTAATGCATATATTAATATCTAAATTAATTACCCCTCCAAGGTTAGATAGATAGTATACTTTTATATTCTCATTTAAACGCCCACGCCGAAATTCCAGCAGCATCTCTCCATATCTCTGTAGATATATTGATCTTCCATTTGGGACTTTAGGGACTTTAGGGTTTAGGGTTTAGACTTAGGTTTTAAGTTTACCGGTTTAGGGTTTCGGGTTTTAGATTTAGGGTTAGGGTTAGGGTTATGGGTTTAGGGTTTAGGGTTAGTTTTAGAGTTACTTAAGGTTAGAGACTTAAGGTTAGGGTTAGTATTAATGTTTAGGAATTAGGCTTATGGTTAGGGTTTAGGATTAATGTTAGTGTTACTATGTTGGGGTTAGGGTTTATTGTTATGGTTAGTGTTAGGGTTAGGGTTTAGTGTTAGTGTTAATGTTAGGGCTAGAAACTTAAAGTTAGAGTTAGGGTTTAGGTTTAGTATTAAGGTTATGGACTTAGGGTTAGGGTTAGGGTTAGTGTTTAAGGTTTAGGCTTAGGGTTAGTGTTAAGGTTAATCAATAATAACAGCCCCCTAATTTCAATATATGAAAATTTTTAATTTTCAACCTAATTTATAAAAATTTCCAAATTTTAATCCTAATTTATAAAAATCCTCAAAATCTCCAAACATAATTGGAATTTCTACAATAATAATACAATAATTATTAATTAATCAAACAATAATAGCATTAAAAATAATAGAGATCTATCTAGGGCTAGAAGGAGGAGGTGGAGGAGGAAGACCGAGTAGGGTAGCAGCAAGTAGAACAACAACGAGGCGGCCCCGTGGCCATGCGGGTATAGTTGTGTGGGCAAGCAAAGTCCTGGAGGAGGAGGAGATGGTGGAGGAGGAGGAAGATCGAAGGCATCGGGTAGGGCAACAACAGGTGGAGTTGTGTGGGTAGGGCATGTAGCGGGTGGAGGTGCCAGAGTAGGAGGTGGTGGAGGAGGAGGAGGAGGAGGAATACCGTCACTGGCGGGTAGGGACTGTAGGGTAGGGCAGCAACGGGTGGGTACCGGTAGTGGGCTCATCCTTTGCGTAATCAAGACATTCGTTTGGTGAGACATGATAATTCAGGACGACTCCCTTGTAAAATGATTGTAGCCATCTCAAGGGAGGCTTGCTAATGGACATTGTCAACAATGAAAAAAATGTGTGTACTTTATCTCTCATCGATGTTAAAGAAAACTTTATGAATTGTTTGGAATACTAGAAGGTGGGACCCACTGGAGGACGTAAAAGACCAATGATTCGGATTATAGGCCCCACTTGTTACACCTGAGATTTGAGTTTTTCATCAAGTTGGAAAAAATGTTGATATCTTCTAGACAAAAAATAAGAAAATTTCATTCTTCAAGTGGACCACAAAATACAAAATTGATGGGTACAGAATTTTCAAAGAGTAATGAATTTTCAAGGTTAATTGCTCTCTTTTTCTTGTCCAATCAACTGCTTTTAAAAAAATATCCACCAAGCTTAAAATGCTAGATTCAACTTGAGAAGCACGAATAAAACCCGACGAAACTTGATAAAAACTAACTAGCCAATACTTGACATAAAAGATTTTGCGTATAGCAGAAGCGAGAATAAAACTCGACAAAACTTGATAAAAAATGACTACTCAATACTTGACATAAAAGATTTTGCATATCGCAGAGGTGAGATTTTGCACATGGCGGAAGTGAAACAAATCAAATCAGACCTACTTCTACCATGCATGAACTAACATGAACTTAAAATCAATCGTGCCTTTTATGGAGAAATGGTGCTTATGCTTTCTCTCGTTCTCTTGGCCCACCACCCTAGCATTTCTACTCTATGTGCTGAGGAAATTTTCCTAGGGAATGGATCTCTATGGGGCTTCCTAAGCTACTTTCACATGTTTATATGTATTTATAAAAGTTATGAAAGTCATGGCATAAGTTTGACATCGGCTGCTCGCACTCCCCTCCTTTACTCAAGCTTGGGATGGATAATGAAAGCACAATACTCCCGCATGTGTGCAATGTAATAGACTATTACATGGTTGATTATAATCAATTGCTATTTAATAGTCTATTGCATAGGTTCATTACAATTAAATGATCTGACAGGTATGGCAACACTCATCGGGCATGCCTTCTCTTCGGAAACGGATTGGCCAGTGACCCTACCAGTAGCCAATGGCTAGTGGTCGGTGCTCTATGGGACTCACCATGATGTATTCGTTTCATCCAGTCCATCCATCTATTTTTTCAGATCATTTTATAGTATGAGATCAAAACTGATGTAGATCCAAATCTCAAGTAGTCCACACAGTGTTGATTGAATGTCCACCATTAAAAACTTCTTTAAGGGCCACAAAAGTTTTGGATCAATCTGATATTAATTTCTTTTTCTTTTTCTTTTTCCCTTAATCCATGTCTGTTTGAGCTAATCAACAGGTTGGATGTCAAGTGAACATTACAGTGGGCCCTAGGACGTTTTTAATGGTGGACATCCAATCACCACTGTTTTCCTGTGGTGTGGTCCACCTGAGACTTATAACTGCCTCGGTTTTTGGTTCAAGACCTAAAAATATCTTTAAAACTGGATGGACGGAGTGGATAAAACACATACATCATGGTGGGGCCCAAAGAGCACCAACCACTAGCCAAACCGCGTCCCTTTTCTTCTGGAGACACGTAAGATAGCTCGTTTGCATACCAAGCATGCATCAAAGTGGCACAATATTTGTGCACGACTCATCGACCATCAGGTGGGTTCAACCATCTAAATGCTCTGATTCGACACGAAACCCAAACTAAAAGCGCAGATCTAAGGAACTGATGGGTGCCGGGACCCGATTGGATCCAGTAGGTTCTAGTATTTGAGAATGAGAACTCGGCGTAGAAACTCCTACTGGATGACCAGATCGAAACCAACCCTTTGACAGCCCTCCAATGCCAATCTCCAAATGAAAATGGGCTTTATACAAATACAGTCAAATACACTGTATAGGACATTTTTTGTTGCATGGACCCATCCTGATGGGACCCATTATATCAAGGGCTTGGATCTTGATCAATGGGCCCAACTCATCACATTTCAGCTACTAGCCTAAATAAGTTGGGATCATGCATGTGGGCTAGGCCTATTTTCAGGGCCCAATTGATAAATAGGGGGAGCATCGACCAAACGGATAATCATTGCCTGTCCGTAATAGAAAATTAACATTTTTTTAAGCTTTAGCTTCTCATCAGGCAACATGGCATATGATCCAGCCCTAAGTTCTATCCAGATGTATGTGTTATATCCACTCTGTCCATCTGTTCTCCAGCTCATTTTAGGACATGAGTCCAAACACGAGGTAAATCTAAAGCTCAAGTGGACCATACCAAAGTAAACATTGGGAATTAAATGCCCACTGTAGAAAACTTCATGGGACCACAGAAGTGTTGGATCAAGCTAATGTTTCTGTTTTCCATTTACTCTTCCGGGGTTGGGGTAGCCTTATCAACCGGTTGGATGGCATTTAAACATCAGGTGGAGGCTAGAAAGGTTTCAACAGTTCCCACTGTTTCCTATATGTTGTGGTCCACTTAATCTTTGGATCTGCTTCATGTCCTAAAATGGACTGCCGAAAGGGATGGAACGAGTAGATATAGCACATCCATCAAGTTGGATCATACAGCGCTTAGGCTGGAATCCCTGCAGCCCCATCAGTCAATCCACGCCCCTTGTCATGCATGCATGTCAATCGGTACTCTCCAAATTACTGGGCGCAGTGGCTGGAAAGCAATATTGCGCTGCTCAAATGCTCCTAACCATCGGTCAGATATACGAAATTGAAATGGTTAACCGTCCATACAAAAAAAAATAACCCTATCCCCTAATCAGATGGGTCACACCATAAAAAATAATAATGTATAGTTGCATGATGAGTAATTAGGGCTGATTTTTGCAAAAGATGATCCTACTAATGAGGCCAACCTATTGGACGGGTCAGATGTTGACGCCCACATGATACGTTGAAAGATATATGCAGGGCCGAGTGTACAACCTGTTGGATGTGAGGATTTCGCCCTTTAGATTACAAATCCTCCGGAGCAATTTTAATGTTGGCCATGTGCTGTTTCCAAATTTATATAATTTTTATTTTTATTTTTTTTAGACACACTCCACTGTTAGTACACCCACCCATGTTAGTCACACCACAATGTTAGCCACCCTCACTTTGGGAATGATGCCATGACCTCAGTGTTGAGACACGGCTATCTTCGCTCGGTCTACCACTGGAGCTATGGATCCGGGTGTCAAATTTATATCACCTGGGTTGCGCATGTGATGATCTGAACTATGCATCACTCAGTCTCGGCGTTGATTGGGAATGATCGAAATTTCCTTTCATTAAACTATCTGATCCATCTAGTAATTTAACGTTTCCCACTGGACAGAAGCAGTTGCTGATTTTTGTCTTTAAATGCTCACTCTGTACCGCCAATTAAGGGCAAGCATCCTCTAGGGGTTTTAATTAATGGTGGCCCACTCACTAAGTGAAAGTATCAAATGAACAGTTTCAAACTCATACAGTCATAAGATAGCACAAATCCATTCTCCTCTTGTGAATTATGGCTCCTCTTTTAACTAAAATGCAGTATATATGTAGTCTTTGGATAACTCTGCGGACTGTCAATTGTCGATCAAGTGGGGCCCACTGAGGATGGACGCATGTAAAAAATTCTCAGTAATCTATTGATCCACATCAAACCATTAACAAAAATTTGCTCATCGAATGCGGACCGTCGGTCCTATTCACTTTAACCATCCATTTATAAACCACGGAGGGCTCATCTAATTATTGTATGTTTTTGCACGATGATGATCCTGCGAGCTACGATTTGGAGAACTCCTGTCCTGTTGGCTTTCTTTTCCAATTTTGCTTTTTTACTTTACACAACCCTGTGGAGAAAGCTTGTAGAAATTGTGAAAGGCTAGCGCGTGGGTCCCACCATGGTGTTTGTATAGAATCCAACCATTCAGCTGTGTCCCAAGTATCCCACCGTGAAATTTGGATGCCCACAGCATCAGGCGGATGCATGCATCACTTGGACTACCATCTGAAATTGGAGGTTTTTAGATGGTTATCCATTATTTTCTCTGGTTTGACCCAGCCGATGATTGGATGGATAGGTCTGATTGTTGGGTCATCCCATCATCATTGTGGATCTCACTTAATGGACGGGTTGGATGGTATACAAAACCATGGTGGCCCTGCAAGGGCAATAATAGAGGTTGGTGAATAAATTTCACACGCAGGTAAGTTTTACACGCGCAGATGAATCAAGATGGGCCTCATCTTCGCACAACTGGTACACGATGGTTCTGTCATCTAGACCGCTGATCTGTTTGGCCCCCACAAATAATGCACAGTTGCAAGAAAAACTGTTGGATAGGATGATAAAAAAATGCAACAACGGGTCATTTCATGTCCACAATACGTAGTTACTCATCCCTACTACTCAGTTGCATAGTTGCAAACCAGTGTTGGACCGTCCAAATTTTGGGCCTCATGGAGAATGGATCACAGAAATCAAACTGGCCGGATACACATAAGCCTTCCGATTTCATCCCTTAAAATTTGAAGAATTGGATATTTTCTAACTGCACATTCAATGGTCATCATAGTCTGATTTTCACCCCATGCTGCATCTACATTGAGGTGCATTATTTGGACGGTACGGATCGGCATGCATGGATGACACATCTGTTGCGGATGTGTGGCTGCACAGGGTTGAGGTGCATTACTATGGGGGAAGGATTTTTTAATTTTTTATGAGAATATTGTGCATTGCCTTTGGTACCAAGGATTTAGAGGGTTTTTTTTTTTTTTTCCGGGGGGGGGGGGGGGTGGGGGGTTTGGGGTTGTGGGGGGATTTCAGGGGTATTCCAAATGCATCATGGTTTGGCAGGGTGGATTTAGAGGGTATTCCAAATCTAGGAATTTCAAGTTCTTTCTTTGAGTTTTGTAATCTCTCCTTTTAATTGTTTAATCTTTTCCTCTTTCTGTCTCTCACTCTTCTCTTTTTTTCTTTTTCTTTTTTCTTCGCTCATATTAAAAGGTAAGAGACTCGCATGTGGTGTCTCTCCTGGTAGCCCAGCTGGAAGATGCCTAGGCGTTCAGGTTTGAAATGCTAACACTACAAGAAATTCCATTTTTACCGATGAAATAATTCGTCGGTTTTTAGTAAAATTTCGTCGGGAAATGTTTTTCCCAACGAAATTTTTCGCGGCTAAAATCATCGCAAAAAGGCAGTCAATAAAGACTTTTTCCGACGAAAAATCATTTCGTAGGCAATAATAAAATCATTACCGACGAAAAAATTCGTCGGAAAACCTTATGATTTTTTATCTGAGAAAAATGTGATTTGTAGGTTAAAAAACTTTTACCGACGAAAATTTTCGTCGGTAAAGGTTTTTTCCTACGAAAAACTTCGTCGGGAAAAGTCTTTACCTACGAAAAGTTTCGTCGGTAAAAGTTTTCACCTACGAAAAAATTCGTCGGTAAAAGTTTTAGAAGTTTTTTACTAACGAAAAATTCCGTCGGTAAAAACTTTTCAATGTTTTTTTCCAACGAAAAATTTCATCGGTAATAGTATTCCCTTTCTCGGTTCCATTTATTTTCAAAATTCAGAAAATAATTCCTGATATACACCTGTAAATAAACCTACTATAATACATTTTTATCCTATTCACATCCACATACGTACGAACAAACACAAACTACACCATCAATACACAAATAATCCATTCCACATCCACAAACAACCAACATTCATCCACACACAAATACATATAAATTAACATTCGTATATTAAAAAAAACGATCACGAAGATAAAGGTGGAGGTAGTGGGACATCGGTGCCAAAGCGTACAGCGAGAGCCTGAAACATCTCGTGCATCCGCCACTCATGCTCCATCCACAACTCCTCGATCCTCCTCTCCTGCTCCTCCCATCGCCTCTCCTTCTCCTCCCATCGCCTCTCCTCCTCCTCACTACGCCTCTGCTCCACCCAAAGGATTTATGAATAGGTGTAGGTTTAGGTTAGGTGATTTAAGTTTAAGATTAGGTTTAGGCGTATGTTTAGAGTTTCGGGTTCGAGATCGGGTTTAGGGTTAGGTTTTCGAGTTTGGGTCTAGGTTTAGGTTAGGTGAATGAATTTAGGAATAGGTGTAGGTTTAGGTTAGGTGTTTTGAGTTTAGGATTAGGTTTAGGCGTAGGTTGAGAATTTCGGGTTCGGGATCGGGTTTAGAGTTAGGTTGTTGAGTTTGGGTCTAGGTTTACTTTAGAGTTGTGGATTTAGGAATAGGTGTAGGTTTAGGTCAGGTGATTTGAGTTTAGGATTAGGTTTAGGCATAGTTTTAGGATTTCAGGTTCGGAATCGGGTTTAGGGTTAGGTTTTTGAGTTTGAGTCTAGGTTTAGTTTAGAGTTGTGGATTTAGAAATAGGTGTAGGTTTAGGTAAGGTGATTTGAGTTTAGGATTAGGTTTAGGCCTAGGTTTAGAGTTTCAGGTTCGGGATCGGGTTTAGGGTTAGGTTTTCGAGTTTGGGTCAAGGTTTAGGTTAGGTGAATGGATTTAGGAATAGGTGTAGGTTTAGGTTAGGTGATTTGAGTTTAAGATTAGGTTTAGGCGTAGGTTGAGAATTTTGAGTTCGGGATCGAATTTAGGGTTAGGTTATTGAATTTGAGTATAGGTTTAGTTTAGAGTTCTGGATTTAGGAATAGGTGTAGGTTTCGGTTAAGTGATTTGATTTTAGGATTAGGTTTAGGCCTAGGTTTAAAGTTTCGGGTTCGGGATCAAGTTTAGGGTTAGGTTTTCGAGTTTGGGTCTAGGTTTAGGTTAGGTGAATGGATTTAAGAATAGGTGTAGGTTTAGGTTAGGTGATTTGAGTTTAGGATTAGGTTTAGGCCTAGGTTTAGAGTTTCAGGTTCGGGATCGGGTTTAGGGTTAGGTTGTTGAGTTTGGGTCTAGGTATAGTTTAGAGTTGTGGATTTAGGAATATGTGTAGGTTTAGGTTAGGTGATTTGAGTTTAGGATTAGGTTTAGGCCTAGGTTTAGAGTTTCGGGTTTAGGGTTGGGTTTTCGAGTTTGAGTCTAGGTTTAGTTTAGAGTTGTGGATTTAGGAATAGGTGTAGGTTTAGGTTAGGTGATTTGGGTTTAGGATTAGGTTTAAGCGTAGGTTTAGGATTTCAGGTTCGGGATCGAGTTTAGGGTTAGGTTGTTAAGTTTGGGTCTAGGTTTAGTTTAGAGTTGTGGATTTAAGAATATGTGTAGGTTTAGGTTAGGTGACTTGAGTTTAGTATTAGGTTTAGGCATAAGTTTAGGATTTCAAGTTCGAGATCGGGTTTAGGGTTAGGTTTTTGAGTTTAAATCTAGGTTTAGTTTAGTGTTGTGGATTTAAGAATAGGTGTAGGTTTAGGTAAGGTGATTTGAGTTTATGATTAGGTTTAGGCCTAGGTTTAGAGTTAAGGGTTCGGGATCGGGTTTAGGGTTAGGTTTTTGTGTTTGGGTCTGGGTTTAGGTTAGGTGAATGGATTTAGGAATAGGTGTAGGTTTAGGTTAGGTGATTTGAGTTTAGGATTAGGTTTAGGCCTAGGTTTAGAGTTTTGGGTTCGAGATCGGGTTTAGGGTTAGGCTTTCGTGTTTGGGCCTAGATTTAGGTTAGGTGAATGGATTTAGGAATAGGTGTACGTTTAGGTTAGGTGATTTGAGTTTAGGATTAGGTTTAGGCCTAGGCTTAGAGTTTCGGGTTCGGGATCGTGTTTAGGGTTAGGTTTTTGAGTTTGAGTCTAGGTTTAGTTTAAAGTTGTGAATTTAGGAATAAGCCTAGGTTTAGGATTTCTGGTTCGGGATCGGGTTTAGGGTTAGGTTTTTGAGTTTGAGTGTAGGTTTAGGTTAGGTGAATTGAGTTTAGGTTTAGGTTTAGCCGTAGCTTATAGGTTCTAGTTTTAGGTTTAGGGTTTAGGGTTTAGGGTGTAGGTCTTGGAGACTCAACCAACTCAGGTTTTCGAGTTTGAGTCTAGGTTTAGGTTAGGTGAATGGATTTAGGAATAGGTGTAGGTTTAGGTTAGGTGATTTGAGTTTAGGATTAAGTTTAGGCGTAGGTTTAGAGTTTCGGGTTCGGGATCAGGTTTAGGGTTAGGTTGTTGAGTTTGGGTCTAGGTTTAGTTTAGAGTTGTGGATTTAGAAATAGGTGTAGGTTTAAGTTAGGTGATTTGAGTTTAGGATTAGGTTTTGGCCTAGGTTTAGAGTTTTGGGTTCAGGATCGGGTTTAGGGTTATGTTTTCGAGTTTGAGTCTAGGTTTAGTTTAGAGTTGTGGATTTAGGAATAGGTGTAGGTTTAGGTTAGGTGATTTGAGTTTAGGATTAGGTTTAGGCATAGGTTTAGGCACATCCAGGTTTGCTCCATCAATTCCAGATACACAAGCACATGAAAATGACAAAATCATCAACACCATGAATCAAGTCTAATCAGTTACTTAATTAGTTATTTGTTAGCTTAAGAGACTATATATATTTTGAACAATTAAGTATGGGGCCCACCATGATGTATTTTCCTTACATCCATGTCCGTTTCAACAGCTCATTGTAGGTCATGATACAAATCTAACTCTTAGGTGGACCACACCACAGGAACCAGTGGTGATTGAAAACTCACCATTAAAAACTCCTTGGGGTCCACAGGAATGTTGATACCTAGCTGAAGGGACCACATAAATATCTGCTTGATCCAAAACTTTGGGGGCT
The DNA here is from genome assembly GCA_003013855.2 of Liriodendron chinense. Taxonomy (NCBI): domain Eukaryota; kingdom Viridiplantae; phylum Streptophyta; class Magnoliopsida; order Magnoliales; family Magnoliaceae; genus Liriodendron; species Liriodendron chinense. The sequence goes on along the minus strand of PVNU02002984.1, from coordinate 257,394 downwards.
CCATAAGAAGTGGACATCAACGGTGGGCCCCACAGGTAGTGGACAGCGACGATAGGCCCAACAATTATGTATTTTAGCCGTTTTAATTTGTAAATCCCAAATTTGCGGACCCCATAAGAAGTGGACATCAACGGTGGGCCCACAGGCAGTGGACATCGAAGGTAGGCCCCACAATTAGGTATTTTTGCTGTTTTAATTTGTAAATCCCAAATTTGGAATTTAGAATATAAAATCCCTAATTAAGGAATTAGGGATTTTAATTTCGAAATCCCTAATTAGAGATTTACTAAATCAGTGGGCCCCACCAAATAGTGGACAGCTAAGGCGGACCCGACATGTAATGGACAGCGACGGTGGGACCCACATGCAATGGACAGCGACAGTGGGACCCACATGCATTGGATTTTGACAGTGGGCCCCACATTCAACAACGAGGATAGAGAGAGAGAGAATAAGAGGAAATGGAGGAAGAAGGAAGCGAGAGAGGGTTACCGGAGGCTTGACGGCTGCGGCATACGGAGGCCGGTGACGGGGGTGGTCGGCTGAGGCAGGTGTGACGCGTCGGTGACGGACGACGGTGGTCAGCTGAGGTGGGTGGGCCGCGCCGGTGACGGATGGGGCGGTCGGCTGAGGCAGGTGGGCTGCGCCGGTGACGGACGGCGGTGGTCAGCTGAGGCGGGTGGACCGCGCCGGTGATGGACGGGGTGGTCGGCTGAGGCGTTGGTGACGGACGTCGACTGAGGCGGGTGGGCCGTGCGCACAAGGGAGAGAGAGAGAGAGAGAGAGAGAGAGAGTGAGACAGAGAGACAGAAATGAGGGCGCTGGGGAGTCGAGGTGAGTTAAAATATAACCTTATTACCGACGAAAATTTTCGTCGGTAATAGTCATTTTAAAATTTTTACCGACGAAAATTTTCGTCGGTGATGTAGTTTTATGTAAATGGCGGGATTTCACTCAGTATTAACGACAGACAATAATCGTCGGGAAAAAAATTTCAAAAGGACTTTTACCGACGAAAATTTTCGTCGGTGATGTAGTTTTATGTAAATGGCGGGATTTCACTCAGTATTAACGACAGACAATAATCGTCGGGAAAAATTTTCAAAAGGACTTTTACCGACGAACATTTTCGTCGGTAATAGTCCACACAACTTACCTATACCAATCCACTCAGTATTAATGACGGACAATAATCGTCGGGAAAAATTTTCAAAAAGACTTTTACCGACGAAAATTTTCGTCGGTAATAGTCCACTCAGTATTAACGACGGACAATAATCGTCGGGAAAAAAATTTCAAAAGGACTTTTACCGACGAACATTTTCGTCGGTAATAGTCTACACAACTTTTACCTGTACCAGTCCACTTAGTATTAACGACGGACAATAATCATCAGGAAAAATTTTCAAAAGGACTTTTACCAACGAAAATTTTCGTCGATAATAACAATTTTTTGCATTGAGCTTTTAGCGACGAAACACTTTGTCGGTAATACCTGTTTTTACCGACGAAATAATTATTTCGTCGGTAAAAGTTCTGGCGGGAAATATTCTGGCGGTGGCGGGAACTTTTACCGACGACTTATGTATTTCGTCGGGGAAAATGGTTTTTTCCGACGAAATTTTTTTCGTCGGTAATACATTCGTTGGTAAAAACCCACTTTCTTGTAGTGTAAGGAGACACACTAACCCCACCGGTGGGTGGGTGCAATGTGGGACTAACCATGTGGGGGTTTGAAATGCTAAGGAGACACACTAACCCCACTGATGGTTAGGTGCAACGTGTGACTAACCATTTGGGGGTTTGAAATGCTAAGGAGACACACTAACCCCACCGGTGGGTGGGTGGGTGCAACATGTGACTAACCATGTGGGTGTATTACCCAACTAACGAGGTAGGTGCATTGCATGACTAACCAAAAAAAAAAAAAAAGGAGACTTGCATGTGTAATATATGTGTTGCTAGATTACTGATCTATTGGGCACATGAGTCCAAACATTTTCTATGTAAATCAATGGTAAAAAATTATTGGTCAATCGCTCAATTATGAACCTATGCTTGTGGCCCATCCAAGGCATGGAATTCCTTCAGTTTTAGCAAAGTATATATTTCAATGGGCTTTTGAATATAGAGTATTTCAAATAGTTGAAAAAGCCTTGAAAAAAGAAAAAAAAAAAACCACTATTATCCTAACTTAAATCTCATCTATGGCTGTAATAGTTTTTACGTCAGATATTGTAGTAAAAAATTAAAAAAAAAAAAAACACTCAGAAGCTCGTTGAAATGGAGGGAATGAAGCCAGATGCACTCTGGAAGCTCGTGGGAGTGGGGTCCACAGAGATGACAATAGTCTTAATGACTAAATGACCTTTCTAGCTCAAAGGACCCATTTATTCAACCCATCCCATGTCATATGTTAGCCAACTGGACAGTCTTGGAGCATATTTAAGCCATCCACATGAATTAAGTTTTAATTTTATGCCATCTGTTCTAATTTAGGTGCAAAACACATCATAGATGGACTGTATCAGAGGAAACAGTGTGGAATTAACTCCTAGTGTTAATGCAGATGTAGGCCACTGAAAGCTTTAATTTTTTTTTTTTTTTAATGACCATAGTATGAGTTCACGATTGTTCGATTAAAGTGAATGAATCAGATAAGCGTAGTGGTGGGTCCAATCATTGATTTAGTAGGCCCACACCCTATTCTCAAATGGCCTTCTCGACTTCTGCGTTCTGTTATAGTTGTACGAGAGGACGGTCGGGCAGAGCGACAATTTTGTCTAGGAAAATAGCCAATAGTGCCCACGAGGCTAGATAAATATAAGGCTCTGTCAAGGAAGCCACTGTCATGAATCACATCACATAAGGGCTTTTTCAACTATTATCCCAATGGAGAAGGTATCAAGCAGGTCATAAGGTCTTTTTCAACTATTATCATAATGTAGAAGGTATAAGTCCATCCGGTTGGAACACAGGATACAGTCCACCCATTTGATAACTTCTAATCTTCTAGGTGAATGTGAAATCCCAACTCTTCTAATAAGTTAGCCCGACCATGAGAATCATATGTGCAAAAATCAGCTCATCTACCCATTAGGTGGGCCATAAGATAGATAATAATTTCTAGCCATTAATAAATAATAAAATAAAATTTAGGTCCACTTGATGATCAGATATGGCTGATTTTTTCACAAGGTGATCTTGTGATGAGGCCAACCTATTAGATATGGTTGGATGTTTCACTTGCATGGAAGGTTGGAAAATGTCTGCTGGATGGATCATAACTACTTGATTATACTTGAGACCTTCTCATCTAAAAAATGTCCAATTGCGTGGACAGAGAAGAAGCATTAGCTCGGCTGGGCCCGTATCTAATGTTCGTGACCAGCGGTGGATTCTCTCTACGTTGGGCGGTGGTCGTTGTAAGAAAATATCAGCATCTTTTTTGTCGCCTACTCTTTCGGTGCCGCCCACCGTTCGATTTTATAGTTATTTTGTTAAATAAACAAAGTTTTGAGGCGTGCTCCACCTTTTATTTAAAAAATGAAAAAAAAAAACAAAAAAAAAAAAAAAAACAGATTCTGACTCCCTGGAAAAAGCTTTGATACTTTGGCAGAGTACGATGATTCATACACATGTTTCTATCATTATTAGGCACTGACCGTCCAAACTTTAGCGCATTGTAGATGGTTGAATGATCTACCAACATACACAGAAGGTGATTGGTAGGGTAGGTATTTAATGAGCAGACAAATTTTAACATGGTCCTGTTGGCTTCGGCTCAGGCATACATGTGATGTGCGTGTTGGGCGTGCCAAAGCCAAATGTAGCTCTTTTTTTTTTTTTTTTTTTTTTTTTTTTTTTTTTTTTTCCTTTTTAACTGGAGAAATTTTATTCACAAAAGGCGGAATACACATTCGGGCGATCAGGCATCACTAAAAGAAGAAGCCGATCACCTATCGTAAGCACCGACACACCACCCAACCCAAGCCACTCATCATTTTTTAGACAGAGTCCCTAGGCCCACTTTATCGGTGAAAAGGATACCACGGATATCACTGGGAAGGTCTTTAACCGAATGAAACACCTTATGCCTTTGAGACTCACTCCCAAGCCACGCTAAACCATCGGCCACACCATTCACCTCCCTCGGCACAAAGTGTATCGACGCGTCAACCTGGCCCAGGTGGTTAGAAATCCTCAGCCACCAATACCAAAAGGCCGCACTAGAGGGGCGCTCTCGAGATAAAGGCAAATGTAATGAGCAAGCAAATTTTAACCTCATGCCAAATGTAGCTTAAAATAGAGCCATGCCAAATGTAGCTTAAAATGTAGCCAAATGTAATGAGCAGACAAATGTAGCTTAAAATGTAGCTTAAAATGTAGCCAAATGTAATGAGCAGCCAAATGTAACCTCATGCCAAATGTAGCTTAAAATGTAGCCAAATGTAATGAGCAGCCAAATGTAGCTTAAAATAGACCTAATACCTTATAACCTCATGCACTGAAATCGGCCGATTAAGCTTAAATCTGTGAAGATCAGCTATCTATCTAGTCATCGATTCACAAAATCAAGTGATTGAAGAATGAGAGGATTCATCCTTCTAATGAGTTCTTTCTTTCTTTGATAAAAGAACTCTCAATTAAGCGCGTGATAGGTTACACTGTTTAATTTTTAGACTTCAACACTTCTTTCAGATAGGTATCAAACAAGTTTTTAAACTTCAGGTTTAGACTTTAAATTCAAATTTTGGATTCAAGCTCTAGACTTTAGATTTAACAAATGGGCCCTTAGTTGGAAAAGTAAAAAAGGAAAAAAAAAAAAAAAAGTAATGGCAATCCGTTCATAGAAAAATGGTTGTTGGATATATGCAAATGTCTATTCGTGGCAATTATGTCATCGTACACAAGAGTTGGATCACTTACATAGCTCTAGCTTTATGGCTAAATAGTCACTGGACATGACAATTCGTTCATCACAAGCTGGACTTCATTATGTGAGAGAAATGCGATTCGCAAGAGGGGGTGGATGTCTATTCGTCATACAGTTGGCTTCATGGCTGGACAGTCGTTGTGACAACTGTTTGTTCATCACGCAAGACCAAGTTCTGTGGCTAGACGATCGATGGCAAGTAGATCTTTTATTGTCCATTCTTCATGTAGCTTGGTTTCATGGCTAGATGGTTATTACGAAATAACAGTCTTTTCATTATCCTGCATGACTAAGCTTTATGGGCAAGTTGGTTGTTGTTTAGATGATTGACTAATTAGCAATCAACCACGTTACTTTGTGGTGGTAAAGTTAGTGGTGTGACAACCTATTCGTTGCTTTAAGTCCCCATTTCATGGAAAGAGAGCCGTAGGAACGAATATCCGTTCGTTGCTTGTATCTTGGCTCTATGAGAAAGGCATTCATGGGACAATCACTTATTTGTCGCTCAACTAAGATCCATGACAAGACAACTATAATTAAATGATGACCTATTTGTAATTAATATGGTCGAACTTCATGGCGAGATGGTCGAGCGTAATCTCTAGGCATGTGGCAAGATGTCCTCACTAGCCATCCATTCGAGACCTAAACATCTTCTCAAGTTTGACGACGTGGTCACAAACATACCTAGCTAACTTATTCTGACCTAATTAATCTGAGTTAGTTTTACAATATTGTGTTGGCTTGGCAGTGAAGGAGTTAAATTGAATAATGATGATGATGATGATAAATGTCTATGGTAGACGAATGATAGGCAACGCTGCATTGAAAGAGTAGTGTTTTGTTGTATTAGACTAGCATGGGCCTCGAGCTCTTCATTCTTTATTGAATTTTAAATATGTAAGTCGATTTACTAGAGACATGTATTAAAATCATCCTCGAAGATATTTTCTTGATTGATTGGCTAGTTAATAGATGTTGCCCGATCACACTTCTAACTTAAGAAGAGTTTGTGAGATTTTCTTCCAATCAGTTAATTGTCAAGTAAGGATAGTTGATCGCATTTGTATCTTGGGAGATGTTATCATGATTTTCAATAATCAACTTGCTTTTGGTTGTACTTTGCCAAACAAGTTGCACCATGTACCTCTGTTGATCACTTAGCTAATCGTGCATATTAGAGCTATCCACTTATGATTTCATGTTTGTGTAGCCACTCTACATTTGTCATGTGTCATGAGAAGTATTGCCAGTTAAAACAGTGGCGTTGGCTTTTTTTTCTAAAGTAATACAAAATATATGAACTCTCCCGTATCATCACGTGTCATGTAATAGCTTTTCTTGAAGTGCACTGACATGTCTCGTAAGCCGTAGCAATAACTTTTTTTATGCCTCATGGTCTCCTTGTACTAATTGCATTGGCGTAGAGAATATTATCTAGATATTGCGGTGCCACCACATCTTGACTTACTACCCATTGGGCCTAGCGCTGCCAAATCGGTTGTAAGCATGCATCAAAGCTTTTCTCATCGAAAACAATGTACACCTTGAGTACCACTCTCCATTGACCCAAACTCAGTTGAGAAATGCATGGTGCACGCAAGCAAGTACAGGCCACCACATTCCACACGTGTGGATGTTGCACGCGAGTGTGATCGAAGCTGTTCATCATGCAGACCCACTAGAAAATGGGGCTCATAGTATCATCTGCTGGGGTAACGTGTGTATGTTGATTGTGCACAGTTGATCAATTTCTACCATTCTATGTCTTTTCACAATTTTTGGACCATATGATCAGATTTGCCTAATGCATTTTAAGACTGTATTTACAGTATGACGCTTATGATGAGTGGGTCGGATCTCACACAGGCGTGTCGTGTTTGCCCCCTTTCACTCCGGTGCATTTGGCATTCCAGTACCAATCGGTTGCATGAGCCATTTGGGCAGCTGAGCTCCATTTCTTGATGGCCCGGCCGGGCTGGTGATGATCCTAGTCATCCTATTAATAGATTTTCACTCTTACAATATAATGTAATCCATCGCCCACTTAATGTTTAACCACACAGTGGGGTCCACATAATTGTTGGACCTGTGCAAGTTTGCATCATGGCCTCACACAATCCGGAACCCTGGATTAATGATTCCATCATGGAGGTGGGCCCCAATTTGGACTGAATGGGTCACGCGTGTTTCCTGATTTTTGCCTTTTTATTATTATTTTATTTTCTCTTTTCAAACTTTAGCCTAGTTTTTAATCTTGCATTTAGACTTCCTGGGTCACGCGTGTTACCTGATTATTTTATTTTCTCTTTCCAAACTTTGGCCTAGTTTTTAATGTTGCATTTAGACTCTTACCTGGCCTCTCTTTTCTTCCGGTGGGCGAACCCAAACCTTCACAGCTGTCATAAGATAATGGAAGGGAAAAGGAGTCATTAGATACTCTTGCAGACTATGATATATAGTGAACAAGGTTCGTATCTAAAACTTCAAGTCCAGTCAGTAATTGAGTTTGACTCAGGCCAAATGATTGGGGACCCATTAGGTTGAGCTCGGGCCTAAATACAAATATATATAATTATAATGTAAACAACCTTGGCTTTCCTTTTTTAATAATGCCAAATGTGCTGAGCCAGCTGGGCCGAGCAAGGCCTAGTCCTAACCCGTCCCTTTGATAGTCCTATTTTACAAGCACCCAACAGAGCTGTTCATGGAATGAGCCACATCAGATATTTCCAAGAATGAGATTTGTCACTATGGTTTATAGAGAATGACTGGGCTGTCTTTTATTTATTTTATTTTATTTGGGTTAGTACAAACACCCCGCTGTTAGTACACCCACCCCCACTATTAGTCACACTGCAATGGGAATCGATCAAGACCTCATCGTTGAAACGAGGTTATATATCTTCACTTAGTCTACCACTTGAGCTATGGATCGGGGTGTGACTGGGCTGTCTTTGCTGTCCATCTCTGGCAGGTGGAAATCTAAAAAACACACACACACACACAAAAGAAAAAAAGAAAAAAGAAAAAAAAAAAGAAGAGTGCACTTACAAGCAATCAACTGCATAACTATAGATTAATTAATTAATTATTTATTTATTTATTGGTAGACAGCAAAATGCCATATCCCAACATGGTTGTGATTCGATCAAGTAGTTAAACAAAACACTAAGCTTTGTCTAGGCTGCAGGGATGATGTGGCGCTACTTACTCTTTACAAAGCTCTCAAAAGTTCTTTGAACTCCTCAGGGGTGTCGGTGCAACCGTTGTGATTGACAAACCAGCTGGCCCTCCATTTGGCAAACCAAAACTGGAGGTCACGGAGTGCAGGCAAAGAAGAATTATAAGATATGCTACCCATAGTTTAAAAGACAGAAAAAAAAAGAAAAAAGAAAAAGAAAAAAGAAAAAAAAAAAAAACTGACTCGACTCGATTTACCTGAGTCAGCTCAACTCGACCAGATTTCAACAATACTTGAGAAAAACTCGATCCAGTCATGACTCAGTTAAAACTCAAGAAAACCACAACTTAACTAGAAAAAAGCTTCCGGTCGACTTGGCACATGTTAGCATTATTTATATAAAAATATTTAATAATACTGAAAAATCAGAACTTGTACAAATTTTTGAGAAAGTCGCCTGAGTTTCGAGTCGACTCAACTCAACTAGGTTCTTGTTGAGTCGAGTTCTGTGCTGCATGCTCTACGTGTTTTTGAGTCGACTCAAGTAAACAACTATTTTTTGTTATTTTAAAATGTTGGCCCAATCTAAACCGTTGGTCTACTGTGTCCCACTGTGGTGGACCCATGCCACAAAATCCCAAAAAAAGGGGCAAACAAAAACTGCCAGAATAGAAGCCCTAGCCACCGATAGTACTGAGCTTCATTAGAAAGATACTAACCCTTCAGTTGGTGGCCAACCAATAGACGGTTATGAAAATATGAGTTGGCATTGAACCATTACAGAGGCTACAAATGCTGCAGCCAGGATTTTTCCATCTGGTTGCAGCCATGATGTCGATGGTTTAGATCTCTCAACAAAGGCCCATCATATCAATGGTTTGGATCATTGGGCCGTGTGTGCCAATGATCCATCAAGGCGTGGATATACATGTAGAGTTATTAGATACTCTTGCGTCGGTGGTAGACTCCCAGGAGTTTCAACACAGGTACCGTCTGGGTTCGAGTACCCATAGGCGGTGAAGTCCCATATCAGATAGATCTAGACCATTGGATTAGTAGATTAAAATCCCATGTCAGACCGTTCTAACCATTGGAAAAGTAGATTAAGTATAAAAAAAAAATTAAGGGAGAAAATACAACAACCATCCCAAAAAAACTGCAACAGATTGGATGAGTAAGATTATCTTACCCGGAAAACGCTTGGAAGCATTATCCACTGTAATGTTTCCCATTATTTTAACGGTTTGGATCACTGAAATTTTCTGGCAAATTATACGAAAATAGGTGCATGGAGACGCTATCCATGTTGTTCCATGCATTTCCAATATCAGTTCCGAGAGATCTGTCTGCACGAGTGATTCCATCTTTTGGTCTTGCAGAATGTTGCTACAATGGGACAAAACATGGATAGCCAAAGATACTTTTTGATTAGGCTAAGTTGTGCCTGGAAATGCTGTTCAATATGAAAATTGTCAGACATGCATAAGAGGGCATTTTTCAACACCAGAAGATGGATAGTAGCACATAAGCATAGTTAGGTGCTCAAACTTAAATGGCAAGTGAATCATTAGAACATATCATACATGTGTATGGACAAAAATGTTTTTGAAGTGCATTGAAATTGTATGATGTATTTTAGAAACAATTTTACCTCTCTAGCATGGATAAGTAATCACATGCTTTATCCTAACTTCTCATGGACTACTTACTCAAAAGCGCATGTTTGGTTGCTTTACCTGGTTGCGTTTGGAAGGGAGCAAATGAAAATATATATTTTATTTGGATGGGAGTAAATGAATGTATTTGAATTTTTCAATATATTCATAGGAAAACATGTGATTTCCCAAATCAACTTCAATATCCCAACTTAGTTTACATATGAGATATTTAATAGAATCTTTGTAATAAGCCTATTGAAATATACACTTCAATAAAAAAAAATTAAAAAAAAGTACAAAAAAAAAAAAAAAAAAACAGAAGAAGAAGAAATTTTGAACCTCGGGTAGGCCACAAACATAAGGATCACAAACAAGCAACTTTCGAACATTTTTTAACCATCCATTTAGATGGCCATCCTTAGGATGGTTTGGATCATTCTTTTAGTGTGATTTTAGTGATGTAGCCAATATTTGGATTATTGGGGAGTATCACTAGCATGACATGTGTATGGTAGGCATGTGCATAGTGGCACCTAGTTTACATGTGTAACACTCCAAGGGGACTCAAAAAGGTATTGCACCCCATTTACTTTCAAATTCTCTCTGCTAAGGATGATTTCATTTACATGCACATTTACTCCCATTTCATTTCATTTATATTCCATTCAAACACACTCCAAATGCCGTTTACCTCCATTTACTCACAATTCCACTCATTTACCTCCATTTACTCTTATCGAAACGGCCCCCAAGTTACAATCGCTTGTTAATAACACAACTTTACCCAAATCTAAACAATCACTAATGTCATGTTTGAGTGCCATTGAGAAAGAATTTCAACATATTTTTCTCTCCATAAATGTGGATAATGGCATCCGCACCTATTGGAAGCACATGGAGAGCTGAGTTTAGGCTTAAGATTGTGGCCTTTTAAGGTGCTCAGTAGCCTATAAATTTTACAGAAAACGGTCTTCCTTGATGCCAAGCTTGATTGGTAGTTCAGATTTATAACATGTGGCACATATGCACTCGTTTGTGAGATATGATCAATATATGCCTCACTAACCTTGTATTTAAAGACAAACAGAACAAAAGAAAAGAAAATAGACAAAAGCTATCCTTAGATAACTTACGTTTCAGGCATGGTACTAGATGGAATTAGGTAAGATGGAGTTGCATTTGGTTCCGTGCAAATTCCATATGATGTTTGGAGAGGGTGGGAGGCTTAGGATTATGTGGGATGGAATTTAATTTGATCCCATGTGGAATTGCCATGAAATTTCAAAATCCTGCAAACATGTGGGTCCCACATTGATGTGTGTGTTTTATCCATACCATCCATCTATATACGCTCTTTATAGGTGACACTATGGTTATATACATGTACAAGTGACTAACATCCAATGTTTTTCCCATAGTAAGAATTTGATTCCAAACATGGGATTGGATGGTGAAAATACCATGGTATTACCATACATGCAATCATTATGCAATAAATGATGTTAATCCCACCAAACGACTGTCTCTGCTGTGGATGTATCACTCACATATGGTGGATGATCAGTCACCCCCACTTTTAAAATGATGAGCATTACCACAGTCTCCATCGTGCTATATGTATATATTTGTGCGCTCCATGTCAGGAGGAAAACAAAATAACAATGGCCCACCATCCTAGAGGTCTGATTGTTGGTCATAAAATGGACCGATAGAAAAAGAAATTATTGACAATCCAACTTCAATGGTCAAAATTAAATGGTTAGGAATGCCAAACTCGTGTGATTTTCGGGTCGTGTTCAATAAGAAGTATAAGGCCCACATTTTGAGCAGTCTAGATTGATTTAACTGCATGAGGGAATGTGAAATTATATGTGCATAATTAGGTGTAGAGTTGAACACGAGTCGAGCATACTCGAAAAATTGCTAGGCTCGGTTAAAAAATGCTTGATTCAGCTCGGATTGAAAGTGAGTTTGAGCCAAGTCGAGTCATTTTTCGGGTGCTTGAATGAGTTCGAGTTGAGTACTAAGCATGGCCTTACTCGACTAGGCTCGACTTGAACATTGACTCGTACTCGGCTCGAATTGACTCGCCTCGTCTCGCTCGGATGACACAAGAGTAGAAATACCTAAAAAAAAACCCTAACTCTAATCCATTCCTCTTTGAGCTTGACATCCGGCCACCCAACCCACCATATTCCCTCCCTCCTCTCTCTGATCTCGACGTCCGGCCACCCAACTCACCACATTCCCTCCCTCCTCTCTCCGAGCTTAATGTTCAGCCACCCACTGGCCACCACATTCCCTCCATCCCTCTCTCTCTTTCCTCGACATCCGGCCACCCCCGTTGCTTGTCCCTCTGTCCGTTGCCCTGCACGATGCTGCCGCCTCATCAGCTGCCTATCTGTCACCTTGCATGGCGCTGCCGCCTCGCCAAAAACCTGTCCACTCGCCCTATCGTCCACTGCCTGTCTGGTAATCCCCTTCCCCCCTCCATTTTTTTCTTGGATTTTCGAGTGGCCGGGCGTGCACTGTCCAAGGTTGGTCACTCGAACTTACCTTGAAAGACTCGAACTCGGACTCGGCTCGAAAACTCGTACTTGGCTTGGACTTGAACTCGAACTCGGCTTGAAAACTCGTACTCGGCTTGGACTCGAACTCAAGTACTTGAACTTGCTCAGTCTGCTGACCGAGCAAAGCCATGCTTAACTCGGCCGAGTAGAGTCAAGTAATGAGCAGGGGTAGGTGTGATCAAGTCAGCACCGAGCAGGGGTAATACTCGACTCGACTCAACTCGACTCGTGTACAACACTAATTAGGTGGACGTTTCCTTATTCCTCTATTCTTAAAGGGATTTCTTTTCCTTTTCCCTTTTTTTAGGATACATCCAGTTTAGTTTAAAGGCTAAATGGATCATATAAATGCTAAAAGAGACACCCATGCCTTTGGGACAGTGGCAGGTTGAGTGAAGATGACCTCATTTCAACATTGAGGTCTAGGTCTTGATATCCAATGTGGGGATTGTATTATAGTCTCCAACGGTCCAACCAACACAATCACGCCATGAAGTTGACTATATTGATGTGCATGGAGAATTTAATTGTTGGATCGCCATAAATAAAGGCATGTGTTGAAGAATATATAGATTTGGTAAATGATATAAATACATTCGATAGGTACCCTTGGGGTTTTCGGGTACCGTATACTAATGGAAAAAGAAAATAGTTTAATTAGGTCATACTATCCGAGCATGTACAACTTCTGTAGATGCACATTTGCCTTGCAGGTAAATCATTTTTCATATGAGGCCTCTGTAAAGTATTACTTTGTACATTTTATTGCCACTATACTATGTTTTATTTTAATTGTTCCTGTTTTCTTCATTCAACAACTTTGGGCATATGAGTTATTCCCTCATTGTCCACCCCAAAGGGTTGGGCCACCAGACATGGCCCTGTCAGAATTCCTTGGATTTTGAATTGGGCTACAACAAAGGTGGTCAAATACAACAACATATCAAAAGTTTTGAAGAAGGCGATAGTAAGTTGTAATATTAGCAAGTTGATTGTTTGCAGTGTGATGCCATGATTAGTGTTTTGACATTAAATACATATTGTTGCATCCTTACATTCCCCGATGCCCCATCGCCGATGCACCCTTATATTTTTCGATGCTCCATTGTCAATGCTCACTGACCATTGCAAGAGATATCACTAACCATTGTCGATACTCTCTATTCATCGTTGATGTTCCATTATGTATTGGCAAATAACATTGACAATCTACGATCGACAATGAATATCGGCAATTTTTCAGTGGTCATGTCTGATCCACATGCATTCGAGATTATTCGACACTAAAAAAAAAAGAATATTCATATACAACATGTACGTATGTAACAATTACAACAAATATACAAAACATATACATAGAGATTAGTTTCCACTGATGGTGGGGAGGTAGCTGCATGACGTCCGATTATGACCAGTTCGATTGCACTGAGAGCATCTTACGGTTCTCCTGACTTCTTATTGGCTCAAACTCCTCTGATTCTTCAGTCTTTTCCTTTTTCTCTTCTCATTCGGAGGATGAATTTTATTGCATTCTGCCCTTACATCAAGCGGTATATCTCCTTGGCTAGCATCAGGGATTGGATATAAGGATTCACAATATGTACATCAGTAAGTTGCTATTGAGTAGAAGAGGAAACAATAATTAGAACGATCTTTTTCATACTTCGCACAAGCTACAATTGCATGACGCAAGGCAACATCATCGCACCAAACTCACCGCATCCACACTTGGCTTCGGTCAATGTCACGACATCAATATGCTTCTCGACTGTTACTTGATATGCAATCTCAGATATCATTGTACATGATGTCCTTCTCGCCTAGTTTGTTAAGTCCCCTCATATAGGCCTGCACCCATGGAGTTGCTCTTCTAGCGAAAGCCTTGGCATCTTTTCTTCTGATCACGTAGAACTCCCTTACCTTTTGTTGCACATGCACACCATCCAGAAGTCTCACGATCGGTGTTCTCTAGGGTGTTTCCACAACGCGTTGCCGCTCTCAGCCATGTTTGTCGTTATAATGTTGTATCTCATTCTCTGTAAGAATGCTAATGCTCATCTCTCTTTCTCTATGTTATTAAGCCAGTTATATGCATCTGAGTTGGCTAATTGTATGCACTGCACGGCATCCTCAAATTCCTTTCTCCTGTACGACTTAGCAATTTTCCAAAAGTAACACCATAATGATTGATCATTGCGTGAATGCATCATATTTGTCTATATATGGTGCGCGCAATATCCATGCGTTGCAAAAGGAAATACAAATTTCACTCCGTTTAATAAACTTGCATGACGATCCAATATAATAACGAGATAGTTCACTGGTTCAATGCTTAGTCGCAATTTTTTAAGAAACCACTTTCAACTGTTGTTATTCTCCAACTCACCAATCCCATATGATACCATTAGGATGTGATTATTTCCGTTTGAAGCTGTAGGGTGAACAATACGCCCGCATGCCTCTCCTTTAAATAAGCCCCGTCCACACATAATACCTTCTAAATATAGAGTTGAAAGTTTCGAATGCATTGTCTGAGTGTAACGAAGCATCTCTCTAAGCAATTAGTTTCACTGTTTATTTGTAAATTTTTTATCGTCCATTGGTTTGTCTTCATTAGCTCATGAAGATAAGACGGCAGTACAACGTACGAATGTTCAAATGTACCCATAAAAGTATTTTTTGTGATACCCTTACCTACATATGCTTTCGTATAACTGACGTCAACCATGAACTCCCTGCTCACTTCGTGTTGTATATCACGTGGCTTGCATGTTAAGCCCTTCTTGATGCGACTAGTGGCAATCTCGCGGCATATCTTATCGGTCGTCTGTCGATGATGTCTCCCAAACCCTTTATAAATTGGTGCACATATAACATTCTCATCCTCATTACCTACAGATTGTGCCTAACGATATGCTATCGCCTCGGATGACTTGGTATATGTGTGTTTAGATCGATATGTCTTTATTTTGAATACACTCGTGTCATCCACCCTGGATGCATGTAGCCTCCAACCGCAACTTACAATTACACATATCATGTATCAACAATTGTTTAATTTCAACACATTATATTAGAAATGATTTCATATCGCAAACTTGCACAATGACAAGATTAGTCGATGCTTGTCCATGTACAATTGTCCAACGGCTACTTTAGGCTTGTCAACAAAAACTGCTTATCCAGTAGATTCTGCATTAATGAATGTAGCATTAACTTCCCATACGTTCAGCGGAGACATTTTAAATGGCGCATGCATGACATCCATTATACTAAGACTGAGTGGAGACAGCTGCTACTCCCAAATATGCAACGGGGGGTCTTCAATAGGTGACTCAATTGATGGGCTAAGGATGTCTGTGCCCCGAGAAGGGAATTTTCGGGAGTCATTATCTTCAATAGGTGCATGGATGGATAGGCTAAGGATGTCTGTGTTATCCAATGAAGGGAAATCCCTCCAGTCATTATCTTCAATAGGTGCATGGCGGGATGGGCCAGGGATGTGTTCAGGATCAAGTGAAGGGAAGTGCGGTAGTCTTTACAATAAATTAGTCTAAAACTTGGCATGTCATCCAGGTCGATCCTACGATCTTAGGTGGGTGAAATTGTTAATGGGCCAAGGATGTATGCACCATCCTGTGGAGGGAAGTCTGTGCAGTTAATATTGTTTTCATTCACTCTACAAGTTGGTGCGTCGAAACTATCAACTCTTGGATCTTTTATACATACATTGCTTTTTGGGCGAGGGTTATTTGCAAAGTCTTATAAAGGGAAGTGCGTGTAGTCTTGGCTATCAATCAGTTGAAAAGTTGGCGCATCAGAATTGTCGATCCTTGTATCAGCACTTCATGTATTAGTTTATGGGAAAGGGATGCATGCACGATCCTGTATATGAAAGTCTATGCTGCTATTAATCAATATAGAAGTTGGTGCATCTATGCAGGCTTCTGTATATGCATTGGTTGATGAGCCTAAGAAGTCTGTGTTGGCTTCTCTATGTACATGAGTATACACAATTGTTATTGGTGAATTCAGACTTGTTATAATGGGCTCTTTTGTCTGCTTGAAACTCTCCACAAAAACAGGTGTCTGAATTTTCAGGTCCTGGCTGAAGATAAACATAAATGCATATTTTACATCGTTGTCATTTATCATAATTTGCGAACGAACTGGTACTACGCCATTCGACACGTACTAACCTTCATTGTAACATCGTATTCCTCGGGTATTATGGTCATAAACTTGTGCACAGTAGATAGTAGCTTCTCATATCTAATTTCGCTGCTCACCATGACGATCTTGTTCCCACCATCCTTGTAATCCCATTTTCCTTACTTATGTACCTTCTCCCCACCATAATAGAACCATATGGGCCACTTAGCCATGCTGTGCAACTTTTGTTTGTTGTACCTACATGGAGAAGGGCTTCCGCTGTTGGCCCTGAAGATAAACATTGTCGATTGTTGGTCACTACGTGAAAAAAGTCGTAATTCGACAATTTCGAACCGCCGAATTTTTCATTCGAAAAAAAAGAATAATATTGATCGTGGAAAATGAAATTCGATGGTCGCCAATGACCAACCAATCATCGACGGTCAATAACAGTCGGCAAAAATTTGACTGTCCATAACAGTCATCAAAACTTCGACTATCTCCGGCGGTTGGAAAAATTCAACTGTCCCCGTGACCATCCCTGCAATCTCTGAAAAAATTCAACTGTCTATAACAGTTGGCAAAAATTTGACGGTCTATAATGGTCGATAAATATTCGACAGCCCGAAATGGTCGGAATTTAAGATGAATATGACTGAAATACAATGAAAAATATTTCGACGGTCCTGAACCGTTGTTCTGGGTAAAATTTATAAAAAATTGCAATTGTTATGAACAGTCGAAAATAATTTCAACGGTCCTAAACTGTCGATTTTTTGCTTATACCCAAAAAAAATACTGAAAAAATAATCTATTCGATGAGGGCTATGCCCAACACATCCTGCAATAACCTATAATATACAATACAAAATAGAAATAATACAACCACAATCCTCAACAATACAATACAAAAATAATTCGCAATACAACCACATCCTCCACAATCCATAATACAAGCACATCCTCTGCACTACAACCACAATTCATAATACAACCACAATCCTCTATAACCCACGTGTACCAATAATCCACAATCCTCTATAACCCACGTGTACCAATAATCCACAATCCATCACAACCTACAACCAATAATCCACCTGAGTCCATAATACACCATCCACCACAATTTACCACAACCAGTACACAATTAAATATAAGAAATGCACAAGTATAAACCCAAAACACAATAAGAATGTAAAACCAAATAAAATCACAGGTAATCCACTTCCAAAAATTGATCTTGTGATTGGGTATCCAAGTGTTTCCATTGAACACAACATCACAGCGTGTGATCATTTTCCAAAATAAATTTGCTAAAATAATGTGAGATAATCAATTTCTACCATGACGATAATGTCTAAAGCAATCCGCACCCTTGCTTTAGTTGGCTACTTTTATAAATGGGTCACAGTCTAAAAATCATAGCCTTGCGGAAGTAACATGCAATGGACAGTTAAAGAATAATGGCGCCATTAAATAATTGTTTAGGTCGTTTCACATTGGTGTGATACTAGACCAAAGGTCCCCAACACCTTGACGTGTGTACTAATATGCTAGTTTGTGCAAGTTGAGCCGATGTTTGATAATCCAAATTGTTGATTTGATGAGCCTGTTCTTGAAAAATCCTAGCCCTTCAATGAGTGGCCTAGAGAAAATAATCATCGAGAAAATTTAGAAAATAGATTGTGTTCTAAGCATTTTGGAAATCCACGTAGTGGACCAGGTCACTGGTCTAGATCTATGAACTTTGGGTTTCATTTGCACAAAACGGGCACAACATGTCACTCCTAATGAACATCAGGTCGGGTCGACTAAAAAACGTGTCCTGAGATGTTCAACTCACACACACACACAGAGTCAAATCCAACCGTTTGGACCCAAAAGTTATGGCCCACCTGGCAGATAGGTTCCAACCTTTCATGTGTATGAGACAAACAAATCTGTCCAATAGGTTCGCCCCACCATGAGATGCCTTGGGAAAAATCATTCACATCCACTCATTAAGTGGGTCAAACTAGTATTTTTGTATTTATCAATGGCTAGACATTGTTTTCTGTGGTGTGGCCCCACATGATAATTAAATAGGCAGATTTTGCAATCGGTGATCTTTATAGTGGGGCAAACTGTTGGAAGGGCTGGTGCCATATTCACTTAACGTGAGATTGGAAGTTATCCGCTGGGTGGCCAGGTAACTTCCAACCCTTGCAAAAGGCTAGCCCCACTACAAGGATCACTCAACGCGCCAAAAAAAAAAAAAAAAAAAGAGTCCGTAGTTACTCATCTGATGGGTAGCACCATAGAGAACAATTTACATACAAGTGTGATCCACTCAATAAATGGACATGGCTGATTTTTGCACATAGTGATCCTCATGATGAGGCCAACCTACTGGACCGGATGGATGTTGCATCCAGATGAATCTGGGAAGTTAATTGCTGGGTGGACCATAACTTAATAATCCAAACTGTTGGACTTGTTTTTGAAGTGAAATAAAATACTTAAAAATCATTTGGAAGAGATCAAATTAAAAAAAAAGAAAAAAGAAAAAAAGAATAGAATAGAAGAAAACATGCATACGTTGATGGTGCAATAGTTAACGGTTTGTCTTTTTGGAGAAGAATTGGTGTCATTTTGCATTTGATGCCTAACAACAAGGTCTATCAAGCCGGCCCATTTTTTTTTTTTTTTTTTTTAATTTATAAATAAACTAATATTATATTTTGGAGGGAGAGATTCGAACACCAAACCTCTCTATGAAAAGCACGCCAGTGAGCATGACTTTTTCTTTGCCATTTGCTTTTTATATTATGTAGTATATTTAATATATTTATTAATATCCTTCGTATCTAAATAATATTATTAAATAGTGAGTCGAGTCACATGAAGACTCCACTGAGTCTACGTGTCGACCTGAGCCGGCTGGATGTCGAGCTGAGTTTTAGGGTTTTTGAACTATGGCATGCACTATGAATGGCCAGTAGTACATCAACTCTTGAATTCAAAATATAATAACAGGGCAGTATTTTCAGGTGGGCCCCAAAAACCTCCATATGTAATGTGGGCTAATTGATCAATCAGTTGGTTAAAGTCCACACATCCAATTGTATGAGAGAATATAAAGTGTTTCCATGCATGAACATGGAGAAAGAGAGAGCCTTATTAGAAAAGGCTTAAGGGTCTCCTTGCATCAAAAGCTGAGATCTTTATGCTACCATCATCATTTGATTCTCTAGTCACTGAAGAGAATATAACCATCCATCCAAATTGACACAGGGCGGATGTGGTGAGGTCGATCACCGTCTTCCTCACAGGATAATTACCTTAAATTTACAAGGCCCCCCGGACTCCTCAGTAGGTTTTTCTCAAAGTCACAATAGAAAATCTTAAATCTACAAGAAAAATTTGTTAAAAACCAGAATTTTATTAAATAATAATATGAAAGCTAACATTAAAAATGAATTTAACAACTTTATATATTCTTAAACAAACCATAATTCGTACTTACTAAAAATAGTTAGTTTCTCGAAACAAATAGTTATTAAAAATAGTAAAATTTTAATTAAATACTACCACTAAGTAGACTCTTTCTAAACTCATTGCTCAACAAAAATAGAAACTCCTAATTAAACAAAAACTCTAAAAAAGAAGGAAACACACCAAAAATCAGAATTACTAAAAATAGTAATTTTTTTTCTAAAATTCATTTTTCTGTTAGAACCGTGTGTTTTCTGGTGAAACGGACAAACACCACTAACGTGGGACAATTCACCCGAAAATGAAATTTCAGTAGAATCCATATGTTGTGCATCCCGTAACTCCTCCCGGATCAAAAGTTATGGCAAATTTATGGTCCGCCTTCCTTTGGTCCATCCATGTGAAAATTGGCATTTTTTGTCGAACTTTCCTTTATCTTTTGTGGTCCATGTGCAATAGGAATGTGTTTGATCCACGCCCTTTATCAGGGGATTCTTTTCCTACATCAGACCCCTCAACTTCAAATAAACTTGTCATCGAGTTATGCGTTGAACTTAGGACATGATGCACGTGTAACTCCTTTAACAAACTTGATTTGCGATACGCACTCAAGTTCTTCAACATGATTAGTTCAAAATACAAATCATTGGCCTCTTTCTAGAATACAACAATACAATCTTCTGATTTCTCCTTAGGTTGGGATTGGCTGGTAGATAAATTCTTCATGTTGTTGAAAACAAGCTCAATATGAGAAAGAACAATTTTCTGTATTAGGAAGAAATCATTAGAAAGTTCGGCAATCACAATCACCTCGAGTTTATGCTTTGTTGGTGTGACAGTGTTTGGGATGTTAATGGATTCTTACAAAACGGGCTCCACAATTTTTGGAACGGCTACAGGATCATCCTCCTTATTCATCACATCTGGGGTAACTATCTCCTCCAGCTTCTGAGAATTTTGAACAATTTTTTAGATGATGGTGGACTATACATCACGTTTCTCTTTTAAGCTAGGAATCTTGCTCGCCCCATTAGATTCATCGATAGGATTTTGACCAGGAACAAAAGATCGCCCCTCCACTTGGAAAGCTTCGAGAGGGTCTCTCATATCTACATGAATGACATATGTGCGGCTAACGGGACTGGTGATCTGTTGCGACTTCATCTCAACTAGATCTTCATCATCGTCTAAGAAACGTGCCAGCAACTGTCATTTCATTTGTCGCCACAAGCGAATTGGCACCTTCAATTGTCGCGTACACTCGTGCTGAAGTTACGCCCACCAATCTGCTGTGTCACCCTTCAAGATGAAGGCCACGAATGGAACCTTCCTCTCTTCAGGAGTCTGGGTAAGGCTGAAGAAGTGTTCAACTTCAAGAAGCCAACCCTTGATATTAGTCTGGTCATTGCAGTTAGGAAGATCATCCATCATCTTGTAGGATCGATCTTTCTAATCCACCCGATGTACTTGATTATTACCATAAGCGTACGTGTCTCTATGATTCCGCCTAGCAACCACAGGACGTTGAATGTTACCTTAAGCACATGGCGGAATTTACGCATCCACAAAATGGTTGAGGGAAGCTGGTATATCTTGTAGCGTCTTCCATTTCTCCCGGTGAAGAGTTTTCATTTCTTTTGAAAGATAATGAATCACTTGATTACCGTCAGTGGGGATTTTGTCTATACCTTTGTAAAGAGACATCGGCTCGAGAAAATTCCTCGCTTTGATACTACTGACGCAGGGAGGACGTGGTGAGTTTGTTCACCGTCTTCCTCACAGGATAACTACCTTAAATCTACAAGGCTCCATGCACTCCTCAATAGGGCTTCCTCGAATCCATGAGAAAAAATCTCGAATACACAAGAGAAAATTGGTAAAAATCAAAATTTTATTGAATAATAATATGATAGTTAACATTAAAAATGAATTTAACAACTTTATATATCCCTAAATAAATCTTAATTTGTACTTACTAAAAACAGTAAGTTTTTCGAAATAGAAATTTACTAAAAATAGTAAAATCTTAATTAAAGACTACCACTAAGTAGACTCTTTCTAAAAATCATTACTCAACAAAAATAGAAACTCCTAATAAACAAAAACTCTAAAAAAGAAGGAAACACACCAAAAATTGAAATTACTAAAAATAATAATTTTTATTCTAAATCTCATTTTTCTGCTGTAACTGTGCGTTTGTTGGTGAAACAGACGGACACGACCCAATTTTGTGGGTCGGTTCACCCTAAAATGAAATTTCAGTTAGAATCCATATCATGTAAGTCCCATAACTCCTCCCGGATTAAAAGTTATGGTCGGTTTACGGTCCGCCTTCGTTTGGTCCATCCATACTAAAATTGACGATTTTTGTTGAACTTTCCTTGATCTTTTGCTGTCCATGTGTGATCGGAATGTGCTTGATCCATGCCCTTTATCAGGGGGTTCTTGTCCTATATCACAAATATACATGGGAATAACCTCATTCCCTTGACATGATTTTTTTTTTTTCCCGCAATTTACATTGCTTGGCCCATCTGGATGTGGCCCTCTAGCTTCATGGTTGGGTGATTACATGTCCAATATTTGTTGGACCCTACGTTGACAAATCATATGTAATCAGTTGGTAGCCCTTCAAATAAATGGCTAAAAACAAGAAATTTGAAATTCTAGATTCAATGGGGAAAAGTTTATTAACAGGACAGCTAAAATTCTTCACTTGGTTCAATTTCATGCCATACCCATCCATAGGGCCCACCTTGTGGGCAGTCTAGATTTTCCAACCCAAACTAATTTTTTTTCAAACTATTCAATTTTCTTCAAACTTCTCAATTTTTTCAAAATAATAATTTTTTATATTTTATTCTCACTTTTTACTAATTTTATCAATTAGATTCTCAATTTTTATGAATTTTATTATCAACTTTATTCTCCATTATATTAATTTTATGATCAATTTTATCATATATTATATTTTATATAAATTATCTTAAAGAATGGATGGATGGGATATAAATTATCATATATTATATTTTATATAAATTTCTCAAACATTGTCATTTTTTTTTCAAACGGCTCAACTTCTTTTTCTCAAAATTATAATTTTTTTTCATACTTTCTAATTTTCTCGGTTGACCGCACCATTATGTACATGTTTCATCCATGTTGTTCATCCATTTCTCAAAATCATTTTAGGGCTTGATCCCAAAAATGAGCTAGATCTAAATGTCAAGTGGACCACACCACAGGAAAACAATTGTGATTGAATGTACACCATTAAAAACCTCCTAGGGCCCACTATAATGTTTATTTGACATCCTACCTCTTGATTAGGTCACAGAGACCAAGATGTAAGGAAAAAACAAATATCAACTTCTTCTAAAACTGTTGTGGCCCCTAGGAAGCTTTTAATGGTAGGCGTTCAATTAACACTCTTTCATGTGATGTGGTCTACTGGAGATTTAGATCTACCTCAGTTTTAGACTCACGCCATAAGATGACCTGGAAAAATGTATGGATAGCGTGGATGAAACACATACATTATGATAGGACCACAAACCAATGACCACTAGCCATTAGCCGGTGGCAAGGTCACTAGCCACTCCGTGCCTGTTATCCTAACCATGTGGGGCCCAAGTTGATATATTTTATGTATATCCATCCCATCCATCTATTCTTTAATATCATTTTAGGACGTAATAGTAAACCTTAAGACGATCCAAATGTCAAGTGTACCATACCATTAGAAAAAGTAACGAATGGTCATAAAACTGTTTGTGGTTACAGATGTTTTAGATTAAGCTAATATTTGTATTTACCTTTCATCCAAATCTTCTAGACTGCAAATAAACATCACTAACACCTTACGATAGGCAATTAGAAATTTTTAATGGTGAGGTACCAAATTACCACTATTTCTTGTGATGTGGTCCACCTTAAATATAGATCTGTATGGAGTTGGACACGAACCAAGTTTGATCATTCGGATTGATTTGGATCGACTCGGTAAAACTCTGTTTGAACAGAAAGTCTTCGTGTTCGAACTTTGTTCAAACATACAAGGTCCGTTCTAAACAAAATTCGAATCGGTTTCAATCATAGCTCTGTTCGATTCGACTCGAACTTGACTCGAATATTGACTGACTATATATATATATATATATATATATATATATATATATATATATATATATATATATATATATATATATATATATATATAGAGAGAGAGAGAGAGAGAGAGAGAGAGAGAGAGAGAGATGACAAATAAACATGACAACGGGCCCTAGGAAGGTTTCAATGGTGGACATCATTCTCCTCACTGTTTCTTATGCTGTGGTCCACTTGAACTTTGCATCTGCGTCAATTTTTGCTAATTAAAAAGTTTAAACCTTGTGATTTTTCATTTGTGATATGTAATTTGTGAGCAAATCGGTATTCACTATTCAGCAGTAGAAAAAATATTTTCAAGCGAAAAAAAAAATTGTTCAAACTTGTTTGAACTCGTAAAAATTGTCCGAAATCCATATATTCGAACATGGCTGGGCCAGACAAAATCGAGTTTGAATAGAACCACCCTGTTCGAATGTTTGTTTGAACATTGTTCGAACACACCCACTCAAGTAGCAAAACGGTCCGATCTAGTCCATATTCGACTCAGATCGGGCTACTTGAATGGTTTGATCTAGTCCATGTTCGACTCAGATCGGATTGTTGCCTACCTCTAGATCTATATAATTTTTGTACCCTATCTTAAAATGGTAATAAGAAACCGATAGACGGCATGGATATGAAACGCATCATCAACGTTCTCCATTTTTTCAAAGTTCTGATTTCTTTTTGAAAATTTTAATTTTTCTTCAAAATCTCATTTTTTTTTTCAAAATACGAAATCTCAATTTCTTTATATATATATATATATATATATATATATATATATATATATATATATATATATATATATATATTTTGAAAATCTATTTTTTTTTCGAACTTATTAATTTTATTCAAACTTCTCAATTTTGTTTCAAAATGACATTTTCCTATACAAAAAAGATGAAGAATTGGACTCCCTGACAGACGAAAAAAAGAGTTGTTTCAAGTGTCTTAGGGTGTCGAATATTCAGTCATCCAGTAATCGACTATCCTAGACAATTGAATTTCAGCTGAAGAATTCGGCTGTCGCTGACAGTAAAAAAGAGAGAGCTACTTTTGACTGTCAGGACAATCGAATCAATCTTGACTTAGTCCACCAGTAACCAACTGTCACAAACAGTAGACAGTTGAATCAATCTCGACTTAGTCCACCAGTAACCGATTGTCACAGACAGTAGACAGTTGAAAAAAAGGAGCTATTTTTTTACCTTACTGGAGAGTTGAATTTTGAGTTTATCAGTAATCAATTGTCACAGATAGTCGAATTGTTTCGACTGTCCTGGACAGTTGAAAATGGTAGTCGAATTTAGTGCTTTTCACGTAGTGGGTACACACTACTGTCGATCCCCGATAATAACGGCGATCAACATTGACAATGTTTATCGGAGATCAGCAGTGTATAGCTCAATGTGGTGGTGATCTTTGTCTTGCATACACATTACCCAACCCTTGCAGTAAAAAAAAAAAAAGAAAAAAAAAGACGCACCGAATTCAAGTCGGAATGGATGTAATGACGCTAGATGCACACGTTAGCAAGCTTGAGTAGGTGAAATGGGATGGCAGCAACAGTTCTAATTACCTTCTAGGGTAGCGGTCCCTGCTCTAAAAAAATAACTTCTGATGTAACTCACATGGGCGCTTCTTGTCATGCACCTTTTCCGATCATTCTTTTAGGACCCACAATGCATCTCCATTAAAATCGACACCGACCATCGTCTTGTGGAAATAATTTCAGGGCATGGCATAACATTGAGGGTAGAAGACATCAAGGTTGTACCACAACAGAGGAAATAGTACAAAACGCATGTCGACCATTATTTGTATTGCAAGGTCACAGACAAAGAAATCAACACCCACTGATGTTAGTCCTACCATCCCCCGTAACAAATTAATGGATTAGATCAAGCAAGGAGTGGATAGCTTTGAGGGACCTGCAATCACCTTAGTATCGACCTCTTATTGTGGTCCTCTTCAACTTTGTCTGCATATTGTGGTCCTCTTCAACTTTGTCTGCAAGCAACTGAAAAGACTGGAGAGAGAGAGAGAGAGAGAGAGAGAGAGAGAGAGGCCAAAAAAGGCATTTTCCTGCCCATGGGACTGACATTGGGAACCCATCCAGAGAGAGAGAGAGAGAGGCCAAAAAAGGCATTTTCCTGCCCATGGGACTGACATTGGGAACCCATCCAGAGAGAGAGAGAGAGAGAGAGAGAGAGAGAGGCCAAAAAAGGCATTTTCCTGCCCATGGGACTGACATTGGGAACCCATCCACATGTTCTAACCCACCCCTCATTGCCCAGAGGGGATCGAAGACGTTCACGTGGCATGTGTTATAATTCCATGCCATGGGATGAAGTTCAAGGGCAGAACTCATCGCAGATGGAGCACAGTGGTGGGAACTATCCGAATTAACACACAATTGTGGGCTACGGAAAGTTCCAAAAAAATTTGAAATGACCCTATTGTGGGTTCGCGACTGTCTAAATAAAGTAGACGGGTTAGATTAGTCAAGGGGTAGCCCCCACTGTTTCTTTTGAGGGGCCCACGTCCCATGCACAAAAGGGCCCCTCAACTTTCGCTCCCTGCTGCCATTGTACGGGTTCGTAGCTGTGCATAGGGGCATCTTGGTCTCAGAAAAAGACCAACATTGCCCAGGGCTAGATAAATAAAGGACTCTGACATGCAGGCCAGCATTACAAATGACATCATAAATCAAGGCCTTTCAACTATTATCCCAGCTCACGCATGGGTCCCACTGGGTATTTGGTTCGAATCTAACTATTTAGCAGAAGCCTACTAAATAGATACTATTTAGTAAACTCTGTGGGACCTACTATGATTTATGTATTTTATCCACTCCACCATTCTATCAGATACTTTTAAGGATTGAGCCCAAAAATGAATCATATCCAAAAACTCAAGTGAACAAATCACTGGGCCTGAATTACGTGGTGATGATCCGTGATGTGTTGACATCACCGATCCGTGATGTGTTGACATCACCAAGTTCTGCGGCCCCAACATGATGTATGTGTTATATCCCCACCGACCATCCATTTTTCGATATCATGTTAGGGCGTAGGCCCACAAATGAGGCAGATCCAAAGCTCAAGTGGACCACACCACAGATAGCAGTGGGAATTGAACTGTTCCATTGAAACCTTCTTGGAGGTCAATGAAGTTCTGGATCAATATGATATTCGTTTGTCCCCTTCATCCAGGTTTGTGTGACGTTTTGAACAGGTTGGATGGAAAATAAACATCATAGTGGGCCCTAGGAAGGTTTCAACGGTGGGAGTCATTCTCCACTGTTTTTTGTTGTGTGGTCCACTTAAGCTTTGGATTTGCCTATTTTTTAGCAATAACCTAAAATGATATCAAAAAATGAATGGATGGTGGGGATATAACACATACATTATGTTGGGGCCCATAAAACATGGTGATGTCAACACATCACCGTGATGTGAGGCACACCATGCTATCCGCTTCTCCATTGAGCAGGAACGGTTAAGGTGAGACTCCGGACTCACCCAAGAGGGAAGCGGATTGCGTCCGACTACTGAGTATCGGATCTGTGTGAGGCCTACTGTGATTTATCTATTTATCATGCTGTCCATCCCTTTTCTCAAATCACCTTAAGTTACCAGCTAAAAAAATCTGCCGCATACATTAACATGATTTGAGAAAATGGATGGCAGTGTGGATAAACAGATAAATCATGGTGGCCCTCATACAGGTCTGGTAAGGTCTAACCGGGTCAAAAACAATCCGCTTCTACCCAAGATGATGGCCCTTAACTTGGTGCCCTATCCATCTGTTTTTCCAGGTCATTTTAGGGGATCTTAAAAATAAAGCAGATCCAATGACCAGGTGGACCATATCATAGGAGACTGGTGATTGAATGCCCTGCTAACAAAACAATCTTAGAGTGCAGCTTAATGTTTCAGTAGCGTTTACTTTGGATGAAGGGAAAAAAAATATCAGCATGATCCAAAACTTTTGTGTCTCATTAATAGTTAATCACCACTGTTTCCTATGGCATGGTCCACATGATGATTGGATCTGCTTCATATTTGATATAACACAGTAAAATGATTTTAAAAAAAGGGATGAAGGGCATGGATACAAAATACGTACATCAAGATGAGCCCACGGTAAGAGATGCACCGTCATGGGTGAGTCTGCGTCTCACATAATTTGCTCCTATCAGGCATAGGGCTGAAAGTTGGGCGGGTTCAACCCGACTGACCCGTGACCCACCCGCCATTGGGTCAGGCTCGGGCATGATGTATTGGGTTCGGGTTCAATCTCAGGCTATAAAACACTAACCCGATGAAGCTTAGGTCGGGCTCGGGTTGTCTGACCCAACCCGAACCCGATCTATATATAATTTACTTATAAATTATAATTTTATTATATTTTAGTTGAGCTCCACCAAAGATTTGGATCTGCTTAATTTTTAGGATAGCATCATTAAATGATTTGAAAAAAACAGATGGAAGGTGTGGATATGAAACATATTCATCAAGGTGGGCCACCAAAGGCCACACTAAATTTGGATCGGCTTAATTCTCTGCGGAAAATCTGCATCCATCCGTTTGTCCAGCCGTTCGTCTAGCAGTAAGTTGTACATTGATTCTGCTTCCAGAGGACATCGGATTGCATACTTAGTACACTCTTATCTGACTGAGTAAACTTTGTTGGGTCCACCGTGAATGTATGTGGTCTATCCACACCGTCCATTCATTTTTCCAGGTCATTTTAGCTGTTGAGCCTGAAATTGAAGTATATATATTCAAAGCTCAAGTGGACCATGTGACAGGAAATAGTGGGAATAATGATTTCCAACTTTGAAACCTTCCTAAGCCCCTCAG
Source organism: Liriodendron chinense (assembly GCA_003013855.2). Lineage (NCBI taxonomy): Eukaryota > Viridiplantae > Streptophyta > Magnoliopsida > Magnoliales > Magnoliaceae > Liriodendron > Liriodendron chinense. The sequence continues at coordinate 228,397 of PVNU02002984.1, read as the reverse complement.
TGATGTTTCTTTGTCATCCAACCTGTTCATAAGACCACATAGACATGGATGAAGGGAAAACACAAATGTCAGCTTGATCCAAAACTTCTGTGCCCCCAATAATTTTTCAACAGTAGACATTTAGTTCACGCTTTTTAGGCAGGTTTCAACAGTAGGCGTCACTGTCCCCACTACTTTCTGTGGTGGGGTCCACTTGAGCTTTGGACTTGACTCATTTTTTGGCTCATACCCTAAAATGATCTCTCCAAATGATAGACGATGTGGATACAACACATACATCATGGTAAGGCCCACAAAACTTGGTGACACCACTTATAGTAAATAGTCTAATCTGCGTCCCAGCATGAGAGGGAGTCTGGAAGCCCCGTTGCGCCTGTGGATCATAGAGAGAGAGAGAGAGAGAGAGAGAGAGAGTCTCGAAGAGCCCCTTCCGTGCCAAAGGTTGGTTAGATGGTACGTTTCAATGTATTATACTCTCTCTCTCTCTCTCTCTCTCTCTCTCTCTCCATAATACAAAGGTTGGTTTGATGGTTTCAATAGTCCAATTGTTTGGCTTTTCAATTTGTCCAAGTGGCATCATGTTTCACTGTTCCAAAGCCCAAATCATTGACATGATGGGCCTCACACTAGATGGTCTGTTTATGTCTCATCTTTTTTCTTTTTTTCCCTTTTTTTCCCTGCATTTGTGATTATTTTCAGTATCATATCAAGTAGGTAGTTGGGATAGTTTGGACTGAACCACCCATTCATTTCGTGATTGAGATTGTTGATATGGTGGACCACTTTGTAGATGGGCTATGGATTTGACGCAGGGAGGACGTGGTAAGTCGATCACCGTCTCCCTAACCGATAGTTTCTCGAATCCACGAGAAGAAATAAAAGAAAAAAAAAGGAAATAAATTCCGAATAATTGATTTATTGATAATTGAATGAATAAAAACGGAATTACAATGCATATAAATAGGAAACTAAACCCTAGGTAAAGTATCAAAACCCAACTCCAACTAAAACTCCTAGAAAACGCAACTTACTATAAATAGTAAACTTACTATTTATAAAAGTCGTTCAATCCTACTAGAACTCTTGGTTTTCGGCCAAAAATAGAAAGTTTTCAAACGGCCTCAACCACGCTGTTCTACGAAATATTCTAAGCCCTTTTCATGTTGGGCACTAACTCTAAAACCATATGGATGCAAAGTTATGATCGAATTAAAACTTACTATAAATAGTAAAAACGAAAATAAACTAGCCTAATGACCGTCGATACGGTCGATTCTCACGATTCCGGATTGGGCAACCCGTCGTAGCTGGGTTGGTTGGCTAAAGTAGCTCGAGCTACCCCAAATTGATATATTATACGTCCCGTAACTCATTCCGGATTGTGAGATACGACCGATTCACGGTCCTGACGGTCTGGATCACTTTCGGCCCCGTCCGGTCTTCTTTTGGTCCATCTGGGCCATGAAATAGTCAGCGACCCGTCCTACATCAGTCTCCTCCACTTCGAAAGAACTCGACCCCGAGTTCTCGTCCAGCTTTGGTTCATGATATTCGTACAGATCTGCCACGTTGAAAGTCCTTGAAATCTCCATGTCATCTGGAAGATCAACAACGTAGGCATTGTCATTGATCTTGCGAATGATCGGTACCGGTCCAATCTTCTTGTGTTTCAACTTGTTGTAGGTCCCGGTAGGAAATCGCTCTTTACGTAGGTGGACCATCACCTGATCACCTATTTCGAACACTTTGGCGCGCCGATGCTTGTCGGCCGCTTCTTTGTACTTCTCGTTCGAAGCCTGTAATTTGTTGCGCACGTCTGCATGTATGTCCATGATTCGGTCTGCCATATGTTCAGCTGTAACGCTCATGCCCGGAAGCTTGGGCAGGGGAACCAAATCGAGTGTGTGACGAGGCACGCACCCATAAACAATCTGGAATGGAGACTTTCCTGTCGATCGGTTTACCATGTTGTTGAATGCAAACTCTGCTTGAGCCAGGGCCATGTCCCACTGCTTCGGTTTGTCACCTGAAAGGCAACGAATGAGATTTCCCAATGTGCGGTTGACGACCTCAGTCTGTCCATCTGTTTGTGGATGATAAGCACTGCTGAAGTGAAGTCGTGTACCGAACCGATTCCACAAGGCTCGCCAAAAGTGGCTAACGAACTTTGTGTCCCGGTCTGAAGTGATCGTCTTAGGAATACCATGTAGTCGCATAACCTCTCTGAAGAAAAGGTTCGCAACATGTATCGCATCAAAGGTCTTCTTGCACGGAATGAAGTGTGCCATCTTGGAGAATCGGTCTACCACCACGAACACTGAGTCCATGCCGCGTTGTGTTCGTGGGAGCCCTAATATAAAATCCATAGATAAATCCTCCCAAAGGGCATCTGGCACGGGTAATGGCGTGTAAAGACCTGTATTTTGAGATTGTCCCTTAGCGGTTTGACAAATATGACATCGTTGTACCGCCCTGCCAACATCACGAGCAAGTTGCGGCCAGTAATACCGCTCTTCCACCATCGCTCGAGTCTTATCTCGTCCTAGATGACCGCCGAGGCCACCGCCATGCAGCTCGATAATAATCTTGTCCCGTAACGAACTCTGCGGAATGCAAAGTCGATTTCCTTTGAAGAGGAAACCATCTTGAATTAGGAGATCACTCGGGTGACCCTCTTGGCACTTTTTCCATGCATCTGCAAAATCCTCGTCGTCGGCATAAAGTTCCTTGAGGCAGTCGAACCCGATCACCTCACTGCTCACTGTAATAAGAAGGGATGCACGTCGGCTTAGTGCATCTGCCACCTTGTTCTGCTGCCCTGATTTGTGTTTCAGAACGAACGTGAATTCCTGTAAAAACGAAATCCATCTAGCATGCATACGATTTACGTTAGTCTGAGTATTGATAAATTTTAAGGCCTGATGATCAGTGTACAGTATAAATTCCCTTTGAATAAGATAATGGCGCCAATGGCGCAGTGCTTGAACCACTGCATATAATTCAAGTTCATAGGTCGACCACTTCTGTCGTGCGTCACTGAGTTTCTCACTCTAAAAGGCAACCGGCCTGCCCTCCTGAGAAAGGACTCCCCCAATGCCGACAATAGATGCGTCGCATTCTACCTCAAATAGCTTGTCGAAATTAGGGAGTACCAGAATCGGGGTAGTGGACAACCGATGTTTAATTTCTGCAAAGCTCTTCTCAGCCCCTTCGGTCCATTGAAACGGACCCTTCTTCATACAGTCGATAATCGGCGCGACGATACTGCTGAAGTTCCGCACAAATCGACGATAGAAGGTCGCCAACCCATGAAAACTTCGTACCTCATGAATGTTTGTCGGAGTCGGCCAATCCCGAATAGCTCGTACCTTTTCTTCGTCCACTCGGATACCCGTGGACGACACGATGAACCCCAGAAACAATAATTGATCAGTTAAGAAGCTACACTTTTTCAGATTTAAGTATAGCTTGTTGTCGGCCAACACTTGTAGCACTTTTCTGATGTGGGTCATATGCTCCGTTTCATCCTGACTGTATATTAGAATGTCGTCAAAGTAAACGACAACGAAACGACCAATGAACGGCTTCAACACTTGGTTCATTAAACGCATGAAGGTGCTTGGTGCGTTGGTCAAACCGAAGGGCATAACCAGCCACTCATATAGCCCTTCCTTGGTCTTGAAGGCCGTTTTCCACTCGTCACCTGGCCTAATACGGATTTGATGGTATCCACTCCGTAAGTCCAGTTTCGAGAACACCTTGAGCCCTCGAGCACGTCCAGCATGTCATCCAACCGCGGTATTGGAAATCGATATTTAACTGTTATTTTATTGATCGCGCGGCTATCGATGCACATACGCCATGTTCCGTCCTTCTTTGGGGTAAGGAGTGCCGGAACGGCACACGGGCTCATGCTCTCTTTAATAAGACCCTTAAGGATCAGTTCCTCCACCTGTCCCTGTAGAATTTCACACTCTTTTGGACTCATCCGATAGTGCGGTTGGTTGGGTAGACTGGACCCTGGGATAAGGTCGATGTGATGTTGTATGTCTCGCATGGGAGGCAACTCATCTGGTAACTCTGCAGGCCAAGTACTTCGAAATTCTTCTAGCAGCGGTTTAAGGCGTTGAGGAATATTAGAGGATCCTGGCTCCTCGCCTTTTAGCATAACCGCATAAATCTCGCCCGTTTCCTTTGATTCCTTAACAAACTCGCGAATGGTAAGGAGAGAGTTCCCCTCCACTTTAGAAGCTTCAGGGTGTTTGTCTGGAGTCATAGGGGCCAAAACAATTTTCCGACCATCCTTGGTGAACATGTATATGTTTTCCCGTCCACTGTGGGTCACATCTCGATCCGATTGCCATGGCCGCCCAAGTAACATGTGGCAGGCTTCCATGTCAACCACATCACAGAGGACCTCGTCCTTATAGCTTTTACCAATGGAAAACGAAATAATGCATTGATGAGTTATCTTGGTTTCGTTCACCTTCTTGATCCAGCCGATAGAGTAAGGGGTAGGGTGCTTCGTCATAGGTAGATGTAACTTATCCACCATAATTCTCGAGACAATATTTTCGCTACTCCCACTGTCTATGATCACGTCACAGACTTTGCCCTGCACGGTGCACTTTGTGCGAAAAATATTATGTCGTTGTGGGTGCACTTCCTTCCTGGGGGCGTAAAGTAGTCGTCTTACTACTAGCGATTCCCCATGATCTTCAGTCAGCCAATCGACATCTTCTGTGTCCCCCTCTTCGGCCTGTTCCAATTCAGGATTATCTTCTGTTGGCTCACCTTCCACGCCGCCTTCATTCGTAGTTAAGTGTGCTGCAGGGCGTTGAGGGCAAGCGTTCGACCAGTGACCTGGTTGGCCACAACGGAGACAATGGTCTGGTCTTGGCCGACCATATGGATTGGGGATCTTGCTGGAACCCGCTGTAGTGGGAGCTGTACGTTGAGGTCTTGAGGAACCGCTTCCCCAGTCCCGGTTCGTTACCGTAGGAGGTTGAGGACGCCCTCCTATAGGTTCCTTGCCTTTGGCCAACGTTGTATCTTGAGTGGGTCCGGTGTTGGGATTTCGTATTGCCGGATAGGGTCGAGCAGGGGGCCGTGACAACTGTGTTTTTGCTCGAGTGGCCAATTGGTTGGCCTCACTCAACGTCCAAACGGGATGCATCTGGACTCGATCCTGGATTGCAAATCGCAACCCACCAATGAATCGTGATACTTGTTGTGCCTCTGATTCCGATAAATTATTCCGTGTAGCCAATCGTTGGAATTCTTCAAGATATTCGGCTACGGTTCTATTTCCCTGACGACAATTTTGGTATTGTTGGAACAAAATTTGTTCATAGTCGTTAGGGAGGAATCGAGCTCTAAGAAGCTGTCTCATCCGAGGCCATGTTCCGATGGGTGTCTTATTCTGACGGGTGCGGGAAACCTGTAGGTTTTCCCACCATGCTGAAGCACCGGATTTAAACTTATATGCAACTAGTTTTACCTTCTTGTCATCCGGTACGTCCATATAGTCGAAGTATCGCTCGACCTCTGTCAGCCAGTCGAGGAACTCCTCTATTCGAAGTAGGCCATTAAAGCTGGGAAGATCAGCTTTGCCCCGATAATCTCGTTCTGCTCGTTCCGCACGCTCATTCCCTAGCGCCGGTCGTCGTACGAACATGTCTTCGACCTCGTCATCGCTTGGTTCTGAATCGTCTGGCGTAACCCTACGGTTATCCACCTGGGGTGTTCTACGGACAACAGGATTGTCCCGTATAACAACTGTTGGTGGTTGTTGGTCGCCTTGGGCTCGAAGAGGAGCTAGCGATGCTGCAATCTGGTCGAGGGTCGCCTGTATACCTTGCAGGATCAACCGGTTCTCCCGTCGTGCTGCTTCGAATGCTGCCTCGAAGGCTGTCGCCGTTAGATAGTCCCTTGGAGCACCGTCCTTAGGATGAGAATCCAACCCTTCATTAGAGGCCATCGTCCTGAGGAAGAAACCTCTCTCTGATACCAATGACGCAGGGAGGACGTGGTAGGTCGATCACCGTCTCCCTAACCGATAGTTTCTCGAATCCACGAGAAGAAATAAAAGAAAAAAAAAGGAAATAAATTCTGAATAATTGATTTATTGATAATTGAATGAATAAAAATGGAATTACAATGCATATAAATAGGAAACTAAACCCTAGGTAAAGTATCAAAACCCAACTCCAACTAAAACTCCTAGAAAACGCAACTTACTATAAATAGTAAACTTACTATTTATAAAAGTCGTTCAATCCTACTAGAACTCTTGGTTTTCGGCCAAAAATAGAAAGTTTTCAAACGGCCTCAACCACGCTGTTCTACGAAATATTCTAAGCCCTTTTCATGTTGGGCACTAACTCTAAAACCATACGGATGCAAAGTTATGATCGAATTAAAACTTACTATAAATAGTAAAAACGAAAATAAACTAGCCTAATGACCGTCGATACGGTCGATTCTCGCGATTCCGGATTGGGCAACCCGTCGTAGCTGGGTTGGTTGGCTAAAGTAGCTCGAGCTACCCCAAATTGATATATTTTACGTCCCGTAACTCATTCCGGATTGTGAGATACGACCGATTCACGGTCCTGACGGTCCGGATCACTTTCGGCCCCGTCCGGTCTTCTTTTGGTCCATCTGGGCCATGAAATAGTCAGCGACCCGTCCTACATCAGGATTGAACAAGTTTAGTCATTTATTTTGTATGAGCGCCTGTTTGAAAAAGTTTGGCCATCCACTTTGTAGATGGGCTATGGGCAGAAAATTGTTAGGATTGAACAAGTTTAGCCATCCATTTTGTATGAACTCTGCCCGTTAAATGTGGACTACTACCACCCACTTTTCTGGCTACTGATAAGGTGGTTACTACAGTCCAATGATCCAATCCAATTGAGTTCTAGATATGGCCCATTTACTCGTTGGACATAAATTCTACGGTCATGATGCGCGCAACACATGATATAAAGATTTAATTTTTTTATAAGCATATCATGAAATATAAAATGTACATGATTGGTAGATATAAAAATAAGACGTGTATTGAAATTAATAAACTAATGTAATAATGAAAATATTAGCATGTATTAACCCGACCGAACCCGCTTGGGTTGGGCTTGGGTTGAGAATTTTCAACTCGAGGTTGGGTTAGGGTTGAGGTATATGAACCTTGGGTTGGTTTAGGGTTGAGCACCAACCCGACCCAACCAACCAACCTGCCTGACTTTCATCCCTAATCGAGCACACTCCATGTCCAGAGGGGATTTTTACCACATTAGCTTGCTGGTGTTGCTATTTTTACTAAAGGTCCAATTTCTCGTGAGGATTATCTTTTTTGACCTTTTCATGAGAAATTACAAACTTTTAGTCGAAAAAGCCCCTTTGAACACATGCTCCTATGTACGACCATGAAGAGGCGGAAGCCTTCTTGGGTGTAGATGGGTGGTCCACTCATGAGACCCACCATGTTGTATATGTTTCATCCATGTCGTCCATCCCTTTTTCCATATTATTTTAGGCTTTAGGCCCCATTTTGGGCCAGATTTAGATCTCAGGTGGGCCATACCACAACAAACAGTTGGGATAGGGATGTCCACCGTTGAAACTTTTCCTAGCCCACCTTGATGTTTATTTGTCATCCAATCCTATTGATATCGTCACATAGACCTGTATAAATGGACCACACAAATATCAGCTTGATTCAAAAGACCTGTAGGGACCCACCTTAATGTGTATGTGATATCCATTCATGTTAGCAATAGAGAGGCGGGCACCATTCCTGGGTGTGAATAGGGTGGGAGCCACCTTGATGTGTATGTGATATCCACGTTGGCCATCTGATTTTTCAGATTATTTTAGGCCATGTGCCCAAAAATGGGACTTATCCAAATTTTAGGTGGACCGCACCATAGTAAACAGCTAGGGGTTGAATGTGCACCGTGGAAACTTTTCTTGGTCCTCATTATGTCTATATGATATAATATTATATTATATATACTATTATTTGCATTAATTATGATATAATATTATATATTATATACTATATTGTATAACAGAATATAATATTATATATAAAGAGAGGAAGTCCTCTCTAGACGTCCTGAGAGGGATCATCCAATCCTTTTTTTGTGTGCCACGGGCTGAGGACCCCTTGTGGGTCCTATATATGTACTATCAACACCATCCATCCAGTTTGCTGTCTCATTTTACGGCATGGCCCCACCCAGGTGTGGACAAGAACAGCCCATCAAAGTGAAGGCAGATCCAAACCCCAGGTGATCATCTCCACCACAGGAAGCAGTGGGACAAGCCTAGACATGGGTTAGACCCACCACGATGTATTTGTTTTATTCATGCTGCCCATCTATTTTTTCATATCATTTTAGGCCGTGGGCCCTCCAAATATGAGACGAATCAAGTCTCAAGTAGACCCCGCAGCAAGGAATAGTTGGATCAGGGCCAACCATGGGGCTGCCTTGTGAGGCCCACCATGATATTTGTGTTATATTCGCACTTGGCCGCACTATAATTTTGATTTGCTACGAAAGCTCAAGTGGGCCCCACCTCTCAGAAAACAATGTTGATAGAATGACTAACGTTGAAAACTGTGGATTACCCCTGAGCACTGTGGATTCTTCCTAGCACTGTGGAATCTCCTTGAGCACTGTGGGTTCCTCCTGGCAATGTGGAATCCCCCTGAGCACTATATATAGATTTCCCTGGCACCATGGAATCCCCTGAGCACTATGGATTCCCTCTAAGCACTATTGATTCTCCATGGCACCATGGATTCCCTCTGAGCGCTGTGGAATCCCCTTTAGCACTATGGGTTCCCCCGAGCCTAAGGAAGACTTCAATGGTAAGCATCATTGCCCTCCTATTTTCTGATAGTGGGGCTCATAGGGCCTTTGAATCAAGCTGATATTTGTGTGGTCCCTTTATATAGGTATACGTGACCATATCTACAGGATTGGATGAGAAATAAACATCAAGGTGGGCCTGGAAACGTTTCAACAATGGACATCCCTGTCCCAACTGTTCGCTATGGTATGGCCCACCTGAGATCTAGATATGGCCCAAAATGGAGCCCAAAGCCTAAAATGACTTGGAAAAAAAGGATAGATGGCATGGATGAAACATATACTGCATGGTGGGTCCAACGAGTGGATCACCCATCCACGCCCAAGAGGGCTTCCACCTTTCACGGTCGTACGTAGGAGCAATTGGTCAAAGGGCTTTCACCCTACTGAAGTGATGTACCAACTTCTATGGGCCCCACCATGATGTATATGTTGTATCCACACCATCCATCCATTTGGAGAGATCATTTTAGGTTATGTACTAAAGAATGAGATAGATCGAATTCTCAAGTGGGCTCCACCAAAGAAAACAGTGGGGATAGTGATGTGATTGTTAAAACCTTCCTAGGGCCCACCATGATGTTTATTTGAGATCCAACCTGTTCATAAGTTCACACAGAAATGGAAGAAGGGAAAACAAAGATATCAGCTTGATCAAAAACTTCCGTGACCCCAAGAAGTTTTTAATAGTAGGACATCAATCCCCACTGTTTTCTTTGGTTAGGTCCATTTGAGCTTTGGATCTGCTTCATTCTTTAGCTCATCCCCTAGAACGGTCTCTCCAAATGGATAGACGCGTGGATATAACATATGCATCATGGTGAAGCCCATGGTGGAGCCACTCTGTAACGTCCACGAGGGCTCCTGCCTCTTTCGTGGACGCACCGTAGAAAAGGCTAAAACAGATAAGCCTCATGAGAAATTGAACTTTTAGTAACAATAGCCACAGTGCAGGGCTATTGCAGTAAAAATCCCTGTCAGGAGATCCCGTGGAACTTGGGGCGGTATTAACGGGCACGATTAACGCTTACCATTAGAAATACTTGTGAAGGCCATAGAAGTAGTGGATCAAGATGATATTTGTTTTTTCCCTTCATCGAGGTCCATATGACCTCATGAACAGGTTGGATGGTAAATAACGACCATGGTGAGTCCTAGAAAGGTTTCAACGGTGAGCTTCATTAGCACCGCCTCTTCCTTTGGTGTGGCCTACTTCAACCTTGGATCTGCCTATTTTCGGGTTCATAATCCAAATTGATATGGAAAAATAGATGGACCTATGGATAAAATACGTACATCACATTGGCCCCTTAGAGGCCCACTAATCCGCATCCGTATGAGACTGGCAATGGACCAACTGCGACTGACCAAATAAGTCAATAACAAGTCACCCCAAGAATCCAAACCACACAGTCACTCCAATAATTCAAAGGACAATCACATGACTAGTGCCTACTAAGAAATTTCAGGAACAAGCACTTGCTTTCTGCCCAGCAAGAAATTTCACGGCAACATCGGCCCAAGCAAAAACCATCAGCAGCCCTAAAGAGGATTAAAGGTAGTTTGCATAATCAGAGTTCATCTTTCTACGCTGTAGCCGGTTTCCTTCTTCTTTCTTTTTTTTTCTCGATATTTTTTCTTTTTTAATGCACTCTTGGTTGCACGAAATATTGTAAGATTTCATGAGATTTTGCAGAGTCAAGAAATATGATAATATTTGGTGTAACAAACGTACGCACACAAAGTTTTTGAGTTTTATATATCTAATTTCTCTGTACATTTTTGTTCTACGGAGACCGAGTTGCTTCTAAAAGCCTTTAAAGAAAAACTTTAGGTGGGTACATCTTTTTTTTTTCTTGCTTCGTAGTCTTCTTCTTCATCTTCTCCTTATTATCTCGATATTTTATTTACTTTTTAATACCCTTTTAATTGCACCAAATATTGTAAGATTTGAGTACATCTTTTTCTTTTTATGCATCGCCGCCACCACCGTCGTCTTCTTCTTCTTCTCCTTTTCTCCCTATGTTTTCTTTTTTAATGTTGCACCAAATTTCACACAATCATGAAAGATCATATATTTGGTGTGACAAACGCACACAAAGTTTTGAGTTTTATCTCATTTTTCTGTATATTTCTGTTCTACAGAACGAGTTGCTTCTAAAAGCCTTTGAAGAGACTACGGCTGGGTATATCTTCTTTTTCTTTTCTTTTTCCTGCTTCCTTGTCGTTTTCTTCATCATCATCATCTTCTTCTTCTTCTTTTTCTTGCTATTTTTTTCTCTTTTTTAATACCCTTTTGGTTGCACCAAATATTGTAAGATTTCATGAGATTTTGCACAATCATGAAATATCATGATATTTGGTGCAATAAACGCACACAAATTTGTTAGTTTTATCTAATTTCGCTGTACAGTTATGTTCTACAGAAACCAAGTTACTTCAGAAAACTTTGAAAAAGAGCCTCCAGTAACGTACATCTATCTTTTTTTTTTTTTTTTTTTTCTTTTTTCTGCTTGGTCGTTGTCTTCGTCCTCTTCTTCTTTTTGTAATTATAATACAATTTGATTTCGAATAATGGTCAATCTTCATCTATCTATGATGTTTTGAATTGCGGTTTGGTTTGTGAGCCCATTTCAAAGCTCTATGGACCCACCATGACGTATGTATTTTATCCTCACCGTCCATTTTGCTAGTTCATTTTGCATAATCCAAAAAATGAGACAAACCAAAAATCTAACACCCTGATCCATAGCTGTTCGCTCGCCTCAAGTGTAAGGCTGCGATGTAGTAATAAAACTCGGTAAGACCGAGGTCGATCCACAAGGAATAGAAACAAGCTTCCAAATTACTCCAGCAACTCAGTTTATGGAAGAAATTCAGATTCAATTGGATATTTAACTAAAACAGCAACTTAATGAAAAATCAGAAATATAAAGTACTAAGGCTTTCAAGGATCCACTTGTAGCAATCCTATGTCAATTCAGTCAATCCAAGTAGAAAACACAACTAGATTTGAAGTCCTATCTCTCATCTAGTTGGAAAATAAAGCATTCACACACATTCAATCCAAATCAAGTTGAACTTCCAAGTTCAAGTCCATTTAATCAATGTAGAATTCAAATCTATAGCCTGCGGAGTAACAGCCATGCCTATGGACTATGGCCTGCTCAAGGATTACTATAATTCGAATCTAAACAAGCAACCTGTGACAATCTCAGAGAATTGCAAGGAATTCATGTCCTGGGTACATGAACTCTCATAAAACATCTCAAACTACCACTTTTGGAACTGAAACATAAGAAAATCCAAACTTGAATTGAAAAATACTTGAATTAAACTGAATCCAACATAAAATTAGCTACAAGCTTCACCTCTCAGCCTTAGCTGAGAGGTTCTAACCGAGCATTGTCATGCTACAACTAAAATCTCTGAATAAAAGCATAAAACAGAAAAAACCCGAATAGGAGAGTTGCAGACGCTCCACGATCGCTTTCCCTCCTTAGAACCTCGTTCCTTAGCTTCTCTGATGCCCTAGGAAGAACCCCTAGGTGTCCTTTTATAGCAACAAACCTCCCTTGCGTCGGATTCTGCGAAAGATTACGCAGTGCGCAGCTTTTTTCGGAGTCCTGATTTAGAAAGAATTCCTTTTACGCAGAGCCGACCGGTCGTGACCGGTCGGACTGGCTCTTTTAAACAATCCAGGGGGTGCAGCCGACCGGTCATGACCGGTCGGACTGGACTGTCCATTCATCCAGCAAGTATGGCCGACCGGTCATGACCGGTCGGACTAAATTAATCTCATTCCAGCGCATACAGCCGACCGGTCGTGACCGGTCGGACTCAACTTTCCATCTCCCAGTGTGCATGGCCGACTGGTCAAGATCGGTCGGCTTGTTCTTTTCTTTGATCAGCAACCGTGGCTGACCGGTCAAGACCGGTTAGCCCTCTTCAAATTGTTCTTCTTTCTTTCTTTTCTTCTCTTCTTTCCTTCTTTCTCTTCTCCTTGCTTTCTTCTATCTTCGGTTCTCTTTCATTCTTCATCCAATGACTCCAAAAGCTTTCTTTTAATCCCAATTGAATGAAGTCCGCTCTCATCCCTTGTAATCACAAAACATGTGTTAGGTGGGCCTTTAAACCATGAAAACCATGCAAACCATGTCGTGTAATGGGCAATGCAATGTATAAATTGGAGGTTCAACACACCCCCCAACCAGCTTTTTACTAGTCCCAAGCAAAACATGCGTGAATAAGTTCAAACCTCCAAATCCAACTCTCTTTCAGAAACCATGTTTCTATCCATTCCAAGATATATAAGTATAAAATTTGGAAAAATTTGGTGATAGAAACTGAAACCTTGGGCTCTCAAAACATAAGAAGTGTCTACATGAAATTCCCGCTGATTGAATGATAAATAGAAGAACTCGAACAAATTCAACCTAGTGTGTAGTGAAAATTCATCTCATGAGTTCCTGGGATCATCTTCTTCATAGTTTAGGTAAACCAATGATTTTAAGGTGCACAGAGCAACAGCGAGCCTATGACAGGAATTTGCCTTACCGTCCTTCCGACGACTTTCACAATACGTCCCATTTCCGGCTTTGGTTACGGTTCGACCATCCCCCGGTTGGTAATAGGTAGCCCTTTTTGGAATTTTCCACCATTTTTCTTTCCTTCCCGATTTCATCCTTTCTTTCCATTTTCTTTTAAATTAGATAGGATTTTTAGAAATTCATATCTTCTGTTATTTTCCCATGGACAAGGATGGACAAAATACCCCGGCTTGGCTGCTCAACACCTTTAAATAATAGTCTGGCTAATCCACAATTCACATAGCCCTGTCGCTCATGAAAATCGTGTAATGTGAACTTGGTGCAAAGGTGTTCAAATTTTCTATCAATCACAACAATAGGGGAACTATCATATAAAACCATTATGTTGAGAGAATTTCAAGACTACAACATCACACACTTCGTATCCCCTCCTCTTATATTCACAGCATCTCAAATGTATAGAAACAAGATTTTCTAAAAGAGTTTTGAATTTTTAGAAAGATTCGAAAAAAATTTTGAACATGTGAGGCTCGAAATGTTGCAACATGCTAGATGAAGAATCTCATCTCACCCCCCAACCAAATCTTACATTGTCCTCAATGTAAAAGATATGTAATGAGCATGAACATGAGAGCAATGGTAAAATATGAGAGAGTGAGAACAATAGTACCTGAGAGAGTGATCATGGCAGTCTACAATCCAACAACTAAACCTACTAAAACAGTAAAACGAAAGAAAAACCTACCTATACCTCCATCAGACTAGGAGATCAATCATCCTGATAGACAGGATCAATCAGAGTGATGGACGTATCCTCTGAATCGAATTTCTCAACAAATGGTTTAAGGCGTTGTCCATTAACTTTAAAACGGTTACCATTCGCTGCATTCTCAATCTCAACAGCCCCATGAGGAAAATTTTCTTTGATAATATATGGGCCGGTCTATCGAGATCGTAATTTGCCCGGAAAAAGATGAAGTCGGGAATTATACAAGAGTACTTTCTGTCCTTCATGGAAAGATTTTCTGAAGATGTGCTTGTCATGGAAGGCCTTCATCTTACTCTTGTAAATTCTCGAGTTCTCATACGCATCGTTCCGGATTTCATCAAGCTCATTTAATTGAAGTTTGCGAAGCGAGCTAGCCTTGTCACTGTCAAAATTTAAAGCCCGAATTGCCCAGTAGGCTTTATGTTCTATCTCCACAGGTAAGTGGCAAGCTTTCCCATAGACAAGTCTATAAGGGGACATTCCAATGGGTGTCTTGTAGGCAGTACGGTGAGCCCAAAGTGCATCATCTAATCTTAGGGACCAATCCTTGCGATCTGGTCTCACCGTCTTTTCCAAAATCTGCTTGATTTCCCTATTGGAGATTTCAGCTTGCCCACTTGTTTGTGGGTGGTATGGGGTACTCACTTTGTGCCTAATACCATATTTATTCATCAAAGTTTCAAAGGATCTATTGCAAAAGTGAGAACCACCATCACTAATAATGGCTCGAGGCGTCCCAAATCTAGAAAGTATGTTTTCTTTTAGGAACTTGAGAACCGTACGATGATCGTTGGTTCTACATGGGATAGCCTCTATCCATTTAGACACATAGTCTACGGCAAGCAGAATATAGACATGTCCAAAAGATGAGGGGAATGGTCCCATGAAATCGATGCCCCAACAGTTAAAGACTTCAAGATGTTGAATTGGGGTGAGAGGCATCATATTTCGACGGGATAATCCTCCTAACTTCTGGCAGCGCTCGCACGCTTTGCAAAACTCGTGGGTGTCCTTAAATAATGTGGGCCAATAAAAACCACACTGCAGAATTTTCGCAGTTGTTTTCTTGGCTGAAAAATGACCCCCACATGCTTGATCATGACAAAAGGAGATGACTGAATTGTGTTCATCATCGGGGACGCATCTCCTTATAATTTGATCTGGGCAATATTTAAACAATAGAGGTTCATCCCAGAAAAATCTGCGCACTTCCCTTAAAAATTTACGTTTGTCCTGCGCAGTCCAATGAATCGGCATCGCACCTGTGGAAAGATAATTGGCTATATCAGCGTACCATGGTGGATGCATAGCAACAAAGAGTTGCTCATCAGGGAATGAGTCTTCAATAGGTGACTCGTCAATGGAATTTGGTAGGACTAGGCGGGATAGATGATCCGCCACCACATTTTCTACCCCCTTCTTATCTTTGATCTCCAAGTCGAATTCTTGAAGGAGTAGGATCCATCTAAGCAAACGGGGCTTAGCTTCTTTCTTAGAAAGAAGGTATTTCAGCGCCGCATGATCCGTATAAACAATAACTTTGGATCCTATTAAGTATGGCCTGAATTTGTCCAAGGCAAAAATGACAGCTAGGAGCTCTTTCTCCGTAGTCGAATAATTAACTTGGGCAGGATTCAAGGTCCTACTGGCGTAGTAGATGACATGGGGCTTTTTATCCTTCTTTTGGCCTAACACCGCCCCAATAGCGAAATCGCTCGCATCGCACATCAACTCAAAAGGAATGGACCAATCTGGTGGTTGCATGATAGGAGCGGTTGTCAACATATCTTTTAGCTTTGAAAAAGCTAATTGACATTCGGCACTCCACTCAAATCGGTTCTCCTTTTGTAGAAGGTTGCATAAAGGCCTTGAGATGTGACTAAAGTCCTTTATAAACCTTCGATAGAAACCGCCATGTCCAAGGAAGGACCGCACATCGCGTATGCTTTTGGGTGGTGGTAGATTGGAAATTATATCAATTTTTGCCCGGTCTACCTCTATTCCATTGGACGAGATAATATGTCCAAGGACTATTCCTCTTTGTACCATGAAATGGCACTTTTCCCAGTTTAGTACAAGTTGCTTCTCCTCACACCTCATCATGACCAACTTCAAGTGCTTGAGACACTCATCAAATGTACAACAAAAAACAGAAAAGTCATCCATGAATACCTCAAGAAACTCACCCACCATATCCGAGAAAATACTCAACATGCATCGTTGGAATGTGGCGGGTGCATTGCATAACCCGAATGGCATCCTTCGGTAAGCGAAGGTACCAAACGGGCATGTAAATGTGGTTTTCTCTTGGTCTTCCGGAGCTATCTCAATTTGGTTGTATCCGGAATAGCCATCTAGGAAGCAATAATAGGAATGACCTGCCAATCTCTCCAAAATTTGATCCATAAATGGGAGAGGGAAGTGGTCTTTCCTAGTAACTGTGTTGAGCTTCCTATAATCAATGCACATACGCCAACCGGTGGTCACCCTCGTCGGTATAAGTTCATTGTTGGCGTTCTCAATGATGGTAATACCGGATTTCTTGGGGACAACTTGGGTAGGACTCACCCATTGGCTATCTGAGATGGGGTAGATAATACCCACATCCAATAGCTTCAACACCTCGGCTTTGACAACCTCCATCATGTTTGGATTTAGCCGTCTTTAAGGTTGTCTAGTTGTTTTTGCATTTTCTTCAAGGTGTATTCGGTGCGTGCAAACCGAAGGATCTATCCCTTTGAGATTCGCTATTGTCCAACCTATGGCTTCCCTATGTTCTTTGAGTAACTCAATCAACTTGAGCTCTTGGTCCTTCTCAAGGTGGGAGGCAATGACAACTGGGAACGTTTCCTCTTGACCCAAATATACGTATTTAAGCTCGGATGGCAATGGTTTGAGGTTAAGCTTTGGGGGTTTGATGTTAGACGGTAGAGGCCTTGATGTGGTTGGTGGTAATTTCTCAAAATGGGGCCTCCACCGGCTAATATCTACCACCGGTCTTTCTATATTTAATGCCTGCACAATCTCACTAATGATGGGGTCTTCAGAATCCATGAAATGTGCTAAGCATGTCTCCAAGCTTTCTAGTGGTTCAAGTTGGAGGAGTTCTTCTTTTTCAAAAGTTTCAAGCATGTTTACTTCGAAGAACTCATCATCATCTACATCCCTATGTCTTTTGCCCAAGTGAAACACATTCACCTCTAGTGTCATGTTTCTAAAAGATAGTTGCATCACCCCATTCCGGCAATTGATGATTGCGTTTGATGTGGCAAGGAATGGGCGGCCTAGTATTACCGGTATTTGAGTGCTAGCATTCACAACCGGTTGTGTCCAAGACTATAAAATCTACTGGGTAGTAAAATTTGTCAACTTGGACTAGAACATCCTCAACTATCCCCCTCGGTACACGGATAGATCTATCAGCGAGTTGCAACGTGGTTTTGGTGGGTTTTAATTCACCAAGACCCAATTGCTCATATACCGAGTATGGGATTAAGTTCACACTCGCCCCCAAATCTAATAAGGCACGTTCAATCCGGTAATCTCCAATGATACATGAGACGGTGGGACTACCGGGATCTTTGAATTTTGGGGGGGTCTTTTGAGTGAGGATGGCACTCACTTGCTCAGTTAAGAAGGCCTTTTGCTGCACATTATATTTGCGTTTTGTTGTGCATAAGTCTTTTAGGAACTTGGCATAAGAGGGAATTTGTTTGATGGCATCAAGCAAAGGGATATTGATCTTGACTTGTCTGAAAATCTCTAGAATATCTTGAGAATTTGGGAGAGATTTTGGAGCAACCAATCTCGAAGGGAATGGTGCTATGGGCTTGTAAATGCGTTCCGGTTGTTGTGGGGCTAAGTTAGATCCATCTTCATCCTCAGAATTTACCGGATCATTAGGCTCATCGGCCTTCACCGGAATAGTTTTGTCAATTTGTTTACCACTTCTAAGGGTGGTAATGGATTTAGCTTGCTCCATGTTTTGGTTGGAAGAATTAGGGATGCTTACTTCATGTACTTGCTTTGGATTGGACTGAGGTTGGGCCGGAAAGGTCCCTTCCCTAGCATTCAAGCGTCCCTTAATCTCATCAACCGAGACTTTAAGCTCTTGGAACATTTGCTGATTTGATTCATTTATTTGCGCTTGCCCTTGCATAAACGCTCTCAAGGTATCTTCCAATGAGAATTGAGGTGGGGCCATATTTTGCATGGGTGGCCCTCTTTGGGAGTTGGTAGGATTGCCCGTAGGAGCATTCTTCCAACTGAAATTCGGGTGGTTGTTCCAACTCTCATTGTACGTATTACCTACCGGTCCATTGAAGGGTCGTTGATAACCATATGTGGCATTGGCTGTTTCATGTAGCACTTCCTGAAACGCAGGAATTGTGGGACAATCTTACGTAGCGTGTAAGTCGATGAGGCAAATCCTACATGTGGTTTCAACAGCTTCCTTGGACTTGGGAACTCCACTTTTGCTAAGTTCCATGGCCTCAACCTTCCTTGTGAGGTTGGCTATCCTTGCATTCATGTCGTCTTCCTCCTTAAGGATATAGATCCCACTTTTCTCTTGAGTGGGCTTGGAGTTATTGGGTTTATCCGATGTATCCCAAGATTGGGCGTTTTCAGCCAACATGTCCAAGTAACTCCAAGCCTCATCTGGATTTTTACTCATAAACTCGCCATTGCACATCATTTCCACAAATTGGCGCATATTGGAATTTAATCCATCATTGAAAAAATTTATAACTCGCCAACTCTCATAGCCATGATGTGGGCAAGCAAGTAGGAGATCCTTAAATCTTTCCCAACATTCAAAAAAAGATTCACCCTCTTTAGCTGAGAAATTCATTATGGCCCTTCGAAGAGTGTTTGTTTTATGAGCCGGGAAGAATTTTTTCAGGAATTCCCGGTTCATCTCAACCCATGACCCAATCGAATGTGGTCTAAGAGAGTGAAGCCAATCTTTGGCTCTTTCTTTCAAAGTGAAGGGAAAAAGTTTAAGTCTGATTGTATCCTCAGAAACATTGGGATAAGGTAAGGTGGCCAACACTTCTTCGAATTCTTGCAAGTGTAAGTATGGGCGGTCAGAGTCTAGCCCATGGAATTTAGGTAAAAGTTGAATTACTCCTGGTTTTATGTCAAGGGTTCCACCGTTAGCTAGTAGGACTATGCAAGAAGGTGTAATTGCATGGGCAGGTTGTAGGTAGTCCCGTAGTGATCTCATTGGAGGAACATTATGTACCTCATTCTCTCCTACTCCTTCCTGATTTGTGTTTGTAGTTGGAGTAGGGGGAGGAGGATTCCTTACAGGTGTTTGATCCATACTCCCCAAACTTTCACAATGCTCTTGATAATTCCCAACTCGTCTATGAACTGACAATGGTCCAACTAAACCACCTTCAGATTGGAGACGATTTGAGTGATTACGTTCCCAACGGGACATAAACCACTCAATCAAAGCTAATCCTAACCTAGAAAACTGAAATCTGGAACTAATCTAAAAGAAACTAAGTTAGAAAGGTATCACCTGATGCGCTTTAACTTAGAGAAGAATTCCTACAAAACAGAAAACTTTGTTAGTTCTAAGAAAATCAGAAAAACCTATCTACTTCTACAGCCACTGAACTATTTAAAAACCGTTATCTAATTCCCCGGCAACGGCGCCAAAAACTTGTTCGCTCGCCTCAAGTGTAAGGCTGCGATGTAGTAATAAAACTCGGTAAGACCGAGGTCGATCCACAGGGAATAGAAACAAGCTTCCAAATTACTCCAGCAACTCAGTTTATGGAAGAAATTCAGATTCAATTGGATATTTAACTAAAACAGCAACTTAATGAAAAATCAGAAATATAAAGTACTAAGGCTTTCAAGGATCCACTTGTAGCAATCCTATGTCAATTCAGTCAATCCAAGTAGAAAACACAACTAGATTTGAAGTCCTATCTCTCATCTAGTTGGAAAATAAAGCATTCACACACATTCAATCCAAATCAAGTTGAACTTCCAAGTTCAAGTCCATTCAATCAATGTAGAATTCAAATCTATAGCCTGCGGAGTAACAGCCATGCCTATGGACTATGGCCTGCTCAAGGATTACTATAATTCGAATATAAACAAGCAACCTGTGACAATCTCAGAGAATTGCAAGGAATTCATGTCCCGGGTACATGAACTCTCATAAAACATCTCAAACTACCACTTTTGGAACTGAAACATAAGAAAATCCAAACTTGAATTGAAAAATACTTGAATTAAACTGAATCCAACATAAAATTAGCTACAAGCTTCACCTCTCAGCCTTAGCTGAGAGGTTCTAGCCGAGCATTGTTATGCTACAACTAAAATCTCTAAATAAAAGCATAAAACAGAAAAAAACCGAATAGGAGAGTTGCAGACGCTCCACGATCGCTTTCCCTCCTTAGAACCTCGTTCCTTAGCTTCTCTGATGCCCTAGGAAGAACCCCTAGGTGTCCTTTTATAGCAATAAACCTCCCTTGCGTCGGATTCTGCGAAAGATTACGCAGTGCGCAGCGTTTTTCAGAGTCCTGATTTAGAAAGAATTCCCTTTACGCAGAGCCGACCGGTCGTGACCGGTCGGACTGGCTCTTTTAAACAATCCAGGGGGTGCAGCCGACCGGTCATGACCGGTCGGACTGGACTGTCCATTCATCCAGCAAGTATGGCCGACCGGTCATGACCGGTCGGACTAAATTAATCTCATTCCAGCGCATACAGCCGACCGGTCGTGACCGGTCGGACTCAACTTTCCATCTCCCAGTGTGCATGGCCGACCGGTCAAGACCGGTCGGCTTGTTCTTTTCTTTGATCAGCAACCGGTCAGCCCTCTTCAAATTGTTCTTCTTTCTTTCTTTTCTTCTCTTCTTTCCTTCTTTCTCTTCTCCTTGCTTTCTTCTATCTTCGGTTCTCTTTCATTCTTCATCCAATGACTCCAAAAGCTTTCTTTTAATCCCAATTGAATGAAGTCCGCTCTCATCCCTTGTAATCACAAAACATGTGTTAGGTGGGCCTTTAAACCATGAAAACCATGCAAACCATGTCGTGTAATGGGCAATGCAATGTATAAATTGGAGGTTCAACAATAGCTCAAGTGGTAGACTGAGTGAAGATAACCTCATTTCAACACTGAGAACTTGGTGTCGATTCCCAAGTGTCGTGGTGGTGTGACTAACAGTGGGGGTGGGTAACAGTGGGGTGTGTGTACTAACCAAAAAATAAAAAAATAAAAGACCAAAATCTCATGTAGATCACACCACAAGAGACAACAGGAATTAAATGTTATCAATAAAAACTTCCAGAGGCCATCCAACCTGCTCATATAGTCACGCAACTTGGATGAAAGGAAAACACATATATCAGCTTGAACCAAAACTTCTGCGGCTCCCAATAAGTTTTCAATGGTAGGCATTCAATCCTCACTATTTCCTGTGGTGTGGTCCACTCGAGCTTTGGATTTGGGTCATTTTTGCCTCATGCTTTAAAATTAGCTGGAAAAATGGATGGACACTGTTGATAAAAGACATACATCATGGTAGGGCCCATAAAGCTTAGACACCAGCTGGCTGGTATTGGGGTCACTAGCCAAATGGCTCTGATATTTCGATGGGAAGAAAATTGGTATAAGACATGATAACCAAAAATCAGATATATCTAAACGGGGGGGGGGGGGGGGGGGGGGGGGGGGGGTTGCTTGTGGGGGACCCTACAGGGAATAATGAAAAATCACCTAAAAATCTCCAAATTTTGAATGGTCTCATCCTACTTGATGATTGGATTGGGTGTGCTGTCATCATATGGAGGCCCAGCTTTTGGATGGGTTGAATATGATACACATGCCATGTCGACCCCACCGGTCTATTTGGCCCCACAATTGATGCACGGTTGCTAAAAAGTCCGTTGGATAGGTGTGAATGCCCTCCTGATATAGAGGAGGTTGCTGATGATTACAAGAAGAGAATGGATTGTCAGAAGGAAGCCAAGTGGAGTGACAAAGTACTTGCCAAAATTCAGAAAATTCAGTTCCGCCGAGCACCTGATCAATCTTCATTGGACACCTGACCATAAGCCTGAATGGTTCAGAGCGTTTGCTAGATAGGTTTCATAATTTCGAGCACCTGACTAACGGTTCATCGGGTGCCCCACCATCATTGGACGCCCGACCATCTCTCATCGGGCATCTGAAATTTGTCTGAATTATGTCCCAACTCTCTGAACAGTTCTGTTTGTTGTCGGGAGCCCGAAATTCATTTGGAATATATATTTTACTTGTTTGACTGTTTTTTAGTTTGGCAGGTTGCTACAATTCGAAGATTGCACACCTAAGTATAGGTAGTGAAGTAGTAAAATACTCGGTGAGACCAAGGTCGAACCACAGGGATTGGGGTTAAGAACGCTTAGAGGAATTAGTTTAGGTAGGAGTGATGAAATCTGAATTATCCACGAGAGTGGAGCAAGTTGTGTGTGATAAAAAGCAAAAATAGAAAATGGGCTAAGGCATTAGGGATCCACCTTTGGTTAATCCAGAAAGTTTAATTCATTGGTCTAACTATAACTCAACTGGAATCGAATAAAGATCCGCTCCAATTCGAAGATAAAACGGTTAAACCACTTGTATATTTCATAAAAGATGGTGATTTAAACTGATTGATTTGACTATGAAGCATTGGTTAGTTGATCGCAGGGAATCCCAAGCATCTACTGTGCTCAGAGTCGACAATGGATAGAGAAATTATACAAATCAACAACTTTGCAAAAGGTCAATCGATAAGATAACAATTCATACGATCAAATGCATACTTACAAGATAAGAGGCTTTGATTGACCGATATAACCGTTGAGATCTCGTCTATCGATCACAGGGAATCCAAAGCATCCAATGTGCCCGGAGTCTACAATGTATCAAGGGATTTTACAGATCGATGACTTTACCTACACTAGCTCGATGACCATAGGGAATCCAAAGCATCCATCGTGCCCGGAGTTGACGATGAATCAAGGGACTTTATCGATCATGAACTAGCTAATTGGTGTGCAAGGGATCCCAAGCATCCAAAGTGCTCGGAGTCGACGATTAATCAAGGGGCTTGTACAACAATAATGTTTGCCGAGGTGGATAACAAAACCTATCAACCAAAGAGAACTCTAACATTCAAGCACAACTGTTGAGCCGAAAGAACCAAAGCTTGCAAATTTCTTTAAAGGCTTTACCTCTAGCCTTAGCTAGAGGTTTAGTCAAACATGCTACAATGGAAGACTAAATTCTCTACAAAGGAAAAAACTACTCTACACTATAAAAAAAAGAAAGAAAGAAAGAAAGAAGAGATGAAATGAGTTGTGGGATGATGAGAATGAGAAGGGGAGAAGCTCCTTTTATAGCTTTTTGGGAGCTCTAAGCATAGGTGGCACTCCAAGCCTAACTCAAAAGTTTCTTTAGGTTTGGGTTAGGAGTTAGGTTTGGATGATGAGGTGGCACTTCCAAGCCAATAGATTTGCTTTTTAGGTTTGGGTTAGGAGTTAAGGTTGGAAAGTACTCCAAGCCTAAGGCAAATTTCTCTTTTGGTTTGGGCTTGGAGTGAGGCTTGGAGTGGTGAGGTGGCAATTCCAATCATTATACATGTGTTGGGGAGAGAGAGATAGAGAGAGAGAGAGAGAGAGAGAGCTCCTTTCTTGTTTGGCCAGCAAGGTAGATGATGGAGATCCCGCATTGCTGATCTTCATGGTGCAACTTTGGATGAGCTTGAAGGCCAATGACTTAGCTGATGGTGTGCAGGCTCGTTGGAGGATGGGTGAAGAGCTTCTTCATGTTGGAGATCACAATCGACAGGTGGGGTCCACCTGCTGAACTGATGGACAGCTGGAGATCAGGCCTCCATCATCTGCTGTGAAGTTTGGATGGACGGTGATGATGGCTTCAACTGCTGCAGCTAGGACGTGCTTTGTAGCACGTGTGAGGAGTGGACGCTGGTGCTGGAGACGGTGCTGAAGAGTTATCACCACCTGATGGACTGACGCTGCCTCTGCAGGGTGCTGATGCACATGTGGGCTAGAAGTAGTGAAGATGAAGAGGATGGCTGGTCCATTGCTGGACTGGAGATGGAGCTGCAGCACTACTGCTGCACGTGCATACACTTGGATTTGCTCCACCATGGATGGACGGTAGAGATGAAGGTGGTGGCCAGCTGAGATGGTTGGACGCTGGAGCTTTGGGCTGACCGTTGATGTGATGAAGGAAGGCTGGGAGTTGAAGATCTGGATGGCCAGCCTTGAAGATGGTTCACTTGCTGATCGTTGGATCAGCATGAGTGCTGAGATGAACGTGGGCCACATCTGGACGGCTGGGATTTGCCAGCAGCTGCTGTTGGAGAGGTCTTTGTTGCTGACGCTGGTGTGAGGTGGGGTCCACCATAGACGGATGAGCTCCAGCTGAAATGGATGAGGAGATGGGTCCACTGGACAGTGGATTGAAGGTGATGGTCAGTCCAGCTGGCCGAAGATGATGGTGATGAACGTGCAGTCATCTGGCTGCAATGGATGAGTTGCATGTGCTGGACGATCAGATGATCATCCCTTGGAGTGGTAGCGGCTGGGGCATTGATGGTGTGGTCCATCTTTTGGATGTGTGAGACCGGTGGTCACGCACGGGGGAGATGGCACATGAGCAAAACCGACGACATCTCTACTTGTCGTTAGATGCTCAATTGGTCCCATATGTGGCCATCCGATCTTGACCGTCCAATCTCGCATGATTGCCTAATCACGACCATCCAAATAGGCACAACTTGGGTTTTCAATGAGCGGTTGTGATTCGGTTCACCATAGAATATGATCTGTCCTTTGATCTTCACAGCTTGATTTCCTTTAGGATCACCACATACTAGATCTTGATAACTTTTAGGCCCTAAAACGTCCTGAATGGCTTGGATTATCTTCAGCCTCCACTAATCACCTAAACATTGAAAATCCATCTAAGAGGGGTAATTAACCGAAAAATAACTGATAATACTTTTAATAAATATGATTAATTATACAAAATTAACCACTTATCACACCCCCCCTAACCAGCATTTTGCTAGTCCTGAGCAAAACATGCGAAAATAATCCAAGGATTTTTCAAACAATGCAATCAATTCTATCCTGGACAGTTTTCACCAATGGAAGCAATCTCGGTACTTCTCTTATTTCCTAATGAAATAAAAATGAAAAGAAGAAAAGATTCCATGTATTTATGTGATTCTTCAAGTTACTTAAACAGTAGAATTTCGAAGGCATAGAGTTTTGAGAATATAAACCTAGATTCTAGTCACTGAGTAAACAACCTAATTGAGTTCAAACATTAATCATTCAGTAGAAACATTCTAAACATTGAGTTCCATAGTGTATGGTGAAATCCAGTCTTAACATCACTAGAGATTCAATCTTCTACTTCCATGTTAACGTTGATGATTGAAGAGGATGGTTAGATCAACCAAGTCACTAATTCCGAACCTTGTTATTGTTCTTTCAATATTTTTCCAGCTTTCAATTTTTTTTTTAAATAACCGATAGCCAAAGACTCTAAAAGGCTCACTTCATACTAAGGTAATGTTCTGTAATAGTAACGACAATGGATGAAAATCCTTGCCCCAGATTACTATGAATATTCTCTCTCTCTCTCTCTCTCTCTCTCTCTCTCTCTTTGAACAAAGTAGACAAGGATTTCCAGGCTTGGTTCCTAGCATTCTCAACAATTATCAAGTCAACATTATAGTATCATACTCAAATCCTAGCTGTGCAAGTTAGATGTGAACTATGAAAATTCATCACTCAATCAATGTTTATCACTTTCTAACAGAAAATTAATGGAAAGAACTCAATTTTGAAATTTACTAAAGTAACTAAACTCTAAGCTTTAACATTGTCATCACTAAATGTCTTTTCATTCTACTATTTAAACTACTTTAAAATCACATAAATTCATAGAAATTTATGTAATATTTTTTTTATTTATCAAAATAGCCTAAAACAACAAAATGAATGCAATTGGAAGAATTTTCCGCAGGAATTTCCACCCCCAACCTAAATGATACATTATCCTCAATGTTGAGAAATGAATGCATTAACAAATCAAAACAACATGAGAGCAATTATAAAAGAAAAAGCTAGAGGGTAGAGAGTACCTGGATGAATAATCGTAAGTGCCAAAATTTTCTAAGTTGCCAGAAAAAAAACCAACACAAACTAATATAACAGTATTATATATATATATATATATATATATATATATATATATATATATATATATATATATATATATATATATAAGGAACTAAGAATCAACCACTGCCCTACACTCCTTCCCTTTAGGAGGTAGGGCTGAAAGGATCAATCGGTGGGCCCATGTCATCGTATCCAAACATCTTGATAAATCTGGGATCCAAATCACTGTTAGACACAGTTCCTCTCAGCTCCTCCCAGATGTATTGCAATTCCTCAGGTTACTCAAGCATGATCATCATCGCGGTCCAATCAATCAAAGGTGATTCCTTCCCTTCACTTGAATCTTCATCAAGTAGATCAGTCTGGATCAATCCGCCGAATTGATCATTTGAGGCAGAATTCGATCTACTCTTAAGGTAGGTTCTCTCTACACTAATATATCGCGATGGTGTGCAGAGGAATGGATCCTCCTTTTCTTGGCCACTTTTCCCTCTCTTGATGCCACTATGCTTTGGTTTAGCAACCAAGGTGGGCTGATATCCTAGTTTGTTCATGTTCTCTTGATCTTTCATAATTTGGACTGAGTCCTGATATTCAAGCTGATAGAAAAAGGTTTGATGCTCAATAGGAAGGAAGACGTAGTTGGACCCGATGGGACATGCACGTGGAATTTTCTGATCAAGCTTTGGTGCTCAACAATTGTCGGTAAAGTCTTTGAATTGGTAAAGGGGAGCTCTTGAAAATGAGGCCTCCACCGGTCTATATCAAACATTGGAGTTGGGTCTTGCACTGCATTCACCACTTCCAAACTCCCGTCATTATCGAAATCATCAAAACATTCTTCTATGGGATCAGTAGAAGAGGTTAGAAAGATCTCATCCTCCACGAGTGTATCAATCACATCAACCTCGTGGATTTCTTCATCATCCCCTTATTGTTTGCACATGTTAAAAACATTGAGCTCCATCTTCATATTGCGAAAAGATAGTTTCACGACCCAATTCCTACAGTTGATCACGGCATTGGAAGTTAATAAGAATGGTCGGCCAAGAATAATAGGTATCTGGGTGCTAACATTCGCCACTAGTTGGGTGTCTAAGACGATAAAGTCTACTGGAAAGTAGAATTTGTCAACTTGTACCAACACATCTTCCACTACCCCTCTCGGTATTAGTACAGATCAATCTATAAGTTATAAGGTGATCTTGGTGGGTTTCAATTCACCAAATCCCAGTTGTTCGTACACCGAGAAAGGTATGAGATTAACACTTGCCCCCAAGTCAAGAAGTGCTTGTTCGATCCGGAAGTTTCCTATTATACAAGAGATAGTAGGGCTACCCGGATCTTTGTATTTTGGGGGAGTGCTCTGGTTGATGATAGCACTAACCTGTTCAGTCAAGAAGGTTTTCTTTTGTATATTAAGCTTGCGCTTAATAGTACAAAGATCTTTGAGAAACTTGGCATATGAAGGGATTTGTTTGATTGCATCCAACAAGGGTATGTTGATCTTCACCTGTTTGAAAACTTCATGAATATCTTAAGCTTTAGCCATAGGTTTAGATGAGAGGAGGCGTTGGGGAAACGGGACCACTGGTTCGAAAACACACTCTGTCTCCTTCTCAGGTTGACCATCACTAGATCTGTCATCACTCTTCAATTTAGATGATTCCTTAGGTTTATTAACTATCCTATGAACATCTTGTTTAATCACCTTACCACTTCTTAGGGTGGTGACAGATTTTGCGTGCTCAACATGAGAGTTGGAAGAACCCGAATTATTCACCTCATACTGTCCTCTTGGGTTAGGTTGAGGTTGGACCGAAAAGGTCCCTTTCTCCCTAACATTTTGTCGTGATTCGATTCTTTCAATGAAGATTTTGAGCTCTTGGAGGGTTTGTATGATGTACGTGATGTTCTGATCTTGTCTCTGATTGATTTGAGCTTGTCTCTCCATGAATGTATGCAAAGTATCCTCTAGGGTCTTCCTTGGTGGGGGCACATAAGGTGTGCTAGTGGAAGGCACTTGAGGATTATTGCCTACATTGGCAGTTTTGTTTGTTTCTCTAACTGAAGTTGGGATGATTTCGCCAATTAAGATTATACGTGTTTGACATTGGGGCATTGAAAGGCCTTTGATAAGTATTCATGACATTGGCTTGATCGTGCAACACTTCTTGAAAAGATGGGATTGTAGGACAATCCTTGGTAAAGTGTGCATTGCTCTCACAAATGTCACAAACACTTTCAATCTCCCTAGATTTAATAGCGTTGACTTTCCTTAATTCAATGGCTTCTACTTTACGTGTGAGCCCTGCTATCTTTGCATTGACATTGTCATCCTCGATTTGAAGATAAACATCTCTTTTTTCGTTGGGCCCAGGCTTGATCTTAGCAGGTTTGTCAGATGAGTCCCAAGATTGAGAATTTTCTGCTAAGAAGTCAAAGTATTCCATAGCCTCATCAGAACCTTTGCTTATGAACTCCCCATTACACATCATTTTTATGAATTGGCGCATGACTGAGCTCAATCCATTATAGAAGTGGCTAATCAAGCGCCATGTTTCGTAGCCATGATGTGGGCAGGCAAGTAAGAGTTCTTTGAAACGTTCCCAACACTGAAAAAAAGTTTTATTTTCCTTCTGGGAGAAATTCATTATATCCCATTTCAGGGTGTTGGTCTTATGAATTGGGAAAAACTTTTTATGAAATTCCCTAGTCATCTCTTACTATGTCCCTATGGTTTTAAGTCTTAAGGAGTGCAGCCAAGACTTGGCCTTTTCCTTCAAAGAAAAAGGAAATAGTTTTAACCTAACCACATCACCAGAGACGTTGTCATAATGCAGGGTAGCGATTACTTCATCAAATTCCCTCAAATGTAAGTAGGGACTTTCAGAGTCAAGTCCATGAAATTTAGGAAGCAACTGTATCACTCCAGGTTTGAAATCAATGTTGCCGGCATTCATTGGAAAAACCATACAAGAAGGAGTACTCGTTCTTGTAGGTTGTAAGTAATCACGTAAACTCCTAAATGGTGGCTCATTGTGTACTTTATTCTCATCTTAATCATATTCATTTTCATTCTCGGCCATGTTTATGGTTAATTCACAAGTATCGGGAACTTTTCTAACACGGTGATTAGATAGACCTTCAACTAAAATTTCGTTGCTTAGAAGACGTCTTGTGTGATCACGAGTTCACTTGCGCATGAACAACTAAGAAAATAAAAGAGATAAGGGAAGAGGCTACCCGGAAAGAAGAACACTTGGCTATGAATAATTCCTAAAAACAACAAAACAAAAGGAGTCAGTAAGCTATTAACAATATATGTACATAAACCAATTCCGAAAATATTCTTAAAACCGTTACAATCCCTGGCAACGGCGCCAAAAACTTGCTACAATCCAAAGATTGCACACCCAAATGTAGGTAGCGAAATAGTAAAATACTCGGTGAGACCGAAGTCAAACCACAGGGATTGGGGTTAAGAACGCTTAGAGGAATTAGTTTAGGTAGGAGAGATGAAATCTAAATTATCCATGAGAGTACTGGAACAAGTTGTGTGTGATAAAAGACAAAATTAGAAAAGGGGCTAAGGCATTATGGATCCACCTTTGGTTAATCCACAAGGTTTGATTCATTGGTCCAACTATAACTCAACTGGAATCGAATAAAGATCCGCTCCAATCGGAAGATAAAATGGTTAAACCACTTGCATATTTCATAAAAGATGGTGATCTAAACTGATTGATTTGACCATGAAGTACTCGTTAGTTGATCGTAGGGAATCCCAAGCATCCACTGTGCTTGGAGTCGACAATGGATCAAGAAATTATACAGATCAACAACTTTGCCAAAAAGTCAGCTGATAAGATCACAATTCATATGATCAAATGCATATTTACATGATATGAGTCTTTGATTGACCGATTCAACCGTTGAGATCTCGTCTATTGTTCGCTTCCCCAAGTGTAGGGTTGCGATGTAGTAATAAACTCGGCAAGACCGAGGTCGATCCATAGGGACTTGTAGGATTTCACAAACACATCCAAAAGCGTCTATTGAAAGCTAATAATCAGATTTTGAATAGAATTGATGTGAATAATAGTTTTAAACTAATTTGAATGTAAACAATTATAAAAAGGCACTAGGGGTTCAAGGATCCACTTGTAGCAATCCTTGATGTTCAATCCGCTGTGGTTTCTCATTCTCTCAACTAGAATCGACATTAAGGTCTATCTAGTCGGATGATAGAGCTGTTAAACCAAACAATCTGTACTATGTAAGTGCTATGCGTAAGATTCACTCAATGTAGGCTGAGCTGAGCATGCTCAATTGCATAGGTCATTCCCCTTTCCAAAAGGTCTAGTTCACAATCATAACCATCCTCAAGTCCTGTCACAAGACAAGGCTAGATCAGGATTTGAACTTGATTCAAATCATATGCACAGTCCATACATATTTCAGAAACTCAGTAAAATAGAACTTTGGTAGGAAGTCCCTTCGTTAAGATCATAGTACTAGAGCGCACTCCGATTCCTCGGATCATAAAGGTCTAGACTGATACAAATCAACTAAGAAATTAAGTAATTCTTCCAAGCATCCATGAGTCATCATAAGACTAAGAAAAACTACTCAAAAACTTGTATAAACTTCAAACCATAGTTCATAATCATGAATTCCACACTTAAAACCAGCTAGTTACGAATTGAAACATCTTGGATCCACTACAAGCTTCACCTCTTAGCCCTAGCTAAGAGGTTTAGCTGCTCATGATCCCAGGAAACATGAAACAACTAAAAAGTTCATAAAAACAGCAAAAACAAACTCCAAAGAGTTGTGGAACTCCAAAATTCACTTCCGCCGCCTCCGAGCTTGCTTCAACCCTTCTTAGATGCCCTAGGAACGATCCCTAGGTGTCCTTTTATAGTAGGGAGGCTCCCTAACTTCAGAAAGATCGAGAATCTGCGTAAGAATTACGCAGTGCGCAGAGAAAATCGGGGCCAGGAATAGAAGCTTTCGAAATTATGCATTGCCGACCGGTCTGGACCGGTCGGACTGGGTTGGCCAACCGGTCACGACCGATCTGGCCTCTTTTGGTAGTAGTCCAGCAACCATGCCCGACCGGTCAAGACCGGTCGGACGTCTTCAGCACTGCCCCAGCAGGTATGGCCGACCGGTCAAGACCGGTCGGGCTTACTCAGCTTGGTTCCAGCAACCTATACCGACCGATCAAGACCGGTCGGCCATCTTCAGTGAAGGTCCAGCACACATAGCTGACCGGTCTAGACCGGTCGGTCTCTTTTTCTGCTTGTTTTCTTCCTTTCTTTCTTCTATTTTCTTCTTTCTTTGCTTCTTTCTTTGCTTCGGCCCTCCTTGGGTCTTCATCTAAGGTTCTAATTCAGCTCTTTTCATCATTAATTTGGCGGAGTTCCCTCTCAAACCTGCAATCACACAACATGCATTAGAATTGCCTATAAACCATGCAAACCTCGCACAATGAGTGATGAATTGGGGTTAGAATATGCACAATTAAGAGCTCAACACACCTCCCAACCAGCATTTTGCTTGTCCCGAGCAAAACATGCGTGAAGCTAATCCCATGCTTCAAAACTCAACTCTCTTTCAGAAACCCTTCTTCTATACATCCCAAGATATACAAGTGTAAGATTCAGAACTATTTGGTGACAGGGGTTGAAACTGTAATCCCTCAAGACATGATAAGTATTCATATGAAATTCCCGCTGATTGGCTGATAAATAGAAGAACTTGAACAAATTCAATCTAGTGTGGATAGTGAAAATTCATCTCATGAGTTTTTAGGATTATCTTCTTCATAGATCATCTAGACTATAGAACTCGAGGTACATGGAGCCACATCAAGCCAATGACAGGAATTTGCCTTACCGTCCTTCCGACGACTTTCACACTACGTCTCATTTCTGGCTTTGGTTACGGGTAGACCATCCCCCGGTTGGTAGTAGGTAGCCCTAATCGAAATTTTCCACCATTTTTCCATCATTCCCAATTTCATCCTTCCTTTTCCTTTTTCTTTTAATTTAGACAAGATTTTTAGAAATCCATATCCAGCATTGTTTTCCCATGGACAAGGATGGACAAAGTACCCCGGCCTGATTTCTCAATACCTTAATTCAAAGTCTAGCTAATCCATAAATCACATAGTCCCTTCAACCCATGAAAATCGTGTAATGTGGACTAGGTGTAAAAGTGTTCAGATTTTCTATCAATCACAGAAATAGGGGAATTCACATATAAAACCATTATGCTATGAGAGATTCCAGACATACAGCCCCATACACTTCATATCTCTTCCTCTTATGCTCATATCATCTGGAATGCATAGAACCGATGTTTTCCAAAGGAGTTTCGAATTTTTTTGAAAAATCGAAAAATTTCCACATAATAATTGCTTGAAATGTTGCAAACGCTGGATTATTCCAAGTGATCCTACACCCCCTAACCAAATCGTGCATTGTCCTCAATGTAAAAGATGTGCAATGAGCAAAACATGAGAGCAATTTGAAAAATAAAAGGGAGTGAGGAGTGATAGTACCTGAGAGAGTGAAAATTGGAATTCCTCCTCCTTCTAACAAACTTAAGAAAAAGTAAACCAAAGCAGCAAAATCCTAATCCTAACTACTCTATACCTCCATCAGACTAGGAGATCAATCATCCTGATACACAGGATCATTCAGGGGTATGGACATACCTTCTGAAGGAAATTTCTCAAAGAACGGCTTTAATCGCTGCCCATTTGCCTTAAAAATGTTGCCGTTCCTCGGATTCAATAGCTCGACAGTCCCATATGGATAGATAGTTTGCACAATGTAGGGACCGGTCCATCGAGATCTCAATTTTTTCGAAAATAGATGTAAGCGAGAATTATACATGAGGACTTTTTGATTGATCGTGAATGTCTTGCGAAGAATATTCTTATCATGGAATATCTTCATTTTGTCCTTGTAAATTCTCGCATTCTCATAAGCTTCATTCCGGATTTCTGCAAGTTCATTCAATTGTAGTTTGCGTAACGAGCTTGCCTTGTCAGAATCGAAATTCATCTTCTTAATAGCCCAATATGCCCTATGTTCCAACTCCACAGGCAAGTGACAAGCCTTCCCATAGACAAGTCTATAGGGAGACATTCCAATAGGGGTTTTGAAAGCAGTACGGTAAGCCCAAAGCGCATCGGTAAGCCAAAGCGACTAATCCTTGCGATCAGGGTTCACCGTTTTCTCTAAAATGTGTTTAATATTCCTATTGGATATCTCAGCTTGTCCACTAGTTTGTGGGTGATGGGGAGTGCTCACTTTGTGTGTTACGCCATATTTCTTCATTAAGGTTTCAAAAGGGCGATTGCAAAAGTGAGACCCTCCATCACTTATGATGACTCGAGGCGTTCCAAACCGGGAAAGAATATTTTCTTTTAAAAATCGAATGACCGTTTTATGGTCATTATTCCGGCAAGGGATGGCCTCGACCCATTTGGAAACATAATCAACGGCAAGCAAGATGTATAAGTTTCCAAAAGAAGATGGGAATGGGCCCATGAAATCGATGCCCCAACAATAAAAAATTTCGATTATTAAGATGGGATTGAGTGGCATCATATTTCTACGGGAGATTCCTCCTAATTTCTGACAAGGTTCACATGCTTTGCAAAACTCATGTGTATCTTTGAACATGGTGGGCCAATAAAACCCACATTGCAGAATTTTCGCTGTGGTCTTTTTAGCCGAAAAGTGGCCACCACATGCCTGAGAATGACAGAAGGAGATGATACTTTGTTGTTCCTCATCCGGCACACATCTCCTTATGATTTGATCGGGACAATACTTGAATAAGTATGGGTCGTCCCATAGAAATTTCCGCACCTCTGTGAAGAATTTATCCTTATCTTGCTTTTTCCAATATGTAGGAATTATACCTATAGCAAGATAGTTAGCAATGTCCGCATACCATGGCAATTGGGAAACAGCAAAAAGTTGTTCATCAGGGAACATGTCATTGATCGCCGTCGTTTCAGGGGAATCAGTGAGGACAAGTCGAGAAAGATGGTCAGCTACTACATTCTCTACTCCTTTCTTATCACGTATTTCTATGTCGAATTCCTGGAGTAGAAGGATCCATCGTAACAACCGTGGTTTAGCATCCTTCTTAGAAAGAAGATACTTAAGCGTGGCATGGTCAGTGAATATAATGATCTTGGATCCAATCAAGTAGGACCTAAACTTGTCCAAAGCAAAAACTACGGCTAAAAGTTCTTTTTCAGTAGTGGTGTAGTTTGCTTGGGCTGAGTTTAGGGTTCTACTTGCATAGTAGATGACACATGGCTTTTTCTCTTTTCTTTGACCTAACACGGCCCCAATAGCATAATCACTAGCATCACACATAATCTCAAAAGGAATGTTCCAATCAGGTGGTTGCATTATGGGAGCACATGTCAACATACCTTTAAGGGTGGTAAAGGCCTTTTGACATTCTTCATTCCACTCGAATGAATTTTCCTTTTGAAGTAGGTTACATAAAGGGCGAGAGAGTGAACTGAAGTCCTTTATGAACCTTCTGTAAAATCCTGCGTGTCCTAAAAAGGACCGTACATCTCGTATGCTTTTGGGTGGTGGAAGGTTAGAGATAAGATCAATTTTCGCTTTGTCCACCTCGATTCCATTTTGTGAAACGATGTGACCAAGTACAATTCCCTTTTGAACCATGAAGTGACACTTCTCCCAATTGAGCACAAGGTTCTTCTCTTCACATCTTTTCAGCACAGACTTCAAGTGCTCAAGGCACTCATCAAAGCTACAACCAAATACGGAAAAATCATCCATGAAGACTTCGAGAATGGTCCCCACCATGTCAGAAAAGATACTCATCATACAACGCTGAAAGGTGGAAGGGGCATTACATAGTCCAAATGGCATCCGTCGGTAGGCGAAAGTGTCGAATGGACATGTGAATGTAGTCTTTTCTTGGTCTTCACGGGCAATTTCTATTTGGTTGTACCCTGAATAGCCATCAAGGAAGCAAAAGTGGGAATGACCCGCCAACCGTTCTAAAATTTGATCAACAAATGGTAGGGGGAAGTGGTGTTTCCTCGTGACAGTGTTTAGCTTCCTGTAGTCAATGCACATTCTCCAACCGGTAGTGACTCTAGTTGGCACGAGTTCATTATTGGCATTGGCTACGATGGTTATTCCGGATTTCTTAGGCACCACTTGAGTTGGGCTCACCCATTGGCTATCGGATATTGGGTAAATGATACCTACATCCAATAGTTTCACCACTTCGGCCTTAACCACATCCTTCATGTTTGGATTTAGTCGTCTTTGTGGTTGCCGAGATGTCTTCGCATTCTCCTTAAGGTGTATGCGATGAGTACAAATCAGTGGGTCTATGCCTTTGAGATCCGCAATTGACCATCCAATGACACTTTTGTGCTCTAATAGAGTGGCTATTAACCTACTCTCTTGTTCCTCATCCAAGTGGGAAGAAATCACCACTGGATATGTCTCATCTTGACCTAAATAAACATATTTCAGCTCACTTGGTAATGGTTTTAGGTCGAGTGTTGGTGCCTTGATGTTGGATGGGAGGGCCTTGTTCTCGTTTACAGGCAAAGGCTCAAATAGGGCCCTCCATCTTTTATCATCAAGCACTGGCATCATCTCTAGCATGGCATCCATCTCTTGTATTGTGTCATCATTTGTCTCATGAGAATGGGCCACACATGCCTCCAAAGGGTCGGAAAATAGTGATAAGGGGACTGTATCCTCCACGAATGATTCGATCATGTTTAATTCATGGACATCATCATCAACTTCCCGTGGTTGTTTGCATAAATCAAATATGTTAAGCTCAAGGGTCATATTTCCAAAGGACATTTGTACAAGTCCGTTTCTACAATTGATAATGGCATTTGAGGTAGCTAGAAACGGTCGTCCAAGTATGACGGGAATTTGAGCACCGGTGCCAATCACGGGATGTGTGTCCAAGACAATAAAGTCTACTGGGTAGTAGAATTTATCAACTTGGACTAGAACATCCTCTATCATTCCTCTCGGTATACGGATGGATCTATCAGCAAGTTGGAGTGTCGTTTTGGTTGGTTTTAATTCACCGAACCCAAGTTGCTTGTAGACCGAGTATGGAATGAGATTCACACTTGCCCCCAAGTCGAGTAGGGCTTGTTTAATCCGGTAGTCTCCTATGATGCATGAGATGGTTGGACTACCCGGATCCTTGTATTTTTGGGGCACCTCTTGTTTGATGATGGCGCTCAAGTTCTCGGTCAAAAGTACTTTGTTGTGAACATTGTGTTTCCTTTTGACTGTACACAACTCCTTTAGAAATTTGGTATACGATGGTATTTGTTTTATTGCATCTAACAACGGGATGTTGATCTTCACCTGCTTGAAAACTTCTAAAATCTCCAGATTTTTATCTAAAGGTTTAGGTGAAATCAACCTTTGTGGAAATGGGGCAACCGGCTTGTATTGTCTTTCCGGTTCTTTCTCTTGTAGAATATTGTTTGGGCTATCATCCTCTTTGGGAATTTTCGGATCCTTAGGCTCTGGGGCCTTCACCGGATTAGATTTGTCAATTTCTTTCCCACTTCTCAAAGTGGTGATAACTTGGACATGTTCCGTATGGTGGGAGGATGAGCTAGCATCTTGTATCTCGAACTGGGTTCTTGGGTTAGGAAGAGGTTGGGCAGGAAGTGTGCCCTTCTCTCTAATACTAAGATGAGATTCAACTCTAGCCAATGATGTTTTCAATTCATTGATGGCTTGAGTTGAATTTTGGTTGAATTTCAATTGCTCTTGCATGAACGCATCTATTTTTAGAGAATTTGTCTTGTTATACTCAGCTTGGACTGATACGAATGCACCCAACATCTCCTCTAGTGATACTTTTGGAGTGTTGCTTGCATTTGCAGTGGGTCCATTCCTCCAACTGAAGTTGGGATGGTTCTTCCAATTAGGATTAAACGTGTTTGAGTTTGGAGCACCAAATTGCTGTTGATAACTGTTTATGGCATTTGTTTGTTCTTGTAAGATGCCTTAAACTGCTGAAATTGTGGGGCAATCTTGTGTTGCATGTTGATTTCCAGCACAAATTCCACAAACAGTTTCAACATCAGTGGAGTTGATCGTTTCACTTTTCCTTAATTCCATGGCTTCGACCTTTCTTGTGAGGCTAGCCAACCGTGCACTTATGCTATCTTCTTCTGCTAAGACATACATTCCCCCCTTTTCCTTTTGTTGGCCAGTCTTGGAATTAGTTGGTTTCGATGTGTCCCAAGCCTATGCATTCTCAGCCAATTCTTCCAAATAATCCCATGCTTCATTAGCTTCCTTATTCATGAACTCCCCGTTACACATCATCTCTACAAATTGGCGCATGGGTGAAGTCAGTCCTTCATAGAAAAAGCTTATAACCCGCCAAATTTCATAGCCATGATGTGGGCATGCATTTAATAACTCCTTAAACCTCTCCCAACATTGGAAGAAGGTTTCATCTTCCTTTTGGGCAAAGTTCATGATAAGGCGTTTTAACATGTTCGTTTTGTGAGTAGGGAAGAATTTTTTTTATAAATTCTCTGTGCATATCAGTCCATGCACCAATTGATCTTGGCCTCAATGCATAAAGCCAACCCTTGGCTTTATCCTTAAGAGTGAAAGGGAAGAATTTGAGTCTTACTACATCTTCAGTAACATTTGCAAAGTGCATGGTGGTGATCACCTCATCAAACTCCTTAAGGTGTTGATAGGCACTTTCATTGTCTAACCCATGAAATTTAGGGAGAAGTTGAATCACTCCCGGTTTCAAATCCACATTCCCTACATTTTGTGGAAAAACTATGCATGAGGGAGTGCTCGCTCTTGTGGGTTGCAAGAAATCACGTAAAGTCCTAGGTCGGGGAACATTCTCAACCACATTCTCCCCTGTTTCAGTTTGGTTTTGGCCCGGATTAGGTTGATTTGCAGTCATATTTTCAGACAAAATTGGAGAGTTTAGATGTCTCCTAGCACGTCGTTCTCTGTCAATTCCTTCTACTATCCCCCCTTCACATATGAGTCGGTTATTGGAATCCCGAGCCCAATGTGGCATGCAAAACCAAAAAATAAGAAACAAAGAGAAAGAAGAATTCTTCCTCCCTTCCTTTACTTTTCTCTAGGACCGAAGCACAAGGTGTCTTGCAATGGCTAAGCCAGAAGCAAGGATAGAGACCGATTTCTCCTGGTCAATAAGGGTTCAGAGAACTCCCCACCCACTCTTTGAATCTTTTGAGAAAAAGTGCAGAAAAAGGAGAAAGAGGAGTAGAGATGAGAAAAGAAATCTCTGAGCACAAGGTGATCCAAGACGATAGAGCCGACAAATAGGAATCCAGGTGGCAAAAAGGCCGACCTTTCAGAGATCCAAAAGGAGTCTCCACCCACTCTACAAGAGATGAATAAGATAGGAATGAATAGGAGAAGGAGAAGAGTAAGGTTTAGAAAGATAGAACCTGATTCAGCACTTGAAATCCTTGTATCTTCTTCAGCTTCCTAGAAATCCCTAAAAAGAAAAATCAAATAAACAAACTAAGTTAGTCCTAAAATCTTAAAAATCCTAAATAGATACTAATTTTAGAAATTTGTGAAAAACCGTCAAAATCCCTGGCAACGGCGCCAAAAACTTGTTCGCTTCCCCAAGTGTAGGGTTGCGATGTAGTAATAAACTCGGTAAGACCGAGGTTGATCCACAGGGACTTATGTAGGATTTCACAAACACATCCAAAAGCGTCTATTGAAAGCTAATAATCAGATTTTGAATAGAATTGATGTGAATAATAGTTTTAAACTAATTTGAATGTAAATAATTATAAAAAGGCACTAGGGGTTCAAGGATCCACTTGTAGCAATCCTTGATGTTCAATCCGCTGTGGTTTCTCATTCTCTCAACTAGAATCGACATTAAGGTCTATCTAGTCGGATGATAGAGCTGTTAAACCAAACAATCTGTAATATGTAAGTGCTATGCATAAGATTCACTCAATGTAGGCTGAGCTAAGCATGCTCAATTGCATAGGTCATTCCCCTTTCCAAAAGGTCTAGTTCACAATCATAACTATCCTCAAGTCCTGTCACAAGACAAGGCTAGATCAGGATTTGAACTTGATTCAAATCATATGCACAGTCCATACATATTTCAGAAACTCAGTAAAATAGAACTTTGGTAGGAAGTCCCTTCGTTAAGATCATAGTACTAGAGCGCACTCCGATTCCTCGGATCATACAGGTCTAGACTGATACAAATCAACTAAGAAATTAAGTAATTCTTCCAAACATCCATGAGTCATCATAAGATTAAGAAAAACTACTCAAAAACTTGTATAAACTTCAAACCATAGTTCATAATCATGAATTCCACACTTAAAACCAGCTAGTTACGAATTGAAACATCTTGGATCCACTACAAGCTTCACCTCTTAGGCCTAGCTAAGAGGTTTAGCTGCTTATGATCCCAGGAAACATGAAACAACTAAAAAGTTCATAAAAACAGCAAAAACAAACTCCAAGGAGTTGTGGAACTCCAAAATTCACTTCCGCCGCCTCCAAGCTTGCTTCAACCCTTCTTAGATGCCCTAGGAACGATCCCTAGGTGTCCTTTTATAGTAGGGAGGCTCCCTAACTTCAGAAAGATCGAGAATCTGAGTAAGAGTTACGCAGTGCGTAGAGAAAATCGGCGCCAGGAATAGAAGCTTTCGAAATTATGCATGGCCGACCGGTCACAACCGGTCTGGCCTTTTTTGGTAGTAGTCCAGCAACTATGCCCGACCGGTCAAGACCGGTCGGACGTCTTCAGCACTACCCCAGCGGGTATGGCCGACCGGTCAAGACCGGTCGGGCTTACTCAGCTTGGTTCCAGCAACCTATGCCGACCGGTCAAGACCGGTCGGCCATCTTCAGTGAAGGTCCAGCACACATAGCCGACCGGTCTAGACCGGTCAGGCTCTCTTGGCCGACCGGTCAAGACTGGTCGGTCTCTTTTTCTGCTTGTTTTCTTCCTTTCTTTCTTCTATTTTCTTCTTTCTTTGCTTCTTTCTTGACCGGTCGGCCTCTTTTTCTGCTTGTTTTCTTCCTTTCTTTCTTCTATTTTCTTCTTTCTTTGCTTCTTTCTTTGCTTCGGCCCTCCTTGGGTCTTCATCCAAGGTTCTAATTCAGCTCTTTTCATCATTAATTTGGCGGAGTTCCCTCTCAAACCTGCAATCACACAACATGCATTAGAATTGTCTATAAACCATGCAAACCTCGCACAATGAGTGATGAATTGGGGTTAGAATATGCACAATTAAGAGCTCAACATCTATCGATCGTAGAGAATCCAAAGCATCCAATGTGCCCAGAGTTTAAATGGATGAAGTGATTTTATAGATCGATGACTTTACCTACACTTGCTCGATGACCATAGGGAATACAAAGCATCCATCGTGCCTGTAGTTGACAATGGATCAAGGGACTTTATCGATCATGAACTAGCTAATTGGTGTGCAAGGGATCCCAAGCATCTAATGTGCCCGGAGTCGATGATGGATCAAGGGGCTTGCACAACAATAGCGTTTGCCGAGGTGGATAACCAAACTTGTCAACCAAAGAGAACTCTAACATTCAAGCATAACTGTTGAACCGAAAGAACCCAAAGCTTGTAAATTTGTTTAAAGGCTTCACCCCTAGCCTTAGCTAGAGGGTTAGCCAACCATGCTATAATGGAAGAGTAAATTCTCTACAAAGGAAAAAACTACTCTACATTACAAAAGAAAGAAAGAAAGAAAGAAAGCAGAGATGAGAGGAGTTGTGGGATGATGAGAATGAGAAGGGGAGAAGCTCCTTTTATAACTTTTTGGAGGCTCTAAGCCTAGGTGGCACTCTAAGCCTAAACCAAAAGTTTCTTTAGGTTTGGGTTAGGAGTTAGGTTTGGATGATGAGGTGGCACCTCCAAGCCAATACATTAGCTTTTTAGGTTTAGGTTAGGAGTTAGGCTTGGAAAGTACTCCAAGCCTAAAGCAAATTTCTCTTTTGGTTTGGGTTTGGAGTGAGGCTTGGAGTGGTGA
Source organism: Liriodendron chinense (assembly GCA_003013855.2). Taxonomy (NCBI): domain Eukaryota; kingdom Viridiplantae; phylum Streptophyta; class Magnoliopsida; order Magnoliales; family Magnoliaceae; genus Liriodendron; species Liriodendron chinense. Next base: position 186,865 of record PVNU02002984.1, on the reverse strand, counting down.
GGTGGCAATTCCAAGCCTTACATGTGTTGGAGAGAGAGAGAGAGAGAGAGAGAGAGAGAGAGCTCCTCTCTTGTTTGGCCAGCAAGGTAGATGATGGAGATCCTGCATTGCTGATCTTCATGGTGCAACTTTGGGTGGGCTTGAAGGCCTATGACTTGGCTGCTGGTGTGAAGGCTGGTTGGACGGTGGGTGAAGAGCTCCTTCATGTTGGAGATCACAATTGACAGGTGGGGTCCACCTGTTGAACTGATGGATGACTGGAGATCAGGCCTCCATCATCTGCTGTGAAGTTTGGATGGATGGTGATGATGGCTTCAACTGCTGCAGCTAGGACGTGCTTTGCAGCACGTGTGAGGAGTCGACACTGGTGCTGGAGATGGTGCTGAAGAGTGATCACCACCGGACGGACTGACGCAGCCTCTGCAGGGTGCTGATGCACGTGTGTGCTGGAAATAGTGAAGATGAAGAGGATGGCTGGTCCATTGTTGGACTGGAGATGGAGCTGCAGCACTACTACTGCACATTGATAGACTTGGATTTGCTCCACCATGGATGGACGGTAGAGATGAAGATGGTGGCCAGCTGAGATGGTTGGACGCTGGAGCTTTGGGCTGACCGTTGATGTGATGAAGGAAGGCTGGGAGTTGAAGATCTGGATGGCCATCCTTGAAGATGGTTCACTTTCTGATTGTTGGATCAACATGAGTGCTGAGATGAACGCGGGCCACATCTGGACGGCTAGGATTTGCTAGCAGCTGCTGTTGGAGAGGTCTTTGTTGCTGAAGCTAGTGTGAGGTGGGGTCCACCATAGATGAACGAGCTCCAGCTGAAATGGATGAGGAGATGGGGTCCACTGGACGGTGGATTGAAGGTGATGGTCAGTCCAGCTGGCCGAAGATGATGGTGATGAACGTGCAGTCATCTGGCTGAAATGGGTGAGTTGCATGTGCTGGACAATCAGATGATCATCCCCTAGAGTGGTGGCGGCTGGGGCATTGATGGTGTGGTCCATCTTTTGGATGTGTGAGACTGGTGGTCACGCAAGGGGGAGGTGGCACATGAGCAGGACCGATGACATCTCTACTTGTCGTTTGACGCACAATTGGTCCCATATGTGGTTATCCGATCTTGACCGTCCAATCTCGCATGATTGCCTAATCATGACCATCCAAACAGGCACAACTTGGGTTTCCAATGAGTGGTTGTGATTTGGTTCACCATAGAATATAATCCGTCCTTTGATCTTCACGGTTTGATTTCCTTCAGGATCGCCACATACTAGATCTTGATAACTTTTAGGCCTTAAAACGTCCTGAATGGCTTGGATTATCTTCAGCCTCTACTAATCATCTGAACATTGAAAATACATCTATTGAGGGGTAATTAACCAAAAAACAAATGATAATACTTTTAATAAATATGGTTAATTATTCAAAATTAAGCACTTATCACAGGTGCCCAGCCACTTCTCATTGGGCGCCCGACCATTCGCGAGCAAACACGCGGAGTTTGCCCAAACTTTCCGTTTTGAATATTTTTCTTTCCAAATTCGTTTAAGATTCTTGATTTACGCACTTTAGGGTTTTTATTACTAAACCTAGGTTATAAATACTCTTTATTATTCGTTGTTAAGGATTATTATTTATCTTTTTAATAAAATTTCTTCAGTTTCTACTCTTTTGCTCGTGGATTCGAGTATTCCTTCGTGGATTCGAAGAAGATCGGTTGAGGAGTCCCGATAGTTTTGTGGATTCGAAATAGTTATCCCTGTGAGAGAGCTGGTAATTGATCTCACCTCGTTTACGCTACACCACCACCCGCATGCGTATACGCAGAATAATGCCCTCATTTTCTTAGGTTTTTCTGTCTATTGGTTTGGTTTTTATTTTATTTAAATGCAGGGTTGACTCAGAAGTAAAAGTATATTTTATTTTGGTCGTTACTAACCAAATGAAACTTGGAATCTACAATTGGTTAGAAATAGTAGAATCACTTAATGATTAGGGAATCGTAAGATTATTTAGCTTAAGTGACTCCTGCGGTTGGTCTGCGACCGTAGATTCTGGGTAAGGGCATTTTTAATCAGGAAAAAAAGAGTTAGGCACCATTTTTCTCCCATGCTATGCACGGTCTCTACTTTACAAAATTGTATGATTTTTTTGGGAATTGAGAGTAACTTTCAATATCATAGAGTTAAGCCATACCATGCTAGAACCCAAAGCCATAATAGGCAATGTAAAGTAAAAAAAAAAAAAAAAGGAAGCAATAGTAGCGTATATACAATATTAAGCCATATTACATAGGTTTTTTAGGACCAAATAGGCGAAATATTTAAAAAAAAATGAAAGAAGAAAAGATGTGAGTGGGTGTAGATATTGTTGGTGTGTAGGGCATGTGTGGAGTGGAATACGGCTTGATTTTGAGACGTGAGAAGGAAAAGAAAAAATCAGACACCCTTTTTAATATAAATAGATGGTCGAATGTCCCGAACTTCGACCCTACTCATGGACAATGTTTTCCATATGTGGGCTAAGGCAGCAGTGGCTCGAAATCTGGTCCTTACTCATGGCTTAGTGGGGAGAGAATTAGTTGTATGTTACCTTGGTGACAGCTTAGTGGGTGTTACCCTAACCGTGTGGGGCCCACCTTGATGTATTTTTTGTATATCCACTATGTCCATCTGTTTTCCCGTCTTGTTTTGGGACTAGATCCCAAACCTTAAGAATATCCAAATCTCAGGCAAACCATACCACTAGAAAAATTGATAAATGACTATCAATAACTTTTTTTTGTGGATCACAAAAGTTTTGGATAAAAATTATCTTCGTATCTTACCTTCATCCATATCTTCTTGACATTATCAACTGGTTGAATTTCAAATAAACATTAATAAAACGTTACTATGGGCTCTTTGAAATTTTTAATGGTGAGTCACCCAATCAACATTGTTTCCTGTGGTGTGGTCTACTTGAGATTTGGATCTACATAAGTTTTGGTACCCCATCCTAAAATGGTCTAGAGAAATGGATGGAAACAGATGAATAATGTAGATATATAAAAAATCATCAAGGTAGGCGCCACGGTAGGGGTAACACCCACTAAGCTGTTACCCTAGTAATACTTAATTGGCACCTGGCGTAGTAGTACTCTCACAAGAGTTTCAACACTAGGGTCATGGGTTCAAGTACCTACTATGGTGTGTTTGGGTGTGTCTAGGGTCTTGGGTAGAGGCTAACACCGGCCGAACTGAGTCGAGCTTGGCACAGCTCGGCTTGGTTCAGCCAACAGCCTACCTTAGCTCGAGTTCGGCTCGGCTTGGTCCTCAAGCTTGAATGGCCAACTTGGCTCGGTTCGGTCAACAAATCGAGCCAACTTGAGCCACGTTTGAGTTCAAGCTTTTGAGCTATGTTCCGATCAACTAGGTGAAAAAACAAAAAAAGATGACTAGGGCAAAATTTTTACAAAAGGAGTAGGGATTAGGGCATTCGAACTCACTCAATATTATATATATTACATATATTTAAGGTATTTAAAATTGGGTTGAGTCAAGCAAAGTTGAATTGAGCAAGTTTAAGTTGAGTCGAGCTCAAGCCCACTAGAGCTTGGATCGAAATTATTTCAAGCTAGAAAAATAGCTCGGCTCAGCCCCAACCCAGCTTCCGATCAGAGCCAAGTTGAGCTTATTCGAGCCGAGTCGAGCAAGTTCACCAAGCTAGCTAAATTGGTATCTAGCTCTAGTAATGAGTTCGAGTATCCATTATGGTGTGCGTGGGTGTGAAGGTGTGCGTGCGTAAGATAAAAATAAAAGAAAGTTCGAAATTCGATTGCGTATTGAGTAACTTAATACCTTTTATTGTACTAAGTAAACTCTGTTGAGCCCATTGTGAATGTATGTGGTTTATCCATGCCGTCCATCCTTTTTTACAGCTCATTTTAGGGGTTGAACCCAAAGTTGAAGCATATCCGAAACTCTCAAGTGGACCACACCATAGGAAATATAGGAAATATTGGGAATAATGATTTCCACCGTTGAAACCTTCCTAGGGCTGGCAGTGATGTTTATTGGTCATCCAACCTGTTCATAGGATCACAAAGACATAGATGATGGGAAAAAGTATATCAGTTTGATCCAAAACTTCTGTGGCCCCAAGAATTTTTCAAAGATAGAAGATCAATTCACACGGTTTCCTATGGTGTGCTCCACTTGAGCTTTGGATATGCTTCAATTTTGGGATCAAGCCCTAAAATTATATGATAAAATGGATGGACCGAGTGGATAAAATAAATAAATCAAGATGGGTCCTACAGAGTTTACTCAGTACGCAATCCGCTTCCATAAGGTACGGTTGGACCACAAGGTACAGTGAATAACTTCCAACCTAATAAGTAAATATAAAATCAGTCCCATCTATCAATCAGGTGGGCCATAAGATATCTGATAACTTTTACCATTTGGTAAATCGCAAAATACGAGAGTGGTTCACTTGATGACCGGATGTGGCCTATTTTTGGCCAAGGTGACCACCATGAAGAGGCTAAATTATTAAATGTGTTGGATACTTTAAGTACATAAAATATTAGAAATTTTCTGCTGGGTGGACTGTAATTTGTAGTCCAACTGGTTAGAATCAACCTTCTCATCTAAAAGCATGGGATTCTGTACCCTTCGAGAAAGCTTGGATACTCGCAGAGATAGTGATGGTTCGCATCAACTCATAATTAGGCGCAGACAGTCCAATCTTTGGGACGCACTGTAGATGGGCCATTGACCAAAGTTTATCTCAGACCAATAGGCAAAGAGACTGATTGGTAGGCATCTAATGAACGGTCAAATTTAAAATGGTTAAAGCATTAAATCAGCGAGTAATCATTAATCAATTTGATTTTGGTGCAACCGACCTCCCTATAGTGGGTCCCATGCATGCGAGAGTATACCATTTCTCGGTGCATGTGTATAGACTAACAAATTCTGTCCGAGTATCAAATAATTTCCTAGGGGGAATTGCATATTAACTGGGTTCCGGGCCGTTGGATGCTTCAACGATTGGTGGTCGTTTGGACGATATTTTTGGCTTCAATGCGTTGGGTTCCTCACGGGGACCATATGGTAAAAGACTCAGCAACTCGGATGACTCGTTTGGCACTGCGTTGAATCGTAACTCTCCTGAGTTGCGAGTAACAAGTCCGAGTCAACTCGTCCGATCATGCATGACATGAATGAGTCTTAAAATTATGGTTTGAGCTCGGCTGGGTGTGGTGGGCATGGGTTTTTATTTCAACACTAAAACCAAATTACTTTTTTTTTTTTTTATACAAAATAAAGAGTTTTTTGTGGGTTCCATCTTCGGAACGGGGATGTTCTACAATTTCCTAGAAGGGAAAATCTCTATTTATAAGTTGATGCCATTGGTTATGTGCCATTTAAATATGCTTCTACAAAATACAGTCACTCCAGAATGATAAGAGCCGCGAACTTCCTGATATCCTATTTTCAGGGGCGTGACAATCTGTGATCTACAGTTGTCATCTATGATCCATAATTTGCATCTACGATCCAACATTTCCATCAGTGATCCACAGTTGCCATCAGCGATCCATGGGTCCCATCTGTGATCCATAGTGAGTATCAATGATCCACAACTACTTCAACCCACTTTTGAGTAATCAAATGGTGTCCAAATGATGTGATTCCAAATTCATTTGACAGAATATTCAATTATCTTTCCAACGAGATTAAGATCACCCAAATCGGACATGTAACGAGGGAGTTATGACTGTTTGCGTGGGACACATGATGCAGGTTCGTTCTGCAGTTTCTATCTGCGATCCACAGTTGTCATATGCGATCTACGGGTCCCAGGTGTGATCCACAGTGTTCATCTATGATCCACAGTTGAAATCTTTGATCCAACATTTCCATCGATGATCCACAATTGTCATCAGCGATCCATGGGTCCTTTTTGCAATCCATAGTGAGTATAGGTGATCCATAGTGACTTAGACCCACTTTTAAGCCATCAAATGATGTCCAAATGAGGTAATTCAAAAGCCATTTGAAATCTCTCATTCAATTATCTTTCCAACAAGTACTTGATCACCCAAATCGAACATCTAATGATGGATTTATGACTATTTTCGTGGGACATTTATCATCAGCAATCCACAGTGTTGATTAGCAATTCATGGTTACTTATACTCACTTTTGAGCTATCAAATGGTGTTCAAATTAGGTGATTCTCATTCCATTTAAAATCTCATCAAATTACTTTTCTAACAACTAATTGATCACCCAAATCGAACATGTAACGAGGGAGTTATGACCGTTTTCGTGCGACACAGTGATCATCCGTGATGCACAGTATTGATTAGCAATCCATGGTCGCTTGGACCCACTTTTGAGCTATCAAATGGTGTCTAACTGATGTTATCCAAATATCATTTGAAATCTCATTAATTAGCTTTCCATCAAGTACTTAATCACCAAAATCTGACATGTGACGAGGGAGTTATGACCGTTTTCGTGGGGACACAGTGATCGTCGGTGATCCATTGTGTTGATCATTGATCCATAGTGACTTGGACCCACTTTTAAGCCATCAAATGGTGTTCAAATGAGGTTATTCAAAAGTCATTTGAAATTGTATTCAATTAGCTTTCCAACAAGTACTTGATCACCTAAATCAGACATGTAACGAGGGAGTTATGACCATTTTTGTGGGAACAAAATGATCATCAGCGATCCACAGTGTTGATAAGCAATCCATGGTCACTTAGATTCACTTTTGAGCTATCAAATGGTGTCCAAATGAGGTGATTCTAATGCCATTTGAAATCTCATTTAATTTTCTTTCCAACAAGTACTTGATCAGCCTAATCAGACATGTAACGAGGGAGTTATTACCATTTTCATACGACATAGTGATCATTAGTGATCCACGGTCACTTAGACCCACTTTGAGCTATGAAATGATGTCCAAATGAGGTTATTCCAATGTCATTTGAAATCTCATTCAATTAGCTTTCCAACAAGTACTTGATCACCCAAATTGAACATGTAATGAGGGAGTTATGATTGTTTCCGTGGGACACAGTGATCATCAGCGATCCATAGTAACTTGTACCCACTTTTAAGCCATCAGATGGTGTCCAAATGCAGTGATTCCAAATCCATTTTGAAATTTCATTCAATTAGCTTTCCAACAAGTACTTGATCACTCAATTAAATATCTAACGAGGGAGTTATGATCATTTTCATGGGACACACTGATCATCAACGATCCACAGTGTTGATCAGCGATCCACAATAACTTAGACCCACTTTGAAGCTATCAAATGAAGTCTAAATGAGATAATTTCTAATCCATTTGAAAGCTCATTCAATTAGATTTCCAACAAGCACTTGATCTCCCAAATCAAACATGTAATGAGGGAGTTATGACCATTTTTGTGGGACACGGTGATCATCAACAATCCATAGTGACTTGAACTCACTTTTAAGCCATTAAGTGGTGTCCAAATGAGGTGATTTACATCCATTTGAAAGCTCATTTAACTAGCTTTCCATTAAGTACTTGATCACCTAAATCTGACATGGAATGAGGGAGTTATGATCATTTTTGTGAGACACGGTGATCATTAGCAATCCACAGTGTTGATCAGCGATCCATAGTCATTTGGACCCACTTTTGTGCTGTCAAATGGTGTCTAAATGAGGTGATTACAAAGTCATTTGAAAGCTCATTCAATTAGCTTTCAAACAAGTACTTGATCACCCAAATCCAACATGTAACGAGGGAGTTATGATATTTTCGTGGGACCTTTTTGTGTAATTGTGGACCCTCGCCGTTTCCGAGCTCCCACACGATGTTCTCGTCCCTTCCCTTTTGGGAAAAGAAGGAGAGGATGCGTGAGTGCGAATCGCCGTTTGTGCCACTGGCTTGCCTCGTTCTCGAGGGCTTTATCTGGTAGTCGCGTTTAAGCTGGATGTGTCTAAATGAGTTTATATAAGACCAGAGTCGCCACTAGCCAATTACTTTGAATCTACAGTCGGCTAGACTCCGTAGAAACGTTAGAGAAGGGGATCCGAAGATTCCTTCCTCTAAAATGACTCTTATTGATCTTCAGCCAGAGATTCGAGGTAAGGGATCACGGTTACAGGGTGGGAAGAGGTTAAGCACCCCACACACTGCCCGTACCGAGATACGGTCTCTACTTCACAGAATCAAACTAACACTTGAAAGTCTGTTTTAATCCTCGTACATTCTCATAGATGACATGATGCATGAATGCGGGTCTGAACAGTAAGAGTTTCTGATGGGCAGGTTCCAATAACAGGCAAGCCCAGAGCATACGTTCGAACTGACAGGTGCTTAATATAAGACGTATGCAGTGTGCTTGAATAATCAAGGTGCTTTATAGTGAAGCATGAATGCGAGTCTGCACAGTAAGAGTTTTTGATGGGCAGGTTCCAATAACAGGCAAGCCCAGAGCATACGCTCGAATTACAGGTGCTTAATATAAGACGTATGCAGTGTGTTTGAATAATCAAGGTGCTTTATAGTGAAGCATGAATGCGGGTCTGAACAGTAAGAGTTTCTGATGGGCAGGTTCCAATAACAGGCAAGCCCAGAGCATACGCTCGAACTGACAGGTGCTTAATATAAGACATATGCAGTGTGTTTGAATAATCAAGGTGCTTTGTAGTGAAGCAGGGGGGTTGGAAGAAAAGCAAATGTTGCACTTATGCTAGATGCAAATGAGATGATGCTGGAAAAAGAATAGCTGGATGGACGGAGGTGTCGCAAGGGTTGGCTTCGAGTGGCTGGATCAAGACTTGGATGGCTTGGGAGACTTGGACCAGTGGTCAGGCTGGGCTGGACCAGGGCTAGGATCTCCTCACTCGGGCTCTCCCTGGTGGAGGAATGGGCTAAAGGGTGGAGAAGGACTCAGACGGACGGGTCGTTGGACTGAATGGGTTGCTGTCTTGAAATGAGAAGGGGAGAGGGGGTATTTATAGCAGCGGGCAGTGGCAGAACCCGTAAATATTTTTGGGCGGCACACTGTGGGCCGCCCGTACGGTCATTCCTCGATTTCCAGCGCGCGGTACGGTCGTTTCTCGAGGCTGCTGTTTGGCTCGGTGGGTCGACTCAGTGAGTTGACTCAGCGGGTCAACTCGATGATTTGACTCGGCGGGTTGACTTGACGGGTTGACTCGGTGTTTTGACTCGACGAGTTGACTGACTCAGTGGGTTAACTCAGCGGGTTGACTCAGTGGGTTGACTCAGTGAGTTTGACTTTTTTAGGATTTTTTGACTGGCTTTTCTTATGGGGGGTTTTTCAGGTTGATGTTTAGAGGTGGGTTGACTGGGTTCAGGCTTGAGTTGGGCTATGGATTGGGGCTTACAAGGGTAAGTTTGGCTGAGTTTGGACTTGGGGTTTGGGGGTATGGTCCTCCATTCATCCAGCTATCTCTACCAACAGTGTAGCCGAAGGTGGGGTGTTTACAGTAATGAGGGAGTTATGACCGAAATTAATGTAGACCGTTAACACTTTTGTGGGCCACCGAGTGGCGATGTGGTAATCTGATAAGGTGTCGCTTGGGGTTCCAAGGGTGGTTGGTTCAAATGAACGGATTTGATCTTGCATGGGAAGTCCATTCACTTTTTATTGGGACTCACTCCCTCAATTCAGTCGAAACCTACTTTAGCTTGTGGGTCACTCAACTGTCGTACAATCTGAAAAGAAGTAAAAGGGCAAAATGATAAAAAAAAAATACAGTGAATAGTATCTCAAAGCAAAAAATTCTTCTTCCAGCTATAGTAATGCCTTTTTGTTAACTTTGTCAATAATTGAGGTTACTTTAACAATTATCCCTAGTCGGTGTTAAACGAGAGCAGATTAGGTGAGACCCCATCCTCACTCAAGACGGTGCGACGCTTACCATGGGGTTACCTTGGGGCCCACCTTGATATATGTATCACGCATCCACGCTGTTTATTCATTTTTCATGATCATTTTAGGTCATTATCCGAAAAATGAAGAATATTAAGTTATCAGGTGGACCATATATACCATAAGAAACAATAGTGATTGACAATCTTACCATTAAAAGCTTCTTAAGGCGCACCTTAATGTTTCGGTAGTGTTTATTTATCATCCAATTTGTTGATAAGGTCACATAAGCATGGATGAAGGGGGAAAGCAAATATAAGCTTGATCCAAAACTTTTGTTGCCCATTAATGGTCAGTCAACAAGGTTTCCTATGGTATGGGCCATGGATAATTGGATCTGTTTCATTTTAAGTATAATTTCATAAAATGATATGAGAAAATGGATGAATGACATGGATACATAATTCATACATCAAAGTGGGCCCCACAGTAAGGGCTATAACGTCTTGGGTGCGGCTGGGGTCCACTTAATCCACTCTCATGTTAAAAGTAGAGGAAATTCCGATGCTGTCACTTCTCTGACTCCCAACTAGACTTAGCAAAATTCAACCTGACTTGCTAACCCGACCCAACTCGATTTTTTCTAGTTTAGGGTTAGAAAATTTGACCCAAATTCAATTGTTGGGTTGACCCGACCTTACCTAGATTTTTATGGGTCGGGTTAGAGTTAAAGTTGACCTGACCCAACCCGACTCGCATTTTTATGGGTTGGGTTTAGGTTAAAGGTGACCCGACCCGACCCGAATCATATAGGGGTTAAGTATACTATTATATATTGATTTTCTTATTAGTTAAATAATGCATAGTTTTTTTTCCTCACACACCCTGGTAGATGATGGACGGAGTGGATTTCACTTTTGATAAAAGTGGGCCCCATTTTTATTGGTGAGTGTGCATTAACAATTGGTGCACATGCTGTACACCAAATTGGGTGGATCGATCAACATTTGTTGACCCAATCAAAACCAACCATCGAAACGTCTCAAACGGACGCTGTCCGCTTTCAAGATCGTACGCCCCACTTTCGAACAGCAGTCCGGCTAATCCAATCCGTTCATATGGTTCAGACATGGGAGAATGGCAAACCTCAGGCGTTTCATTGAAGGTATTATTGTATAGTGTATACAGTTAGAAGCTAAAGATGGTAGTGAGTAACTGATTTTGTGTTTTCAGGCCCTTCAAAACCTGACCACTGAAATCATGTGGCCCACCTTAGCTCGATCCAAACCGTCTATCAATTTCTAGCATCATTTTTAACTAGAACCCAATTGATATCAAGTGTGGACGCTCATGTATATAATCATTGTTTTGTATAGAAGTTGCGTTGTACGGGTGGTGGGTTTGAATACGGAAATGTTCCGTTTTCTTTTTCTCTCACCTCTGTTTCTTTCCTTATTAACCTCGATTAATGACAATGCATTTGAGCAAATCTGAGCCATTCATAACCCTTAGTTGTAAGCTATCTTAGCCGTCCATTGATGTTCACCGAGATTAGAGGTGAGAATGCCATCATATAAATGTAATTTTTCTTCCGATTTTCTCCCTTCTTGCATCCATAAAATCTAAATCTCATCCTAACCATATAAACATGTCCATTAGAAGGGGTTGGAGCTGAAATCTCAGAGTTTCATAAGCTCCTCGAAATGATTCTACTCTATCCATAGCTGTCAGATTGAAAGAAAACTGACGCTTGGCATTTTACCATTGGAGGTTAGGCTTTCTTCTCCGATAGTGTTGTTGCTGCTGAGGTCATGATTCCTAGGCTGCAGTCATAGAATTCTTGCTACTAAGGTATAGGTAAAATAATAAGCCATTTCATCTTTCTGTTATATCCATGATCAACCGAGTTTGCTATCGAGTCGTAAACCGAGTCGAACTTGTTCTGTAACTAGTTCTTATTAGTTGATAGAAGTTGTTTATGATCTGAGGAATGTCTGATTTAGTTCAGCTATTTAGGATTGATCATGATCATATATCCTTGCTCTTGAAGTTTAATCTTGTTGTAACTAGTTGTAACATGTGCTGAGTTGACTCAACAAAACTCACTTAGTTCAGTTTAAGGTGAAGTCTAATCCAAGATTATTCATGTCAGATTCATGAGCAATGTTGGGCAAGCATTGGTAGCTAAAGATTTGAGTCTAGTTGTGAATTAATTTAGTAAAATTTCTCTATTAGGTGAGTCTTTCTTAAGAATGCTTAGTATTTTTATTTAAATTGGGACTTGAAATAAGATATGATTTTAGTTTAATCTACAAATTAGTTAGTTGATTATTAACAGGAAGGTCAACCTGACCGACCCGGTTTAATTTGGGTTGGGTAAGGGTTCAGAAAATCCAACCTGAATTCAATTTGGGTCGGGTTAGGGTTGAGGTGGAAACGACCTGACCCGAACTTGACCCAACCAGAACCTAACGTGACCGGACCCATTGCCACCTCTATTCCCAACGCATAAAGTAGGCAAATTTTCTCTCCCTCCAATAGATTGCGTGTTGCACAACCCAACTTTTAAGTGTGAGATCACTATTTTTTTATTAGATCCACGCCATCCATAAAGTTTTCCAATGATTATAATAGCATGAGCCCAAAAATGAGGTACATCCAAATATCTAGGGAACCACCCTAGCAATTGAACGAACTACAGTTGAAACCTTCCTATGGCAAACCGTCAAGCTTATTAGCCATCTAATCTGTTCATAACGTCACACATGCATGGATAAGGTAAAACACAAATATCAAATTGATGAAAGCCTTCACTCTTTCAAAGAAGTTTTCAACAATAGGTGTCCAGGGATGGGATGAAGAAGAGAGATAGGAATCGTCGCTCCTCTCAGGTGCAAAATCAAGATCCGGCGAGATATTATCGATCAGCGGAAGAAAAGGAGGAAGAAGACCTTCACGCTAAAGGAAGAAGGGGGCGACAAAATCTTTGCAAATCTACTACCAGAAAGGGACTTAGACAGGAAAAAGGTAAGGAGGCTGCAAGAGGAAGGTCTTCGGCAAGATCTTTCCAAGGGAAGGCCATCGACTCATCGAGAAGATCCTCCGCCACCTCCTATAAGGAGGAAAGGAAGACGGATTCTAGAAATGTTCAGGCCCGGTTTGGAAGCGCATCATCGCTGGATGGAGATTTCATCTCTAAATATTCTAGAAGAAGGGAGAACATATATGATTGCCCTTCCTCTTGGAGGGAGAGGATTAACTTAGAGGTGGGAGTGGAACCGATCTTCCCAAGTCACACTATCCGAGGAAATGCAGTAGCAACGAAGACTGGGTGCCGGATCATGTCTCTAAGGAAGCTGGGTGGATGGCTATGAAGAATCCCAGAGGCGTTTCTTTGAATGGCCCTAAACCACATCTGATGCCACTAAGCTCCTACCCGACCCTTTTCATAAAAAGCTTTTTGGAAGAATGGATGCAGATTCACTTTAAAAAGTGTTCGAGAAATTCGGGGATGTTAAGGAGATAGTTATTCCGAGAGTTAGAGGGACGGCGATTATCAGAGGTTTTGCGTTCATTAGAATGGGATCTATGGACGAGGTGAAGAGGGCGATGGAAGGTATGAAAGGTAAATCTTTTTATGGTAAATTGATTTCGGTGAATATAGCCCATTATGGCCCTAATAGAGTCTCCGACGGGATCCTTAAAACCCCCATGGGTGGTACTAGGTCTCGTTCTGCTCACAATGTAAATTTTTTAGCTCCGCCTCTTTCGGTGTAGGAGACGAGGAACGCTACTTCCCTGCAGAGTATTAGGGGGAAAGATGATTGCTCTTTTAAAGATACCTTGTTGGGAAAAAAGTCGGTTCCGATGGGGCCATCTATAGCTGGACCCTCAATCCCTTCTCTAGCTCCCCTAATTAATCCCTCTCCGCTCACCTCTTCCCCCCTTCCCAACGTCACACATCCGGGTTATGGTTCTTTGCCTGGTTCAGAGTCTTCTGATTTTCCATTTGTTTCTGTGGCAAGGGAGGGTAATTTACCAATCATTCTAGTCCCGGAGCCTTTTCTGGCTAAGGCTGGGGACAACTTGAGATATTCTGGTGTGGTTTATCTCCGTCAGGGGTCCACTATCCAGGATGTAGCAGAGTGGTTCCAGCTCCAGGTTGGTCTTGACCCAAATGCTTTATGTTTTCGATTTTTAGATGTCAATCTTATTTGGGTGGCCTTCTCTCCAAGTTCTGATTTGTTGCCTATCATTTCTTTGGTCAACTCTTTCAACGAGGGTCCTTTGGAAGGTATGCGTTCCTGGTTTGATTGGTCTCTTTTGGGGAATGAGGAAGATTGGTTCATTTTTCCTCATCTCCCTCTGGAGTGCTGGTCTCCAATTTTTTTCTCAGCCATTGCTTCCTGTTTTGGTGTTTTGGTGCAGGTAGATCAGGCGTCTCTTCAATGGGAGGAAATACTGTACGCCAAACTTCGGATCAGGATCAGGAAGACTAGGGGAATTCCAGGGGAAATACTGATCAAGGCAGGAGCATCCACAATCCCGATAAAGGTGTATAGAGAGAACATTTTCTGGTCTTCTTAGGAAGGTTGGGCCTGCCTCAACCCGACTCCCATTGTTGATCGAAGCTCTAAGGTGAAGGAAGGTACTCAGTCTCAGGTGTCTCGCGGAGCATCCGAGGAAAGGCTGCAGATTGCCGTTGATAGCGAAAAGGTGTCCAATTTAGGACGTCTAATGTGCTCGATGTAACCACGTGGTGATCGAGAAGTGTCCTTCTCTAGTAACAGTAGAAGGTTGTGCGTCAGATGATAGGCAGTCCTCAGAAGAGAGGCGATTTCCTGAAGAGACTGATGAAGGAAGCGTGAAAGGAGATCTGCAGATTATTATTGCGAATCCTGACAACCATAAGAGAATTTCAGAATTCCCGGATGCTGATAATATCTCAATAGACGTCGAATTATCTTTCGACGGTAATTTCAAACACTTACAGGATGACGCGAATGAGACTCTGACTCTTACGATATCTCGCCCCAATGTCTCGAGAGATTCAGAAGATTGTGAGAATCGCTTGTGATCACCAACTTTGCCTCGATCAGTGTGTTAGGCTCGTGCGAAGATTTCCCCAGCGGGAGAAGGGTGTTTCTCTCGGACACGCGTTCGAATATCTTACACCCTGTCAACACGTGTCCTCAACGTGCAGCTAGTGTCATTATATTGGATCTCTCCCCCAAGATCACTTTGGACTCGTGCCAGTCATTTCCATCAGGGATTAATGGCCCCAGCATGTGTGAAGACACTTCTCTCCCTATCGTGGTATGTCAATAGGACACGTGTCCTGGAAGTGCTATTCTAGTGGACCCGTGTAGCCTTCCTGAAGCGTTAGAATCCAATTTCAATATCGAAGCCTCTCTCCCGTCTCAAAGGGAAGATACGATAGATTTTCTGCAATACTTCGATCCTCAGCCCACTTCTGTGCGTTCGGAGGAGGACTCGAGTGGCTCTTCAATCGATTTCTCTTCTCTTCCTATCTCAGACGAAGATCACGATACCCCAGGGATCAAAGAGGTTCCAGTGGTAGTTGCTGAGATTAGTGATCCCATGGATAATCCCCTGGTAGTCCCGGCCTTGATCCAGGATGGGGTTCTTGTAGTTCCTGCTAAAGGTATGACCTCTTTTTCTCCATCGCTAGTTCAATCTTTTGTTTCTCCTTCTGTGCCTCCTTTCTCTTCGTCTGTTTTTTCTCCTTTGTCTCAGAAAGGTCTTCTTAGGCAGTCAGATAGTTCCATCATCTTATTTAATCCCCCGTCGGATATTCTCGATCGGGGTTTGATGAGCGAAGCCTTGGATATCCTTCCTTTGAGGGCCACTTTTAGCGATCACGAGGCTTCGATGAAAGTGAATGGCTTTAGCCCTAGTATTATCCCAGAAGAGGTTATGAAGGGTCTCTTGGAATCTATCAAGAAAAATAGATGGTTACCGGAAGCAGTTGGGCATGTGGGAAGAATGTTGGGAGTCGAGTTTGGGGAATCTGATGAAGATATTATGGAAATATTTAAGGTAGTGGCAGAGAAGGGCTTAAGAATCTCAGTGGTAGGGACAGCGAATCCTAATCAACAGAAATCTTGTCAGCTACATAGAGAATTGGTCAGACTGGGTATTTCAGAGTTAGATAAGGTTGTAGATTCTCCGAGACAGAGCAGAAAAGGAAGAGGGGTAAGAATATCCCCGCAATGAAGGTCCTATCATGGAATGTTAGACGGGTTGGGCTGCCCCCTCAAGAGGACCCAGGTCAGAGAAATGTGTATTAGATCGAAAGCGAACCTTATAGTTTTGTAGGAGTCGAAGTTATAACATATCGACAATCCTCTTATTTAATCTTTGCGGAAAAGAAGTGGTATTGAATGGAAGGAGCTCAATGCTGAAGGATCAGCTGGAGGTATTATCATTATGTGGGACCAATCAGTTAGAATTCTCGAGGACAGTTGGCTGGGTTCCTTCTTTGTTAACATTGTCTTTAGAGTATTGTCGGGGTTTAGATGGATTTTTTCGGGGGTTTACTGGCCTTTGACTCCGCTCAATAAGCTACTGTTTTGGTCTGAACTTTCTTCGATTCAAATCAGATGGTCCCTCCCTTGGGTGGTGGGTGGGGATTTCAATGTGGTTCGATTTTCTTATGAGAAATCTAATGGTTCCGGTATATCTTCCTCTATGAGAGCTTTTGCTGATTGGGTTAATTCCTTCAACCTTATAGATTTACCCATGGAGACTATCTTATTCTCCTGGTCCAATAATAGATCTCCCCCACCATGAGCCTTCTAGACCGTTTCCTGGTTTCTAATGATTGGGTTCTTCATTTTCAATATGCTAGGCAAAGAGGTTTACCGAAGCCAATTTCGGATCATTGCCCAATTCTTCTTGAAATTGACAAAATGAACTGGGGTCTAAAACCTTTTAGATTCGAACTGGCTTGGATGGAGGTTGAGGGTTTCAGGGACCTGGTGAAAGGTTGATGGGATACCTACCTCTGTGAAGGGTCTCCAAGTTTCGTGTTGTTTAAAAAACTTCAGAATCTCAAAGTTAAACTTAAGGCGTGGCACAAGGACTTCTTTGGCAAAAGAGAGATATAAATGGCTTCCATCCTATCCTCTATTCAACTTCTGGACATTCAGGAGGAAGCAGGCACTCTTTCAGAGGAGGAGAGGGCGACTAGAGATGATCTGTCAGCTCAGTACTGTTCGAGGCTGAAGGAGGAAGAAATCAAGTGGCGTCAGAGATCCAAGGCTACATGGCTAAAGGAAGGGGACCGAAATACAAATTTTTTTCATGCTATGGCAAATGGCAGAAGACGCACGAACCGTATTTCTTCCATTGAGATCGACGGAGTTATTAAAACAGATAAGGATTCTATCTCCTCTGCTTTTGTTAATTTCTTTTCCAATCTATTATCTTTTGATGATATCCTTAAACCACCCCCCCCCCCCCCCCCCCCCCCCCCCCCCCCCCCGGCCCCCCTTTGTAACATGCATTTCAAGAGTTTACATGCAGATGATCTATTATTCCTTGAATGACCGTTTTCTCTAGAGGAGATTAAAGGTGCGATAGATGATTTGGCCGGGGATAAGGCCCCTGGTTCAGACGACTTCTCGCTGGCCTTCTTCAAAGCCTTTTAGGACCTATTAGCTATTGATTTATTCGCTTTATTTTCTGATTTTTTTTTAATTCAACAGATTTTCTTCGGAGTTAGGGAACATTTTCATTACCCTCATCCCAAAGATTGAAGGGGCTCAGAATGTGAAAGATTTTAGGCCTATAAGCCTTATAGGTAGCTTGTACAAAATCGTAGCCAAATTTTTTAGCATCAAGATGAGGTCTGTCTTACCCAATATCATCTCTCCCTTCCAATTTGCCTTCGAGGAAGGAAGACAAATCTTGGAATCGATCCTCATTGTGAATGAGTGTTTACACTCAAAAGCTAAGTCTAAGTCGGCTGGCTTCTTGTGTAAGTTGGACCTAGAAAAAGCTTATGACCACGTTGATTGGTCATTTCTGGATCGGATGTTAACCGCGTTGGGCTTCAGTTTCAAATGGAGGGGATGGATCAAAACATGTGTTATGTCTGCTTCTTTTTCTATATTGATTAACTGTGCTCCTTTTGGGTATTTTAGGTCCACTAAAGGCCTTCGCCAGGGTGATCCTTTATCTCCGTTCCTATTTGTTACTATTGTCGAAGCTTTGAGCAGCATGATTTCACGCGGTCAGCAGTTCAGACTTTTTTCAGGTTTTACGGTGGAGAAATTTGCCTTTCCAATAACGCATCTTCTCTTTGCTGATGATACATTAATATTTTGCGAAGCTAAAGAATCTCAGGTGGTTTTCCTCTCTATGATTATTGTGTGGTTCCAAGTCGTCTCAGGTATGAAAATTAATTTTTCCAAATCAGAGTCCTTTGGGATTAACTTAGACTCTTCGGCCTGCTCAGTCCTTGCTGAGGCTATGGGATGCAAAGTGTGCTCCTTTCCCACTTCTTATCTGGGGTTGCCTTTGTGTGTGGGCAAACTGCCTATCGTACTTTGGGACAAGATCATTGAAAGAACGGAATGGAAGCTTTCCTCGTGGAAGCTCAACTCATTATCCCTGGGGGGTAGACTAAATCTCATCAAAGCTTCCCTTTCTAACCTTCCCTTGTATTTTCTATCACTTTTTAGATGTCCCAAATCGATTATTTCCAAGATCGACAAATTGTGGAGGAATTTCCTTTGGAAAGGGAATTCTAAAGGGGGAAAATTTCCGTTACTCAATTGGAAAGAGGTTTGTTCCTCTTATGATAATGGGGTGGGGGGGGGGGGGGGGGGGGGGGGGGCGCAACATCAAAGCCTTGGCTCTATTTAATGAGGGGGGGGGGGCGCAACATCAAAGCCTTGGCTCTATTTAATGAAGCTCTCTTGGGTAAGTGGGTGTGGAGGTTTGGGAACGAGGAGAATGCTTTGTGGCGGCAAATCATTGCTGCCAAATATGGCACGTCAACCCTTGGTTGGTGGACCAAGCCCTCATCCCTATATTGCA
The DNA here is from genome assembly GCA_003013855.2 of Liriodendron chinense. Lineage (NCBI taxonomy): Eukaryota > Viridiplantae > Streptophyta > Magnoliopsida > Magnoliales > Magnoliaceae > Liriodendron > Liriodendron chinense. The sequence continues at coordinate 167,908 of PVNU02002984.1, read as the reverse complement.
GTTCTTTTATCTGGGAAGGTATCAACAAAGCCGTGGAACCAATGTTTAATAGGATCCAGTTTTCCATAGGAAAAGGGACGAGGACCAGATTTTGGCTGGACAAATGGTATGGTGATAGGTCCCTGGTTGACCGTTTCCCTGATCTCTTTGACACTGCTTCAGACTACGAAGATATAGTGCTGAACTGTTATAGCATTGTCAATTCCTCAGGCTTTTGGTCTCCCAACTTTTATAGGGATTTAGAAGGTAATGAGCTCTCTAGCTTCATTTCGTTGATTTCCTTTTTGCAGGAGGCTCCCATCCCTAACCTATCAAAGCCGGATGATTCAATGACTTGGATGATGGTTAAGAATGGCATATTCTCAGTTCGATCGTTTTATAACTCTCTAGAGGCTCCTAATGTTTGTTCGCCCTCTCATACCAGGCCGGTGTGGTCCTATGGAGCTCCCCCCAAGATATCAATGTTTGGATGGTTAGCTGGTAGAAAGAGGATTCTTACCGTTGATAACCTTTGAAAAAAAGGGATGATTTTGCCGAACGTTTGTCTTTTATGTATGAAAGCGGAAGAAACAGTCGATCATTTGCTCATCCATTGTCCTTTCGTGATTAGCATCTGGTGGGGTGTTCTTAGGCTAGCTGGAGTTTCTTGGGTAATGCCGAAATCTATTCAGCCCCTCTTTTCTGGATGGCATGGCGATCAGGGTGGAGCGCTGGGAAGGAGGAAATGGTGCATCATTTTATTGGCGGTGATTTGGGCCATATGGACAGAACGAAATAATCGTTGTTTTAGAAGCTTATCCTCCACAGCAGTAGGGGTTTTCTCTAAAGTGATGGTGTTATTTAGAGACTAGGCTTGTGATTTTTCTTTCTTTCTTTCTCTTTGTATTTTTTTGTTTTTTCTGTTTTCTGTTTTCTGTTTTTTTGTGTTCTTTCTCTGTTTTATGGCAATAAAAGTATTACCTTTCAAAAAAAAAAAAAAACAGGTGTCCAGTTCCAACTGTTTCCTGTAGTGTGGCCCACTTGAGCTATGAATCTGCCTGGGTTTTTGCCTCATGCTCTCAATGATATGAAAAAATGTATGGACGGTGTGGATCTTAAACATACATTATGATTAGGCCCAACGAAGTTCCAGTTCTCAACATTACCGGTTTTCTTCTCTCTTCCCGTAACGTTCTCCACCAGTTCTTCTCTCTTCCGGTTTTCACACGTTAAAAAGCACGGTTGTATTGCACCAAATCTAGTGAGGGGAGAGAAAATCGGCGTATTTTGTGAGTTATCGGAAAGACGACCCGCACTCATGAAATGTTGTGCAACCAAACACGCCGTAACTTTTTTTTTTTTTTTTTTTTTTTTTTTTTTGGCTCAATAATTTTAAATTTTAAATTTCTAAGTTGCTATTGCAGGTGTGGCTATGGAATTCCTCCCCGTGGAGATTATCAAGGCTGCATGTACTCAATACTTCAACTCTAGAAGCATTGAAGAGAATCTTGATATTCTGAGTACCGGAATGCAGGAGTTGAGTAGCCGGCAGACTGACGTCATTATTTCACTAAACACGGCTAGGGTAAAGGATGGAAAGAAGCCAAAGGCAGAGGTGAGTTTATGGCTGGAAAATGTGGACAAGATTACAAGCCAAATGACTAAGTTAGAAGAGGATTATGGAGAAGCAGGGAAATATCTCTCATTCTCGCGTGTAGCTTTGGGAAAGCGTGTCGTGCAGAAGATTGAAGAGGTGATGAAGCTTAAGGAGAAAGGTCGATTTCCAGAAGGGTTACTTGCTGATCTATTACCTGAAAGTGGAAGTATGCCCGCTACGAAACTGGTGGGTAGAACGACAGCCGAAAGAACTTTGGAATACATTCGGGAATCCTTGAATGATCACGAGGTCAGAAGTATTGGAGTCTATGGCATGGGGGGCGTGGGCAAAACGACCATCATGACCAACATCTATAATGAATTACAGAGCTCCAGAATATTAGGCACTGTCTTTTGGGTGACGGTGTCTAATGATTCTAGTATTGAGAGGCTTCAAAATGGCGTTGCAAAAGCAATAGGATTGGATCTTTCCAATGATGACGATGAAATGAGAAGGTCATCGAAATTGTTTGAGGCTCTGAAGCGTAGGGAGAGGTGTGTTATCATCTTTGATGATGTGTGGAATCCATTTCCATTGGGAAAGGTAGGGATTAGTGGGGACATTCCATGCAAAGTAGTATTGACTACTCGATTAAAACATGTGTGCCGAGGAATGGAGTGCAAAAACATTTTTGAAGTGCAGGTTCTTCCAGGAGAAGAAGCATGGGAACTGTTCAAGGAAAAGCTTGGGGCTGATGTGGTGCTTTCTTCAGAAGTAGAACCAATTGCGAAGCTTATCACTGACGAATGTGGTGGTTTGCCCCTTGGAATCATCACAGTAGCAAGAGCAATGAGAGAAAAGGATGACATTCAAGAATGGAGAAATGCATTGGAGGAGTTAAAATCCTCAAAAATGGACATCGAAGGCATGGATGATGAAGTTTTTCGAATTTTGAAATTTAGTTACGATCGACTGAAATCTGATATGCTTCGATCTTGTTTCTTGTATTGTGCTTTGTTTCCAGAGGACCATGAATTCTCTCCTGAAGATCTGGTACAGTATTGGATAGCAGAAGGATTGATAGATGATGTGGAAGACTGGGAAAAGAAACTGGACAAAGGCCGCACAATATTGAATAAACTGATAGATGTATGTATGTTGATGACGAGTCATGAAGTGTCTGAAGTTTGTATCTTTACAGAGAGGACTGATGATTGTGTAGTAATGCACGACTTAATAAGAGATTTGGCCATTGGCCTTGCAAGGAAGAGCCCTCAGTTTTTAATCAAGGTTGGGATGGGGATAAGGGGATCAATTGGTGTAAAAGAATTTAATGAAGATGCTGAGAAATTTTCATTAATGAGAAATAAAATTACAAAGCTTTCAGGCAATCCCAACTGCCCAAAACTCTCCACATTGCTGTTGCAACAAAACTTGTCCTTGAGACGCATTTCTGTTGGGTTCTTCAATCACATGAACAGCCTAAGAGTTCTCGACCTCTCTGACACTGGTATTCAGTATCTGCCGAAATCGTTTTCCAACTTGGAGAACCTGAGTCTACTCTTATTGAGGAATTGTATGGAGTTAAGGGAGGTACCCTCCTTAGCAAAGCTAAAGAGTCTGAGGGTTTTTCACATACGTGGTACTGGCATCAAAGAAGTGCCACATGGGATGGAATGTTTGGTTAACCTCCAAGAGCTTCTTCTTAAATCTGAAGACATGGTTTGTTTTAATTCCTCGGTGTTTCCTGATAGTATTGTCAGGTTGTATGTGGAAGGATGCGATCTGTCAAACGTTCCCTCCTGCCTCTCTCGCATGCAATGCTTACAGGTATGTAGGATTGTGAACTGTATCATGGAGTGGTTGTTGCCGATAGGAGACAACAGCACCATAACATCTTCTTTACCCTCATTACAGACTCTGATTTTAGAAAAGCTTCCTAGTTTTAGGGGTCTGTGTGTGGGAGTCTTGCAGCCTGCCTCATTTGCATGCCTCGAACAGCTGATTGTCCGTGAATGCCGTGTATTGGAGAATCTCATGTCACTTGAATTGTTTCAGCACCTCCAATGCCTCAAAGAATTCAAAATTCTATCATGCAGTGAGATGGAGGAGGTGATAAAAGGAGGAGAAGCTATGGTTGAAGAAGAAGGTGGTAACAACACCAATAACAATACCATCCTACTCCCTAACTTGAAGGTGTTGTATTTGGGAAATTTACGGAAGTTGAGAAGCGTTTGTAAGTGGGTAATCATTTGCCCTTCCCTGATTGAGATTTTTATAAATGGTTGTGTTCGGCTGAAGAAGCTTCCTCTTTCATTTGGCAACTCAACACCTGATGTGATAGGAGAGATCTCAGGAAGCAAAGAGTGGTGGGATGCATTGGAGTGGGATGATCCCAACACCAAAACATTCCTCCTCCATCTTTTTCAAGATGAAGAAGAAGAAGACGAAGCTGAAGAAGAAGACGAAGCTGAAGAAGAAGACGAAGAAGAAGAAGAAGAGGAAGATGAAGAAGAAGAAGGACGTGGAATGAAAAGAATAGCAGAGCAAGAGCTACAACAGATCGCTTTGACGTCACGGCAGCGACCATCTCCTCATTAGTATCGACTTTGGTTTCGTATGTTTTATTTTATTTTATTTTATTTTATTTTATTCAGTTTTTTTGTATTTGTAAAAATTCTTATTATTTTCCCATATCAACAGAATGGTACTGGCGAATGGCTTATGTTCCTCTCTCGCCCATTTCTAATGCGCTTTTCTTCTTCTATTCATTGAGTGGGCGATTAGCATATGGATCATGGATGTTATTATTGCAGTTTATCCATTAGAAGGGAGAGCATCTTGGTTGTGTGGTACTCTTGAACGAATCATAGCCCACAGATGGAGGTGGTGAAATTCATCAGATGCATGCATCATATGTAAGGGCCCAAAAATCAGCCATATCCGTGTAATTTAGGTGGACCACAAGAGTGAAAATAGTGTGTATATGGACACTCACCCTCCAAACTGTTTTCCTTGACGTGGGCTACATAAATCACAGATAGGCCTAATCATGGTGGGCCCAGGCGAAATACATGGGAAAAGTGGAATAAATATTAATGGAAAAATGACGATGGATCATAAGGAGTGGGGTCCACCTCTATGATTATTATAAAATACTTTTTCATCACATCAAAATGTTGAAGTGGTTACATATAGCAGTACATTGAACCCGTCAGAAAGATCTCATTAAATTGGCCAACTTGCTTTTCAACAGCAGGTCTCAGCTTCCAATGCTAAAGAGACACACGCACTAACCCCATAAGTGGGTGGGTGCATTGTGTGACTAACCGCGTAGAGGGTGGGTGCATTGTGTGACTAAAGGCGTAGATACGTTGCCCAGCTAACAGGGTGGGTGCCTTGCATGACTAGCATAAAAAAAAAAAAAAGAAAAAAAAAAAGGAAAAAAAAGAAGAAAAAGAAGAAGTCATATAGGAGTCTTTTCCGATTCGGATTCGGTGGTGACCTACCAGCACCAGATCACAACTAGGCGGTCCTGGAAAAGCACTGTGGACCCCACCATGACATATGTGTTTTATCCATGCCATTCATCCATTTCCCCAGATCATTTCAGAGCTTGAGGCCGAAAATGAGGCAGATCCAAATCTCATGTGGACTACACCACAGAAAATAGTGGTGATTGAATGCCCACCATCAAAACTTCGTGGGGGCACAAAAGTAATTTTTAAGCTGATATTTTTGTTTTCCCTTAATCCAGGTATGCGTGACCTAACCAACCGGTTGGATGGCAAATAAACAATACAGTGGGCCCTAGGACATTTTAATGGTGGGTGTTCAATAACCACTGTTTTCTGTGGTGTGGTCCACATGAGATTTTGGTCTACCTCATTTTTAAGCTCATTCCTAAAATGATCTGGTAAAATGGATGGACAGAATAGATAAAACACATACATCATGGTGGGGCCCACAGCACCAACCCTGTACCGACTCAGGGTAATGGAAGGGTCCCTAAAGAGTCCGAGTCCTACAAGTTCTGAGTGAACTCGTTGGAAGTGCGATGAGGTCAGCAATCAGAAGGAACAGAGTACTCTGTCAGAAAGGCCTAATGAAAATAAACAACCTGTCTACTTTCGGTCCAGATCTGAATCGGTATGGAAAGAGTAGACTCGGTCTACTCAGTCCACACAATTTCAAACTGAGTTAATTCGGTCTGTCCAAATTTTCTGATTACGTCCACTCGCTGTACTGGGGCTCAAGATAGCATGCTGCCAAGCTGCTCATGAGCTAACTGCAGGCTTGGCACAGGTTGGACCTGAACGTAGATTGCCTGTAACAGGAAGCTAGGTGGGGCCACTAATGTTGGTGAGAAATCCACCACATCCATCGGTTTTTCCATATCATGTTAGGGCATGGGTTTGAAAATGAGGCAGATCCAGAGCTCAAATGTGCGGCACCACAAGAAAATGTGTGAATTGAAGGTCAACCGTTGAAACATTAGTGAGGCCTTAGAAGTTTTGGATGGCGCTAATATTTTTGTGTTTTCAGTTCATCCCAATAGGAATAGATCTAATATTTTTGTGTTTTCAGTTCATCCCAACAGGAATAATCTTATGAATGGTATGAATGGCATATAAACATCATAGTGGACCCAGGGAGGTTTCAATGGTAGGCATTTCCCTGCCCACTTTTTCCTGTCCTGCGGCCCACTTAGAGTTTTGGAACTACCTCATTTTTTGGCCCACACATGATCCGGTAAAATAGACGGACAGGTCAATTTCTCACAAACACCATGGTGGCCCTAGCTAACTTCCTGTCGCAAGAATTTCCAGCTGTCACAGGAATCTGTGTCTAGTTGCACCTAGGCTTCTCACAAATTGGCCATAGGGCAGATGTGGGCCCCACCAAATGATCATCGAACATGGAATGTGAGAACCATTATTTAGACGGTACGTGAATAAGATAAGCCTAAATAAAAGCTCACTGGGCCACATTAATGGGGAAAATATAAATAAATAAAAAAAGTGATCCCAAAACTATTAAGTTCACAGGGTATGTTTTGAGTTTTGTATGAGGCTGCTTCTGTATCTTTTCTCCAGCCTGGTGAGCTGAACCCTGATTAATGGGTTTGATGAAAGATGCATGCCATGGTGGCCACACACTCCAAGCAATGGTTGGCATCACATTTCATTTTTTCCATGTGGTGTGGCCCACCTGAGTTGCAGATCTAGCTGATTTTTGGTCTTAGGACCTGACATTGAGGATAGGATCAGCCTGGTGGCCTCGAGTGTTTTATGCAGTATAAAACAGGTGTTGCGGGGATTCCAATCTAACCTCTATTTTTTAAACTTAAACCCAAACTGATTGGAGAGGGATAGAAAGACCCGTGAAACCAGCCAATGGGGTCCACAGGCCCTACAGCTAACATCTTCATCATCACAGCCATGGGCCACAGATCGGATGATGCTTCGTTATTAGGCAGAGTTGCTGGTGCAGCCGGGGCGGGGGTGAGATCGAGCACCGTCTCTCTCACAGGATAACTAATCCGAATCCACGGATCTGAACACGAGCCAAACAGAGTATAAACTCAATTTCATTAATAATTTATCAAAAGCTATATAATAATTATCTAAAAAAAATTTAAATAGATTAAACCTAACCCTAATTACGTACTTCACACTAACTTGCAAAGGAAGAAAAGAATCCTAATAAAATTAGAAAAGAAACAGAAAAATCTACACAACTGTATAATGTCTGTTGGGCGCTGTCTTCCTTCCACTGGTACGAGCAATCCATATATCTGATGGACATGAAACTTTGTGATTTTGTTGACATCGATGTAATCTTCAAGATAGAGTAGTGGGCCACCTGGACCATCTCCAATTTTAGTGGGCGAAATTCGTAACTTTTTAGACAATTCGTACCATTTTGGACGTTATGATCAATCTGTAACTTAGATTGACGTGAAACTTATTAGGTTTTGTCGGCGTCGAGCAGCTCTACGAGATGGACAAAACGGATCATCATAAATGATTAAGATGGGCCCCACAAGTTGGGCCGAAATTCAAAAAGGGAATAGTAGTTTCCTGCTTGGTTGAAACTCGAAAATTGAAAATTCCTTAATTTCCTTTTGTTTTTCTTCCAGTCCATCTCCTCCAAAATGATGGTCGATCCTCGCCCTTGGCCATATAATTCTCTCCCTATATCAAACTCCTCCACTTGAAGAAAACTCAACCTCGAGTTTTGCCTTATCTCATGATGGATATTCGCTTTCATCTTCTTCCATGGCCTCGACTTGAGGAAAATTGTAAATGGATCTGCTCTACCAATTGTGTTACTGAAGATTGGCACAATCTGAGCAAAACTAGCCTCTGACACATTTATGGGCTCTTGTAAATCCTCTAATACATTCATGGACTCCTGCAAATCCTGATCTATAATTTCTGGAGCAGCAATATGAACCTCTTCTTTGCTCACCACATCTGGGATATTGTCTTCCTCCATCTTCTCAGATCTTTGAATATTTTTGAGACGATGGTGGGTGCTACCTCCTCCTCTTCCTCCATAGCTTCTACCTCTACTGATTCAGTAGGTTCTTCAAGAGGGGTTCCCGTGTCTACATGAATGACATCTTCTTCAAAATCTTCGAGAAGGACTCCCGTATCTAGATGAATGATCTCCACTTCAAAAGTTTCGAGAGGAACCTCCAGTTGTTGAGGGTCCTTCATTTTTACAGGCACATCACGTGCGCTTCTGATGGGGATGGAAGTCTGATTTTCAAAATCTCTATACCCAAATCGTTCCAGAAGCCTGCGCTTCATCCGCGGCCACGAGCATATCGGGGCCTTCATTGCATGCTTCCAATCGCGCTGGACATATTCCCACCAAACTGACGCAGTACTCTTCAACTTGAGGTTAACATATGAAACCTTCTTCTCCTAGGGCATCTACGTGATTTCGAAGAGGCGCTCAACGTCACATAGCCAGTCATCGATGCGACCCAAGCCATTGAAGTGAGGAAGATCAACCTCTGTGTAGATCTGACTCGTCCGATCTACAAATTTCCCGCCATTCACGATCATACTCTTTTGATATTTTGATTTGCAGTCGAACCCAGCTTGCAGCCCTTGCATAGCTTAATGGTTCTTTCGCTGGAGTGTCTCAAGCGTCATCCCGAAAGCCGCCACTTTGAGAGGATGGATCCCTGGAGCACCATCTACAGGATTTTTGCCGTAGCCACCATTAAAAGCCATCACCCGAGGAAAAGCCTCACTCTGATACCAATTTGGTGCAGCCGGGGCGGGGGTGAGATCGAGCACCGTCTCTCTCACGGGATAATTAATCTGAATCCACAGATCTATCGAGAAAAACACTTGACATTCCTTGATTTCTCAAGGGGCAACTCCAAGAACACGAGCCAAATAGAGTATAAACTCATTTTCATTAATAATTTATCAAAAGTTACATAATAATGATCTAAAAAGAGTTTAAATAGATAAAACCTAACCCTAATTTCGTACTTAATACTAACTTGTAAAGGAAGAAAAGAATCCTAATAAAATTAGAAAAGAAACAGAAAAATCTGCACAACTATATAACGTCTGTCGGCTGCTGTCTTCCTTCCACTAGTATGAGCAATCCACATATCTGATGGACACGAAACTTTGTGATTTTGCTGACATCGATATAATATTCAAGATGATCAGTTTAGATTCTTCATACCAGTAGTAGTGGGCCACCCGGACCATCTCCAGTTTTAGTGGGCGGAATTCAGAACTTTCTCAGTTTGTACTATTTTGGATGCCACAATCAATCCGTAACTCGGATCGATGTGAAACTTATTGTGTTTTGGCGGTGTCGAGCAGCTCTACGAGTTGGACGAAACGGATCATCATAAATGATCAAGATGGACCCCATGAATTGGGCTGAAATTTAAAAACGGGAATAGTAGTTTCCTATGCGGTTGAAACTCCAAAATTGGAAATTCCTTAATTTCCTATTGTTTTTCTTCCGGTCCATCTCCTCCAAAAAGATGGTCGATCCTTGCCCTTGGCCATGGAATTCTCCCCCTACATCAGTTGCACGTATGATCATTTCTGTGGCACAAAAGAAAGGAAGAACTTTAATGATATCAAACACAACTATAAATGATCATCTCTAGTTTAGGGTGCATTTGGATGTACCCTAACTAAGCCAAATGGAAGTTTAGTGGAACAAAACTATAATCCATGTCCACCATGAATTTGAGGGAGGACAAAAGCAAGAACTTGCATGATATAAACAACCGATTTTCCACCTCTCTCTCCCCCAAATCAACATTGTAGCCTTTTCAAGTTCTTTGACCATGAAGGATGCTGATTCGGGCTTATAAGTGTACTTTAAAAGCTACCAAATGCTAAACTCAACTCGTGAGGCATGAACAAAACTAAATGAAACTCGATAAAATTTGACTATCCAATACTTGACATGAAAGTGTTTGCACCTGGCAGAAATCAAACCTACTTCTACTATACATGAATTAACACGAGCTTAAAATCAATGTGCCTTTTATGGAGAACGGCCGGTGTTTGCTCTCTCTCCTTCTCTTGGACCAGCCACCGCCACCCTAGTGTTTATACTTTATGCGCCAAAGGAATTTTCCCAACGCATGGAACTCTATGAGGCTTTTTAGGCTACTTTCATATGCTTATATTATTTATGGAAGTCATGGCATAAGTTTGCATCGGCTTCAGGCAACCCCCTCTTTTACCCGGGCTTGGGATTGGTAATGAGAGCACTAAACTCCCATACGTGTAATGTAATAGATTATGGCACGGGTTGATACTTAATAACAATCAATTGCTATGTAATATCCTATTACATATGTCGATTACAATCAATGATTTGATAGGTACTGGCGCCACTCATATTGGGCATGCCTTTTCTCATCTCGAGCATCTTTAACCCTATTTTTTGTACAAAACATGATGAGTATGTCAAACTCTTTAGGGCCCTGTTGGTGTTTAATAATCCGTGTCCCGCACTTCTTTTTTTTTTTTTTTATGTATATAATTAAAATGTATCAAGTTGACCAAGTTGGGGGGTGACTTGACGAGTCAGTACCAAGTCTCTTTGGGTGGCGTGTATCTAACTGACTCAGCTCAGAATCCCAAAGAGTCAAGTTGAGTCGATTGAGTTTCGAGTCAAGTTACTGAGTTCTAGAACTAATGCATACAATTGTTAAAGTGCCCATGTAAAATAAATTAGAAATAAAAAAAATACCTGAGTTACCCATGGACCCAGATGAGATTAAACATTATTAGTTTGTTTAAAGCACAAAAGCAGAGCTTACACTGCTGCAGTCAACCGTTTTATAGGGATCGAATAAGTTAATGGAGAAATATTATGATTAAGTTGTAAATAAAAAATGTCACAAGCCTAATAGCGTTTAAACTTTGTAGATATAAGAGATGAAAGACGCATCATACAAGGTACACCTGATCAAAGAGAGAAACTTTGTATTTTTCTTTTTTTCTTTTTTCTTTTTTTTTAAAAGTATGTAGATGATGAAATGGACTCGTATGCGTGAGAGCACCGAGACTTACATATATTGATGAATGGGTTGAAGACGAACTTGCCGTCAGCGCTCTGAAGGCGGTGTCGATAGGTACCGGCGCCACTCATCAGGCATCCCTTTTCTCATCATGAGCATCTTTAATGCTGCTGATGTCAGGGGCATCGCAAGTATGTCGAAGTCTTTGGGGGCCTGCAGTATCAAGGGTAATCATAGTCCAAAAATCAGTGAACTCGACTCAATTCGATGTTCAACAGAGCCAGATAGACTGGAATACTTGACTTGAATCACCTCGATGTTTAATGATTATACTAAGAAGTGTTTAGAATAATAATAGATGTCTAGAAATAGTATGATTATAAAATAGAGGGTTAATTTAATAAAAATCAATGCAGGGCAAGGTGATAATTGTACGTACAATTTGGTTTTGATGTTATGTGCTCGAATCCCATCTCCCACTTTGGCTTTTTTCTTCTTCTTCTTCTTTTTTAAAATTTTTTTTGTTAAAAAGTCATTTAACTCCATGGGTGACTCAGTTCAAGTCTTGCCGAGTCACATTGAGTCAATCAAGTTGGCAAGCCAACTCAGCGAGTCTTGGCAATTCAGAAGCTATCTCCACTGTCAGTGAGTTTCTTAGTGATCATGACCAGCTGACTCGAAATCCCGCCGAATCAAGTTGACTCAACTAAGTTTCGAGTCGAATCACGGAGTTTAAGAACTACTCGGGCAAGCAGCTGCCCAGCTCTTCCACACCAAGTGAATATTATCTTATGCAAGGACCTTTGCAATAAGACCACATGCACACACCTTTACATGTGGCAACACATCCCAACCTGGTATGTGTGTGGGATACATCAGGTGTGCCCCACCATGTTGATGGCCTGGCGCGCGCACAAAAAAAAAAAAAAAAAAAAAACTAGGCCAATCAACTTATCAGGTGCACCATGCACGTGCGAAAACAATTGGCTGTTTAAGACAAGTTGCATGCAGTCTACATTCAACGTATGCATGCAGCCCACGTGATTATTCGACTGGCCTGATTTAAGGTCCAGGTCATCTACACAGTGGAAAAACCTTATGAACTGCCCGGATGTCCCACACAGATACAAATCACACGCAGCAGATGTGGAGAGCAGCTTGGGGGGCATAGCAGAACTCTCACAAGAGAAAGCCATGGTTTAGATATCTATTCTATAATACCATGGGGCATAGCAAGCTATAATGGGGCATAGCAAGCTATAATACCTCACTATTCTATTAGTGTCAAACTGAATTTTTGTTAGATAAACAAACAACACAGATTGAAATATTCATATATAATCTGATTTGATAGGTATCCAAACAACACAAGAATCCCATTATGCTGAGTACCCATTTTGAAGCACATGCAAGAAAGGGGGTTTCAAGGCTGCTTTTTTGGTCGTCTTGATGAAAACTAATCATCCTCAAGTTGGCATTTTAGCACCTATTTTCTTGAGTGGATGGTGAAATGGGAGTTTGCAAAGTGCATCCAAACACACATTGAAAACTTCGGTTTGGCCCGAAAGGGGATTTACATCTCAATTGCCCTTTGGGGGTGCATTCAAATGGGCCCTTATAGTATCTGTTTTAATAGTATCCAAACAACACAATAAAACCCAAAAATAGTGATAGTAGCTGTTTTAATAGGCACCCAAACAAGCCAGCAAATCCGAAGTAATCATACAGTAGCTGTTTTAATAGGTAAAAGGGTCATCATCACATGTTATGGACAGAAGAGATCTTTCACACATGTGCCAGGTTTCGTACATGTTGTGGTATGTAGATGGGTTAGGCTTAGCAAATCTCTGTAAAAATTTCAACTGTTGTGAAGCCCTTTTTCTTTTTATACCTTTCCTTGGAGAAACTCATTTGCTGCTTTGAGTATTCCCTCCCTCAAAAAGAAAACCACCACCAAAATGAAGATGAAACAAATGTAATGGTAATACACTGAGAAGAGAAAATGATCCTGTGCATTATCTATACATGGAACATAGGTGTACAAAACCCACTACACTATTTGATTGGTGCCCATGCCCATTGATCTAGACAGTTGGATCCATGGGTTGGGATAGAGCTTGGGTGGGCCATGGAGGGAAAGCTGAACCGATTGGACGTTCCTAATTGACCGTTCAATGGATTCTCTTTCGATGGTTAGCAAAAGGTCAAAATGTCTATTAGGAAGATAGGATTATCTGATTAGTGCAATAGAAATGACCGGCCGGAAGATGGTTATGCGCTGAATTTCGATGTACATTCTATTTTCATATGTTCTATCAGCAAAAATATCATTCAATGAAGGAAAAGGAGAAGGAAATTTTGGAGCTTACATTATTTTTCAATGACTGGATCTCTTGAATCATGATCCGCATCTGTGTTGAAAATTCATTAGTATTAAATATCAGGAGATTACATTGTGGAAAACTCTTAACTTGTTTATTCATTAACAATAACTAAAATATGTAGAAGAGAGGAGAGATCCTTAGAAATTTGAAAAAATCTATCGATGGATACGTGGCTGACCTTTGGGACCTTAATCAGCTTCATGTTTGCTTCCTCCAGAGTCTTCTGCCCTTTTCTTGAATTGCATTTTGCACAAGCCGTAACCTGTAACAAATTGTAAATGTTAAGAACAAAAGGATGCTTAAGCAAGCAATAAGGAAGAAAATCATTTACAGGTGTTAGTCATATATTACAAACCCGGCATTTTATTATTATTATTGGTTAGTACATACACCCCACTGTTAGTACACCCACTCCCACTGTCAGTCACACTGCAATGTTAGCCACCCCCACCGGAGAATCGATACCAGAACCTCAATGTTGAAATGAGGCTATCTTCACTCATTTTTTGGATCAAGCTCTGAAATGATATGGAAAAATGGATGGACGGCATGGATAAAACACATACATCATGGTCAGGCCACATAGTACCAACCATTAGCCACTTGGACCGTGGCATCGTCACGGGGCAAACTGCGTCCATGAAAATAAGCCAACTTTCTTCCTTCTGTCCAGATATGAATCGGCCTAGAAAGAGTAGACTTACCATGTCCATGTCATTCCTAACTGAGTCGGCTCGTCCATCTCAAATTTTTGATCCAGTCAACTCGCTGTATTGGGGCTCGAGATAGCGAGATACCAAGCTATTGTAGAATAAAGTTGGTCGAAGCTATTGGTGGTCGGCATCTCTCGAGCAACTTCACATGGTTTATGTATGACATGCGAGCACCTCCCAGAAACTCAAAACCATGAGTAGGTAAACATAACACTTCGTTTAGCTAGCTGAGTTGGACACATCTCATAATTTCAGGAAGCCTGTTCGTAAGCCAATTGTCATCCATGTTCGTGCAGCTCTACTCTCTAGTTATCTGGCAGAAATGTTCTCCTGGAGTCATAGTCTCAATAGCTCATATAGCTCGTGAGTTGGACCAGATTACATGCCTGTTTGGATTTGTCTCTATTCATAGTCCCGGTTTAGATGGGACCCCATATAAGGGAACGTAATAAGCCAGGTGTCTGATCTGATAGGATAGCGTCTTATCCCTTGAAGTCAGGAAGATCTCAACAGTTTACGTAACAGATTAATCCATTTAGACATGAATAAATAGATGGCTCCATCGATGATGAAGGTACACAACATATCTTAATCCACATTTCACACTTTATCTTACTTTCAAGCCTATCCCTAACTTAGGGATCGGAGGGCTAACGGCTGAGGGCCGGCCACCTTTAGTTTCTCTCTTTGATCATTTTCAGGTGAGGAGAAGGGATTCATCTTCGGGAAGATCGTGCATTTGGAAGGAGGGAATCTGTGACCAGAATCTGACGTTAACAGATTGGCGTCGTCTGTGGGAACGATTGTTCAAATTCGTTCTCACCATTAATTCTTACCTCCCATTATGCCTCCTAAGAAAACGACGCATCCTTCCACCTCAAGGAAGACACTGCCTCCAGTAGAAGTTCTTGAGCCAAATCCAAATCTCCCTCAATCTGCGCCAGGAATTCCCCAGGGGCAGCCTAACCCACCTAATCCTATACTCCAAAATCCGTTATCCAGGACATATCTGGTAGCTTTGACGGTATTATGCGCTTTGTAGGAGATACGCTTCTTACTCTCCAAGCAGGATTCCAAACTCTTTCTAATCAGTTTGATCAACACTTTCCTCAGCCACAATAAGCTCCAGAAGGACCACTGTTATAATCTACACCTGCAACTTCCAAACACTCCCCAGGTGAACCTCAAGCCTAGCAAAATCCTCCTGCAAACCGCGTCTCCCACAGCAATCAAATCTTGATCCAACGGCCGCAATCTATTTGCTCTAGTGCCTCCTCTCAACGCCAACCTGAAGAACTTGACGCAGAAACGTACAATTTTACTTTATCTTAAAAAAAAAGACCTTAGAAGAATTGAGGATCGTTTCGCTGATATTGAACAACGATATCAATCCAACCTCCCGGCCTCAACTCTCGCATCAATCCATCAAGCTGAACCTCCCTTTACTCGTAAGGTAATGGAGGCCCCTTTGCCTAAGAAGTATCGAACACCCAGCATTGTTTCATATACCGGTATCGGTGATCCCCTCAAGCACCTGGAGACGTATAGATCTCCCATGGAGCTAGAAGGATATAGCTCAGAAATATTGTGCAGGGCTTTCTCATTAACCTTGAATGACGCGACGCGTACCTGATTCCATGGTCTGAAGCCTTGGTCCATAAAGTCATTTTTCTCAATTATCAGATTTTTTCCTTTCTTAGTTCATGGGAAGTATTCGCACAAAAAAACTCACATCTCATCTATCAGATCTGAAGCAAGAACATAGAGAAACGATTAAAGATTTCACAGTTCGGTTTACAGTGGAAGCTGTCCAGACGGAGGGCTATACGGAAGACAAAGGTCTTACTGCCCTTTTAGCAGGAATTATGAGCGAATGGTTCCGATTCGCCTTGGATAAAAATCTCCCTAAAACCATGACTGAATTTCAAGCCAAAGCTAAAAAATATATTAATACAAAAGAAGTAACCTTGACTCGTCACGACATTCAGGAAAAGAAACAAAAATCTGAAGAAATCTCTCCATCTAATAGAAAATATCGACGCAATCAACGAAATCATTCTCCTAAGAAGTCTTATACTGAAAAATATCGCAATTATACACCCCTCAATCAGTCTCCATAAAAGGTACTGATGGAGATCAAGAATAAATCTTATGTTAAATGGCCTCCAAGAATCAAATCAGATACGGAGAAAAGAGATAAGAGGAAGTTCTACTACTTCAATAAAGACCATGGGCATAACATTTAAGAATGCATATCTCTTAAGGATCAGATAGAAACTCTCATTCGAAGGGGACATCTTTAGAATTATGTCGCACGACAAGATTGCTCGCCTAAAGAATCCGGCGCCCCAATGCATCGTGGAAATTAGGCGTGGGGGCAGAAATCGCCGCAACACCGTCTTTCGCAAGAAAATGTCGAACCTGCAGGTGAAATTCGAACCATCGTTGGTGATCCAGCTTGTGGAGGAGATTCTCAAGCCTCATGGAAAGCTTACGCTCACAAAGCGTACCAAAAGCCTCAACATATTTACTAGATGGAAAAATCATCCAGCTCGTCAAGTCCAAGCCATCAACCAATCTCTTTCTCTCATGAAGACGCTGAAGGAATCCACTTCCCTCATGAGGACTCCATTGTGGTAACGTTAAAAGTATCAAATTACTTAACTCATCGTATTATGTTGGATATAGGTAGCTTTGCAGACGTCCTTTATCTTGAAGCTTTTAGCAAAATGGCTCTCGCTAAAAATCTACTCAAGCCAATCTCCACTTCCCTCGTCGGTTTCGGAGGTGAGGTAGTTACACCAGAGGGAAGTATCGACCTCCCTGTTACTTTCGGTGAAGCCCCAACAAAGGTCATAGTTTTTATCAACATCCTCATGGTTAATCGAAAATCTGCGTATAATGGTATCCTAGGCCGACCATCGCTCACCAAGATAGGAGCAGCTCTACATCCCCTCTACTTGTGTATCAAGTTCCCCACTCTGAACGGAGTTAGGATAGTTTAAGGAAACCAGAAAGAGGCTCGAGCATGCTATGAAATCGTAGTTCAAGATCGGAGGAACGCCCAAGCGACTCCTATTATGACAATTTCAGGAGATTCAACAGGCCCTCTAATCGCAACAGCATTGGACCCAAGGGAGGATACATATCAAGCAGCAACTCCCGGAGAAGAAATAGTCGTAGTCCTATTATCTAAGGATGATCCTTCTAAAAAGGTTCATGTTGGATCATCTCTGGATTCTGTCTTACGAGCCCGCCTGACCAGCTTTTTGGTCGAATATCAAGACGTGTTCGCCTGATCTCATAAAGACATGCCAAGTATCGACCCAGAAGTTGTTGTTCACCGTCTGAATGTTGACTCAAAGTTCAAACCCGTCCATCAGTGTCGACGAGCATTCACAGCCGAAAGGAAAATGCTTATAAAAACAGAAGTTGACAAATTGTTAACCGTAGATTTTATTGAAGAAATCGATTATCCTGAATGGGTGGCGAACGTCATTCTCGTTCGCAAGGTGAATGGTAAGTGGAGAATGTGCGTTAATTATTCCGATCTGAACAAAACATGTTCGAAGAACAGTTTCCCAACTCCTCGTATCGACCAATTAGTTGTTTCGACAACTGGACATGCTCTACTCAGCTTTAAGGATGCCTATTCTGGTTACAACCAGATTATGATGCATCCACCTGATCATGGGAATACTGCCTTCATTAACGACTGCAGTCTCTATTGTGATAAAGTAATGTCATTCGGTCTTAAGAATGTCAGGGCTACTTACCAACGCCTAGTGAACAAGATGTTTGCAGGACCAATTGGAATGAATATGGAAGTATACGTCGACGATATGCTTGTAAAAAGTATTATGGTCGATGATCATCTTACAGACCTTAGAGAAGCATTCGATCCGATGAGAAGATATCGAATGAAGCTGAACCCAGAGAAGTGCGCCTTCAAATTTTCTACTTGAAAATTCCTTGGGTTTATGGTCGGTCAAAGGGGAATCGAGGCGAACCCTGAAAAGATTAAAGCCTTGATAGAAATGAAATCTCCGTCCACCGTTAAAGAGGTCCAACGACTGGCTGGGCGAATTGTATCTTTAAATAGGTTTATTTCACGTGCCTCTGATAAATGCCTTCCCTTCTTCAAATTACTTCGTGCGACAGCAAAATCTGACTGGGCATGGACCTAACAATGCGATAAAGCTTTTTAGTAACTGAAAAATATATGGGCGGGCCTCCTATTCTATTAAAACCTGTTCCACATGAACAGTTTTTTCTTTATTTATCTGTATCTGCTACGGCCGTTAATACCGCCTTAATAAGAGAAGATTTCGGGGTGCAGAAACCCACTTATTATGTTAGTGTGCTATGGTGGATGCTGAAACTAGATATTCCGACATAGAGAAACTTGCTCTCGCATTAGTGGTCGCAGCAAGAAAATTACCAACTTATTTTCAGGCTCATCCTATAATGGTCCCTACAAACCAACCTTTGAGATAAATTCTCCAAAAACCTGAAGTATCTGGGCAATTAACTAAGTGGGCAATCGAACTTAGCGAGCACGACATTACCTTCTGCTCACGAACTGCTATGAAGGGACAAACCATAGCGGACTTCCTCGCCGAATTTATGTATTCAGCACCATATTTTACCGACGCTACTCCTACTAGCAAGCAGCCGTCTTGGCCGCTCTTTGTAGATGGGTCCTCATGTTCATCTGGAAGCAAAGCTAGATTGATCTTCGTTGCGTCCGATGAATCGTAGTTCAAATATGCTTTACGCTTTGATTTCCATGCATCAAACAATGAAGCTAAGTACGAAGCTTTGATCGCTGGCTTTCAACTGGCTAATATCCGTGCAATAAAGCTCATCTACAATGACTTGCAGCTCGTCGTTAATCAATTAACTAACGAATTCGACATGAAGGAAGAAAGAATGTCTTTATACAAATCTAAAGTATTGATTTTACTCGCCAAACTCAACAAATATGAAACAATCCATATCCCTTAAAGAAAAAATAAATTGGCCAATTCTTTGGTAAAGTTAGCTTCTACAACAGAGTCCGATTTAACCAGGGCTGTTCCGACTGAACACCTCTTTGCACTGAGTATCGACCAACTAACAGCCGAGCAGATCCTCACAGTACACCCATCTCCATGTTGGATGGATCCTATCATCCATTATCTCTCGAGCGGATTACTTCCAAACGATAAAAAGTTAGCCAAACAAATTCGCTATCGTGCTGCCAGGTATATTCCACAAGATGGTATCTTATTAAGAAGGAACTTTACTTTTCTGTATATAAGGTGTCTTCATCCAGAAGAAGCTAAATGCGTTCTAGATGAGATGCACCAAGGGGCATGTGGTAACCATCCCAAAGGGCGGTCGTTGGCTTACAAAGCCATAAGGTAAGGTTATTATTGGCCCACCATGAAAGCAGATGCCATCGAATTTTCAAAGAAATGTGATAAATGTCAACGTTACTCTCCGGTTCCTCATGTACCATCTGAGCAAATGACACCAATGGATGGCCCCTGGCCTTTCGCTCAATGGGGAGTTGATATAATTGGGCTATTACCCATGGAAAAGGTTAAAACAGGTTCACAATTGTGGCTCGCAATTGTGGCCTTCGATTATTTCATCAAATGGGTTGAAGTAGAACCTTTAACTACCATTACCAAAAACCAAACCACTAAATTCATATGGAGGAATATCGTGTGCCGTTTCGGACTTCCCCATACCATAATTTTTTTACAATGGAAGATAGTTCGATAACGCTACATTTTTAGAATTTTGCGAGAAATGGAAGATACGTCATGTAGGAACCTCCCCATATCATCCTCAAGCCAACGGCCAAGTAGAGGTGGTCAATAAGATTATCAAACATCATTTGAAGACCAAGCTTGACGAATGCAAAGGTGCATGGCCAAAAAGCCTACCCAAAGTCTTGTAGGCTTATAGGACAACAACTCGTAAATCGACGGGAGAAACCCCTTTCTCTCTGGCATTTGGCACTGAAGCAGTGGTCCCAGTAGAAATTGAAATACCCACCTATCGAGTGGAGCACTACCAATCAACCGACAACGAGGAAAACCTAAGACTTCATCTTGATCTTCTAGAAGAGAAAAGGGACATGTCTCGATTTCGAGCAGTGTCTTACCAACAACGTATAGCCCGTTATCACGACTCGAAAATCAAGCGGAGGACTTTCCAAGTCGGCGATCTGGTACTCAAATAGAATGTCAGAATGGCTAATCGATCGCTGGATCCTAACTAGGAAGGCCCATATCGAGTTATCAAAATTGTTCGACCAGATACTTATTATCTAGAAGATTTATGAAAAAGGCCCCTACGTTACCCTTGGCATGCGGAGCATCTACTCCAATATTTTTCTTGGAGCATTCATGTAACGAACACACGAATCATATCTAATAAAGATGATGTTTTCATTGTAGTCCATTGACTACGAATCAATGCAACTTGGTCGCTACTCCTATTTCTAAGGATCCGAATAGCCCTTGAGAGGATACTTAACATTCTCTTGACTGAAAACTTCTGCTTATCACAAAACTAAAGACGCGGTTGATAGATCAATCTATCTCTATGTGGACGTAGCCACCAAGGCCTCCTTGACTGAGCGCAACTCATTTCCATGAGTTGAGTAATCACATATTCAAGCATATTTCATTTTCATGAATTAAAACAACTAAAAGAAAAGCCAAAATGATTCTTTTCATTAAGATTCATACAAATGATGATTCAATTACAAAAATACTGAATTATTTTATATAAAAAGACAAAGAAGAGATCAACATTGGTCTTCAGCTGCTCGTTCTTGAGCGTTGCTTGGAGGGGGTGCACAACTCTCGACCTCTAGGTTAGTTCCAGGAACCTCCACTGCTTCGGTAGCTTCCATAACTTCATTAGCAGCGGGCGCTCTTTCTTCAGCAGTGACGATGGCTGCAATCTTCTGAAATTCCTCCAAGTTGAATGCTGGAGAAATTCCCTGCATCACTTTTATCGCGAAGTCATGACCAGTGTCGTATGATTCGTATCGTTCATCATCATAAAGCTGCTAGGTCTAGAACTCCAAAACAGTGTGGGGGCCTTCTTCAGACACTATCTTGACGAGAGCCACCCTTTCCTTTTCCCAATGAATTGAATCGACTTTTAGTTTTGAAAGAGTAGCCTTCTCCTTCTCCAAGATTTCGCTGACTTCTTTGAGTCGTGACTTACTCTCTGCGAGCTGCTGCTCTAAAGAGATCTTATCCTGACAAAAAATCTCTCTTTCCTTCTCAACCTTCTCCTTTACCTCAGCAAGGAGAGAGAACTTTAGATCCAACGCTTGATATCTTTTGGTAAAATCTTGGACCTTACCAATGAGGATCGTCTCCTCCTCATTCATTTTAGTGATCAGAGTTCTGCGAGCCTTCAGGACTTGATCCCTCCCTTAGATCGCACTCTCCATGGCCTTCTTATTTTCTTCGGCCTAATCTATAATACAGCGAGTAGCTATGATGTCACGTCTTATTCGTATTATGAGATCCAAGCCCTGCTAAAAAATTCAAGGGATCGTCAATAAAGGTATGAAATTTTTTGGCAATAAACATAATAAACAATGATGTATTTTTTTATACATGGACCATTCTGATCATCCCAGCGTCTAGAGAAAGATCATCTGGACTGGGCTTGGGAAAAGCACCAAAAGATTAAGGAATGACATTATCAAAGGGGAACTTACAAATGGGATGCAAGTGTCTTGGAATGGTAAAAGTTCCAACCCCCGGAAGGTTGAGCTACGACCATCCCTACTTTAACAGCGCTCAGCTCTCGAGCAGGGGTCAACTCTCGAGTAGGAGCTAATTTGTGAGCAATAACGGGCCCGCGACTCCCTTCATTCGAAGGATGACTTGGTCCTGCCCCATCACCCCTCAGAGAATTATTAGTAATATCAATAACTGGTTGCTCAGGAGCAACAATTGGAGTAGGAGCTGCAGCTGCAACAGTTACAGTTGAGGGAGGTTCATGCGGCTACGAGACGCGAGCAGGTTCACCTGATTGATCGGGCAGATGGGAGGGGTCAACCGTTGTCTTCTTTTGCCTCTTCGAGGCAATGCCCTTCAAATGGGGCAAAACTCCCCTATCTCCTTTTTCACCTGCTGCTGTCATGACCTCTTCTTGGGAGATAAGCCCGGATGCAGCAAGTCACGAGCGCGAGAGGGTGAACTTGATATATATATCTCTATCGTCCACTAACAACTTGAAGACATTAACAATTTTTTCGTTAATTCCCCATCTTAAGCTAGGCTTCCTTCCGACTGGAATACCTCTAAATGCGAGTAAACTGAATAAATAAAGAAAATAAGACTGTGCTAATACTCGTATAGAAGTGAAGATTTACCCACCTTCAGAAAAGAAGCGACTGATGTTATGGCCTCTAGGGTTGGAACCCACATCAGATTCCCAATTTTTAGAAACATAAAACCACTGTCTCCTCCAATTTGAAGAGGGGTTCCCAAAAATGTAATTCTTCTGATGCCAATAATATAAATAATACCAACCCTCACTGGAAGGAGTCTTCTTGAGTTGGAACATCTTCAAAAATTCATTAGTCGTTAAGTCCCCATTACCGGCTTGTTTATAGAGGACAAATGCGCTTAGTAGAACTCTCCAGCCATTTACTATGAGTTGTCTTGGAGGAGTTTGTCTCGGATAAAGGAATGAAGGGAGACACGCACACTAAGTTAAAAAAAAGTACTTGTACAAGGCCACACAGCCCGATGGTGGAGAATCCGGAGTTTCCCCCTCCCCGGGTAATTAGAGAATGACAGAATCAGGGATCCGATATCTCCTTCGTAAATCGTTCAAATTTCCCTCTATCGTCACAGAGGGATACTCGGACGCAGAGTACTTCCCAACAAGTACTCATGCGTTGTTTAAGGAGGAAGAATTCAGAGTTTCATCCCCTAAAGGAA
This sequence comes from Liriodendron chinense, assembly GCA_003013855.2. Classification (NCBI taxonomy): domain Eukaryota; kingdom Viridiplantae; phylum Streptophyta; class Magnoliopsida; order Magnoliales; family Magnoliaceae; genus Liriodendron; species Liriodendron chinense. The sequence goes on along the minus strand of PVNU02002984.1, from coordinate 144,734 downwards.
CGACTTCATTATCAGAATCCCTCGCCATTAGAAGAAAGGAAACAGAAAAGGAGAAGGGAAATACCTCAGAAAAGAGGTCTCGCCAAAGGAAGAAAGATGGAGGAGTTTTCGAATTTCACCAAAAAACTTCTGAGTAAAGGAAACTCCTCCAGATGTTTGAATATATATGCAATCATTCTTCTGAGGATTTGGATGATACGCGACGACTCTCTGTTTGACACAACGGACGAATAGGCACACGCATTAATTACAGAAGACGTGTGGCGAGCGCCTCTTCATTTTCCTCCGTCGAAAAGCTGGCACTCATTAATGTAAAGCTCAATCATTCACAGCTTCTCCCTTTTAAAAAAGGTGTCAGGCGGTTACATATGCTCTCAAGTCCTTCGTTTAGATGCTCACTCAAAAGAAAGGACTTGGAGGGAATTCTGTTGTAGAAGAAAGTTGGTCAAAGCTATTGGTGGTCGGCATCCCTCGAGCAGCTTCACATGGTTTATGTATGACGTGCGAGCACCTCCCAGAAACTCAAAACCGCAAGCAGGTAAACATAACACTTCGTTTAACGAGCCGAGTGTTCGCTCGCCTCAAGTGTAGGGTTGCAATGTAGTAATAATCTCGGTAAGACCGAGGTCGATCCACAGGGAAGGAAGTAAATAATTCGAACTATCCTAATAACTAGAATCTTAAGAGGTTTGTGAAATTAGCTTTTAAACATGAAACAAGAAAATCTGATAACGAAAAGATAATTAGAGCATCAAGGATCCACTTATAGCTCTCCTTAGATGCATAATTCACTATGGTTTCTCAATTACTCAACTAGAATCGAAATAAAATCCTATCTAGCCGGATGATAGAGCGGTTATATTATCAAAGCAATCCAACACATGTGTTGTTCATCAACATGATTCCCTCAATTCAAGTTAGGACTTGAGCACACTTAATTGCATAGGTTAATCCTATTTCCAATATATTAAGATCATAACCATAATAATCATCAAACCCTGTCATAAGACTTGACTATATTATGATATGAACTTCATTCAAATCATATGAACAATCAACACAATATTTAGAATTTAGAACAAATGGTAGAACTTTGGTTTGAAGTTCCCACATGATAATCCAAGTCTAGAGTGTATTGAATCTGATTCCTCGGAGCGTATAGGTCTAGAGTCATGCAAAACAATTAAGAACGAAAGCAATTCTTCTAAAAATCCATGAGCCATCATAAGATTAAGAAAAACTACTTAGAACTTTATTCAAACTTCCAAAAACCATTGTTCTTCAATAAATCCAACTTGAAACTAATAAAATGAATTAAAACATCTAATTGAGCTATAAGCTTCACCTCTTAGCTCTAGTTAAGAGGTTAGCTAATGAAAAGCTTAAAAATAAACTGGAACTAGAACTAGAAGAAGAAGAAAACTAGTTGTAGGAGGCTCAAGCCTCCTAGGTCTTGAATCCTTTGCTCCCCATGTTGCTAGATGGCCTAGGAAGAGGCTGTAGGTATCCTTTTATAGATTGACGAGGAAGATTCCAGATTGCGCAAGAAATCACGCAATTACGTAGAGAAAATCGGAGCTTCACGGACAAGCTCTGTTACGTTGCCGACCGGTCGGACGACCGGTCTGAGCCCTTAGATGACCGGTCGAACGACCGGTCGTAAAACATAAAAACAGTCCAGCAAGCTATGTTTCTCTAGACTCATCTCGACCTGTCTGGTGACCGGGCTGGCGACCGGTCTAGCTGTGTAGACCTGTCTGGCAACCGGTCTTGGGACAGGTCTTGAGACAGGTCTTGGGACAAGTCTTGGGACATTTTCCTCTTTTTCTCTTCTTTCTTTTTTACTTCCTTCCTCCACCTTTTGACACTTGTTCTATTGATCTTCAATGCATACAAAGTGACTCTTTTATCTATGAATTAGTGAAGTCTCCCTCTCATTCCTACAATCACAAATCCATGCATTAGATTAGTCTTTAAATCATGAAAACCATGCATAATGAGTGATGAATTGGGGTTAGAATATGCACAATTAAGAGCTCAACACACCCCCCAACCAGCATTTTGCTAGTCCCGAGCGAAACATGCGTGAAACAAGTTTCATTCTCTAAAACCCAACTCTTCTTCGATAACTATGTTTCTATACATTCCAAGACATGCAAGTATAAAAATCAGCAAAACTAAGTGATAGAAGTTGAGACCTTAAACTTCCAAAAACATAACAAGTGTTCATATGGAATTCCCACTGATTGATTGATAAATAGAAGGATCCAAACAAATTAACTTAGTGTGCTCAGTGAATGCTCATCTCATGGATTTCCGGGGTTACCTTCTTCATGAATTAGTTAAGGTATGGATTCAACGGTGTACAGATCAACAACAAGCCTATAACAGGAATTTACCTTACCGTCCTTCCGACGGCTTTCACACTGCGTCCCATTTCCGGCTTTGGTTATGGGTAGACCATCCCCTAGTTGGTAATAGGTAGCCCTTTTCGGAATTTTTCACCATATTCTCCATCATTCTCATATTTTCATCCTTCCTTTCCCGTTTTCTTTTTCATTAGATAGGATTTTTAGAAATCCGTATCTTTCATTATTTTTCCATGCTCAAGGATGGACAAAGTACCCTGGCTTGGTTTCTCAACGCCTCAAATCCAAACTTAACCAATCCATAATTCTACATAATCCTTTCAAAATATGAGAATTGTGTAAAGTGAACTAGGTGTAAAAGTGTTTCAATTTTTCTAACAATCAAATCAATAGGGGAATCCAATTAGAAAACCATCATGTTACAAGTACTTTAAGAGTTTCCAAATCATCTCACTACATCTTTCTTTCTTTCATACTTACGACATCCCAAGTGCATTTAAACGTGGCTTTCCAAAGGAGTTTTGAATTTTCAGAAAAATCGAAAAATTTCTACATAATTGCTCGAAATGTCACAAAAGACAGTAGATTCATCTAAAGAATCTCACCCCCCCACCAAAATCTTCCATTGTCCTCAATGTAATAAGATATGCAAGATGCATGACATGAGAGCAATGACATAAAACAAAGGAGAGTGAGAACGAGAGTACCTGAGGTAGCAAGTTGATCAATTCTAACATCTTCCATTGTCTCGATGAGACTTATTCAATCCTAAATGCAGAAAGAAATCCTAACCTACCTACCTACCTTTGATTAGTCCGATTGACTACATGATCAAATTTGAGCAGGATCTTCATGAATTTCAATAGGTTTCTCATGAGGACCATCCAAAGTCCTGCTCGAATGTACACATGGGTGTGTTTCTTCATTAAGGTCCAATCATAGTGTGCACGACACGCATGTAAGGAGAAGATAAGAGCAGGAAAATGATATCTTCTCAAGTTCTGAATTGGGTTGTCATTGATTAAAAATGGGTCCTCCCAATCAGAATTTTCAATGGGCTGAAGAACCCATGATGGTGGAGAGACATTCATTAAGTATTCTTTAGTTTGGGTGTCTCCTCCACAAATTCAAAATTGCATGGTGCTTCCACAAACAATGGTAAAGAGTGTAAATCAATGGAATGGTGTGCTTCAGGCACCGACACCATGTCTAACAAAATGTCCAACTCCTTAATCATCTCATTATCAAGATCATAGGGTTGGGCCATGCATTCCTCTAGGAAATCGAGAGAGTCGGATGAAGGGTACTCGTTCTCCCTAAGTGATTGAGGAAATTCAGTTTCAAGGGTAAGGAATTCTTCCTCTATGGAGGGGAGGTCTTCCAAAGAAATTTTTTCAGATTTAGTGGTAAGCACATCATCTAGCATTGGTTGATCTGTTGAAATTTCAGATTGTGCCACCACATCATCCAAAGAAACAGAATTTTCAGTTAAAAGGAGATCTTCCACAATAGAATTGGTCATGTTATGTTGGTGGGAGGACTCAAAGAGATCCACTTCAGCCATCTCTCTAGTAAGAATATCTTCCGACGACTCATAAGCATTCGGCCCTTTGGAAGAAGAAATCATGGACTCACAATCATCCTTCAAACCTTCATTATAGGCAATCAAACTATCACTTTCAGATTTTGTAGATTCCTCGGGTTCGTCAACCGTCCTTGAAATCTCTTCATCATTCAAATCGAAATAGCTAAAAGAGATAGTTGATTTACCATAATCGATGGTAATGTTGGGATCGCTGAGATCTACATCCCCTAAAAGTTTAGTCATCAAATTGGAAGAGGGTTGGGCTTGGATAGCCTCATCCTCCTCCTTGTTGGGGAATGATTCGGTGTTCTCAATGTTGGGTTCAGTATTTTAAGATGGCAAGAGGTTTTGTATGCATTGCTCAGTTATTTTCATTATCTCTCGCAAAGTATCCTCAAGAGTTCGTGTCAGTTGTGGCTCATGAGAAAGAAACTCTTGAGGATAATTGTTGGCATCCATGGTTGGCTCGTCTCCTAAATTAAAATTTTGATGCTCCCATCTATTAGGATTATGCATGTTATATGTTGGGCTATTAGATGGTTGTTGATATGTGTAGCCAAACAAGTGATCATACATTGTCCTAACCAGTGGAACATTATTCATCTCTTTCTAATACTCTCCAATTGTCTTACCCGGCGAAAAGTTATGCACATTGTTCTTATTCCGGTAATCTCGCAATGTCTTACTTGGGGGAGTATTAGAAGTAGATTGAGTCTTTGAAAAATATTCGTGCTTGTAATGGTTCCAATCATAATGATTTTTTATTTGGTTCGACCTCTCTTCTTCCAAAAGGTATTTAGACAATCCACCCATCCAATCATTCATAATGAAATTATAAGAAGTTGAAACTACCCTAATCTAGGAAGAAAAATAAAAAAAAAGAAAGGGAGAAGGGGAGATGTTACCCGTGAAGGTGAGAACTATGTCAGCAACTAAGTTCCTACAGGACACAAAAACAGAAAATTGTTAGTAATCTAGGAAAAATCAGAAAACTACTTCTAGAAAAACTGAAAATCCTACATAACTAAGACTACTCTATAACTACTAGAACAATTAGAACCGTTTAACCTCTTTCCCTGGCAACGGTGCCAAAAACTTGTTCGCTCGCCTCAAGTGTAGGGTTGCGATGTAGTAATAATCTCGGTAAGACCGAGGTCAATCCAGAGGGAAGGAAGAAAACAATTCGAACTATCCTAATAACTAGAATCTTAAGAGGTTTATGAAATCTATTTTTAAACATGAAACAGAAAAATCTGATAATGAAAAGATAACTAGAGCATCAAGGATCCACTTATAGCTCTCCTTAGATGCATAATTCGCTATGGTTTCTCAATTACTCAACTAGAATCGAAATAAAATCTTATCTAGCTGGATGATAGAGCGGTTATATTATTAAAGCAATCTAACACATGTGTTGTTCATCAACATGATTCCCTCAATTCAAGTTAGGACTTGAGCACACTCAATTGCATAGGTCAATACTATTTCCAATAGATTAAGATCATAACCATAATAATCATCAAACCCTGTCACAAGACTTGACTATATTATGATATGAACTTCATTCAAATCATATGAACAATCAACACAATATTTAGAATTTAGAACAAAATGGTAGAATTTTGGTTTGAAGTTCCCACATGATAATCCAAGTCTAGAGTGTATTGAATCTGGTTCCTCGGAGCGTATAGGTCTAGAGTCATGCAAAACAATTAAGAACGAAAGCAATTCTTCTAAAAATCCATGAGCCATCATAAGATTAAGAAAAACTACTTAGAACTTTATTCAAACTTCCAAAAACCATTGTTCTTCAATAAATCCAACTTGAAACTAATAAAATGAATTAAAACATCTAATTGAGCTATAAGCTTCACCTCTTAGCTCTAGCTAAGAGGTTAGCTAATGAAAAGCTTAAAAATAAACTGGAACTAGAACTAGAAGAAGAAGAAAACTAGTTGTAGGAGGCTAGCAAGCCTGATAGGTCTTGAATCCTTTGCTCCCCATGTTGCTAGATGGCCTAGGAAGAGGCTGTAGGTGTCCTTTTATAGATTGACGAGGAAGATTCCAGATTGCGCAAGAAATCACGCAATTACGTAGAGAAAATCGGAGCTTCACGGACAAGCTCTGTTACGTTGCCGACCGGTCGAACGACCGATCTGAGCCCCTGGACGACCGGTCGTAAAACATCAAAAACAGTCCAGCAAGCTATGTTTCTCTGAACTCATCTCGACCTGTCTGGCGACCGGTCTAGCGACCGGTCTTGGGACAGGTCTTGGCACATTTTTCTCTTTTTCTCTTCTTTCTTTTTTCTTCTTTCCTCTACCTTTTGGCACTTGTTCTATTGATCTTCAATGCATACAAAGTGGCTCTTTTATCTATGAATTAGTGAAGTCTCCCTCTCATTCTTACAATCATAAATCCATGTATTAGATTGGTCTTTAAATCATGAAAACCATGCATAATGAGTGATGAATTGGGGTTAGAATATGCACAATTAAGAGCTCAACACCGAGTTGAACGCATCTCATAATTTGAGGAAGCCTGTTCGCAATCCAATTGTCATCCATATTCGAGCAGCTCTGCGCTCTCTAGTCGTCTGACGGAAATTTTCTCCTGGAGTCATAGTCTTAGTAGCCCATATAGCTCGTGAGTTGGACCAAATTACAAGCGTGTTTGGATTTGTCTCCATTCATAGTCCCGGTTTAGATGGGACCCACATCAGGGAACGTAATCAGCCAGGTGTCTGATCTGATAGGATAACGTCTTACCCCTTGAATTTAGGAAAATCTCAACATTTATGTAACAGATTAATCCATCCAGACTTGAATAAATAGATGGCTCCATCGATGATGAAGGTACACAACATATCTTAATCCATGTTGTACACTTCATCTTACTTTCAAGCATATCCCTAACTTAGGCATTGAAGGGCTAACAGCCGAGGGCCAGCGACCCTTAGTTTCTCTCTTTGATTTTCAGGTGAGGAGAAGGGATTCATCTTCGGGAAGATCGTGCATTTGGGAGGAGGGAATCTGTGACCAGAATCTGACGTTAACAGAAGCTACTCGAAAGCTGTCAGTAGGTCCAACCCTACCTTGTGGTCAAACTCGTGAAAGGAGGAGGAAGGAGAAGGTATCTAGTCCAACCGGTTGGATCAAAAGGTACGATTGACCCAGCTGATAGCTTCCAACCTGTTAAGTGAATGTGAAATCCAACCCTTGTAATAGGTTGGCACTATCACCAGAATCATATTTGCAAAAATCAGCCCTGTCTGCTCATCAGGTGGCCATAAATTATATGATAATTTTTAGCATTAATAAATAATAAAATAAAAGGGTGGACCAATGATGAGCATATGTGGCTGATTTTTATCCAAGTTTATCCTCGTGATGAGACTAACCAATTAGATGTGTTGGATGTTTTACCATATGAAGGGTTGGAAATTAACAATTGTGTCCATTACTTATAATCCAGCTGGTTGGAGTTGGAACTTTCTCATGTAAAGAAAGAATCTGGATCCTCTATTGAAACTGGGCAGAGAACCTCTGCTGTTGTTGCTCTGATTGGTTCAGCTCAGCCTGACTTTGTTAGAGCAGCTCTGACACGGTTAGGCTGAGCTGGACCAATCAGAGAAGTGACGAGCAAGATTTCTCTGCTCGGTTTCAACAGAGGATCCGGGCCTAATGCAGGGACACAGAGAAAAAAGCATTGAATTCCATTCCCCTGTGAAAGTTTTGATACTCTGGTAGAGTATGATGGTTCATGCACATGAACTAGTTAGGCACGGACCGTCTAAGATTTGGGACGCACTGTAGATGGTCCATCAAACAGGGTGTGTGCGTTGCATGATTAACCTCCCCTCCCACCACAAAAAAAACCCTTCTTAGATCATCCAATCAATTTGATATTGGGTTAACGAACTAGTTGTGGTGGTTTACATCGACACCAAAAGTACATCATCTCCAGGTGCACGTGTATAGACTATCAACCTCTGCAAGAGCATCAAATAATACATCAGAGAGAAATGCGTATGAACCAAATTTCGACATGTTTGGTGCTTCCTTCGTCAATGACTAGTCGTTGAACGATATTTTTTTAGAGGGGAGAATTAGGTGTTACCCGAGAACAGCTTAGTGCGTGTTACCCTTACTGTGTGGGGCTACCTTGATCTATTTTTTGTATATCCATACCATCCATCTGTTATTCTATCTAATTTTAGTGCTCGATCCAAATTTATCAGAAGATCCAGATCTCAGGTGGACCATACCAATAAAAAGAGTGATGAATAATCATTAAAATCATTTTATGGGGCACGAAAGTTTTAGATCAAGTTGATATTTAAATTTTCCTTCATCCAGACCTTCTTGACATTATCAAGAGCTTGGATTCAAAATAAGCATTACCAAAACTTACGATGGGCTCTTTGGAATTTTTAATAGCGGGGCACTCATCAAAACTGTTTCCAGTGGTATGGTCCACTTGAGATTTAGATTTGCATAATTTTTTGGACCCCATCCTAAAATGGACTGTAGAAATGGATGGGTGACATGGATATACAAAATACCACCCATGTGGGCCACACCATAGGGGTAACACTAGGGCTGGTCATAAGCCGAGTCAGCTCGAGAAACTTGATCGACTCGACTTAGTAGAACAAGTCAAGCCAAGCTTCATTTAGGAGCTCAAGTTAGAAATCGAGTCAAGTTCGACCACCGGGTCACTCGACTCGACTCAATTCAAGCTCGACTCGGCTCGACCTCGACTCGACTCATTTTATATAGATATTTGTTAAAAAAATCATAATCTTCTTATTTCTTGGTTCTCTCTCCCCCCTCCCCCCCACACACACATTGGGGTCCAAGTTTAGGACATATAAAACCTTCACATGTTGGGGGTTTTTAATCCTACTATTTTGTTTTGGTAAGAACATTCCTTGTTGAGCATACCTGATGGATTGAGTAATTTCAAGTACAAAACATGGTGAGCACACAATGGTTGTGTGTTTTACACGCTGTACAAAACAAGTGCTATGGTGAGGCCACACACCATACACATCTACAAAACAGGGGCTATGATAAGACCAATCACCATATGCAGCTATTGATTGCAATTTTATGAGGGAGATGGTGCATTTGATCCATGAATCAGTTGGGCCTCATCATGAAGATGGTCCACATAATAATCAAGGCAGTCAATTCATGTGGTGAGCTATGCATGTACTGTGTTAATCTATGGTTCATAAAATATTACTAGTGGTTTTCATTCAATGTGTGTGTGACCTGGCCAAAGAAAAATTCGATCAAAGCTAGGCCATTTAAATGGTGGGGTCCCACCTGTAGAAATATTTTTCTCCCCTAATATATGTGTGACTTCTTGAACTTAATGTTGTTGACTTTTAATTTGTATTTGGTAGCAAAAAAATATAATAAATTGAGGTGGGAGTAAGCTCGACTCAACTCGAGGTGAGCTCGCCTCGACTCGATCCAGTACTAGCTCGCCTCGAAAGTTTTAGTAACCAAGGCAAGCTCCAATGGTAGCTCGAGGGTGGGCTCGAGCTCAAACTCGAGGAAAGCATAGATGAGTCAAGCCTAACTTGGCCCAACTCGATTTGACTCGGCTCGATGTACAGCCCTAAGTAACACCCACTAAGCTGTTCCCAGGGTAACTCCTAATTTACCCCTTTTTTAAAGATGTTTCCATGCCATGGCCTGCGCTTTCGGCTATGTACTAAAACCCTCCCGTTTTAAATAACTATTTCCCAAGACCCGCTTGCCTATATCAGAAATGTCCTACAACCGCTTACACTAATGCATGCTTAACGGATGAAACCATTAACTATTGAAATATCTGTTCTACCCCTCTTTGACTACACATATTACTGTTTGACCCCTCTCATGGTTTTTCCCTTGCCAAATGATGATACTGCCCAGCCGGTTCCTTGAATGTTATTGGATAAGAAAGCATGTGGTCCACATGAATGCCGTGCATGAAGATAGGCCCACTGTAATTTTTTTTTCCATCTAACCTGTTGATGTAGACACAAAGATGGGGATGAAGGGGGAAATATAAATGTTAGCTTGATCTAAAACTCTTGTGTGCCCACAACAAGTTCTTAATGGTCAAATTTCCTATGGTGTGGTCCCCTTGAGATTTCGATTAGCTTCATCTTTTGAATTCATATGGTATGAGCTGGTAAAATGGATGGGCGGTGTGGATATGGATAAATACATCAAGGTGGGCCCCATGGTCAGGAACGCAGCATGTTGCACGAGGCGGGTGCGGCATCTAAATAGTTACCGCTTGTGCATATTTGCCTTCTCATTTGCCACTGGATTGTAGATCATGGGGTAATACAAGTTCAATCAGTGCATTACATAATTTCAGGACATGAGCCTAACATCCATTGGATTAGTCGTCTCATTTTTAGGGCATGGGCCGAAAGATGGAGCCCACACAAATCTCAAGTGAACCAAATTAACAGAAAAGAATAGGGATTGAACACCCATCATTGAAACTAATGAGGCTATAGGATATTTATGATAAATTGTTGAGTGAAAAATTTTGCATGTTTAACCCTACTTTCATCTTGCATTTACATGAATTATGTGGCTAAAGTGATCTAATTACATGTGTTTCATGTTTATAAGTGATTGGGGGAATTCCGATAAATTTGAGCTAAAAAAGTGATTTAAAGTTCAAGAGATGGTGATTCGAGCATGTAGATGAAAGAAGATCAAATGAAGTTGTACGTTGCTTGAAAAATGCAGAAAATGTCCTGAAAAATTCAAATCCAGAACTACGGGGCTAGAAATATAATATGAAGAAAGTTCATAAATAGTCCTGGGCTGCTGAATTGTGAATTTCGAGACGGTGCGAGTCTATAAAAGGGGAGCCGAATTTCACAAATTGTATTCCGATTTTTTTTCCTTTTCTTTTAGATTTCCTTCCTAGGAGTTTTGAAAAAGAGAGGGAGAGATATTTTTTTACTTGATTCTTTATTTTAATTTCAATTCATGCAAGTTCATTAAGGTGTTAATTTCCTTGGATTAATTCAAGTTCTCTTTTATTCTTACAATTCTTTTACTCTTTTCTTTATTCTTTTTTTACTTTTTTTCTTTTTAAACATGTGCTTCTAATTCTCTTCTGGCTAGAGCTAGAAGAGAAGCACATGGATTTAATAGATTTTCTATCATGATGATTCCTCAATGATTCTATGATAAAATCTTAAGATTGATACATGTTGGTCATGTATTAGGAAAATCTTTGATCCATCACGTGAGAACCATATGATGGGTTCTTAAATATAGTTAATTACACTACCAAAAAAAGGGGCAAAGGCTACGGACTGTGCATGTCTGTAGCTACGGATATAAACCGTAGCTAAATTACTACGGATTTAATCCCTAGCTAAAAGAATTCCAGACATGCACAATCCGTAGCCATCCATATAAGCCTAGCTATTAAAGGTGCAAGTGGACCACACTGTAGGGATTTAATCCCTAGCTAAAAGAATTCCAGACACACTCCCCCTCGGGGCTATATAAGCCCCACCACAAGTGTGTTTTATCTAAGCCATCCATCCATTTTGATAGATTATTTTGAGGCATGAGTTCAAAAAAAGGAGGCAAATTAAAGGTGCAAGTGGACCACACTGTAGGAAAAAGTAGATATTAAGTGCCTATCATTGATCTATGGTGTGGTCCATGTGGGCCTTTGATCTACCCATGTTTTTTGTTCAAACCCTAAAACTATATTTTAAAATGAATGGACGGAGTGGATAAATGAAATTCATAACAGTGGGCCCACAGAACCTTAACAGGAGCTTCCATCTTTGGCTCCGTCCGCGCCCAAAGGGAGCCCGCGGGATGATTTTCATTCTCGCGGGCTCGTTGGAAATTCTCATACCTCTCTCTCTCTCTCTCTCTCACAGCTACCCCCTCTCTATACCTCTCTCTCCCCCTCTCTATACCTCTCTCTCTCACGGCTACCCCCTCTCTCCATACCTCTCTCTCTCTCTCGACCTCTCACGGCCTCTCTCGGCTAACCCCCTCTTACCACCATCTCTCTCTCTCGGCCTCTCTCGGCTAACCCCTTCATACCACCATCTCTCTCTCTCTCTCTCTCTCTCTCTCTCTCTCCCCTTCCATTTGAGCACAATTGATTACGAGTGCGGCTGGGGTAGATGATGGGTTTTGCAGGGGGTTTTGAAGAAGGGATGATGGGTACGGACAGGGTCGCTTCAGATGGTGTATGATCGGGACTGGTGGTGCGCGATTGGGGTTTCGCCGGAGTTTGGGGTGGCGGCAATCGGGCTGTTAGCACGTGATCGGATCTAGGACTGGTGGTGGTGCTGGTTAGGGACTGAGGATGGTCTTTCTGTTGCCGAGCTATCAGGTTTGCGAATGAGGATTGTGGATAGGAATAGGTTGTGGGCTGCCTGATAATATGTCGGGGCTGCGAATGATCTACTGAGGCTGGAGATGGTGCCGGGGCTAAAGGATTGTGTGGGCTGCTGATGATCTACAGGGGGTTTATCTGGGCTAGGGTTTGTTGGGTTTGTGGTGGCAAGTCGGAGATGGAGAGGGAAGTTGCTGCGATTTGGGTTATTGAGGTTGTTGTAGGGTTTGCCAAAAAGGGGTTTGCAGATTGGGGATGGGAATCAAGGATTGGACAGGGGGTGGGGTTTGGGGTTTGGACAGGGGATGTGGGGATGAGGTGCGGAGGTTCTGGCTACTGGTGGATGTGCAAATTGATGCTTTATTTTATTATTATTTTATTATTATTTTTTTATGATCTTCATGTCTTGCACAGGTTGCTGGAAATGACAACCCTTTCATTCTTATTACCATTGCCTCAAAGACCACCAATGTCAAACAAATTACGTCAAAATAAAATGTGATTGAACTTGGTGCTCAGCCAGGTTTGCTCCTTGCAATGATTGCATGATTTTTCTTTTCATAACCATACCTATTTTCTTTGCCTTGTTCAAAGGGCATCAAGATTTTGATTTCTATAGCTGCAACATCTCTGATTGAAAAAAAATATACGTTTTTCTCTTGCAAATTTCAAATTTATATGGTTGTATACTCTTTCTTAAATAACTTAAATCATTGCCATCATGAATGGGTTAATTGTTTCCTTGATTGAAGGAACCAACTTAGCGGTTGTGAATTCGACTGGATTTTCAGACCCATACATGGTATTCACCTGCAACGGTAAAACAAGAACCAGCTCAGCCAAGTTTCAAATGCTAGATCCTCAATGGAATGGTAAGCTATTGAAATTTCTCTGTTTTACATTTCTATTGTTAATGTATTGAGCATCTTTGTGATGTCAATTGGGATTTGGCAAGGGGATAACTGAATGTGTGGTTGAGCCTGAGCTTAAGCAAGATTGTTATCAAGCTTGAAATTCAAGTTTAGGCCAACTGTTTATCACAAATGACATCAAGACCTGGAACAGGCTTCAATTGAAAAAGTTGTTAAACTTTGTCATGGGCATGTTGGTTTATTTGTTGGGCCCAAGTATCAGGCCTAAGCCCAATTTGTCGTTGCAAAGTTCTGCCAGGAATCCTGAAGAGCCAGGGGAGCCTAATGCAGTCCTAGCTGCTAGAAGATGGCAGCCATAACACTTTACTGGAATGTTCCTAGTAGAATTTCAGACAACCAAATAAAACCCATGATCCCAATTTCTCATGTATGGATTTTTATTATTGAATTTTGTTGTGCTTGCAGAAATATTTGAATTTGATGTAATGGATGAGCCTCCATCTATGATGGATGTGAAAGTGCTTGATTTTGATGGACCCTTTGATGAAGCAACATCCCTAGGACACAATGAAATCAATTTGATAAAATATAATTTGTCTGAACTAGCAGATTTTTTTATTTCGTTTTTTGCTAATTTTCGTAGTTTCTCTTGATCGATTTTGTTCTTAATTACTTTCGTTTGCTGTTCTTTCCCTATTGAATATAGAGAGTACTTGTTTCCAAATTCATGTTTGTTGTAGAAGGATTGGATGAAATGTTTTTGTTATTTTAGTCTTCATTTTATTGTATTTGTGGAAGCATTGGAGATGCCCACCAGGTGTTTGATGAAATTCCTCATAGAAGAGATGTATGGACAAACCACAATCCATAACTCGCTATAGATCTAATCTCAGATGTATGGAGATGAACCAGTTTTTCAACAAGGGCTTGAGTCTATTTAAGCAGCTTTTAGATGGGTCCATAGGTGGTGAGGGGTTGAGAGGGAATGATGTTTGTTACTCTACTAATTTTGGTTTCTGGGTGTGCTGAGTTTGGGGATTTGGTTATTGGAAAATCTTTGCACGCCTTTTGCTTCAAAGCGGCAACAATGTGTTTTTGGAGAAGTTCAGTCTGTAATGCGATTATCATTTTGTGTGTGAAGTATGGATCTATGAATGATGCAGCAAAGATTTTTGAGGAGATGTCTCATAGTGATTTGGTCTCTTGCATAATGCCCCAGTTTCTTTATCTTTGTGGTGATGTCCTGAAGTTTGATCTAGCACTTTGGGTGTGACCTTACAGGACTCTAATAGTTCCGATTGGGAGAAGTCCTCGAACAGATGTCTTTTTAAATATATTATATTCAAGTCAGGCCAATCATCTAGTCGGGTGGGCCACAACTGCATTTTGAGTAAGACCATCAGTTTTATAGTATGTTGAATCAAACCATCAGTGAATAATGGTCTGGCCCACTTTATGAGACTGGCCAGATTTTTGCACCAGGTGATCTTCATGTTGGGGCCTATCGTTTGCACAGCACGGATTTCCCATGATGCCAGGAAACATGTGGCTGGACAACAAGTCTACGTACTTCCAGATGTGTGTGATCATTTCTCTTCTTGCTGAGTTTTTTCGCATTCATTTCTGAACTGTGCATGACATACATCTACACCTGTGCGACGCTAAGAGAAGTAATTTCCCACATGCAACTTACCACAACTTATTGTGCCATGCCATCTTTCCAACCAACATGCCACCTGCTTGGGAAATCAGTACCATGAAAATGATAGGCCCCACCATAAATATTGTCCTTCTCAAAAAACACGCTGATCCTCCCCCCACTAGGTGGGCCAAGCCTGAATAAAACTATTGGTTGTCCGTTGATTCCAACCTTAGTTGCATGACCCTTCCATCGATGTGCTGCTCCCACTTTGCATTGCACTTTGCACTCACACTCCCACTCCCAATTCCTAGCTGTTTTGTGTTTGCTAACATTTAAAACAGAGACTTACCTGCTCTCAAACCCAAAGCTGTTGCCACTTTGCTTCACGCTTCGTGCAATAGCATGGCCCACCTGATGAGTGGACCTGCCTGATTTTTGTGCCAAGTGATCTTCATGGAGGGACCTACTGTTTTAATGGTATATACTGAATGTCCTGACATGTTGGCAGGATAGATGATATGGTGCCATAAGTTTGGTACAATACCTGCAGTGATGCATGATGGAATTATATTCAAGTCCTACAAATATATAAGACTCTAAACTGCAGTGATGCATGATGGAATTATATTCAAGTCTTCAATATAGCATTTCGTTAGCTATGTATACAAGTTGGATAGAGGTCCTCATGTCTACTAGCTGGAGAAAGGGACTGTTGACACTCATCCAGATCATATACTCAATTTTATTCACTACAAGGTATCAACTTTCATCTTTAGTCCTTTTCTTGTTGAAGATTTCATCTTTAGTCTTCATTCTATTATCATTCAAAATAATAGGTCGTAAATGTAATGATTCTTTAAATGCATAGCTGTCTTTGCGTTTACT
Organism: Liriodendron chinense; assembly: GCA_003013855.2. Taxonomy (NCBI): domain Eukaryota; kingdom Viridiplantae; phylum Streptophyta; class Magnoliopsida; order Magnoliales; family Magnoliaceae; genus Liriodendron; species Liriodendron chinense. The sequence goes on along the minus strand of PVNU02002984.1, from coordinate 128,984 downwards.
ATCTTGAAGTTCTCACTGCACATTTGGTCTAAGAAAGTCTACTGTTGATTTGGCTTTTAGAGATAAATTTGTCCATTTCTTGATTTTTCTTGGATATTCCTTACATGATTTTTGTCCAATTATTCAACTCATCTTAGAGGAATAGCATTTTTTTTAGAGCTGGAACTAACTTTACTGAGTTTTTAAAGTTATTTCGGTGGTCGAAAGAATCCTACTGTATTCAGTAGCTATCTTTTTTCAGATTCTGTTGGATTTTTTCCAATCATAATGAGGTAGTTTCACAGTTCTTGACTTTCTTTAGTTGCGGGTTCTGGGGTTTGGAAAAGTCCTCTCTCCAAATTGGATGATGACTCTCATATACATTAATGCCCAGACATGGAAATCTTTACCAATTTAAAGCTTTAGGTCAACATACTTTAAAACTCTAGTTTCATATTCCTTTCGGGCATCCCTGAAGAACCCAACTTCTCATATCGGTGGAAATAAATTCTAATGTGTATTTTTAGCTGAAAACCTTGAGATGAGTGTGCTCTGAAGCCTTTTACTTGCATAACAGAATGCTGTGTCCCTCTCAATTGCAATTTTGAAGAAGCTTCGCGGCCGGATCTTTGTGGGTTGTGACAATCATCCTTTATCAAGGTTTTTCTTTTTCTAACCTTACTCTTTGGGAATGTAGCTACTCAGATCATCAATGAAGTAAAAGATAGTGAGCAACCCAAGTCTGTAGATTCATTACTGAACCATTCTATATGTACAACTGTGTGTAAATATGGATAATAATGTGATTCAATTCACGTAACTGCCTAAAAAATTTTAAAAGCCAAGCAGGTTACGTCTATAAATGGTTCTTAAAGCAGCATTTTCTTATAATAGTGTTCATTTTTTATGTGCAAGCTTGGATGCTGGTTCTTTTAAGAATGATGGGATGTGACATGAACCCAACTTGATTCAGCTTGGATCCTAATGGATGGATTGGTCAAATTCAGCTTAAAAGTCCAATCTATTAGCCTCTACTCTCCACAGATAGGAGTATGTTCCTGTTTCATGCTATATATGTTGGCATGTCCTATTTATTTGCAATCTGATCTAGGCAGCAGTAAGTGGATTTGTTTCTGAATAACACCTTGATGTTATTTCCGAATACAAGATTCCTATTTTTTGGTCTAAGAGAATATGATCCTCTGTAGCGGATCGGATTCTGACTCTCGTATCCATGTCCATGCAAATTGGTTTTAACTCTTGTTAATCACCTTCATTAGGTACCATCATTTTAGTTTGGGGCAACATTATGTTCAGTTGGTGCCCACTTTTCTGCGATCATTTTCAGCCTGTCCATGCAGTGGGATGATTGACCAAATATATTTCAAATCAGATAATGTCAACCATCCTATCATTGGCCTGGACATTAATGCCAGGGATAGGACGCCGATGGTCCATATGCAACAGGTAGAAGTCAACAATCAGATGGGTAGAATTGTCAGTGGAATGTATTGCTGCTTTGGACATCCAAGGTGGGGCCTTCCAGATGAATATTCTGGATCAGTTAGTGGTGGTGGCCCCATGTCTACAGAATGTTGCTCAAACTAAAACTTCACGGCTGAAAATTCTATATTCTTTCAATGAAGAAATGTGCCTAATATTCTTCTCCAACTGCACATTCCTCAAATGCTCCAAGCATTATCCTCTCATCTTCATTCATTCAATTCCTGATCAATCTTGTCATTAAACTAATCTTCGAGGGCTGAACACAAAACTGCTTTTTGCAGCACTTTATTCAATGAAGGTCAAAAGGCTGAAGCTGCAAAGTATCTGCGCAGAGCAGCGGCTTATGATCTTGCTGTTAATGTGAACGTAGAAGAATGTGAAAGGGATGAGGACGTTAGAAGCGGTTGAGGATTTTATTGAAGAACAATCCTTGTGACTCTAGGAGGTGGTATCTGGCAAAGAAAGAATCCTAGTTTTCCTTGCTGGATGGAATTCTAGAAACAATAAACTGGGGAACTGCCTTTTGTTTTCGAGGACCAGTATGGTAATCCAGCTCATGAAAAACCATGGTTATGAACTTATGATGCCCTTTTTTTTTTTTTTTTTTTCTGAATTCTGCATCTCTGATAATTTTGATGCCCTGTTTTTTTTTTTTTTTTTTTTTTTAATTTTCTGAATTCTGCATCTCTGTTTTTTTTTTTTTATGAACTTATGATGCCCTTTTTTTTTTCTGAATTTTGCAATATGGCTCATGGAGTTCAATTGTGAATCCATGACTCATGATTCAAGTTGAGAGTTCAGAGATGGATTCCTTGTCTTAGATAGGACTGTCAACGATCTGCTTGGCACAGGCCTGGTCCATTGTCTACACTAGTCCTGGGTGGTGTTTGGATTGAATGCTGCAAAACGAATTGAATTATGAACATTCAGTTCAATCAAGAGAACATTGCCAAATTGCAAGGAAAATTCCCATAGTCAGTACAAGTTGCCTCAAAATTGTTATCTGGAACAAGATCCCTTTGTTACTAAGGTAATTGTGATTTGGTCATTTCCACTGTATTGTAGTAACTATTATTGCGATTCAATTCAATGATGCATCTAAATGCTGTCTTTTTTAATTTGTACTAACGGAATCAATGAATTGGTTCCAATCTCAGATTACAGGGTTGATCCCCCAAAGGACTTTGCTACGAGGATGTGAGAACTACCTAAATCGGCCCCAAGAGAGACCTGAAAATCCAGATGATAATGCAGGGAAAAGAAGTTATGGACGGTGCTTCTCATAGAGTCCTTCCTTTAAGGTAAGCAAAACAGAAAAATCTTTTGTCTCTTCATTGAGACTCATCTTCAGTCAACCCAACTATAGTCATGGAACTTTCAAACATTTAAAACTTGTTCCAACTGTAAAGGAATCTGAAACCCACTTCAAGTAATGGCTAAAATCTGTCCCAGTCAGTTGGAATTTGTGGCCACCTCATATCATTCAAATCTAAGCAAAACCATGTTAACATTGAACTATAACCAACGTTATTTAAGCTTTAGTATATCCTAACAACTTGAAAATGGTTATATCTTTTGCGTAAAGGAATCAGACAATTTTACCCTTCGGGTTGGATAACAATGGGCTGAGACAGTTTATCTTTTTTCTGACCATTCATTTGGTTTGAACCCAAAGCTGTCCGAAAATGGACAGTGTGGGAACACAAAAATGTGCAATATGTGGGTCTAATTCTGTCCAAATTTTGGACAGTGTGTGGGATCTGTCTTTATGGCCACCGGTTGGGCCATCTTTGACCCTCAAATCAGCCTAGCTAGACCATGTTTTGGGCCCACAAAACTGTCTAAGTTGGGCCACGTTTTGAGCACACCAATCTGCCTGATTTGGACAACGAATTGCACTCAATTTTACTCATTTTGAACAGTGAGATTTGGTCTCAAAACTGTCTATAGTGGTCAGCGTTAGAGGGTCTCAAATCTGGTCAAGTATTGGTATTTTAATATATAGATGTTAGAAGAACCAGAGGGCCTTCCTGTCAATGTTAGATTTGCTGAGGACAAAAAGCATGGCTTCCTTCTTTAGTGCTTTCGAAACACCATTGGTCAGCGTTAGAGGGTCTCCGGAAGCTTTAAAGGCGAAGGTGGCTGAAGCAGCAGCAGCAGCTAGCAGCAGCAGCAGCAGCAGCTAGGGTGACAGGCATGCTAAGGTGACAGGCATGCTTCTGGAGATGGACCAGACTGAGGTGCTGCACCTGTTGGCGTCTCCGGAAGCTTTAAAGGCGAAGGTGGCAGCAGCAGCAGCAGGTGGCTGAACCCCAACTGATCAACTATCGGCACTTTCTCTGAATGACACGCTCGTTTCCTGAGGCAGGTTAGTTCTGTTTTCTTCATCCATCTGTGTGTGGGTTGAGGAGTTTTATGCAGTAGACCTGTTTGGAGCATTATCGTTGAATAAACATACAATTTTAGGAGTGACATTGATTTGAGACATGGTAGAAGCTAAGCGAGCCTTTCAAGTATTTTAGGAGTGACAGTTATTTATGATCTTATCAGTCTTTTCTCATGTGCTCAAGGAAGTATTTTGACTTCTTTTTTTCTAGTATTAGGAAATGAGACTTTTTTTTTTTTTATATAGAATATGAACATGGTGAGTGGTTTGTGCAGTGATCTGGGGCTTTCATGTGACACCCCCTTTATAGATGGGGCATCACCTTGAAATTGTGTTGATTGCATAATGCTAACCATTTGATTTGTGGATGTTGTTTTTTCATTTTATGTAACACCCCGTACTTTTCTGTACTCGGGTGTTACCGTGAGAATCCAAAGTATATGTGTATGTGTAATGCCCTTCCGTGACTCTTTCGTCAATGTGTGTGCGACTCCTGGTGTCTCGGACTGGCAGTGCGTAGTTCGCACCCAAATGACCAAAGTCCTGAGATCCCGAAACCTCTGTCATATTGACCGCGCCGTCCTCGCGATCGCAACGGCGAAAACAGTGCGTCGATCTGATACCCGAGCGCAAAGATATGGACATTTAATCAAAACACCCAAAAAAATGTGGTTGTGCACACTCGTGTGGGGCCACCCAATGTGGGGCCCACTACACGGTCTCCCAAGCAATCATTTTCCCTCCCTTGTAATTATTACACTTAATTATTATATAAAATAATAAAAAAAATGAATAAATTAATAAAAAGTAAATAAATAATAAAAGAGAGAGTGGTGTAATGATGGGGTGCCATGATGACACCCCCATTCCTCTCCCATGCCCCCACGGCCTCTACCATCCCTTCATTTAAAAAATAAAATAAATAATAATAAAAAAAAAGAAAGGAAAGATTATAAGAGAGATGTTTGGGAGGGGGAAACGTCCACCCTCTCTCCCCCTTCACTTCCTCCATCCTTCTACTCCATCCATGCCTTCCACATTCATGTGAGGGTGCTTGTATGAAAAATCTGAGTGGGCCATCTTCGATCTCGGCCCTTAATCAAGGAGATCAAGGTGAGTACACCCTCTTCACTCAACATTTTATATTTTTTTTTATGTTGATTTTGCTTAGATGATGATTGTGATGGTGATGATGAGGTGGGCCACCCCGATGCACATGCATGAAATCCTAACCCTACAAAAGGGGTTACACCTTTGGATGGAGGGATGATATAAAATCAGCTTGATCCAAACTATATGTGGGACCCACTGATTATGGGCCCCACCATAATGTTTAATAGCCATCCAAGCCGTCCAACCCTTTGGCCATACCATTTTGGGTTGGGGACCCAAGGATGAAGTTGATCGGAATTTTAGGTGGACCCCACTGAGGGAACGATCGTCCACCATTGAGAACTTCCTTGGCCCGCCTTGATGTTTCTAAGCTGAATCACCTGCCCAATATAGGGCTCTATGGGTTCCTCATGAGCTAGGGAACCTAATGAATGGCATTGATCTTTCCTAAGTGGGCCCCCACTTGATATGAACAAAGAAGAAAACAAAAAGAAAACAAAGAAAAAAAAAGGAGGAAACCGTCCAGACGCTGGACGTTCTCAACGTCAGGGACGCTGGAACCGTCCAGCGTCAGCGTGGCTCAGTGGGTCCCCACTTGTGGGACCCACCTTGGTGATTATGCTGGATCCACACCGTCCATTTGTTTTCCCAGATCATTTTAGGGCCAAGGCCCAAATATGAAGCCGATCCAAATCTTAAGCGGACCGCACCACAGGAAACAGTGGAGAACATGATGTCCACTGTCAAAACTTCCTCGGTCCACCTTGCTGTTTGTAGACCTATTCACATACCCAATACTGAGCTTGTTGGGTCCCCCATGAGCTGGGGAACCTGATGGATGGAGTGGATCGACTATGTATGAGACCCACTTATATTAAAAGGAAGAGAAAAGAGATAGGAAAAGAATAAAAGAAAAAGAAGGAAAGAGAGGAGAGAGGAAGCTCCAGCGTGCTCCAACGTAAAGTGGGTTTTTGGGCGTGAAAATGGCCCCATGTGTGGGGACCACTATGATACATCCATGCCGTCCATCTGTCTCTCCATATCATTTTAGGTAAGGGGCCGAAAAATGAAGAAGATCCAGATCTCTAGTGGGCCGTGCCGGAAGAAACAATACAGACCGTTGAAACCTTTCCAAGGCCCACTATCATGTTTCTGTATAACAAAACATACCCAAATCAGGGCTTGTTAGGCCCACACTAATCTGGACCATCAGATGGACGAGTGTAAGGGAAAACAAAAAAAAGAAGAAAAGAAAAGAAAAGAAAAAAAGGGTAACTGGACAGTCAGCGTCCAGAGGACGCTGCTGCCCAGCTACGTGTGGGCGGAAGCCCCTTTGAGCCGGCCCCACTCCGGGACCCCATCATGATCTATCGGTTTTATCCAAACCGTTCATCTGCTTTGCCAGATTATTTTAGGACATGGGCCCAAGTATGAGGCATATCCAAGTCTTAGGTGGGCCACACCACAGAAAACAGTGGGGATAGTGATGTCCACCATTGAAACATTCATAGGGCCCAGCTTATATGGTCCACCTTGATGTATATAGTTTATCTACGTGGTTCACCTATTTTAGCACCTCATTGTAGGGCTAATAGTTCTTGATAATGTGGCCCAACTAGATGGGACCCACCTCTAATCTATGTTTCATGCACATTCCCATTTTTATTTCGAAAATCTACGTTGGATTTTAGTGTTTTAGGCCATGTTTGGCTGTCCTTGGTGGGGCCCACGTGGGAGCAATGTAGAAACCACTATTTGGACCTTGAATACTGTATGTGTGACTACAACAATGACATTTTACCTGGGCCAAAGCGGCCCCCACATGATCAGAAATTAAATTCCAAAATGGGGTCGGGCAAAGTTGTGCAGGAATTTCTGTGCAGAAATTCCAAGTGCTCATGTTTGGCCCCGCACCAAAAAATATTTATACATATCCAGCAGGCCCTACCTTATGGGTTTTAGAGACCATGCATGGGTCTACCAGGGGGACTTGACAACACACCAAAAGGTGATCCCGTTTGATGGTGGGACTTGTCCAAAGTTGGGCCAAAATCATTTCTGCACTACCATTTCTGCACAACTCCAAGTACCCATGTTTGGGCCTTTGTTAAAAATTGCACACATGCAAACAAAGATATCTGTTTTATGATTTTTATAGACCATACATTGGTCTGTGAAGTGGTCATTTTATTTCTCCAAAAGATAGCCCCTTGTGATCACAAATTGGACCCAAACTTAGCCAAAAACCATTTCTGCATGTAAAGTATGAAATCTTTATGGGGTCACATCTATGGAATCCACCACCTTCCTAAAGTATTAAATAGGTCATTTAAATCATAAAACTTGACTTTAGATTGTATAGGCCAACTCCTTAAAAAATTTAGAGCCACCACCATAGGGTTGATCTTAACCGTATAAATTATGGATATGACAATCTAACCGCATAAATGGTCTAAAACATGGTAGGGTCGAATTCTAGCGAGCGTGTACATGCTTCAAGCAACATTGAAAGACGCTTCGAATCTTAAGGTGATGATTCCTCCCCTTGAGCTTTCCGCCTACATGTTAATTAAGTAATAGATTTACTCATATATGACTGAAAACTTTACTCTTGTCTCATGATTACCTCTGTTGTTTGATTTTATCATAAATCATATGTTTAATCTTGTTATACATGAATTTATTTATAACTGTGAATTATTTACGAATTTTGGAATTGTCATTTTCATTCTTCATGTTTGGAATATGAAAGTGGAATATGAATTTGAATAGTTGGGATCACCTATATTTGATGGGACCTTAAACTGGTGGCCTTTGGAAGCGATTTATTGGAAAGATTCCTGATGGTGTCCTTAGATGGAAGTGTTGGACTAAATGTTAAATGAGATGAGATCTTGATTATGCCCCTAGCTGGACTAGTATGGAAATATTTTTGATGGCGTCCTTATATGGACTTGTTGGGCTGAATGTCCTATTGAGATGAGTGGTTGGGATTCCCGATGGACTTGATGGACTAATGGTCCTGTGAGATAAATTATTGATTATGTCCCTAGTTGGACTCATGTGGAAATATTTTGGAGAATTATTGTGATGAAAGGCCACTAGTTGTAAGGGAATGTCATAATTGGTTTGGTTGTAAATTGGAATAATAATGGTTGGTTTAATCATGCATATCATGGCATAGACGGGACGTGTGGTGACGAGCCATATGACCGTCGGGTGGTCTGGTTGCTGAGAGCACGTACCCTCGAGGTATTTTCGCTGGCTCTAGACCACCATAGAGTGAGTCATTCACTGAGAGCACGTACCTTTGGTATTTTTGCTGGTGATGACCACTCGTGATATTGTGGGGCCGATGTGTTCCTTAGTGACTTCCGGATCACCAATTGATGGATTTGCATTGTGGGGCTGATGTGTGTCCTCAGGGACTTCCAGACCACATTTTCCAGCTGGATGTACATCCCCAGGCTGAGGGACATGTGCATGCATTCATGCATTTAAGAAAGATTGCATCATAGATGTTTTGTACATTTTTTTATTCTTGATTATTGTGTTAGTGTGTAATCTTGAGGGGACCTCACACTGAGCTGGCCACTCATGCTGTTATATTTCAACTGTATAGTTGGTGCAGGTAATTTGAATAATGTACAGGTTATACTGGAATGGAGCAGGATGCTCAGGTTATGCTGATGTCATGGATCGAAGATCCGTGTTTCATGGTTGCTGCTTTAAATTTTGTATATAATTGTAATTGTTTATTAGTGTCTTCTGAATTAAATTCGAGATATTCGGTTTGTATAAGCCTTATGGGTACCACTCTGCGATGTTTGTTGTATCTTTCCTATATGCATGGTTTGTTTTCTTCCGCAGTGAACACCCTTCTTGGAATGACAGTTGAAAAGGGACTGAAATGTGGATTTTCTTCATAGGCTAACGACCGGGTCTTCAAACACGGGTCTAGAACTCGGGTTGTGAAAATCCGGGGCGTTACAAGGTGGTATCAGAGCGGAGTGACGATAAACTAGGCCTTGGGAAAAAGAAGCTTATACAAACTACGGATGTCTCAAGTAGGGTAATGAAATTAGAGAGTTGAACTTAGGTGAAATTCCCTTAGACTTAGGGTGTATTGTGAATTAGAGACATAAACTTAGGCTCTCTTGAACCGCCAAGATAATCATTTGAACTTAGAAACAGAACTTAGGTTCCGTGGGAAAATCATTGCCCACAAAATTATGCTTTAAACCTAAGAGTAGCATTGTTGATATCTAACGAATAGTGGTGCAGTAAATGGCTAGTAAATGATTTGACCTTATACAAAGCACTATAACTAGATTAGGAATCCGGTTAAGAAGAGTAATTTTGCGATTAAGATCCTCGTAGTTAGTTGACTGTGTTGGCATCAATCTTAGCAACCTGTAGAACTTTATGGTAATTCGAGTAAAATAGTTCATCAAATAATCAGAGTGCTCAGCGGAAGTATGATGAGCCATTTAGGTTTATTCCTCATGGATCCGAAAATTTCTCTTGTAAAATTTGGAAAACTATATGATATTTCCCAAAAGGTTAAAATGATCAGGATCATGGATTTACGGAACCATATTTAAGCGAAGTATACGCGGTTTGATCCACATTTTAAATCCTAGCGATTACCAACGGACTCAATGCTCTTGCCAAGCAGAAGACCAAGATTCACTAGGATTAAGAAATGATACAAATGAACTTACTGCCCTGGCTAGGTAGAAGATCAATGTATCAGGCTCAGACCTACTATAACCGTTCTTCTGTATATGTTAAACACTAAGAGTTCTTTGGAGGGGGGTAGACTGTAATAACCCTAGTTCAAACAGTCAGTCATATACTACATACATATAAGCACCTAGGTTTTAGATTTTTGTTAGGGTCTAGGGCATGGAGTTTATATGCGTCTTACTAAATTTAGGTTATCCTGTTAGTAATTTTGGGGCACTAGTGTAAGAAATTGTAGGCTTAGAGTATATTCAAAGCATAAGGTTCAGGACTACTTGCTGGTAAATCTAGTCTTGAAGAATGTAGAAGCATTAAAAAGTAGGCTTCCCTCCTTATTTGATTGAGAACTTAGACTGAATTAGGATCTCGTTTTAAATGAACTTATAGACATGAGTATAAGATTCCCAACTTGAGAACTTAGCCTAAATAGGAATCCCATTTGATAAACTTAGATACTATACATAGCACCCAAGCATGAGGCTGTTATTCGCAAGCAATATCCTCACTTATTTGATGAATGATTGTTTAATATAAGTCCGATAACATGCATAGTTGGCTTTTCGTATTATGAGTTTGATATCGTGTTTATGGTAAGAAATTTCGAGGACGAAATTTTCTTCTAGGGGGGTAGATTGTAACACCCCGTACTTTTCTGTACTCGGGTGTTACCGTGAGAATCCAAAGTATATGTGTATGTGTAATGCCCTTCCGTGACTCTTTCGTCAATGTGTGTGCGACTCCTGGTGTCTCGGACTGGCAGTGCGTAGTTCGCACCCAAATGACCAAAGTCTTGAGATCCCGAAACCTCTGTCATATTGACCGCGCCGTCCTCGCGATCGCAACGGCGAAAACAGTGCGTCGATCTGATACCCGAGCGCAAAGATATGGACATTTAATCAAAACACCCAAAAAAATGTGGTTGTGCACACTCGTGTGGGGCCACCCAATGTGGGGCCCACTACACGGTCTCCCAAGCAATCATTTTCCCTCCCTTGTAATTATTACACTTAATTATTATATAAAATAATAAAAAAATGAATAAATTAATAAAAAGTAAATAAATAATAAAAGAGAGAGTGGTGTAATGATGGGGTGCCATGATGACACCCCCATTCCTCTCCCATGCCCCCACGTCCTCTACCATCCCCTCATTTAAAAAATAAAATAAATAATAATAAAAAAAAAAGAAAGGAAAGATTATAAGAGAGATGTTTGGGAGGGGGAAACGTCCACCCTCTCTCCCCCTTCACTTCCTCCATCCTTCTACTCCATCCATGCCTTCCACATTCATGTGAGGGTGCTTGTATGAAAGATCTGAGTGGGCCATCTTCGATCTCGGCCCTTGATCAAGGAGATCAAGGTGAGTACACCCTCTTCACTCAACATTTTATATATTTTTTTTATGTTGATTTTGCTTAGATGATGATTGTGATGGTGATGATGAGGTGGGCCACCCCGATGCACATGCATGAAATCCTAACCCTACAAAAGGGGTTACACCTTTGGATGGAGGGATGATATAAAATCAGCTTGATCCAAACTATATGTGGGACCCACTGATTATGGGCCCCACCATAATGTTTAATAGCCATCCAAGCCGTCCAACCCTTTGGCCATACCATTTTGGGTTGGGGACCCAAGGATGAAGTTGATCGGAATTTTAGGTGGACCCCACTGAGGGAACGATCGTCCACCATTGAGAACTTCCTTGGCCCGCCTTGATGTTTCTAAGCTGAATCACCTGCCCAATATAGGGCTCTATGGGTTCCTCATGAGCTAGGGAACCTAATGAATGGCATTGATCTTTCCTAAGTGGGCCCCCACTTGATATGAACAAAGAAGAAAACAAAAAGAAAACAAAGAAAAAAAAAGGAGGAAACCGTCCAGACGATGGACGTTCTCAATGTCAGGGACGCTGGAACCGTCCAGCGTCAGCGTGGCTCAGTGGGTCCCCACTTATGGGACCCACCTTGGTGATTATGCTGGATCCACACCGTCCATTTTTTTTCCCAGATCATTTTAGGGCCAGGGCCCAAATATGAAGCCGATCCAAATCTTAAGCGGACCGCACCACAGGAAACAGTGGAGAACATGATGTCCACTGTCAAAACTTCCTCGGTCCACCTTGCTGTTTGTAGACCTATTCACATACCCAATACTGAGCTTGTTGGGTCCCCCATGAGCTGGGGAACCTGATGGATGGAGTGGATCGACTATGTATGAGACCCACTTATATTAAAAGGAAGAGAAAAGAGATAGGAAAAGAATAAAAGAAAAAGAAGGAAAGAGAGGAGAGAGGAAGCTCCAGCGTGCTCCAACGTAAAGTGGGTTTTTGGGCGTGAAAATGGCCCCATGTGTGGGGACCACTATGATACATCCATGCCGTCCATCTGTCTCTCCATATCATTTTAGGCAAGGGGCCGAAAAATGAAGAAGATCCAGATCTCTAGTGGGCCGTGCCGGAAGAAACAATACAGATACAGACCGTTGAAACCTTTCCAAGGCCCACTATCATGTTTCTGTATAACAAAACATACCCAAATCAGGGCTTGTTAGGCCCACACTAATCTGGACCATCAGATGGACGAGTGTAAGGGAAAACAAAAAAAAAGAAGAAAAGAAAAGAAAAAAAAAAGGGTAACTGGACAGTCAGCGTCCAGAGGACGCTGCTGCCCAGCTACGTGTGGGCGGAAGCCCCTTTGAGCCGGCCCCACTCCGGGACCCCATCATGATCTATCGGTTTTATCCAAACCGTTCATCTGCTTTGCCAGATCATTTTAGGACATGGGCCCAAGTATGAGGCATATCCAAGTCTTAGGTGGGCCACACCACAGAAAACAGTGGGGATAGTGATGTCCACCATTGAAACATTCATAGGGCCCAGCTTATATGGTCCACCTTGATGTATATAGTTTATCTACGTGGTTCACCTATTTTAGCACCGCATTGTAGGGCTAATAGTTCTTGATAATGTGGCCCAACTAGATGGGACCCACCTCTAATCTATGTTTCATGCACATTCCCATTTTTATTTCGAAAATCTACGTTGGATTTTAGTGTTTTAGGCCATGTTTGGCTGTCCTTGGTGGGCCCCACGTGGAAGCAATGTAGAAACCACTATTTGGACCTTGAATACTGTATGTGTGACTACAACAATGACATTTTACCTGGGCCAAAGCGGCCCCCACATGATCAGAAATTAAATTCCAAAATGGGGTCGGGCAAAGTTGTGCAGGAATTTCTGTGCAGAAATTCCAAGTGCTCATGTTTGGCCCCGCACCAAAAAATATTTATACATATCCAGCAGGCCCTACCTTATGGGTTTTAGAGACCATGCATGGGTCTACCAGGGGGACTTGACAACACACCAAAAGGTGATCCCGTTTGATGGTGGGACTTGTCCAAAGTTGGGCCAAAATCATTTCTGCACTACCATTTCTGCACAACTCCAAGTACCCATGTTTGGGCCTTTGTTAAAAATTGCACACATGCAAACAAAGATATCTGTTTTATGATTTTTATAGACCATACATTGGTCTGTGAAGTGGTCATTTTATTTCTCCAAAAGATAGCCCCTTGTGATCACAAATTGGACCCAAACTTAGCCAAAAACCATTTCTGCATGTAAAGTATGAAATCTTTATGGGGTCACATCTATGGAATCCACCACCTTCCTAAAGTATTAAATAGGTCATTTAAATCATAAAACTTGAATTTAGATTGTATAGGCCAACTCCTTAAAAAATTTAGAGCCACCACCACATGGTTGATCTTAACCGTATAAATTATGGATATGACAATCTAACCGCATAAATGGTCTAAAACATGGTAGGGTCGAATTCTAGCGAGCGTGTACATGCTTCAAGAAACATTGAAAGACGCTTCGAATCTTAAGGTGATGATTCCTCCCCTTGAGCTTTCCGCCTACATGTTAATTAAGTAATAGATTTACTCATATATGACTGAAAACTTTACTCTTGTCTCATGATTACCTCTGTTGTTTGATTTTATCATAAATCATATGTTTAATCTTGTTATACATGAATTTATTTATAACTGTGAATTATTTACGAATTTTGGAATTGTCATTTTCATTCTTCATGTTTGGAATATGAAAGTGGAATATGAATTTGAATGGTTGGGATCACCTATATTTGATGGGACCTTAAACTGGTGGCCTTTGGAAGCGATTTATTGGAAAGATTCCTGATGGTGTCCTTAGATGGAAGTGTTGGACTAAATGTTAAATGAGATGAGATCTTGATTATGCCACTAGCTGGACTAGTATGGAAATATTTTTGATGGCGTCCTTATATGGACTTGTTGGGCTGAATGTCCTATTGAGATGAGTGGTTGGGATTCCCGATGGACTTGATGGACTAATGGTCCTGTGAGATAAATTATTGATTATGTCCTTAGTTGGACTCATGTGGAAATATTTTGGAGAATTATTGTGATGAAAGGCCACTAGTTGTAAGGGAATGTCATAATTGGTTTGGTTGTAAATTGGAATAATAATGGTTGGTTTAATCATGCATATCATGGCACAGACGGGACGTGTGGTGACGAGCCATATGACCGTCGGGTGGTCTGGTTGCTGAGAGCACGTACCCTCGAGGTATTTTCGCTGGCTCTAGACCACCATAGAGTGAGTCATTCACTGAGAGCACGTACCTTTGGTATTTTCGCTGGTGATGACCACTCGTGATATTGTGGGGCCGATGTGTTCCTTAGTGACTTCCGGATCACCAATTGATGGATTTGCATTGTGGGGCTGATGTGTGTCCTCAGGGACTTCCAGACCACATTTTCCAGCTGGATGTACATCCCCAGGCTGAGGGATATGTGCATGCATTCATGCATTTAAGAAAGATTGCATCATAGATATTTTGTACATTTTTTTATTCTTGATTATTGTGTTAGTGTGTAATCTTGAGGGGACCTCACACTGAGCTGGCCACTCATGCTGTTATATTTCAACTGTATAGTTGGTGCAGGTAATTTGAATAATGTACAGGTTATACTGGAATGGAGCAGGATGCTCAGGTTATGCTGATGTCATGGATCGAAGATCCGTGTTTCATGGTTGCTGCTTTAAATTTTGTATATAATTGTAATTGTTTATTAGTGTCTTCTGAATTAAATTCGAGATATTCGGTTTGTATAAGCCTTATGGGTACCACTCTGCGATGTTTGTTGTATCTTTCCTATATGCATGGTTTGTTTTCTTCCGCAGTGAACACCCTTCTTGGAATGACAGTTGAAAAGGGACTGAAATGTGGATTTTCTTCATAGGCTAACGCCCGGGTCTTCAAACACGGGTCTAGAACTCGGGTTGTGAAAATCTGGGGCGTTACATTTTACCCAATGAATGTGGACCTTTTTTCACTTTTGTTGTAGCAATCTGTAGTGAGTTACTGATCTGATCATTCAATAGGAATTAGGATGGAATTTTTCTGATTTCTATGGTTTCACCTATCCATGGTACACTTTTTTCTGGTCTTTTTTTTCTTCTTCTATTTCATCATTATGTATTAGAGATTGTGGCGTCCACCAAACAACCTGTTAGAGGTTCTTGAACTTGCTCAGCTTATTATATATATTTCTTGATGTTTTTTTTTTTTTTTTTTTGTTGTTCTAAGTCTTGAATTGAAACTAAAGTATTTGAAAGTGACAATCAAACAGGGCATTAGACTGTTCAAAATAGGGCTTAAAGTGACAATCATGGCCTATTTATGTGGTGCTGATTTCAGATATGAAATTAGCTTTAATCTGGATTGTTGGAAACCGTATACCACATTGAACAATTAAAGCCTGCCTGATCTATGATTCACATCAATTCTATTAACTGATCTTTGTTCTGCATGGCTTATCTTGTAGCCTACCTTCACATTTTTAAGAATTATATCCATCAGTTTGTCATGTTCATTAAATTGGTGGAATGCAATTCTTCTTATTGTTTGTGTTGTTGATGAAGGCATGGATACCTTCTATGCAGGTGGTTTGCGGGATAGAGTGGACAGCTATATGTTCAAGGGTGCACTTGCATATGCTCATGTCAAAAGCATGTTACGACTTTCTAGAGTTTGAATTACAAAGTTGGGTAGACACTGACGGAAAATACAAAGTAAACTTTCTGTTTTTCCCTTTTTTGGTATCAGAGGCGAAGGATGGCTTTACAAACACCCACACAAGAACTTCATGGACTATATTGTACAACTTGCATCTTTTTCCTTGCCATTGCTCACTTTAAATGAAGGTATTTCCTAATATTAATGGCAGGTGCGAGGTGCTGTCATGTTCTTCAGTCGGATTTCACTCCTCATGGATCAGAACACCCAGGCAGTCCATATGTTCATGTCAGCTCTCCTTCAGGTAGTAATAATAGTGGCTCTAGTACAATCATGCTTATGCCCGTGTTCCAGACTGTTCTCACTCATGGTTATCATTCACTGCAGGTCTTTGATACTTATGGATTATTATATGGTGAGCTTGCAAGCTTTGTATTCCAACTACTACGTATCATGCCAAATCTCAATAAAGGCCAACGACTGTTACCCGGTGCACCTTCCGGTACCAATGTGCAGGGACAAAACAACACCAAGTGGCCAAAGCCTGCTAGCAGCTCATGGGACAGTATTTGGGGGGATGGTTGCAGTAAAGAGAAGTGATCATTGTCTAGAATAGATTTGAAAGGAACATCCAGGGATGCATGGACAAAGGTATGAACATTACTGATTTCATGTGTTAGGCCTGCATAGAGTTTGAAACCTTGAGAAGGAAAGATTGGTGCGAAGGAATGATCTAGATTTGTTTCTAGTGATGCCAGCTTCTAGAGGTTTACATGTTTTCTACACTTTTTCAATTGGAAACATGCTTCCTGAGGTTTGACCTTAATCTCTATATGTAGCACTATATGTAGCATCTCTTTCTATTGTTCTTTAATCGTGTATCTCTCTTGCAGTTCGTGCCATTGTGTTTGGATTTCAAAAGCAAGTATTCTTTCTTAAGCTCAAGGTAAGATTCAAGATGGTTTATAAATGTGATTGTGGCTATTATAGTTGTATGTTACATTTGGATGTATAAGTGATTGCAATTAAGTTTTCATGAAGTGAATATCCAAAATTGGTTCAATTCCACTTTATTAAAAGTGAATAGTCACTCTCAAAATTTGAGCTATTCTTTTTTATGTTTCTTCAAGAGGGTCTTTTCTTACATTACCCTATGGAATGACCATATATAGATCCAGATCATGCCAAGTTTAATTTTGTTCTTGTTTTTGAAAATTTGACTGTATATGAATTCTAGTTGGAGAAAGCCATTGAACAATTTTCAATTTTGATTTGTCCTAGAAGATTATTACTAGACCAGGTATGTTTATCCTTAGTTTTGCCATTTTCAGCTGGTAGATGTGTGATTCACCTTCACTTCCCACACTTTTTTTCACCAAACCTTGTTAAAGAATTATATAGTGATTGTGTAGTGAGAAAGTGAGAAGTTTGATACGGTTTTCAAATAATAATTTCTCAATGGTTGTTGTGCGAGAATTAAGCTCTTGAAGATTGATGGAGCATGCTAGTACTCATTTGTTTTAGGCAGTTTATTCTTTTTCAAGAATCATTTAACTTGCTTCTTCCAAGTACTCACATCTAATCCTATGTTTTTAAATGTCTTTTTTTTTTATTTATTTTATGTAGATAGCATTTTGTCTACTTTTGGATTAATATTTGGTTCTAATTGGCAGTTGGCAATCCATTGAGAAGTCGATGATCTTTTGTAGGAAGTTGCAAACTCTTATCACTTCAGGGTGGTGGCTTTAACACTTTCTTTATGGGCTTGCTTCAAAACTCACGCAATCGGCAAGTAACAAATGCAAGCTATGTGGCCTGTGGTCTGTGCTTATGAAGTTGCCTTAGATGTTTTAGGCTATAATTGTCTTGACAATTGGAAAAAGAAGCTGAGAACTGTCTTGCTAAAAAATGATTTGGTATAAAAGATGTTTTAGGCTATAGTTACCATTTGCCTCCACTGCATCATCTTCCTCAAAAGCTTGTTATGATCTTCCCCTGCCATCCTAGCACTCCTTAGGCTTTGAATTGTTTGAACATGCTTCAGTATCGACCAATTCCATGCTTTGATGCTAGTAATTTGATTTACTCCAATCGGCTTGAATCAGATCTAGTAAGTTAGAATTTGATTAAGATCAGCTGGAATGTGATTAAATTAGTTGAGAACTATTTAGACCAACTGTAATTCGGTTAAAACACCTATTTGAAACAAAGTTCAAATTTTAAGCAATATTACATCTAATTCAACATTTCCTAAGACCATTTAAATTTTATGTAGGAAAATCTGTCGCTAAGCATTGTTGAGGCGAAAGAATGTTTTACATCAAAAGAGGTACTTATCTTTCTTTATTTGTAATTTTCGATGCTTGCTATAGACTCTTTTAAGTTTGTAGCATATTTATCAAATTTATTTGTAAACTTCAATGACTAGGATGATGGAAATTACTTGTACCTCCTGTAGCCATGTGAGGCTCACATCAATTTGATGAATGACTTTGAGGCTTTGCCCCCCTTTTTTGGTAGTGGAATCATATTGCAAAAGAAGATGAGAACAAAAGGCATTAAGATATAATGCGCTCATGGTTGTTTATGTGATGCAGGAAACAATTCTTCTTCCAAGGCAGCAACTCAGTTCTTTATCAGAGAAAGACTCCAACTGTCCAGAACTTATATGGAACTCAAGGGTCTTGGCTTCTTTGTGATTTTTTCTTCCTTGTAATAAGAACTCTCAATTGTATTTATATTGACTGAACTGGAGATGTGTTTTGAGTTTCCCTAAAAAAAATTCATGACTTCAATGAATGTTGGATTTTTTTTTTGGCAGTTATAACAATTCTTTATTTGCATTAACTTAGATAGGTTGATCTATCAGGGCATGTACCAGAAACGGTTAGATATGTTGTTATTATCAAATATGTATTTATATTGACTGAACTAGAGATGTGTTTTGAGTTTCCCTAAAAAAAATTCATGACTTCAATGAATGTTGGATTTTTTTTTTTTGGCAGTTATAACAATTCTTTATTTGCATTAACTTAGATAGGTTGATCTATCAGGGCATGTACCAGAAACGGTTAGATATGTTGTTATTATCAAATTTTTTAAAGACACTAGCTACGGATATAGTCCGCAGCCTTGAAAACTAGTCCATAGCGTGATGTACTCAAATTGCTACGGATCAAATTTATATAGCGACGAATATTATCCGTAGCCGTAGAAAAATAGCTACGGATATAATCCGTAGCTATGGCTTAAAAGGCTATGGCTACGGCACCAATAGCTACGGACCGGATACGGTCCTGCTACGAATTATATCCGTAGCTATAGATGTATAGCTACGGATATAATTCATAGCCTTTACCCCATTTTTTTGTAGTGTAATATAGATTTCTTAGATAGGAGAGGCTTTCGACCTTCCACATTATTTGATTTGTGATCTCATGGACCTCAAATGCTTACAATCCCTAGAACTCCGAAGTATGATTTAATGATGTAGAACTTGAGATTTCTAATTCATGACAGTTTTCTACTTCTTTTTGTATGCTTCAATTGTTAAACCTTCCAACTAAACAGATCATAGTGCTTTGATCTAGTTGAGTTATTATTATCAGTTATGATAGATAGTTTGTTAAGTCCGTGTGTGAAACTTCGATGCTTTGGTTTGATTTTTCCATATCAATCCAAATCCTTAATCTATAATAACTTTTGGGATAGATCATCTGATATCCATTTTCATTACCTATTTAGTTGATTTGTGGGAAGCTTTCTTAGTAGACTGTCTTCGTGGGATCGACCCTGTACTCATAGGAATATTACAATTGAACCTCTGCACTTGGAGAATATCAAACAAAATTTTGGTGCTGTTGCCGGGGATGGTATTAAAAGTTTGTACAAGTCAGCTAATCGGGTAATTTCTTCCCCAACCCCTCTATCTTCTTTTATTTTTTTATCCTTTTTATGGTCGGCACAACCGCCTTGAGTATTTGATATAGATTCCTTTTATTTTATTTCTTTATTGTTTTCTCTTTCAATTAAGTGATTCAAAAGATTTCTCCATGGTCGGCTGAGCCGCCTCTGAGATCCGATTTCCCTTAAGTAGTTGAGGATCATTGCAGTAGAGTATTCCTTTTATTTTTTTTTTGTATTATTTGATTGTGGACATTAAATGGTCGGCTGAGCCACCTTTGTCTTATTATTTTGATTTGATTATTTAGTTAATCCTTATTATTATTATTTTTTTTATCTTTGAAACACCCAAGAAGAATGTAACATAAGGTTGTCCTGCTTAGTCACAAAAAAGGCTACGGATTAAATTCGTAGCTAGTTTAAAGGCTACGGATAAAGTCTGTCGTTGGTCCATATCCGGTCCATAGCAACTGCCGCAGTATCTGTAGGTCTTTTGACTATAGCTGGAGGCTATATCCATAGCGTTAAATCTATAGCTACGGTTTAAACACAGCTATGACAGAGAAGTCCATCGCCATTAATAACTACAACTATTGTTAGCTATTGTTATGACTAGCTACGGATTAGTCCATCGCCGTTGTGAGAGAGAGCTACAGATCAGTCCGTCGCCGTAGCTAGCTTAGCTGCGGATCAGTCCGTCACCATTGGTTTCCAAAATTAATATTTGCCAACTATAGCTACGGACTAAATCCGTAGTAGTTTTCTTTTAAAAAAAATAGCCCTTCCTGTTCGTAGTACATGCCCTGTGCCCTATTTTAACTGCCAAATGAAAGCAATCAATCCAACATTCATCAAAATAAGGATTAACAATAAAAATCATGAAATTTTATGTTAAGGGAAAATCAAAATACATCTCCAGTTCGGTCAATATAAATACATTGGAGTTCTGATTACAAGAAATTAAAGGACTTGTTCAGACGATACTTGCAAGGAAAAAAATTTACAAAGAAGCCAAGACCCTTGAGTTCCTTCAAATGAACCAAGGCTCTCTGTCCACTCAACATTTTCTCTATAGCCCTCTGCAAAACTATCCGAGCATAAAAACCTCATTGTCTATGATATCTTCCATGTAGTTTTGAGTCTTTTCTCTGATAACGAATTGAGTTGCTGCCTTAGAAGAAGAATTTTTTCGTGCATCTCAACATTTTCAGATAGATACAATACATAAACAACCATGAGAATTTACCTCTGTTTGTGTGAAAATCGAGAATAGAACTGATTGACGAAGCGGTCCTACACACATATATTCTCCAGAAACCTTGCATAAAAAATACAAATCAGAAAATGAACAAGTCATACAAATCATTTGTAGCAAGAATTGATATTGTGACGTCCCCATGAATCAATCTAATGCATGCACATGAATTTATGTTACAACTACAAGCATGCCATGGCATCATTTATTTAGCCATTTGTAAGAAAGCTTGCATGAAGCATGCGTCTATCCATGTTCAATCATCATTTTTCTTTATGGAGATGTTAAATCATCGGTTTATCAATTGCAAGTGATCACAATTAGGAAAAGCAAATAAACTAGAACTACATGTTAAAGCCTTTAGGCATTGGTTCAGGCCACCCACCGCCGAAACATTTATATAGTTACAGAAGTTTTGTATCATGCTAATTTTTTTTAGTGCATTTTAGTAAAAATAACCTTACAAACAATTTGGATGGACCACAAAAAGGTTTCAATAGTAGGCATTTCACTTCCTGATATTTCCTTCGGTGTGAGCCACTTGGGTTTTGGATCCTTTGTATATTTGGGCACCAACACGAGTTGAAAATATATATATAAAAAAAAAAAACAAATAGACTAGTTGGATTTCTCACAAACATCTTGATAGGTCCTTTTCCGCTATGGAGACTTCCTACAATTGAATGTTGGGCCATTTGCATCCAATATTAATGATCGAAAGGGATGTGGATTCCCTGTGAGAGCCCCAACTGCGTTGGAAGCTCCTGTGATTGAAAGTTAGGTGGAGCCAATTATGATGTTTGTGAGAAATCTACCTCTATCCATCCATTTTTCCAACTCATGTTAAAACATGTGCCTAACAAGAGGAAGATGGAAAACTCAAGTGAGCCACACCACATGGAAAAATAAAGGGAGAAATGTCTACAGTTGAAACATTTCGACCCTGCTGTATATATGCCAGTTGGATGAGTCCAAATCCTCTGTTGGCTGCAAAAAAAAAAAAAAAAAAAAAAAAAAAAAATCCTTGTTTGCAACATTTTTATTGGTCCACGTCATATAGGTTTGCAACTTCATCACATCCTCAATGCAACCTCAGCACACTAACATCATGCAGTGTGACTTGGACCAATAAAAGGGCTTCGATCAGTGTGATGTGTACCAATAAAAAGGCTGCAAACAAAGATTTCCTGTTTTGCAGCCAACAGAGGATCCAAACTCCTGTTCATAAGGTCATTCCCACTAGGATGAATAGGAAACACAACACATGTTAGCATTATCTAAAATTGTAGATCATGTAAAAATCTCCTAGAGCGACCCATTTGGCTATTTTCCAATTCTTCTTCAAAGGGTCAGTTATCCATGGTCAAAACATAGATTAACATTCTTAGCGTCTAAATTTAATAAAATGAGAAAGTTTGAAATCTAATAGCCCCATGCGATTGATATTTGGCATGACTACCGAAATCGGCCAATCCAGCCATTCCATTGAAACGTGGTATCCTATATTCATTCTTATACAATCTTAGACCTGACTGTGGAGCCTGCCATGAACAGGATCCACTAATTTAGATGGGGGGCCTATGTATAGATGGTTACTTTGCCATGGTCCATAATAAGGTCTATAAGATCAATGGTTTGGACCAACAAACCATGAAACCTTGGACATCAATGATAAGTTGAGGAACACCACTCACCATGACCCAATTCTGCTGGATTTTGTTTTTAAGGCTGCATTTAGTTGCACTGAATTTTATGAAATTTCAGGATATTTGGTGCAACCAAACACAGCCTAAATCATCGTCATTATCATGTTATGCCATTCCACTATATGAAGGGCCATGGATGAGGTCCATTTCTTGGCTCAAACAACTATGCACAAGCCAAGCACACATGGTTTAATATTTTAATGATCTGAACCATTCCTCTGGAGGTCCCAAAAATACTGACCTTTAATATTTATGGAAGATTATAAGAAGGGGAAATGAAAGAAGACAAAAAAAATCCAAGGCTTGATTCTTACCCAAGAACATGGCAACCTCCATCATAAACTATTTGAAAGATCAAACCCATCAATCCTACACTTCCCCATAAACCAAATCTATCCTCTTTTTCACCTGCAATCCACATTAAAAAAATCAATTAATTAATTTGTATATATTATTCATGTGGAGAAACTGATTCTACATTTCAATTAGGCATATAACGCTTGATTTTCAATAGGTGTAAAAATGTCAAATTTTATGGATTGAACAAAACTAGGTAACAATAACATGTATAAAAAAGTGATAAAGGGAAACAGGAAACAACATTATTGCATGGAAATGGGTTCAAGATGCAGATGCATTGAAAAATCAAACGATTAGGTTCAAGATGATCTCGCCATTGGAACAAAGAACAATCCCAAAATAAAACATCTAACTGAAGAAATGCGTGACATAATAAACCTAAGCTTTGGCCATTGTCATCCAAAATATCCTAAAACGATGCAAAGAAAACAAAAAATCTAATAAAGAAAAAGAAAGTGTAGAAAACATCCACATTCAACCAAAATAAAGGAACAAATACCCAATGGCTAGGGTCTTCCAACCGTGGACATTTTTGGTCATGAATGAAGCAATCCAGCATGTGGCCCATCATACCAATGGTCTAGATCACAAAACCATGCAGCCCATGCCATTGTTTCTTGTAGTGGTGTGTGTGTGTGTGGGTGAGAGAGAGAGAGAGAGAGAGAGAGAGAGAGAGAGAAGCTTTTCCTTTATAAAATTCAAACGTTGTCCAATTCATGGACAGGTCTGGGACCCAAACACTAGACAGATTTTGGACCATTTTGAGTCTTAAACATTATGTCCACAAGGCAGATTTTTCTGATCCAAAATGTTTGTCTAGCTGGACAAATTTACATACAATCATATTGTCCCCAAGACAAACAGTCATGGGACCAAATTCCGGTGACCAAAAAGGCAGCTTAGGGACTCACAAATCACTATCCAACTTGGCTAACCAAGGGTCCAATTTGTTGTCTAAACGGACATATTAGAGGTCCACCATTTCCTAGAATCAAACGGTTAGATTTTTTTGGGCCATTCATGTTGTCCAAACTGGATAGATCCATGGTCCATAATGCTGTCCATATTTGGACAGATTTTGTGGTACAAATGCGCTGTCCTTTTGGACAGATTTGTGGCCCCAAATTGCTCTCAATATGGGACACCCAACACCTTTGTCTATGCAATTTTCTCAAGTTGCATACATAGAACTGAGAAATATAAACACAGATTTAAACATAACTGTATATTGGCTTGTATTCAATCAAGTCACCATCCCATGTAAAATCCTCATTTAGAGCAAGTAAATTGTACAGAGCAACAAATGCAACAGAGATGAGCAGGGGAAACCGATAAATTGACTAAGATGCTTGAACCTCCTTGCACTCATCAACATTAGGACATGAAGGATGATGTGCAAAATGCATGGACCAAATTCGTGAGAATATTCTAGAAAAGTGAAGGACGAGTTCACATCACGTTGCATACAAAGTTGGAGTGCCTTCAGTTGGTGACACATTTGAATAACTTCCATTAGCTTATGCTTGTCCTGTGGAATCAATATGACAAAGATACAAAGACAAGAGATAATATAAGAAATTTCATCCCCTTTCATACAAGGTAGAAAAGGCATAATATTCATTGAAATGTAGCATAGAGAAACTTTATGAAATGATTGGTCTATAGAATAAATTCTAACAAATCCAGTTATGTGGAATAAGAAGCCACAAGCATATCTCGCATCTAGAAGCCTTTCCTTTATATATTGGTGTACTTTGCTGGGGATAGCTTCCTAGCTTGTGGGTAGGTATCCTGCATGCCAAGATAGTGTCAGTTGCTAATAGCAAGAAAGATAAAAATCTATAAATAAAGTAAGAATGGGAATACAATCCTAAGTAAAAAACCATTTGCAACAAACTTCCGTGTGAAAGAAATGCTCCAACCTATGATAATCTTAAAGTCAAATAAAAGACATCAATTAGTATTTTTTTTTATGCCAGTACTTTGACAGGTGCAGGACAGCTTTCGTTGAAGTGAGCCTTAGATGAGCCTTGTCCACAGTTCTGCAAGATGAGAAAGTCCTTAGGTATAATTCTACTGTGAAGTACCTAAAAAAGGAGAATGTTTATATACAAATTATAAAAGTAAAATGAAGGCAAGGACGGTTTATGAACACCTTCATAAAAGGAGAAATCAGAAACCAGATGAAAATTGTGAAAACAAGCAAAGAGAAACAATATAACTAATTATCTAGAAACAGTGAAAGCCCGTGAAGTATATGGTTGATCGATCGTTTGAAAGCTAATGAATAGATATGCATCTGACATTCTATTCTCAGTTTTCAACATCTGACATTTCGGCATGCAGATAAATTCATAAATAAGAAAATCAAGAGAGTCATGGCGTACAACCTTTTTGGTTTGTTATCCTTCAGTTCAGCTGCAGATGAGTACAAAAGGCACTAATTGAGCTACAGATCTGATGTCATTTTCCAAGATAAGTAAGTTGTATCCCCGTAATGCCTGCAAACAGAAAGAAAACAACATTACAAAAGCCTAATTGCAGCTTCAAAACACACAAATATGGGGGTGACTATTATAAAAACCATACCCATACATAGCGCCCTTCTCCCTCATCCTTTATCCGGGTTTGGGGCTGGCAATGTAAAACTGCTGATTCACGCAGCTTGGGTCCTACCATGTTGTATATGAAACTCCAATTCATCCACCATGTTAGAAGCATTATGTTCGCATTACATACAGACAGTCGGCCTGATAAAATTTTTAGATGGGTTGCTTCAATGAGAATTGTGTAGAATTTCTCCCAAAACCTTGAAGTACCCATGGTGTGGCCCACATGATTTTTGGATCAGGCTGATTTTTGTATGTTCTCTTCATCCTAGTGAGTTACACCTGAATAATGGATTTGATGAAAGATATGGACCATTGTAGCCCCACAAGAAAAAAAACTATGCTTGGCATCGTTCCCTGCAGTGTGACCCACCTGAGTTATGTATCTGGCTGAGTTTTGGCCCCAGGGCCTAGTATTGAGGACAACACATGATGGACAACTCAATCAAAATCATCCAAATCATGGCCCCAACACTTCATAATACAAAAGTCATATTGATTGGATGATCCTAACCATCCAGCCAGTGGCCATCAAATGAACAATTAATATGAAAAATGGTCAACAGTCCGAATTCAACTGAAAAATCTTACGGATTAGTTGATCTGTCCACTTGATGGCACACAAAAGTGGATGGACAAAGAAAAGTAGTTGGCCCACAACATGATGTAGGTGATTGGTTCTCATGATTAAATAATGCACGTCTGCACACACAATACATTCGAATAGATATTACACCATCTATGCCTAGGCCTAAACCACGAATGCGATGTCTTAAACTTACAACCGATAATTAGCTGGATTTAGAGGGCGTGACAAAAATGCCTCACTCGATACACTGAAAGTAGAAAATATCCATGTTAGTTGGATCCTAGAATAATTGACATAGGATGTCCCAATTATGATGTATGCTCATGGACACATATGATTCAACGGAAATAAAAGACAATAATAATATAAAATCTAGCATCAATCATCATAAATTAAGAAAACCATAAGGAGACATGCAATAGAGCGGGCCATTCATCACAACCACGAAATGTGAAGTTCAATTATTACTAAGGTTGGATCCGGCGAGGGATGGAACCTCTCGATCTTGTATGGTCATCACCCAAACGATCAGTGGGACTCACCAATCCGAAATATCAAAGGATTTTTGGATAAGGGATTTAAAAAAATTTGAAGAACTAGGGTTTGGAATCAATTCTCAGATTTAGGTCATATGAAATAAACAAAACAGTGATTAGAATGAAGAGAATAGAAGAGAGATAACTTGGAAGAAGTTGGAGGGGAACAAGAAGAAAAGAGAAGAAGAAGGTCAAGGAAAAAGAAGAAGTACTATGAGAGAGAGAGAGAGAGAGAGAGAGAGAGAGAGAGAGGAGGAGGAGGAGGAGGAGGAGGAGGGAGGCAACCAAAGGCTTGCTTTTCATTAATTAATCAACTAATGAAAAAGGTTTATGGCAACACCCTTGTACAATTCATAATTAGCATAATTACCAAAATACCCCTACTAACAAAATTTCAAAAAAAAGACATTTGTATAAAAAAAATGTGCGCACTAACCCAAAACTCAAATAAGTAAAAATGCATAAAATAAACTCAAGTTTAAGATGTCCGATGGGCTCTAATGATGGTGTGATGAAAGTGGGCCACGACGAACCAACGGTCCGATCACATCATCATCATGATCTAACGGTCTGATCATCTCCTCCAAGCAACTTACACATGTCTTCCTAAGGTGGGGTCTTCTCAAATGTCTTGGACTACATGTGTAAGGTCTTCAATGCTCCTCAAGTCGTCACAAACGATCCAGGCCTGTCATCATTGAGCCATAAAGATATAGGTGTCACTCGCCTTCTACACTGATAAACCCTAGAGGGTATGATGTCTGCACCATTCTCCTCATCTGAAAAGAGCTTGACTCCGGCGAGATAAAGCTTTGGTGCATCTCCAACAAATCTGGACCAAGTCTTCGCAATTCCACTTCTGTCAACCATGTAGAATCGGGTGGTGGCTTGTTCTTCCATTTTACAAGATATCTCTGAAAACTCCCGTCTCTCGTGGAAATTATCTCGTCATCCATAATTTTCTCAATTTCTTCTTTTCGAATAATAGGTGAGGGAAATGTTGGAGTCAGTTGTGAAGTAAACTCAGAGTACACTACCAAAAAATGGACTTTCCCCGACGGTCCCGCCTTTTTTTTCCGACGGATTTTAGCCGTCGGAATTTCCGACGGTCTAAGACCGTCGGAAAATGACAATAAGCCGTCGGCAAAAACCCTTTTGTTGAGTATCCTTTTTTCTTTTATTGTCAAGTCATTCAACACACCCACCTTGTTATCCTTTACCTTGGGGCCCACCTTCATGTTTTAATGTATATCCATGCCACCCATCAATTTTGAAACCTCATTTTAGGGTTTTACCCTAAAGAAGGAGCGAGATCAAATGCTCAAGTGGACCACATCGGAAGGATCCAGATTCATGCCCTTCACTGTTGATTTTAGTGTGGTCCATTTGGACCTTTGATCTGCCTCATTTTTTGGATCATTCCCTAAAATGATCCGTAAAAACGGATGGACGGAGTGGATGAACCACATACAGCATAGTGGGCCCCACGATCCCCTGACTGGACCGTCTGTCTCTAGCCCCAATCGGCGCCCGAATTGGGGTGCGAATTGGGTGTTGCCCGCGGAAGCGGATTGCGTAGTAACTCCGCGCACTTAGCATGCGGAGTAAACTCTGTGGTGCCCACCGTGATTTACGTATTTCATTCACTCCAACCATCCATATTAACAGATAATTTTAGATATGGTTCCAAAAAATGAAGCATACTAGAATCTAAAGTGGACCACACCGCAGGAAAGGTGTGAACTGAATGTCTACCATTGAAAAATTCTCGGGGGACACAGAAGTTTTGGATTAAGCTGATATTTGTGTTTTCCCTTCATCCATATCCATGTGATCTTATGAACAGGTTGGATGACAAATAAACATCACTGTGGGGCTTGGGAAGGTTTCAACGGTGGAAATCATTATTCCCATTGTTTCTTGTGGCATGGTCCACTTGAGATTTTGATATGTTTAAATTTTGGGCTCAACCCCTAAAATGAGCTGGAAAAACATATGGATGGAATAGATAAAGCACATACATTCTAGGTGGGCCCAACTGAGTTTACTCCGCACAATAAGAGCGTGCGGAGTTACTCCACACGCAATCCAATTTCGTTGCCCACATAACAGCTTAGTGGGTATTACCCCTACCATGGGGCCCACATTGATTTTTTTTTTTTTTTTTGTATATCCACACTATCCATTCGTTTAAATGGACCATTTTAGGATGGGATACTAAAATTTATAGAGTTACAAATCTCAGGTGGATTACACCACATGAAACAATGTCGATTGAATGCTCACCATTAAAAATTCCAAAGGCCCCATTGTAACGTTTTCTTAATGTTTGTATGTAATCCAACCTGTTGATTATGTCAAGAATATCTGTAATGATCCAAAAAACAGATGGACGTCATAGATATATGAAAAAATGATCAAGGTGGGCCCCACACGGCAATGGTAACACCCACTAAAATGTAAGCCATTTTACACCATACCATTTCTCATCCTTTTGCTATTTCGAGAGGGAAACTGAATTCCCCAAAACGTCAAACCCGCTCCCCCTCGCCTGAAACCCCTCTCGCCCTCATCTCTCTCTCTCTCTCTCTCTCTCTCTCTCTCTCTCTCTCAACCCTCATCTCAAATCCGGCCGTGATCTTCCCCAATCATGGCCGCTTTCTCAAACACATCCTTCTCCGTCTAGCATCTCATCAATCGGTAGGTGAAATCCATCACTACTCATCTCCAAAACCCCCGGTCAGGTGAAATCCCTCTTCCTCACACCACCACCACCGTCAATCGTCATCAGCAGGTAACATCCCTCTTCCCCGCACCACCACCGCCATCAATCGTCTCTCTCTCTCTCTCTCTCTCTCTCTCTCTCTCACAGTGCCAATTTGAGGATTTTAGGGCATGGCAAAATGGGGGATATTAGGGCTTTTATCTTCCAAATTCGAATAAGGTCTTTCCATATTCGAAATTGAAATTTTAAGACATGGTGAAATGAGGAATTTTATAGCTTTCCTTTCGTATGTGGCTTTTATTACTCTGTTTAGGGCTTTTGAATCATCCAGATTCGAATGTGGAATTTCCAAATACGAAATGGGGACTTTAGGGTGGAATGGAGTATTTTAGGGTTTGGAATTTCCCAATTCTAATTTGGTCTTTTTTAATCTAATTAGGGCGTTGAAATTTTCTGGATTCGAATGTGGCATTTTCATATTCGAAATGGGGATTTTAGGGTGTTAGAAATTTTCAGATTTGAATGTGGCCTTTCCAGATTCAAAATGGGGATTTTAGGGCATGGCAAAATGGAGGATTTTAGGGCTGTTTCGATGGCGAGCTTGTCAGGAGGTAAGTTTTTGTGCTTCCTTTGTCTTATTCTTATTTCTTGGTGGTGGATGAATAGATCTGATCCCATGTGTGATATCTTCTTTTAGGAAAAATTAGCATCTAGTGTAACTTCTTTTTTGGCTGCAAGACATACTTAATCTACAGGTAATTGTACCTCCAGTGCTAGGCAAACCCAGGTTGGCAAACCAACTCCTATTGAAGTAAGTTTTAGAGAGATGGGGATTGATTGTTTCTCATAAACATGTTCAGATGTATGAGGCTGAAGTATGTATAGCTACTGCAGGAAAAGTGACAAAGTATTGCCGAATCTTGAATCCACAACTTGCAATAACAAGCTCTTCCCTGTTTGAAGGTATACATATTTTAGGGGCAGCTTTTCATTAATTTCCTTATTTTTATTTTTCAGGTTTCTTCCCAGGACACAGGTTGTGCTTTATACTTGTGATTTTATTTAGTTGCTCACATCAATGTGATTAACTAACATAAGACATCACCTTTTACAGGAATTGTCATCAGATTCTTCTCAGCAGGTTTGCTCTGCTTTACCTTTAGTGATAATGGGAATGGCACCTGTCTTAGGAAAGGTAATAATGACATTGTCAGTGCACTGTAGTTATTCCAGTAAGAAATTGCTATATATAGTAGTGTATTTGTGTGTAAATTGTAATGGTAAAAATGCAAAGAAAGAGGCTACTATTTTGTTAAGGGCCACTAAGAATTAAGATTCAAGTGAAAACCAATTAGGTTCTAAAATATGGAATGATTTTTCATTACTTTGTGGGTTATTCAACTTAGTGTCAGCATTTTCCTTCCACTCGCTATTACAGTTGTGTTTGAGTCACACTATGACTACTCAAGTAAAATATGGACTTTAAAAAAAAAGAAGTAAAATACGGACTTTACTTGCGCCATGGCCCCACCAAGTCGAGTTATTTTACCTTAATCCTCAGATTATCTGCAAATTTCTGAACATGGATGTAATTTACGCACGTCTAAGATCTATAACCACGCACTAGCATTTTACCTAAATGCATAGGATCCCACATGGATTTAATCTCTAAAAGTTTCTAGTTGAAATAACTCCTTAAGTTGTTCTTCCCTAGAGTTTCAGGCATGTATGGACCATGGATGAGCTTGGCCTTTTGGACGCATGGATGGACCATAACCCAAAAAGCTTTCTTGATAGAATAGTCTTGTCATTCTAATTTGGCGGCTTGCATATAGACAGGGGGATTCTAGATATCATGATCATTTTAAATTCATCTTTACATGCAAATCATTGGTACTGCTTTCATTTACCCAAGTTACTTTGTTTTGTGTGGAAATCATGTCTGGTCTCTCTAGTTGTGACTTTTTAAGGTCTTTTTGCTAGTATTGAAAGTTCTCTTTTCTCTATACATCCTTTTGTAGGTCGTAGCTGTTGTTGATGCACGGCAAAGACAACCATAAAGCTGATTCCAATGATTAATCTCCAAGCCATGGCCCAAAAATATGTATGTAATTTTCCTTCTTCCAGAAAATTTATGTGGCAGTGATTTTGGAATTGTGAAGTACTGTTGGTTGCACGCTATTGTTTTCTAACCAACATTTTGTTTGACTTTGGTTTAGCTTTGATCAATTTTTTTGGTGGCGTGAATAAATATTCATATTTCCAGGTACCATGGTCAGTTTCTATGCTTCCTTTAGCCATTTGATATGTTCACTACTTTTACAGTACTTACTATATATTCAAAGAACATGTAGTAGGGAAAAAAATGTTGGAAAGATGTTTCCAATTTCTATATATTGGAAATGCTGGATAGATAGCAATATTCCCTGTTCATCTCTTAAAAAAAAAAAAAAAACACTTCCCTGTTCCATGACTCAAAAGTCCATGTGGTTCTATGTCACACATTTACGAGCTTGGCACAAATGTACAAGACCTAATTCATACATCAAGTTGGTATGACCTTCTCATGTTTTCCAAACAATAAAATCTGGTCCAATTATAGCCCATGGGCCCCAATATTGGAAACACTTGGATGGGTTAGAAAACTTCAACCAAGGTTTTCAGAGCCGTACATTTGTTTTCAAGACTGGATCAAGCTGATTCTTGGGCTAGTGCATCAATATAGTGATGAAGATCCTCATTGCCCTCTAGCTGGTTTAAAACTGCCGGTGTCAAGAGCAATGAAGGCTAATAAAGAGGTCAACTGTCTTGAAAGTTTCATGGTATGGACTATAGTAGAGATGGTGTTTGCTACCTGTCCTCTCTTTGGGTTATAGTTATACTTGAGCCCCTTAGTTTTACATGCCACAACCATGATCCTCATTCAGAGTTTTCAATATCAAATGGACTTGAGCCCTCTTTTGGCTTTTCTTAGGTAAGATTACTTATCATTTGAGGCCAGACTGAAATGTCTACAACAAATGGACTTGAGACGATGACTTGTGCTCGAATACGGGTGTCTTAACCAGCTTGGCTACCAAGCATTAAGCAGAATTTCTGTTCATATTGCTGCCCATTTATCTCTTTAAATGTTCCTATGGATATCATGTAGCTAACTTAAATGTTTGTTGAAGATCCACATTTACCTTTGATAACATAAAAATTTGGATGAGAAAACCATGATTTAACCTTACGCTTGTTCTTGACAGCTTGGGATGGTGCTCAAATTTGGCAATGATGAGTTCAATCAAACTTCTACTTTTATGAGAACCATCATGTTTCATGGGTGAAAACCATTTAGATATATTGAAAGTAATTATTTTGAACATTTATTCTCATCCCATACTTCCCAAGTCCCATGCCAGTATCTATGTTACAATATTTTATCTAGGTTCTTAGAGTTCTCTGTATTTGTCACAATATCCTACAAATAGGAAAACAAGGAATCATTCAAGGGCACTATATTATTTCATATTGACCATTTCTCTTGTTTTTACCTATAATGTTCCAAGTTCTTGTTTGTCAGATTTCAGAAGCAATTCTGCTATTACACTTTATCAACTAGTGACACCTACCACCAAATTTCAAAAATAAGAAAAAAGTGTTGCACATCTTACCGAATTGACATGTCAGTCCAGTTTATTTCTAAAGCAATTGATCATGTGTTTAGGATTGCTCGACCAATGTGATGCTTTAGCCATGGCATTCTTAGGTGAGCTGATTGCATGGATCACCTCGATTGATGATTAATTAAGAACTTGATTATTTCTATTGAAGATTTTGATGCTTCATAGGTTGTTGTACATTTTTCATCATGTTGGCTTATCTTGATTGCCCATGCATAACCTAGCATAGACAATTGGTAATTGTCAATTAATACGTGGATGGTTCAATAATCTGTCTAGATTATCCATCAATTGCAACTCATCTTGAATTGTCTTTGAAATTAATATGTGACTCTAATAAGACCATTCCTCATCTTCATATCGAGGGAATTTTGTCCATTGAACATGGACTATTCCTTGCAACTGACAATCCGAATATTTTCTATAGCGGACAAGGTCATTAGCCGCTAAATCTGCTAGGTTCATTCTGGACTTGCTTAAGAATGCAAAGAGCAATGCCGATATATGTTTGTTTTACTATAGATGTGTTGCTTGTGTACCATCTGCCACCTCATTTCTCATGCATAATGTTGTCATCTCAAGTGAAAGGTTTGGATGTATACACTGTTTGTATCTCATATCTAGGAAACCAAGGCCAGAAGTAGAGGCGCCATGCATATTGTGCCCATGGAAGAATCAACTGTAAGTTTTCTCTGTTGTATCCCCATATTAGTTCTATCGCCATCTAGTAAGCATGGTTCAAATATTGGCCAATATTTATTATTTTTTAAAAACCAATTATCAATATGTATTTGGTTTTCTTTGATCTAGTACCCTTAGCTATACCAATGTTTTTTTCTTATAAACACTCTCTTACCAATGAACTAGCTTAAAAGAGTTTGCAAAGGCCTTCTTATTTATATTCAGGCATGTACTTGTGTACACGTGCAAGTTTTTTAGTAGATTATTTGGAATTTTTCATGGTCTTAGGATTTTGACTTGGTGTTTCCATTTCCATGCTTGCAGGGAAACAAGATAGTGATGCAATCAGAGCTGACCATGTCAGACCGGAGAGGACTAGCCAATTAGAGTTGACTGTATCAGCTGTTGCAAGCCCTATGAACATTTTTTTTTTGTTTTTCAAGTTTCCTTGTAGTACAAAGTGTACAAGAAGCTAATTTTTTTGAACTTCAAATAAGTATCTTTTTTGTTGGCATTATGCCTTTGTGAATGAATGAATGATGATACAGGTAAAATGGGTGAAACATGCACAGGTTTATGTCAACAAATTTTTAAAACAACTAAATTTTTCTTGTTATAAATTAGAAATGCCGACGGCTTTTAACCGTCGGCGTTGTTCACATGGACCGTCGCTAGAGAAGTAAACGGGTGAAACTCTCCGACGGTTTAAAGCCGTCGGAATTACCGACGGCTAATCTGACGGCCATAACCGTCGCAATTTCCGACGGCCGAGAACCGTCGGCGAGCAACGCCGACGCCCCCTTTCCCGACGGCCTGTCCGACGGCTAAAAGCCGTCGGCGGAGTCCTTTGCCGACGGCTTTTGGCCGTCGGGAAAAGTCATTTTTCTAGTAGTGGTATAGCCATGAAAGGCAAGAGAAATCAATGGTAGGAATAGAAAAAATGACCAGATCTTCCACATTAAATGTTGAATTAATGCCCATTTCAGATGGAAGGTCTATCATATACGCGTTAGACCCAATTCTTTGTAATACTTTGAATGGTCTATCACTACATGCTTGTGATTTCTTAGCGGTACCCTGTTAGAATCACTCTGGCCTTATCCTCACCATTACAGTCTCCTTCCTGAAAATCTTGCAATCTATAATGGGAGTCAGCTGAAAGCATATATATAACTATCATTGCTTCTATTAATCCGCTGTCTAATATATGTATGCAATTCATGAATGTGTAGTGCAAATGCATTAGCTGACTTTGAAGACCTTTGGGTGATAGACATGGGTGAAACTAAGGAACTCCTTGAAAAAGCAATTGACTTGAAATAAACTATCCTATAGAAGTAAACAATCATATGACTTAGAACTTGAAAAACTAAAACAAAATGACACTTCTCATGGGTAACACATAATTTCTCATTATGAGTATTATAAACAAGGATGATTTTCAGGTATCCCAACACTTGAGAACACACACTATTAATACCAAGTCTTGAGTAGATCTTGGCATTAGCCATTATGTCTAAAATGCCATCAACATGTGGAATAGGGATTCTGGCCATCATATCCACGATGAAGTGAATACGTCATAAGGTGGCGTGACACTTGACTGAGGCTTTGTGGATGGCCAGTATATGCCCACATGTGTCCATATGCCATTATTTTTTAAAGTGAAAAGGGTAGGCTTGGCACACAAAACAAAACTCTAACTTAAACTTTCCTTATTGAATTTTTCCTCGAGAAGCTTATCAAATTGACGCTGCATTTCTGTATTTTCTGCAGGGTTCACCTGGTATGGAGGAAAAGCTTGATAGGATTGATTCAGGGACAAGATCAATTGTGTGTTGAATGTCCCATTTGGGTGAAAATTTATCCCATAAATCATCTGGTGGAATATCACAAGTCATGTGGGTGTCTACCATCATATCCTGAATAGTCTCTTCTTCAATTTCATTTGTGTTCACCACAGTAAGAGACGTGGATTGGGAGACTGCATTAATCAAATCACACACGACACTTGGAAGTGGTGCGGTCTCAAACTCTTCGACCTTTTCATCACTAATACACACTTCTACATCATCAAAGATGATGAGCGATGCCTAAATTTCTTTCATTTCTTCACTACTGACGTTAGGCACGTACTCTTCCACTTCATAAACAATCTGATTGGATTCTTCCAACTGGCCATTCACCAAGGTATTATCTCGCTTCCAAGGAAATATAATTGGTGTTAAACACTCAAATTATTTATAAGCCTGAATTTCCTTAATTATGGGTTGGACTACTTTACAAGGAGGGGACCATATTGGTTCTGTGTTTGGACGGGAAGGTGGGGCAACTCTCTTCTGAGCCAAGGGCTTTTGACGATAAGAGATAGGAATATATTTTTCTTTCAAACGTTCTTTCATCTTGTCCCATTATGAGATCGGGGCTCTCCCAACTCTATCAATTTGTCGCTCCAATCTGTCCAAAATGACTTGACTTGGCCCTCCAATTTCCACTTGGCAAACCTTACTCTACTGTAATTCAATATATCATACTAATAAAAAAAAAATAGTCCAAGTCTTCAAGCCAATCAAGGAATGTTTGTGGGTCCACGTGACCATTAAAGTAGACCAACTCATTGGAGTTCGACTTTCCATTGGGTCTCAACGGCCACACAACAACACTTAATGGCCCTGAAGATCTTAAACGCCTATACTCCATTTACTACGGGGAGACTCTACAGATTGGGTGACTCACAATATGAATGCGATGAATTTAAACTACAATGAACTGACAATTACTGAAGTTAAACAAAAGACTATTCAAATTTAGAAAATTTTCAAATTAAGAAACTTTCTAAAATTCGAAAGTTTCTAAAATTGAAAACTTTCTAAATCTGAAAATTTTCCAAATTAGGAAACTTTCAAATTTTAGAAAGTTTCTAAAATAGGAAACTTTCTAAATCTAGAACTTTCCTAAGACAGACTTACAATCAAAACCCTAATTTGATAACTCGATCTAAACATAGCCATGCAAACTTATTCTCTGATACCAAATTTGACGTAAGATGCCCTAATTATGATGCATGTTCATGAACAAATATGATTCAGTGGAAATAAAAGACAATAATAATATAAAATCTAGCATCAATCATCATAAATGAAGAAAACCATAAGGAGACATGCAATAGAGCGGGCCATTCATCACAACCACAAAGTGCGAAGTTCAATTGTTACTAGGGTTGGATCCGGCGAGGGATGGAACCTCCCGATCTTGCATGGTCATCACCCAAACGATCAATGGGAATCACCAATCTGAAATATCAAAGGATTTTCGGATGAGGGATTCAAAAAAAATCTGAAGAACTAGGATCTAAGATCAATTCTTAGATTTAGGTCATATGAAATAAACAAAACAGAGATTAAAATGAAGAGAATAGAAGAGAGATTACTTAGAAGAAGTTTGAGGAGCACGAGAAGAAAAGAGAAGAAGAAGATCAAGGTAAAAGAAGAAGTACCATGAGAGAGAGAGAGGAGGGAGGCAACTAAATGCCTACTTTTCATTAATTAATCAACTAATGAAAAAGGTTTAGGGCAACACCTTTATAAAATTAAAAATTAGCATAATTACAAAAATACCCCTACTAACGAAATTTCAAAAAAAAGACATTTGCATGAAAAAAACGTGCGCACACTAACCCAAAACTCAAATAAGTAAAAATGCATAAAATAAACTCAAATCTAAGATGTCTGATGGGCTCCGATGATGGTGTGATGAAAGTGGGTCATGACGAACCAATGGTCCGATCACATCATCATCGCAATCCAATAGTCCGATCATTTTCTCCAAGCAACTTACATATGTCTTTCCAAGGTGGGGTCTTCTCAAATGTCTCGACCTATATGTGTAAGGTCTTCAATGCTCCTCAAGTTGTCACAAATGATCCAGGCCCGTCATCATTGAGCCATAAAGATATAGGTGTTACTCACCTCCTACGCTGATAAACCCTAAAGGGCTTGATGTCCACATCAATAATAGTATATTGCAGTGAAAATGCATGAGGCCATTACTAAAAAAGACAAGAAATAATACGCAGAATATGGGAAGCTTCCCACTTGACTACTCTACAATAACCAACCCCAATAGCTCTAGACAAGGCTGTGGTGATGACGATGATAATCATATACATTATACAGAATGTATATGTTTGTCATTTTGAAATGGTCGACGAATACCGTCATTTACCAAAAACTAAGTTATTTGTCATTTAAACAAGAGCGGTTTGGTTGGTCTTTAAATCCCCAATGGCTGGCAAAATCTCCCCGCCAAGATTCAAATTCGAGAAATTCCTTTAGAGAAGCTTAAATGGAGAATTTGAGTATACTCTTATTAAAGAATTCTAGGAGGCTAAGGGAGGTATTGTCCTTAGAAAAGCTCAAGCATCTAATTTGAAATTCTCTTATACTGGCATCAAAGAACTACCACATGGGATGGATTGTTTGGTTAACCTCAAACAACGTTTTGTTTTATCCCCTGCTTTAGGGAGAAATAGGATAAACGCTGTTGGGTATAATTGCTTAGTGCTTCCATAATTTTGACCCAAGGCATTGGTGTGTCATGAGGCTCATGCTTCCATAATCCAGACCATTGCACTATTACAACACACCATAACCAGTGGGACCATGTGCAATTTAATTAATTATGTATCAGTCATAATGATCAGC
This sequence comes from Liriodendron chinense, assembly GCA_003013855.2. NCBI lineage: Eukaryota > Viridiplantae > Streptophyta > Magnoliopsida > Magnoliales > Magnoliaceae > Liriodendron > Liriodendron chinense. Next base: position 90,451 of record PVNU02002984.1, on the reverse strand, counting down.
TTTAAGGGGCAACTTCCTTAATTGTCCATTGGGCCTCCAACATTGAGAATCTTAAGGGTTGTAATTTTTCCTTTCTGAGGTTGTAGTTGGATCGCTATCTCGGCGCTCACTACAAGAAATTAGGTTTTTACCGACGAAATAATTCGTCAGTTTTTAGTCAAATTTCGTTGGGAAATGTTATTACCAACGAAATTTTTCGTGGCTAACATTATCGCAAAAAGGGCGTCGGTAAAGGCTTTTCCCGAAGAAAATTGTTTCGTAGGCAATAATAAAACTTTTACCGATGAAAAAAATCGTCGGAAAACCATATGATTTTTGGTCGGCGAAAAATGTGGTTCGTCGGTAAATAAACTTTTACCGACGAAAATTTTTCGTTGGTAATAGTTTTTATCTACGAAAAATTCCATCTGTAAAAAGTTTTACCTATAAAAAATTTCATCGGTAAAAAGTTTTAAAAGTTTTTTACCTACGAAAAATTTCGTCAGTAAAAAATTCTTCCTACGAAAAATTTCATCGGTAAAAATTCTTGCTCTCCGCTATTACCTACGAAATATTTCATCGGTAATAGTATTTCCTTTTCCGGTTCCATTTGTTTTCAAAATTCAGGAAACGATTCCTGATATACACCTGTAAATAAACCTACTACAATACATTTTTATCCTATTCACATCCACATACATACGAACAAACACAAACTACACCATCCATACACAAATAATCCATTCCACATCCACAAACAACCAACATTCATCCACGCACAAATATATAAGTTAACATTCGTACATTAAAAAAAAGATCACGAAGATGAAGGCGGAGGTGGCGGGGCATCGGTGCCAAAGCGTGCAGCGAGAGCCTGAAACATCTCCTGCATCCGTCGCTCATGCTCCAGCCGCAACTCCTCGATCCTCCTCTCCTGCTCCTCCAGTCGCCTCTCCTCCTCCTCTCTCCGCCTCTGCTCCTCCTCCTCCCTACGCCTCTGCCCCTCCTCCCTCTACCTATCCAGCTACTCTTTAATCTCATCAACGACGACCCGTAGCTTCTAAACCTCTCTCTCTCTCTACGATATCAGCTCGGCGTAGAGCATTCTCACCAACTACGAATCGGCTGGAGCCACCTCTAGTGGGTGCCATGAGCTTGGCACTATGGCCAAGCCCACGTACATATCCAGAACGGGTGCCAAGCACCTCGCTAAGGATTTCTGTTTCACTCAACTGACTACCATCGGGAGTGGGCTAATTGCGTATGGTGTCCATCGCCGCCTGTAATGAAAACATATGAAATTTCATAACAAATGACATGAATGACATTATTATCAATCAATGCAATTAAATTTTACAAAGTAAAGATTTTTACCCAATGCTCACTGGCTCTAGGATGAACCCAAGATCCCGTCGCCTGCCTACAGTGAGTCCCTCTGTAGAGGTCTACTGGTCCAAGCTCCTCGCCGGTGACGGAATCTCACTGCGCAATCGAAAGGAAAGAAGACTTATAATAAATGCCCATCAAAATAATATATTAACTTAATAATCATCAATAATTTCTTACCATGTCGTAACGATGTCGTACAAATGACTTTGAACCAACTACGTGGTTCACTTGTAACTTTTCCCTGTTCGCAGAATTTATTCTACTCCTCTTCTGAACACATTATATAAAATACATTGTTATTAATTGTGAATTTAATTGTTACCATAAGATATCGTAAATATGTAAATATTACCTGAAAAGCCTCCGACGAAAATCTCTCGCAGAGTATCCGCCAGTCGTTTGTAGTCACGTGCGGCGGTGCGGATAGTACAGCCTCATCGTGCGTTCTGCACCGCTTGTACCGCTGGTGTAACTCTCCGCGGTACTCCTTGAACCGCTCTCTGATCATGTCGTCGACGACATGAGAAATGTAAGGAACATTCAAAGCGAAGACAAATTTATCCTGTAGTTTTGTAAATAATAGATTAAGGTAATAAACTTATTAAGAAAATCACTTGACCGTAATTGAACTTTCACAAAAGAAAATTTCAATTTACTAAAATTTACCTGAAGGCGCTGACGGATGAGTTGTCGCACATCATCTGTCACGTCAGTCCAACGAGGTTGGTGGCTGGGATCAGAGATCGGCATAGGACACCGGCCTCAGACGTAAACAGTCTGGCACTGTCCCCAACATGTCTAAGGCAGTCCTGTAGGAACTCTACCGCCACCCTACCCTCACGCGTAAGTCGCTCTAAAACTAACCCACGCGTGGGTCCACGTCCTCGTCGGTTGGTAGATGATGCTGTCGCGAAAAGAAATATGTAAGTAACAACATAAACAGAAATCACTAAATAAATGTCTAGACTTACATGCAGTGCCGGTGTATGCTGAACCGAAGGATCAGACGCCTGTGATGCACCGTGCGACGTCGATGCTGTCTGCGTCGCATCACGAGTAGAAGGGGTAGATCCAGTGCGCGAACGACCTGATCTCCCACCTGGTGCCATGACTGAATATGTCCGAAATACAAACTTATAAATTTAAACAATGTCAATGCAAGTTTATGAACATCAATATAATAAACACATTAAACTTTATAGTCCTAGTAGTGTTCATGGTAGAATGAATTTGTGCTTATGCTTAGAAAGATGATAAAAATATGATTAGACCATTACACTATAAAGCAAGTAGAATATAATAAAACCGTAAACAAAATATAAAAGTTAAAAAATCCATTACACATTGTCATTCTATATTAAATACATATATTTCATTGTAATACGAATCAACTTCAGATCAACTATCTGAAATACTCCTTGCGTAAGTTATCGTAGGCTGCAGATGTATATGTCAACCTGTATGAAGCACTCGACATTGTTACAGCTAACATGCCAGTCACAATAGGAGAAATCTGATCTCTCGAGACTCCATTCATATGTGCAAGTGACAATGTCGCATCTTCCATACGAAGTTTCCCGCGGTTATATTTCTCCATCAGGTCCGGAATTTCTTTGAGATTGTATAATCTTTCATCTGAGTCATCGTCTTCCTCCCTATATTTATCAACCATACCGGGTATTTCTCTGGCCCTACCAGAAGAATATAGGGCCGAAAAGTCCATCCGCAACAGCTGATGAAGTATGCTGCGTGCTTCCGCTACGCTCCAGTTTGTGGAGAACGTGATTTAAGTTTAAGATTAGGTTTAGGCGTAGGTTTAGAATTTCGGGTTCGGGATCGGGTTTAAGGTTAGGTTTTCGAGTTTGGATTTAAGTTTAGGTTAGAGTTGTGGATTTAGGAATAGGTGTAGGTTTAGGTTAGGTGACATGAGTTTAGGATTAGGTTTAAGCCTAAGTTTAAGATTTTGGGTTTGGGATCGGGTTTAAGGTTAGGTTTTCGAGTTTGGGTCTAGGTTTAGGTTAGAGTTGTAGATTTAGGAATAAGTGTAGGTTTCGGTTAGGTGATTTGAGTTTAGGATTAGGTTTAGGCCTAGGTTTAGGATTTCGGGTTCAGGATCGGGTTTAAGGTTAGGTTTTTGAGTTTGGGTCTAGGTTTAGGTTAGAGCTGTGGATTTAGGAATAGGTGTAGGTTTAGGTTAGGTGACATGAGTTTAGGATTAGGTTTAGGCGTAGGTTTAGGATTTCGGGTTCGGGATTGGGTTTAAGGTTAGGATTGTGAGTTTGGGTCTAGGTTTAGGTTAGAGTTGTAGATTTAGGAATAGGTGTAGGTTTATGTTACGTGACATGAGTTTAGGATTAGGTTCAGGCGTAGGTTTAGAATTTCGGGTTCGGGATCGGGTTTAAGGTTAGGTTTTCGAGTTTGGGTCTAGGTTTAGGTTAGAGTTGTTGATTTAGGAATAGGTGTAGGTTTATGTTAGGTGACATGAGTTTAGGATTAGGTTTAGGATTTCGGGTTCCGGATCGGGTTTAAGGTTAGGTTTTTGAGTTTGGGTCTAGGTTAGGTTAGAGTTGTGGATTTAGGAATAGGTGTAGGTTTAGGTTAGGTGATTTAAGTTTAGGATTAGATTTAGGCCTAGGTTTAGGATTTCGGGTTTGGGATCGGGTTTAAGGTTTTGGGTTTTCAGTTTAGGTTTAGGTTAGAGTTGTAGATTTAGGAATAGGTGTAGGTTTAGGTTAGGTGAATTGAGATTAGGTAAGGTTTAGCCGTAGCTTATAGGTTTTAGTTTTAGGTTGATGGTTTAGGGTTTAGGGTGTTGGTCTTTAAGACTCAACCAACTCATGGATAGCTCCGACACACATCCAGGTCTGCTCCACATAAAGCGGGCCTGTCCAAATGGCCAGGCCACCCATATTACTGTCTAAAGGAAATTGACAGCTTCATCATGGTCATAACAGCGATTCCCACCTTCCAAGGACCCCCGCTCAACATCCGGATAGCTCCGACGCACATCCGTGTATGCTCCATCAATTTCGAGCTAATACATAAACACGGGCCTGTCCAAATGGCCAGGCCACCCATATTGTTGTCCATAGGAAATAGACAGCTTCAGCATGGTCACAACAGCGGTTCCCACCTTCCAGGGACCCTCGCTCAACACTCGGATAGCTCCGACGCACATCCGTGTCTGCTCCATCAATTTCGAGCTAATACATAAACACGGGCCTATCCAAATGGCCTGGCCACCCATATTGTTGTCCATGGGAAATGGACAGCTTCAGTATGGTCACAACAGCGGTTCCCACCTTCCAAGGACCCCCGCTCAACATCAATATCAATCAACTACTCTTAATCACAAGTATCATGTTCGTCATCTAATTTACCACTAAATGATAATATAATACAATTAGTCGCCCATCCAAGGATTGATAGATTGAAATACTATCATTATTTCCATTTAAATGCCCAAGCCTACATTTTGACAGCATCTCCCCCTATCTCTCCAGATATATTTATCTTACATTTCATTTCCACGTCAAGTATCCACACATTGTGTGGATTAAATTGACAATGGAAATAAACATAAGAAACATATCCAGAGAGAATAGGAGAGTTACCATACGAAACTAATGACGGAGCATGTAAATGACAAACAACGAGAACATTCCAATCTATCCAACCTTGGACTGTTCAACAGGACAATTTGGCAGATTTCTATACCTCCAAAACACACTTTATCTATGATCGGCAATATAGAAATCTCCAAATGGGCTAACTGATTCTATTATACTACCATTTGTGGACAAAAAATAATAATTAATAATAAGCCAAATACATCCACAACATACATCCACATAAATCAACCACGGGTAGCTTCGACGCACATCCGGGTTTGCTCCATCAATTCTAGATACACAAGCACATGAAAATGGCAGAATCATCAACACCATAAATCAAGTCTAATCAAATACCTAATGACTATTTTGTGAACAAATAAGTATGGGGCCCACCATGGGAATCGGTTTGCGTGCGGTACTCCGCACGCTCTTATTGTGTAGGGTAAACTCAGTTGGGCCCACCTAGAATGTATGTGATTTATCTATTCCGTCCTTATGTTTTTCCACCTCGTTTTAGTGGTTGAGCCCAAAATTTAAGCATATCCAAATCTCAAGTGGACCATGCCACGGGAAACAGTGGGAATAATGATTTCCACCATTCCCAGGCCCTACAGTGATTTTTATTTGTCATCCAACCTGTTCATAAGATCACATGGATATGTATGAAGGGAAAACTAAAATATCAGCTTGATCCAAAACTTCTGTGTCATCCGAGAATTTTTCAATGATAGACATTCAGTTCACACTTTTCTTGTGGTGTGGTCCACTTTAGATTTTGATATGCTTCATTTTTTGGCACCATTCCTAAAATTTCCTGTTACGATGGATGGATGGAGTGGATAAAATACGTAAATCACCGTGGGCCCCACAGAGTTTACTCCGCACAAATATATGCTTGATTCAAAACAGTGGACAGCGACGGTGGGCCCCATAATTAGGTATTTCAATTTTGATTTAATTTGTAAATCCCAAATTTGAATTTAAAATTTAAAATCCCTAATTAAGGAAGGAATTAGGGTTTTTAATTTCGAAATCTCTAATTAGGGATTTACTAAATCCGTGGGCCCCACCAAATAGTGGACAGCTAAGGCGGACCCCACATGCAATGGACGATGGACAGCGACGGTGGGACCCACATGTAATGGACAGCAACGGTGGGACCCACATGCATTGGACAGCGATGGTCGGACCCACATGCATTGGATTTTGGCAATGGGCCCCACAATCAACTAGGAGAGAGAGAGAGAGAGAGGAAATGGAGGAAGAAGGCAGGGAGAGAGGGTTACCGGAGGTGGCGGCGGCGTACGGAGGCCGGTGGAGGCGAGTGGCTAGTGCTGGTGATGGTGGTCGGCTGAGGGGGGTGTCGGCTAAGGCGGGTGGGCCGCCGGTGACGGTGATGGTGGTCGGCTGAGGGAGAGACTATGAGGAGGTTGGGCCGCGCGCGCGCGAGAGAGAGAGAGAGAGAGAGAGAGAGAGAGAGAGAGACAAAAATGAGAGGGTCGATCAGGTTGTAAAAAAAATAAAAGACTTTTACCGACGAAAATTTTCGTCGGTAAAAGTGTTTTCTACACTTGGCGGGAACTTCACACATTATTACCGACGGGCAACAATCGTCGGCAATAATCACTTTTACCGACAAAATTTTTCGTCGGTAAAAGTGTTAGTTTTACCGACAAAAATTTTCGTTGGTAAAAACCAAATTTTCTATTTTAATTTTTTAGCGACGAGTTACTTCGTCGGCAATAAACTTTTTACCGACGAAATCATAATTCCGTCGGTAAAAGTGTATGGCGGGAAGGAAATCTGGCGGTGGCGGGAACCTGGAACGATTTTTACCGACGATTTCTATATTTCGTCGGGAAAGATGGTTTTTTCCAATGAAAAATATTTCGTCGGTAATACTTTCATCAATAAAAATCCGTTTTCTTGTACTGGCTTTAGCATTTCTTTTTCCCCTTTACTTTTGTTTTTGCTTTTTTCTAATAAAATTTCAGTGATCTTTCAAAAAACAAAGATCAGTTTAAAGAACCTCTTAAAAAATGATCAGTTTTCAAGCAAGAATGGTCTTGCCATCCATTTTGTAAGCCCCATACTGTAATGACTCGAATCATTAATCCAAGACAATGGGGCCATGTGCAATCCAATTTATTACATATCTCCTTCCCCTTCCATTGCAGAGGTCCAGTATGACCATAAGTGGGCCACTTCTATTAAAGCATAGCTAAAAACAATAGGGCAGCCCTGTTACCATCACATTTGTCACTCTTAACCACTGAAATCATTTTCAATCTCATCATCCATCAATAATTTAAAAAAGGTAAAAGACGAGGATAAAAAAAACACAACATTCTTTTAAGGACGCGGGCCCCCAAAAATATATTCTAGTCCAATCAATATGTGGGGCCTCGAAAAAAAGTTCCAATCAAGATGTGGGCCCCCAAAAAATTATGATCCAATCAGGATGTGGGCCCAAAAAATATGAAATCTGGTCCAATCAGATTGTAGGCCCCAAAAAAGTTCAAATCAAGATGTGGGCCCACCATGATGTATGGATTTTATCGGAAGAAATAAAATGAAAAAAATCTATAATATTTTTCAGGCCGTGGGACCCACCATGATGTATGAATTTTATCCACGTAGGCCCATCCATTTTTCCAGATAATTTTAGGGCATGAACCCAAAAATCAGGTAGATCCAAATCTTGGGTGGACCACACCACAGGAAACAGGGCTGAACGCATGGGGGCCACAAAAGTGTTAGATCAAGCCGATATTTGTGTTTTCCCTTCATCCAAGTCTGTGTAACCTAATCAACAAGTTCGATGACAAATAAACATTACAGTGGCCCTAGGAAGTTTTAAATTGCAGGCGTTCAATCACACTTGTTTCTTGTGGTGTGGTCCACCAAAGATTTAGATCTCCCTCATTTTTGGGCTCATGCCCTAAAATGGCCCTACAAAGGGATGGGTGGCATGGATAACACACATAAATTATGATAGGGCCCACAAAACTTTAACAGCATCGACCGCTACTGTTTGTAGGGGCTGGCAAAAAAAAAAAAAAAAACAAGAACAATACATACCTTTGCAGGAGAAACCTTGCCGGCATAAAGAGAGCCAGTTAGATGGTACGAACCTCGTTGGAAAGGGCGTCGTTACCAAGATTAGCTGTCATTGGAGAGGAAGAAACCCAAATCCGGCGAGCTATTTCTAATAGCGGTTGGGACAGAGAGAGAGAGAGAGAGAGAGAGAGAGAGAGAGAGAGAGAGAGGGAGGGAGAGGAGTATGTTTTGGCTAGGGTTTTCCCCAAAAAGGGGTGAGGGCGCAGGCGAGAGGTTTCCTAGAAAAAAAAATTGTTTTTTAGGCGAGCGAGAGGGCACGGTGATGACTGTGCTCGTGGGGCCCATCGTGATGTATATGGCGTATCCACTCCATCCATCCATTTTGACAGCTCATTTTAAGGCCAAATACCAAATCTGAGGCAGATCCAATTCTCGTGGACCATACCAATGATCAACGGTAAGAAGTTTATATCAATGTTTCCTACGGTGTGGTCCAACTGAGGGCTCAATCTACCTCTTTTTTTTTTTTATAATACTCTCAAATTAGGATTTAAAATGGATGAATGGATTAAGATCATACAAACACCTTTCGGTGGGCAGAGTCCCTTAAGGAACATCAAAGCTTAGATACGAGTTGGTGGGTGATGGCTTGGCTTTTTTTATTACTGATTAAATACCTAGCAATATAGCTATGGATTATATCCGTCGCAAAAGAAACACATAATCCGTAGCCTTCGCCAATTTTTTTTGTAGTGTGCATCCAAGTGATATGGTTGTCCTACAACCTAAAAAAAAAAAATTGGCCCTCGTCTTGTTGTGTAAATTGATTGATTAGTGTAGTTTTTGGATATTTTTCATTTTGAGTGGAATTGGGCATACTCGAACATTGTGTAGTAGTTTAATCTTAGTGATTGAGTAGTGTGACTAGTTTATGTCCCATTGGACTCGGGACCAGCACAATCGACTTACAAGTTCAGGAGGACTAGTCACAGGCCTCTCACATTCATCTAGAAGAGGAACACAAAATATTTTGGACAACATGGCAGGTGGTGAAAATCGAGAGGACAATCCAATTGAAAATCCAATTCCAAATCCAGCCAATTTGAGTTATAGGGAGAATCTTCTTTTTTATGATGAAAATGACATTGTAAATAGACTAGGAGATCATAGGACTTTGCGTGACTATTTGCAACCAGCCCGCACAACCACACCGTCATGCATCGTACTTCCAGCTAACGTGGAAATATAGATTTCAAGCTGGGTATCATTCAATTTCTATCGAAGTTCCATGGGCTTGAATCTGAAAGCCCATACCTCCACCTCAAAGAATTTGAGGAGGTGGTGGCAATGCTGCAAGTTAATAATGTTAATTTTGATCATATCCACCTCAAAAAAATTTCGTTCTCTCTCAAAGATCAGGCAAAGGCATGGCTTCATTCATTGAGGCCCACGACTATTGATTCTTGGCAGACCATGAGCCTAGAATTCTTAAAGAAATTCTTTCCCACACACAAAATAAATACACTCAAACGGAACATTATGACATTCTCCCAAAAGGAGAATGAATATTTTTCCAGTCTTGAAAAAGATTCAAGGAATTACTCATAACTTGCCCACACCATGGCTATGAGATTTGGCGAGTGCTCATTTTTTTTTTTTTTTTTTATAATGGTGTCAATTATGACACACGTCAGTTCATAGAAATGATGTATGGAGGTCGTTTCCTTAACATCGAGCCTAAAGAAGCTCGAGACTTCCTAGATAAACTGGCAAAAAGTACCCAATCATGGGGTACTTCCCAAAAAGTTAAAATTGCTAAACATGTCCGAAAAGAGAGGGGGGATGTATTTGATCAACCCAGAAGAGGACTTGCAAGTCAGGGTGGCTAGTTTGTCAAGAAAGATCGAGGTCATAGAAATGGGTAGAGTGAGTATGATTAAATCAAGTGGGCCCTTTAGTAGCTTTTGCAGCATTTGTGGGGGAAGTGACCATGACCCACAAGGATGTCCAACAATTTCTACTTTTCAAGACATGGTCACTGACCAAGCAAATGTAGTCAATAACTACCAAAGGCCACCTGCTCCACCTCTAGGGAATTCATATAACCCTGACTGGAGGAATCACCCTAACTTCAGCTGGCGAAATGGATCACAAATTAATGTGCCCAATGCACCCCAAGGGCCTTCACAAAATAATTTCTTTATGGCACACAACAATGCACCATATGTGCCCCCCACAATGCACCATCTGTGAAGGATGCATGCATTGAACGTATTCATGAATACCTAGGCTTAAATGAATTAGTCTTTGATCCAAATGAACCAAGAACTTAAGTTGGCGATGGCTAGAATTAAGACTCAACTCAACGCTAGGGAGAAAGGCATTCTTAGAAATGTGCCTAACCTTAGAAATGTGCACTTCGTAGGAGAATCAAGTTCGTCTGAGCCCCACCATGAATAGGCCAAGTCCATTATCACCTTGAGAAAGGACAAAATCATTAAAAATAATATTCCACAACCGGTAGAGATACCGGATGATGAGTCAGCTTCTCAAGATAATAGTGAACCGGCTAATGTTCATGTGCCAGAATAAGAGGAAGAGACTAAGTCATATGAGCCCCCAGTCCCCTTCCTATCTAGGCTTCGAACCCCCACCATCCCTATGAAGTATCAAGATGTTTTGAATGTTCTCCAAAAAGTGACAGTGAACGAATCTTTTAGATGCGATTAAACAAATTTCATTGTATGTCAGGTATTTGAAAAACATGTGCACTGTGAGATGTAAATTAAATGTGCATAAGAAGGCCTTCCTCACTGAGAAAGTGAGTGCAATAATTCAACACAAGGCCATACCCAAATACAAGGATCCGAGAAGCCCCACTATCCCTTGCATAATTGAAAATTTTCAGGTTAAGCATGTACTACTAGATTTGGGTGCAAGTGTCAATCTAGTATCATTTTCGGTTTGCCAACAATTGGGGTTGGGTGAGTTAAAACCAGCCACAATCACATTACAACTCGTCGACCGCTCAATTAAGGTACCGAGGGGAATAGTAGAGGACATGTTAATCCAAATTGAAAAGTTTTATTTCCCCGTGGGCTTTATTGTGCTTGACACTGAGCCATGTGTGAACTCTAGCACTCAAGTTCTCATTGTCTTAGGTCGGCCATTCTTAGCTACCTCAAATGCTATTATTAATTGTAGGAATGGAATGACGAAACTATCATTTGGCAGCATGACATTGGAATTGAATATTTTCAATCTATGCAAGCAAATGTTGAGCTCTTAATTTTGCATATTCTAATATCAATTCATTACTCATTATGCAAGGTTTTCATGATTTATAGACTAATCTAACACATGGATTTATGATTGTAGGGATGAGAGAGAGGATTCATCAATTGAAGACTTAAAAGTCGCCATTTACAAGCAAAGAAGATCAAACGACTACCCGAAAAAGGATGAAAGAAAGAAGCAAAGGAGAGAAGAAAGGATGCAGAAGAAAACACTAAAGAGCGGTCGTCCATAGCCCAGGACTGGTCATCCGACCGGTCCGATCAATCAACAGAGGGGCCCTGCGGCCACAACTCACTAGACTGTCCAAGACTGGTCGTACGACCGGTCGTTCACTGCTCAGACCGATCGTCCGACCGGTCCTTGTATTAATTGTATGGACTTGGAATTTCCCAAAACTCTCTGGCCGTTTTTCATGTTTTTGAGACAAGTCGTGCGACCGGTCGTCCAGAAGCTCAGACCGGTCGTGCGACCGGTCATCTGCGTAACAGAGCTTGTCCGCGAAGCTCCGATTTTCTCTAAGCAATTGCGTAATTTCTTGCGCAATTTGGAACCTTCCGCACTATTCTATAAAAGGAGACCTAAGGATCGTTCCTAAGGCATCTTAGAAGGGATTGAGTAGGGTGGGAGACGACGGAAGTCTATTTCAGAGTTCTACAACTCCTCCTAGTTTGCTTTCTAGTTTCTATGTTTTTTTTAGTTGTTTCATGTTTCCTTGGATCATGAATGGCTAAACCTCTTAGCTAGGGCTAAGGGGTGAAGTCTGTAGTGAATCTAAGATGTTTCAATTCGTTTGATGTGGTTTTAAGTTGGATTTCATGTTTAAGAACAATGGTTTGAAGTTTAATTCAGGTACTAAGTAGTTTTTCTTAGTCTTACACTCATGGATGTTTGGAAGAATTGCTTAAGTTCTTAATTGTTGTGAACTAGTCTAAACCTGTATGATCTGAGGAATCAGAATACGCTCTAGATTTATGATCTTCATGTGGGAACTTCTTACCAAAGTTTTATTTTTCTGGATTTCTGAAGTATGTGTGAGACTGTGTATGTGATTTGGATCAAGTTCAAATCATGATCTAGTTTTATCTTGTGACAGGATTTAATGATAGTTATGATTGTGATCTTAGCCTATTGGAATTAGGACTGACCTATGCAATTGAGTATGCTCGTCCTAGCTTGCATTGAGTGAATCATATACATGGATCTTATATCACTACAAGAAATTCCATTTTTACCAACGAAATAATTCGTCGGCTTTTAGTAAAATTTCGTCGGGAAATGTTTTTCCCGACGAAATTTTTCACGGCTAACATCATCGCAAAAAGGCCTTCGGTAAAGGCTTTTCCCAACGAAAAATGTTTCGTAGGCAATAATAAAACCATTACCGACGAAAAAAATCGTCGAAAAAACATATGATTTTTTGTCGGAAAAAATGTGATTCGTCGGTAAAAGAAATTTTCCCAATGAAAATTTTCATAGGTGAAGACTTTTACCTACGAAAATTTTCATCGGTAAAGGTTTTTACCTACGAAAAGTTTCGTCGGTAAAGGTTTTTCTCTACAAAAATGTTCGTCATTAAAAGTTCACGTACGAAAAAATCTGTTGGGAAAAGTCTTTACCTACAAAAGGTTTCGTCGATAAAAGTTTTTATCTACGAAAAAATTCGTCGGTAAAAGGTTTTTACCTACGAAACAATCCGTTGGTAAAAGTTTTACAAATTTATTACCAACGAAAAATTTTAGGAAACAATTCGTCGTTTTTTACCTACGAACAATTTCGTCGGTAATATTATTCCCTTTCTCGGTTCCATTTGTTTTCAAAATTCAGGAAACAATTCCTGATATATACCTGTAAATAAACCTATACATTTTTATCTTATTCACATCCACATACATATGAAGAAACACAAACTACACCATCCATACACAAATAATCCATTCCATATCCACAAACAACCAATATTCATCCACGCACAAATACATATAAGTTAACATTCGTATATTAAAAAAAAGGATCACGAAGATGAAGGCGGAGGTGGCGAGGCATCGGTGCCAAAGCGTGTAGCGAGAGCCTTAAACATCTCCTGCATCCGTCGCTCATGCTCCTGCCGCAACTCCTCGATCCTCCTCTCCTGCTCCTCCCGTCACCTCTCCTCCTCCTCCTGTCGCCTCTGCTCCTCCTCCTCCCTACGCCTCTGCTCTTCCTCTCTCTGCCTCTCTAGTTACTCTCTAATCTCATTGACGACGACCCATAGCTGCTGAACCTCTCTCTCTGCGATATCAGCTCGGCGTAAAGCGCTCTCACCAGCTACAGATCGGCTGGAGCCACCTCTAGTGGGTGCCATGAGCTTGGCACCATGGCCAAGCCCATGCACATATCCAGAACGGGTGCCAAGCACCTCGCTCAGGATTTCTGGCTCACTCCGCTTACTACCATCGGGAGTGGGCTGACTGCGTATGGTGTCCATCGCCGCCTGTAATGAAAACCTATGAAATTTCATAAAAAATGACATAAATGACATTATTATCAATCAATGCGCAATTAAATTTTACAAAGTAAATATTTTTACCCAATGCTCACTGGCTCTAAGATGAACCCAAGATCCCGTCGCCTACCGACAGTGAGTTCCTCTGTAGAGGTCTACTGGACCAGGCTCCTGGCCGGTGACGGAATCTCGCTGCGCAATCAAAAGGAAAGAAGACTTATAATAAATGTCAATCAAAATAATATATTAACTTAATAATCATCAATAATTTCTTACCATGTCGTACAAATGACTTTGAACCAGCTACGTGGTTCACTTGTAACTTTTTCCTGTTCGCAGAATTTATTCTACTCCTCTTCTGAACACATTATACAAATTACATTGCTATTAATTATGAATTTAATTGTGAATTTAATTGTTACCTTAAGATATCGTAAATTTGTAAATATTACCTGAAAAGCCTCCGACAAAAATCTCTCGCAGAGTATCCGCCAGTCGTCTGTAGTAACATGTGGCGGTGCGGACAGTACGGCCTCATCGTGCGTCCTGCACCGCTTGTACCGCTGGTGTAACTCTCCGCGGTACTCCTTGAACCGCTCTCTGATCATGTCGTCGACGGCATGAGAAATGTAAGGAACATTCAAATCGAAGTCAAATTTATCGTACAGTTTCGTAAATAATAAATTAAAGCAATAAACTTATTAAGAATAGGACTTAACCGTAAATGAACTTTCACAAAAGAAAATTTCAATTTACTAAAATTTACCTGAAGGCGCTGACGGATGAGCTGTCGCACATCATCTGTCATGTCAGTCCAACGGGGGGTGTTGGCGGGGATCAGAGATCGACATAGGACACCGACCTCAAACGTAAACAGTTTGGCACTGTCCCCAACAGGTCTAAGGTAGTCCTGTGGGAACTGTACTGCCACCCTACCCTCACGCGTAAATCGCTCTAAAACTAACCCACGTGTGGGTCCACATCCTCATCGGCTAGTAGAAGATGCCATCACGAAAAGATATATGTAAGTAATAATATAAACAGAAATCACTAAATAAATGTCTAGACTTACATGCAGTGCCCGGTGTATGCTGAACCGAAGGATCAGATGCCTGTGATGCACCGTGCGACGTCGATGCTGTTGCGTCGCATCACGGGTGGAAGGGGTAGATCCAGTGCGCGAACGACCTCATCTCCCACCTGGTGCCATGACTGAATATGTCTGAAATACAAACTTATAAATTTAAACAATGTCAATGCAAGTTTATGAACATCATGGTAGAATGAATTTGTGCTTATGCTTAGAGAGATGATAAAAATATGATTACACCATTACACTATAATGCAAGCAGAATATAATAAAACTGTAAACAGAATATAAAAGTTAAAAAATCCATTACACATTGTCATTCTATATTAAATGCATATATTTCATTGTAATACAAATCAACTTCAGATCAACTATCCGAAATACTCCCTGCGTAAGTTATCGTACGCTGCAGATGTATATGTCAAGCTGTATGAAGCACTCGACATTGTTACAGCCAACATGCTAGTCACAATAGGAGAAATCTGATCTCTCGGGACTCCGTTCATATGTGCAAGTGACAATGTCGCATCTTCCATATGAAGTTTCCTGCGGTTGTATTCCTCCATCAGGTCCGAAATTTCTTTGAGATTATATAATCTTTCATCTGAGTCATCGTCTTCCTCCCTACATTTACCGACCAGACCGGGTATCTCTCTGGCCCTACCAGAAAAATATAGGGCCGAAAAGTCCATCCGCAACAACTGATGAAGTATGCTGCGTGCTTCCGCTACGCTCCAGTTTGTGGAGGACATGATCAGAAAGTGACTTAACAGTAAATGTGGATTATAAACAAGTCAATTCAGGAAATAAATCATGACTTGTAAAACATATATACATGTAATAATCAAATTAATCGAATTGAAAATGACATGTAAATCTTGTATACATTTAATAATCGTCGTCTGAATCATTATCACTTGGGACTCATTCTTCCTCACCATCACTATCGCTGATTAGTATTTCCTCTTCATCGTTTGCAACGTCGTCATCGATGAAAGCGCTATCATCTCTGACAATGTCATTTATGATTGAGGCATCAACATGATCAGGTGGCACATCATCTCTATTTAATTGCACCACATCAATATCAACATTTGGATCATTCCCTCTATCCCAAGATGGCATGTCTTCTTGATATGCTTGTTCAACTAACGACATTTCACTTCTCCCTTCATCGCTATCTTCAACGTCTAGTTCGGGAGCGTCAAATATGTTCCTGGGCTTTATTTTCTGCACCACGTGCCAAGAGTCGCCTAACTTGGTGTCAGCGAGGTAGAATACTTGTTCGGCTTGGCCGACTATGATAAATGGGTCATCTTTAAACCACTTTTGAGATAAATTTACGCTCGTTAAGTAGTCATCAGTCTGTATTCTCAACTTCTTATTTCCAATGTCCCACCAATCGCATTTAAATAAGTACACCCGCCTTCTCATACAATAACTCAGCTCAATAATATCTGTCAAAATGCCATAAAAATCAATTTCTACCTCCTCATGTGTTCCCTTCACAACCACCCCACTATATTTCTCACGCTCTTCAGTTTGGAACCGAATCCCGTTTACAATACAACCTGTATATCTAGATACATGTCTATTAGGGCCACACGCCAGTGAGTAGAGCGCATCAGATGCATCCGCAGAGTTGCTAGCGCGCAACATCTTTATCTATCATCACGTACAGAATATAAATGTTTATGGATTTGAAATTACGTGTAAATATTGTGCAATACAACAATATTGTAAGTGTTGTGAGATAGAAGGTAAATTAATCTTACACGTTTTACGAACCATTCTGGAAACTGATCCTGATGCATTCGATCATAATTTGTAAGGTATTGGGACTTCATCTCCTCAATGTGTTCGCTATATACAATTGGCACATTGTCAGCAAGAAATTTTGAGATTACGTTTATGTAGATATACAATTATCGATTGAAGACTTACTCCAAGTACGACTCTATTTCTTCACAATTATGCAACACATACCACCGCGCCTTCGCTTGATCCCGAAGGTCCATATCCTGAAACGTCGGCGATCCTAAAAGACGGACGTTGTGTGAGAATACAGATATGAGTCATTGTTCATGCTCCTGCCCTTCATCGGCATTCCGATCTTCTCGGTTGAATCTAGTCTCTATGCCATGAAGATACATGGAGCAAAATGTCAGGCACTCATTATCAATGTACGCCTCAGCAATGGATCCCTTTGGACGTGCCTTATTCCTCACATATCGTTTTAATGTGTGAAGGTATCTGTACACAAAATCACTATGTTTAGGACATGAAAATATGGATATACGTAGTTTATGGAATGAATAAAAATTTATAATCATTGTTGTATCACCTTTCGATCGGATACATCCAATGATATTGTACTGGGCCTGCAAGCTTCTCTTCGTGCAGTAAGTGAATCGCTAGGTGTACCATGACATTGAAAAATGCAGGTGGAAATATTCTTTCAAGTTTGCAAAGGATTACGATAATATCCTTCTCCAGTCTTTTAATAACCTCTACATTCAAAGATTTCGAACACAAATCCTTAAAGAATATCCCCAACTCAATCAGCGCAGCACTGACATCCTTGCTAAGGAATCCACGAATCGCAACCGGTAGTAGACGTTGCAAAAGGACGTGACAGTCACGACTTTTCATTCATGTTACCTTAAAGTCCGTAATGTTTACGCGCCGAGAGATATTCAATGCATATCCATCGGGAAACTTCATCGATCTCAACCATTCAAATAAACATTTTTCTCTAATTTTGTCAATGTGTAGCAGGCTACTGGTATAGTATATGAATTTACATGTGGTTGCAAGTGCAACTCTTTCCTTAAACCCATTGCTGGTAGATCCAATCGAGCCTTAAAACTGTCCATTGTTTTCTTCTCTATGTTCATCAATGTTCCAAAGACATTGTCACATATATTCTTCTCAATATGCATGACATCCAAGTTGTGCCGTAATTTTAGATGACTCCAATAAGGCAACTAAAAAAATGCTCTTCTTCCTCCAGTTATACTCCAATACTGTACGTTTTCTCTTCTTCAAGTGCGGTGCCTTACCAAATCTAACTTCAATGTTACTCAGTTGTTGTAACACATCTTCTCCAGATAGTTCTTTCGGTGGTGGCCTATGATCTTGTTTGCCATCAAAGATTATCATCTTTCCACGCCAACTATGATCTCTCGGAAGGAAGCGACGATGGCCCATATAACACGTTTTTTTACCATGCTTCAATGACAATGAACAAGTCTCAGTACTACATGTAGGACAAGCCAACTTTCCCTTCATGCTCCACCCATACAAATTCCCATACGCAGGGAAGTCATTTATTGTCCACAAGACCGCTGCATGCAATCGAAACGTTATTTCTGCAAAAGTGTCATATGTCTGGACACCTTGACTCTACAACTCGTTTAACTCATCTACTAACGGTCGCAAATACACATCAATGTCATTCCTCGGTGACTTGGGTCCAGGAATAAGCAACGACATCATAAAAAATGATTCCTTCATACACAACCAAGGAGGTAAATTGTAGGGCATAAGTATCACTGACCACATACTGTACGAGCTACTCATATTACCAAATGGATTAAAACCATCACTTGCAAGACCTAGCCGAACATTACGAGAATCCTCTACAGACCAATCATATTGCTTATCAAAATATTGCAAGGCTTCAGAGTCAGCGGGATGCCTCAATGTATTATCATCATGAACAGGTTTCTCCTTATGCCACCTCATATCTTCAGCCATCTTGCTTGACGTAAACAATCTTTGTAATCTGGGTTTCAATGAAAAGTTCCTTAACATCTTTTGTGGAATTTTCTTACGCTTAGCTTCATCATATTTCCACCTAGACTCTCCACATTGTGGACACTCTTCAACATTTTCATGTTCTTTCCAATATAATACACAATCATTTATACATGCATGTATGAGGATGTAATCAAGGCCCAAGTCTCGCATTAAGGATTTTGCCTCGTAATGAGACTTAGGCAATGTCTCACCTTCAGGTAATACTTCTTTCAACAAACCAAGTAACATGTCGAACGATTTGTTACTCCAACGATTTATTGTCTTTAAATGAAGTAACCTTGTAAGGAAATTCAACTTGGAGAAGTTCTGACACCCCGGATAGAGTGGACGTTGCACATCCCTCAACCTTACTAAACTTTTCTGATTCGGCATCACCCATAGGAGGAATATCCTGGCTACTACTTGTCGCTGCAAAATCAGTATCCGTAATTGTTTCCCTTAACACATCCCTTATGATATATTGCATATCGTCAACATCTTCATCCTCCTCATTAAGCACAATTGGGTCAGCAAGGACATCAGTGGCCTCAACTCTTTGGTGGAAGTCTTCACCATGATGAATCCACCAAGTGTAACCCTGGTCAATCCAAACTATGAACAAATCATCTTCCACTTTGTCTAAAGTCTTGTGAACCATGTTCTTGCATTTTCGACATGGACATCTAATTCTATTACCTGAATTTGCATGATATCTCGCAAATTTCATGAACTCCT
This sequence comes from Liriodendron chinense, assembly GCA_003013855.2. Taxonomy (NCBI): domain Eukaryota; kingdom Viridiplantae; phylum Streptophyta; class Magnoliopsida; order Magnoliales; family Magnoliaceae; genus Liriodendron; species Liriodendron chinense. The sequence continues at coordinate 71,004 of PVNU02002984.1, read as the reverse complement.
TAACACCTTGCTTATACTCTGGGCCAAACTGATTCTTAGCTCACATCCAACTCTTATCCATATCTACAATGCAAAGATTAAAGTCAGGTTAAGTTTAGAGTTGTGGATTTAGAAATAGGTGTAGGTTTAGGTTAGGTGATTTGAGTTTAGATTAGGTTTAGGCATAGGTTGAGAATTTCGGATTCGGGATCGGGTTTAGGGTTAGGTTTGGGAGTTTGGGTCTAGGTTTAGGTTAGGTGAACGGATTTAGGAATAGGTGTAGGTTTAGTTTAGGTGATTTGAGTTTAGGATTAGGTTTAGGCATAGGTTGAGATTTTCGGGTTCGGGAACGGGTTTAGGGTTATGTTTTCATGTTCGGGTCTAAGTTTAGGTTAGGTGAATGGATTTAGGAATAGGTGTAGGTTTAGTTTAGGTGATTTGACTTTAGGATTAGGTTTAGGCATAAGTTGAGATTTTCGGGTTCTGGATCGGGTTTAGGGTTAAGTTTTCATGTTTGGGTTTAAGTTTAAGTTAGGTGAATAGATTTAGGAATAGGTGTAGGTTTAGTTTAGGTGATTTGACTTTAGGATTAGGTTTAGGCATAGGTTGAGAATTTCGGGTTCGGGATCGGGTTTAGGGTTACGTTTCCGAGTTTGGGTCTAGGTTTAGGTTAGGTGAATGGATTTAGGAATAGGTGTAGGTTTAGTTTAGGTGATTTGAGTTTAGGATTAGGTTTAGGCATAGGTTGAGAATTTCGGGTTCGGGATCGGGTTTAGGGTTAGGTTTGCAAGTTTGGGTCTAGGTTTAGGTTAGGTGAATGGATTTAGGAATAGGTGTAGGTTTAGTTTAGGTGATTTGAGTTTAGGATTAGGTTTAGGCATAGGTTGAGATTTTCGGGTTCGGGATCGGGTTTAGGGTTATGTTTTCGTGTTTAGGTCTAAGTTTAGGTTAGGTAAATGGATTTAAGAATATGTATAGGTTTGGTTTTGGTGATTGGAGTTTAGGATTAGGTTTTGGCATAGGTTGAGCTTTTTGGGTTCGGGATCGGGGTTAGGGTTATGTTTTCGTGTTTGGGTCTAAGTTTAGGTTAGGTGAATGGATTTAGGAATAGGTGTAGGTTTAGTTTAGGTGATTTGAGTTTAAGATTAGGTTTAGGCATAGGTTGAGATTTTTGGGTTCGGGAACGGGTTTAGGGTTATGTTTTCATGTTCGGGTCTAAGTTTAGGTTAGGTGAATGGATTTAGGAATAGGTGTAGGTTTAGTTTAGGTGATTTGACTTTAGGATTAGGTTTAGGCATAAGTTGAGATTTTCGGGTTCTGGATCGGGTTTAGGGTTAAGTTTTCATGTTTGGGTTTAAGTTTAAGTTAGGTGAATAGATTTAGGAATAGGTGTAGGTTTAGTTTAGGTGATTTGACTTTAGGATTAGGTTTAGGCATAGGTTGAGAATTTCGGGTTCGGGATCGGGTTTAGGGTTACGTTTCCGAGTTTGGGTCTAGGTTTAGGTTAGGTGAATGGATTTAGGAATAGGTGTAGGTTTAGTTTAGGTGATTTGAGTTTAGGATTAGGTTTAGGCATAGGTTGAGAATTTCGGGTTCGGGATCGGGTTTAGGGTTAGGTTTGCAAGTTTGGGTCTAGGTTTAGGTTAGGTGAATGGATTTAGGAATAGGTGTAGGTTTAGTTTAGGTGATTTGAGTTTAGGATTAGGTTTAGGCATAGGTTGAGATTTTCGGGTTCGGGATCGGGTTTAGGGTTATGTTTTCGTGTTTAGGTCTAAGTTTAGGTTAGGTAAATGGATTTAAGAATATGTATAGGTTTGGTTTTGGTGATTGGAGTTTAGGATTAGGTTTTGGCATAGGTTGAGCTTTTTGGGTTCGGGATCGGGGTTAGGGTTATGTTTTCGTGTTTGGGTCTAAGTTTAGGTTAGGTGAATGGATTTAGGAATAGGTGTAGGTTTAGTTTAGGTGATTTAAGTTTATGATTAGGTTTAGGCATAGGTTGAGAATTTCGGGTTCGGGATCGGGTTTAGGGTTATGTTTTCGTGTTTGGGTCTAAGTTTAGGTTATGTGAATGGATTTAAGAATGGGTGTAGGTTTAGGTTAGGTGATTTGAGTTTAGATTAGGTTTAGGCATAGGTTGAGAATTTCAGGTACGGGATCGGGTTTAGGGTTATGTTTTCGTGTTTGGGTCTAAGTTTAGTTTAGGTGAATGGATTTAGGAATAGGTGTAGGTTTAGTTTAGGTGATTTGAGATTAGGATTAGGTTTAGGTATAGGTTTAGAGTTTCGGGTTCGGGATCGGGTTTTGGGTTAGGTTTTCGTGTTTGGGTATAGGTTTAAAGTTAGGTGAATTGAGTTTAGGTTTAGGTTTAACCGTAGCTTATAGGTTTTAGGTTTAGGTTTATGGTTTCGGGTTTAGGGTGTAGGTTTTGGAGACTCAACCAACTCACGGATAGCTCCGACGCACATCCCGGTCTGCTCCAAACAAAGCGGGCCTGTCCAAATGGCCAAGCCACCCATATTGCTGTCCATAGGAAATGGACAGCTTCATCATGGTCATAACAGCGGTTCCCACCTTCCAGGGTCCCTCGTTCAACATCCGGATAGCTCCGACGCACATCCGTGTCTGCTCCATCAATTTCGAGCTAATACATAAACACGGGCCTGTCCAAATGACTAAGCCACACATATTGCTGTCCATAGGAAATGGACAGCTTCATCATGGTCACAACAGCGGTTCCCACCTTCCAGGGTCCCCCGCTCAACACCTAGATAGCTCTGACGCACATCCGGGTCTGCTCCATTAATTTCGAGCTAATACATAAACACGGGCCTGTCCAAATGGCCAGGCCACCCATATTGCTGTCCATAGGAAATGGACAGCTTCAACATGGTCACAACAGCGGTTCTCACCTTCCAGGGACCCTCGCTCAACACCCGGATAGCTCCGACTCACATCCGGATCTGCTCCAATAATTTCGAGCTAATACGTAAACACAGGCCTGTCCAAATGGCCAAGCCACCCATATTGTTGTCCATAGGAACAGGACAGCTTCAACATGGTCACAACAGCGGTTCCCACCTTCTAGGGACCCCCGCTTAACATCAATATCAATCAACTACTCTTAATCACAAGTATCATGTTCGTCATCTAATTTGCTACTAAATGATAATATAATAAAATCAGTCGCCCATCCAAGGATGGATAGATTGAAATGCTATCATTATTTCCATTTAAATGCCCAAGCCTAAATTGCGACAGCATCTCCCCCTATCTCTCCAGATATATTTATCTTACATTTCATTTCCACGTCAACTATCCACACATTGTGTGGATTAAATTGACAATGGAATTAAATATAAGAAACATATCCAGAGAGAATAGAAGAGTTACTGCATGAAACTAATGACAGAGCATGTAAATGAAAAACAACGAGAACATTCCAATCTATCCAACCTTGGACTGTCCAATAGGACAATTTGACAGATTTCTATACCTCCACAACACACTTTATCTATGCTCGGCAATATAGAAATCTCCAAATGGGCTAACTGATTCTATTATACTACCATTTGTGGACAAAAAATAACAATTAATAATAAGCCAAATACATCCACAACATACATCCACATAAATCAACCACGGGTAGCTCCGACGCACATCCGGGTTTGCTCCATCAATTCCAGATACACAAGCACATGAAAATGACAGAATCATCAACACCATGAATCAAGTCTAATCAAATACCTAATGACTATTTTCTGAACAAATAAGTATGTATGGGGCCCACCATGGGAATCGGATTGCGTGTGGAGTAACTCTGCACGCTCTTATCATGTAGAGTAAACTCAGTTGGGCCCACCTAGAATGTATGTGATTTATCTATTCCGTCCTTATGTTTTTTCAGCTCATTTTAGTGGTTAAGCCCAAAATTTAAGCATATCCAAATCTCAAGTGGACCATGCCATGGGAAACAGTGGGAATAATGATTTCCACCATTCCCAGGCCCTACAGTGATCTTTATTTGTCATCAAACCTGTTCATAAGATCACATGGATATGGATGAAGGGAAAACTCAAATATCAGCTTGATCCAAAACTTCTGTGTCCTCCAAGAATTTTTCAATGATAGACATTCAGTTCACACTTGTGGTGTGGTCCACTTTAGATTTTGATATGCTTCATTTTTGGGCACCATACCTAAAATTTCCTGCTAAGATGGATGGATGGAGTGGATAAAATACGTAAATCATTATGGGCCCCACATAGTTTACTCCACACAAATATATGCTTGATCCAAAACAGTGGACAGCGACGGTGGGCCCCACAGCCAGTGGACAGCGACCGTGGGCCCCACAATTAGGTATTTCATTTTTTTTTAATTTGTAAATCACAAATTTGGATTTTAAAATTTAAAATCCCTAATTAAGGAAGGAATTAGGGATTTTAATTTCGAAATCCCTAATTAGAGGATTTTAATTTCGAAATCCCTTATTAGGGATTTACTAAATCAGTGGGCCTCACCAAATAGTGGACAGCTAAGGCGGACCCCACATGCAATGGACAATAAAAAGCGACGGTGGGATCCACATGCAATGGACGATGGAAAGCGATGGTGGGACCCACCCACATGCATTGGACAGCGATGGTGGGACCCACATGCATTGGATTTTGGCAGTGGGCCCCACAATCAACAACAAGGAGAGAGGGAGAGAGGGGAAATGGAGGAAGAAGGAAGGGGGAGAGGGTTACCGGAGGAGGCGGCGGCGTACGGAGGCCGGTGGAGGCGCGTGGCTACTGGTGACGGTGGTCGGCTTGGGGGGGGGGGGGGGGGGGGGGGGTGGTCGGCTGAGACGGTGGGCCGCCGGTGACGGTGACTGCCGGCGGTCGGAGCTGAGGGAGAGTTGAGAAGGGTGGGTCAACCGTGCGAGAGAGAGAGAGAGAGAGAGAGTGAGAGAGACAAATAGATATGAGGGAGGCCGATCGGGGTTTTAAAACAGGATTTTTACCGACGAAAATTTTCGTCGGTAAAAGTCCATTTAAATACTTTTATCGACGAAAATTTTCGTCGGTAAAAGTCCTCTCTTTACTTGGCGGGAATCAAACATTATTACCGACAGGCAATAATCGTCGGCGGTAAAGGCCATTTTTGCCGACGATTATTGCCTGTCGGTAATAATGTTTGATTCCCACCAAGTAAAGAGAGGACTTTACAGACAAAAAATTTTGTCAGTAAAAGCCATGCTTTTACCGACGAAATATTTCGTCGGTAAAAGCTAAATTTTCTGCTTTATTTTTTTAGCAACAGGTATCTTCATCGGTAATAAACTTTTTACCGAAGAAATCATAATTTCGTCGGTAAAAGTGTATGGCGGGAAGCAAATCCAGCGGTGGCGGGAATCTGGAATGATTTTTACCGATGATTTCTTTATTTCGTCGGGAAAAATGCTTTTTACCAATGAAAATAATTTCGTTGGTAATACTTTCGTCGGTAAAAAACCATTTTCTTGTAGTGCATATGGCAGATTGTTTGGTTTAACTGCTCTATCATCCGACTAGATAGAACTTAATTTTGATTCTAGTTGAGAAAGTGAGAAACCACAGCAAATTGAGCATCAATGATTGCTACAAGTGGATCCTTGAACCCCTAGTGCCTTTTTATTAATTGATTACTTTCAGTTTAGTTCAAAATTGCTATTTACATCAATCTCCTACAAATTTATTTGTTAGCTTTTTAGTAGAACTATTGGAAGTGTTTTGTGGATTCCTACAGAAGTCCCTGTGGATCGACCTCGGTCTTACCGAGATTATTATTATATCACAACCCTACACTTGGGGAAGCGAACAAGTTTTTGGCGCCGTTGCCGGGGACTTCGACGGTTTTTCACAAAATTTCTGAAAATAGTATCTATTTAGATTTTTAGAATTCTAGTACTAACTTAGTTTGTTTTATTTTGATTTTTCTCTTTTACAAGGATTTTTAGGAAGTTGAAGAAGACATAAGGATCTCAAGTGCTCAAATCAGGTTCTATTTTTCTAAACCTTACTCTTCTTCTTCCCCTAATCTTTCCTATCATATTCATCTCTTGTAGAGTGGGTGGAGACTCCTTTTTGGATCTCTGATAGGTTGGCCTTGTGTTGCCCTGATTCCTATTGGTCGGCTCTGCCGTCTTTGATCACCTTGTGCTCAGAGATTTCTCTTCTCGCCTCTACTCCTCTTTCTTCTCTTTCTGCACTTTTCTCAAAGGATTCAAAGAGTGGGTGGGGAGTTCTCTGAATCCCTATTGACCAGGAGAAATCGGTCTCTATCCTTGCTTTTGGCCTAGCCATTACAAGACACCTTGTGCTTCAGTCTTAGAGAAGAGTAAAGAAAGGAAGGAAGAATTCTTCTTTCTTTCTTACTTCATACTTTTAGGATTTGCATGCCACATTGGGCTCGGGATTCTAATAACCGACTCATTAGTAAAGGGGGAATAGTTGAAGGAATTGACAGAGAACCACGTGCTAGGAGACATCTAAATTCTCCAATTTTCTCTGAAAGTATGGTTGTAAATCAACCCAATCCTATGGCCAATCAAAATTTGGGCCAAAACCAAACCGAAACGGGAGAGAATGTGGTTGAGAATGTTCCTCGACCAAGAACATTATGTGATTACTTGCAACCAGCAAGAGCGAGCACTCCCTCATGCATAGTTTTTCCACAAAATGCAGGGAATGTAGACTTGAAATCGGGAGTAATCCAACTCCTCCCTAGATTCCATGGATTAGACAGTGAAAGTGCCTATCAACACCTTAAGGAATTTGATGAGGTAATAACCACCATGCACTTTACAAATGTAACTGATGATGTGGTGAGGCTTAAATTATTTCCTTTTACTCTTAAAGATAAAGCTAAAGGTTGGCTTCATGCATTAAGGCCATGATCAATTGGCATATGGGTTGATATGTATAGGGAGTTCATTAAAAAATTCTTCCCCTACTCACAAAACGAATATGTTGAGGCGCCTTATCATGAACTTTGCCCAAAAGGAAGATGAGACCTTCTTCCAATGTTGAGAGAGAGGTTTAAGGACTTGTTAAATGCATGCCCACATCATGGATATGAAATTTGGCGGGTTATAAGCTTTTTCTATGAAGGACTGACTTCACCCATGCGCCAATTTGTAGAGATGATGTGTAATGGGGAGTTCATGAATAAGGAAGCCGATGAAGCATGGGACTATTTGGAGGAATTGGCTGAGAATGCACAGTCTTGGGATACATCTAAACCAACAAATTTCAAGACTAGCCAACAAAAGAAAAAAGGAGGAATTTATGTCTTATCAGAAGAGGATAGCATAAGTGCACGTGTGACTAGCCTCACAAGAAAAGTCGAGGCCATGGAATTAAAGAAAGGAGAGACGATCAACTCTAAAGACATTGAAACTATTTGTGGAATTTGTGCCGAAAATCAACATACAACACATGATTGTCCCACAATTTCAACGGTTCAAGACATCTTACAAGAACAATCAAATGCCATAAACAGTTATCAACGGCAATTTGGTAGTCCGAACTCAAACACGTTTAATTCTAGTTGGAAGAACCATCCCAACTTCAGTTGGAGGAATGGACCCACTGCGAATGCAAACAATATCCCTCAAACTCAACCTTTACTAGGTCCATCCCTAGTCATTACACCAAAAGCTACGCTAGAGGAGATGTTGGGTGCATTCGTATCGGTTCAAGCTGAATATAACAAGACTAATTCTCTGAAAATAGATGGGTTCATGCAAGAGCAATTGAAATTTAATCAAAGTTCAACTCAAGCCATCAATAACGTGAAAACTTCAATGGCTAGAGTTGAATCTCACCTCAATGTTAGGGAGAAAGGCACACTTCCTGCCCAACCTCTTCCTAATCCAAGAATCCAATTTGAGATACAAGATGCAAGCTCACCCTCCCAACATACGGAGCATGTTCAAGCTATCATCACTTTGAGAAGTGGGAAAATAATTGATAAATCTAATCCGGTGAAGGCCCCAAAGCCTAAGGATCCGAAAAATTCCAAAGAGGATGATAGCTCAAACAACATTACACAAGAGAAAAGAACCGGAAAGGCAATACAAGCCGGTTGCCCCGTTTCCCCAAAGGTTGATTTCACCCAAACCTTTAGACAAAAACCTGGAAATTTTAGAGGTTTTCAAGCAGGTGAAGATCAACATTTCGTTGTTGGATGCCATAAAGCAAATACTATCCTATGCCAAATTTCTAAAGGAATTGTGCACAGTCAAAAGGAAACATAATGTTCACAACAAAGTACTTTTGACTAAGAATTTGAGCGCTATTATCAAACAAGAGGTGCCCCAAAAATACAAGGATCCAGGTAGTCCAACCATCTCATGCATCATAGGAGACTACCGGATTAAACAAGCCTTACTCGATTTAGGGGCAAGTGTGAACCTCATTCCGTACTCAGTTTATGAACAACTTGGGTTAGGTGAATTGAAACCCACCAAAACCACACTCCAACTTGCTAATAGATCCATTCGTATACCGAGAGGAGTGATTGAGGATGTTTTAGTCCAAGTTGATAAATTCTACTACCCAGTAGACTTTATTGTCTTGGATACACATCCCGTGATAGGTACCGGTGCTCAAATTCCCGTCATACTTGGCCGCCCTTTTCTAGCTACTTCCAATGCGATTATCAATTGTAGAAACGGGCTTGTACAAATGTCCTTTGGAAATATGACACTTGATCTGAATATATTTGATTTATGCAAACAACCATGGGAAGTTGATGAGGAGATTCACGACATAAACTTCATTGAATCATTCGTGGAAGAGACTTTCCCCTCAACATTATATTCCGACCCTTTGGAGGCATGTGTGGCCCACTCTCATGAGATAAATGATGACACAATAAGAGAGATGGATGCCATTTTAGATGTGATGCCCGTGCTTGATAACAAAAGATGGAGGGCCCTATTTGAACCTTTACCCGTAAACAAGAACAAGCCCCTCCCATCCAATATCAAGACACCAACACTCGACCTAAAACCATTACCAAGTGAGTTGAAATATGTCTATTTCGGTCGAGATGAGACATACCCGGTGGTGATTTCTTCCAACTGGATGAGGAACAAGAGAGTAGGCTAATAGCCACTCTAATAGAGCACAAGAGTGCCATCGGATGGTCGATTGCAGATCTCAAAGGCATAAACCCACTGATTTGTACTCATCGCATACACCTTGAGGAGAATGCGAAGACATCTAGGCAACCACAAAGACGACTCAATCCAAACATGAAGGATGTGGTTAAGGCCGAAGTGGTGAAACTATTGGATGTTGGCATTATTTACCCAATATTCGATAGTCAATGGGTGAGCCCAACTCAAGTGGTGCCTAAGAAATCCGGAATAACCATCGTAGCCAATGCCAATAATGAACTCGTACCAACCAGAGTCACTACCGGTTGAAGAATGTGCATTGACTACAGGAAGTTAAACACTGTCACGAGGAAAGACCACTTTACCGTTTTTTGATCAAATTTTAGAAAGGTTGACGGGTCATTCCCATTTTTGCTTCCTTGATGGCTATTCAGGGTACAACCAAATAGAGATCGCCCTTGAAGACCAAGAAAAGACTACATTCACATGTCCATTCGGCACTTTCGCTTATCGACGGATGCTATTTGGACTATGCAATGCCCCTGCCACTTTTCAGCGATGTATGATGAGTATCTTTTCTGATATGGTAGGGACAATTCTCGAAGTCTTCATAGATGATATCTCTGTATTTGGTTGTAGCTTTGATGAGTGCCTTGTGCACTTGAAATCTATGTTGAAAAGATGTGAAGAGAAGAACCTTGTGTTGAATTGGGAGAAATGTCACTTCATGGTTCAAAACGGAATTGTACTCGGTCACATCATTTCACAAAACGGAATCGAGGTGGAAAAAGCAAAAATCGATCTTATCTCTAACATTCCACCACCCAAGAGCATACGCGATGTGCGATCCTTTTTGGGACACGCAGGATTTTATAGAAGGTTCATAAAGGACTTCAGTTCACTCTCTCGTCCTTTATGCAACCTACTTCAAAAGGAGAACGTATTCGAGTGGAATGAAGAGTGTCAGAATGCCTTTACCACACTTAAAGGTATGGTGACATGTGCTCCCATAATGCAACTGTTGAGTTCTTAATTGTGCATATTCTAACCCCAATTCATCGCTCATTATGCTAGTTGTTATGGTTTATAGACTGATCTAATGCATGGATTCGTGATTGTAGGGATGAGAGAGAGAAGCATCAATTGAAGACCTAAAAGTGCTAGTTAGAAGCAAAGAAGATCAAAGGGGCTAGCGTAGAAGAATGAAAGAAAGAAGTCAGAGAAAAGAAGAAAAGAATGTAGAAGAAGGTGCCCACGACCGGTCGTCCAAAGCCAAAGACCGGTCGTCCGACCGGTCCGCACATGCACAGAGGAAGACCCAGAAGCCATTACTCTCTGGACTGTTCACTACCAGTCGTGCGACCGGTCGTCCACTTCTGCGACCGGTCCTTAAATTAAATTTTCGGGACAAAACTCTCTGGACACTTTTAGGCTGTTTTGAGACCGGTCGTCCAGCCACTGCGACTGGTCGTCTGCGTAAGTTTTAAACTTCTAATTCTGGCGCCGATTTTCTCCGTGCAGTGCATAAGTATTACACAGATTCTCTAATCTTCTGAAGTTGCGGAGCCTCCCCACTATAAAAGGACACCTAGGGATCGTTCCTAGGGTATCTTAGAAGGGTTGAAGCAAGGTTGGAGGCGACGGAAGTGGATTTCGGAGTTCCACAACTCCCTCTAGTTTGTTTTACTGTTTTATGTTTTTTTAAGTTGTTTCATGTTTCCTTGGATCATGAGCAGCTAAACCTCTTAGCTAGGGCTAAGAGGTGAAGCTTGTAGTGAATCTAAGATGTTTCAATTCGTATTTAGTTGGTTATAAGATTGGAATTCATGTTTATGAACAATGGTTTGAAGTTTATACAAGTTTTAAGTAGTTTTTCTTAATCTTATGATGACTCATGGATGTTTGGGAGAATTACTTAAATTGTTAAGTGGTTTGTATTAGTCTAGACCTGTATGATCCGAGGAATTGGAGTACGCTCTAGTACTATGATCTTCATGTGGGAACTTCCTACAAATGTTCTACTTTTCTGAATTTCTGTGATATGTATGGGACTGTGCATGTGATTTGAATCAAGTTCAAATCATGATCTAGCCGTGTCTTGTGACAGGACTTGAGGATGGTTGTGATTGTGATCTGAGCCTATTGGAATTGAGACTGACCTATGCAATTGAGCATGCTCAGTCTAGCTTACATTGAGTGAATCATATGCATTGAACTTACATATGACAGATTGTTTGGTTTAACAGCTCTATCATCCGACTAGATAGATTTTAATATCGATTCTAGTTGAGAGAATGAGAGACCACAGCGGATTGAACATCAAGGATTGCTACAAGTGGATCCTTGAACCCATAGTGCCTTTTTATAATTATTTACCTTCAATTTAATTCAATTTTGTTACTCACATCAAATTCATACAAAATCTGGTTGTTAGCTTTCAATAGACACTATTGGATATGTTTGTGAATTCCTACACAAGTCCCTGTGGATCGACCTCGGTCTTACCGAGTTTATTACTACATCGCAACCCTACACTTGGGGAAGCGAACAGCAACCACCTGATTGGAGCCTTCCTTTTGAAATTATGTGCTATGCAAGTGACTATGCTATTGGGGTTATGCTAGGCCAAAGAAAAGAGAAGAAGCCATGTGTTATCTACTATGCAAGTAGAACCTTAAACTCAGCCCAAGCAAACTACACTACTACAGAAAAAGAACTTTTAGCCGTAGTTTTTGCCTTGGACAAGTTAGGTCCTACTTGATTAGATCCAAGATCATCATTTCATTGACCATGCAGCACTTAAGCACCTTCTCTCTAAGAAGAATGCTAAACCACGATTGTTAAGATGGATCCTTCTACTCCAGGAATTTGACATAGAGATACGTGATAAGAAATGAGTAGAAAATGTAGTGGCTGACCATCTCTCTCGACTTGTTCTCACCAATTCCCCTGAAACGACCGTGATCAATGACATGTTCCCTGATGAACAACTTTTTAAAGTCTCCCAATTGCCATGGTATGCGGATATTGCTAACTATCTTGCTACAGGTACGATTCCTACACATTGGAAAAAGCAATATAAGGATAAATTCTTCACTGAGGTGCAAAAATTCCTATGGGATGACCCATACTTATTCAAGTATTGTCCCGATCAAATCCTAAGGAGATGTGTGCAAGATGATGAACAACAAAATATCATCTCCTTTTATCATTCTCAGGCATGTAGTGGCCACTTTTCGACTAAGAAGACCACAGCCAAAATTCTGCAATGTGGGTTTTATTGGCCCACTATGTTCAAGGACACACATGAGTTTTGCAAAACATGTGAGCCGTGTCAGAAATTGGGAGGAATCTCCCGTAGAAATATGATGCCACTCAATCCCATCTTAATAATCGTAATTTTTTATTGTTGGGGCATCGATTTCATGGGTCCATTCCCATCTTCTTTTGGAAATATTTATATCTTGCTTGCCATTGACTATGTGTCCAAATGGGTCGAGGCGATCCCATGCTGGAATAATAACCATAAAACAGTCATTCATTTTTTAAAAGAGAATATTCTTTCCCGGTTTGGAACACCTCGAGTCATCATTAATGATGGAGGGTCTCACTTTTGTAATCGTCCATTTGAAACCTTAATGAAGAAATATGGTGTCAATCACAAAGTGAGCACCCCCTATCACCCACAAACAAGTGGACAAGCTGAGATATCCAATAGGGAGATTAAACATATTTTGGAGAAAATGGTAAACCCCGATTGCAAGGATTGGTCGCTTCGACTTACCGATGTGCTTTGGGCTTACCGTACCGCTTTTAAGACCCCTATTGGAATGTCTCCCTATAGACTTGTCTATAGGGAGGCTTGTCACTTGCCTGTGGAGTTGGAACATAAGGCATATTGGGCAATAAAGAAGATGAATTTTGATTCTGACAAGGCGAGCTCGTTGCGCAAACTACAATTCAATGAACTTGCGGAACTCTGGAACGAAGCTTATGAAAATGCGAGAATTTACAAGGACAAGACGAAGGTGTTCCATGATAAGAACATTTTTCGTAAGACATTCACGATCAATCAAAAAGTCCTTCTGTATAATTCTCGCCTACATTTATTTTCGGGAAAATTGAGATCTCGATGGACCGGTCCCTACATTGTGTAAACTGTCTACCCATATGGGACCGTCGAGTTGTTAAATCTAAGGAACGACAACATCTTTAAGGCGAATGGTCAGCGATTAAAGCCGTTCTTTGAGAAGTTTCCTTCAGCAGGTATATCCATACCTCTGACTGATCCTATGTATCAGGATGATTGATCTCCTAGTCTGATGGAGGTATAAAGTAGTTAGGATTAGGATTTTGTTGCTTTTGTTTACTTTTTCTTAGGTTTGTTAGAAGGAGGAAGAATTCCACTTTTCACTCTCTCAGGTACTATCATTCCTCACTCCCTTTTATTTTAGAATTGCTCTCATGTTGTGCTCATTACACATCTTTTACATTGAGGACAATGCAAGATTTGGTTAGGGGGTGTAGGATCACTAGGATGAATACAGTGTTTGTAACATCTCGAGCAATTATGTAGGAATTTTTTCAAATTTTCTGAATTTTCTAAAACTTCAAAACTCTTTTAGAAAACCTTATTGCTATGCATTCGAGATGATACGAGCATAAGAGGAGGGGATACGAAGTGTATGATGTTGTAAGTCTTGAACTTCTCTTAACATAATGGTTTTATATGTGAATTCCCCTATTTATTTGATTGATAGAATATTTGAACACTCTTACACCTAGTTCACATTACACGATTTTCATGGGTTGAAAGGATTATGTGATTTGTGGATTAGCTAGACTTTGCTTTAAGGTGTTGAGAAACCAAGCCGGGGTACTTTGTCCATCCTTGTCCATGGGAAAATAACGAAAGATATGGATTTCTAAAAATCCTATCTAATTTAAAAGAAAAAGGAAAAGGAAGGATGAAATTGGGAATGATGGGAAAATGGTGGAAAATTTCGATTAAGGCTACCTATTACCAACCGGGGGATGGTCTACCCGTAACCAAAGCTAGAAATGGGACATAGTGTGAAAGCCGTCGGAAGGATACTAAGGAAAATTTTTGTCATTGGCTTGTTGTTGCTCTATATACCTTGAGATCTATAGTCTAGTTGATCTATGAAGAAGATAATCCTGGAAACTCATGAGATGAATTTTCACTATGCACACTAGGTTGAATTTGTTCAAGTTCTTCTATTTATCAACCAATCAGCGGGAATTTCATATGGACACTTGTTATGTCTTGAGAGTTTATGGTTTCAACATCCGTCACCTAATTTTTTCTGCATCTTACACTTGTGTGTCTTGGGATGTACAGAAGAATGGTTTCTAAAGGAGAGTTGGGTTTGGAGAATGAATCTTGTTTCACGCATGTTTTGCTCGGGACTAGCAAAATGCTGGTTGGAGGGTGTGTTGAGCTCTTAATTTTGCATATTCTAACCTCAATTCATCACTCATTATGCAAGGTTTTCATGATTTATAAACTAATCTAATGCATGGATTTGTGATTGTAGGGATGAGAGAGAGGATTCATCAATTGAAGACTTAAAGACGCCATTTACAAGCAAAGAATATCAAAAGACTAAGCGGAAAAGGATGGAAGAAAGAAGCAAAGGAGAGAAGAAAGGATGCAGAAGAAAACACTGAAGACCGGTCGTCCGACTGGTCGTCTATAGCCCAGGACCGGTCGTCCGACCGGTCCGATCACTCAACAGAGGGGCCCTGCGGCCACAACTCACTGGATTGTCCAAGACCGGTCGTTCACTACTCAGACCGGTCGTGCCACCGGTTCTTGAATTATTTGTATAGGCTTGGAATTTTCCAAAACTCTCTGGACGTTTTTCACGTTTTTTAGACCGGTCATGCGACCGGTCGTCTGCATAACAGAGCTTGTCCGTGAAGCTCCGATTTTCTCTACGCAATTGCGTAATTCCTTACGCAATTTGGAACCTTTCGCACTATGCTATAAAAGGAGACCTAGGAATCGTTCCTAGGGCATCTTAGAAGGGATTGAGCAGGTTGGGAGACGACGGAAGTCGATTTCGGAGTTCTATAACTCCTCCTAGTTTGCTTTCTAGTTTCTATATTTTTTTTAGTTGTTTCATGTTTCCTTGGATCATGAACGGCTAAACCTCTTAGCTAGGGCTAAGGGGTGAAGCTTGTAGTGAATCTAAGATGTTTCAATTCGTTTGATGTAGTTTTAAGTTGGATTTCATGTTTAAGAACAATGGTTTGAAGTTTAATTCAAGTACTAAGTAGTTTTTCTTAGTCTTATGATGACTTATGGATGTTTGGAAGAATTGCTTGAGTTCTTAATTATTGTGAACTAGTCTAGACCTGTATGATCTGAGGAATCGGAATACGCTCTAGATTTATGATCTTCACGTGGGAACTTCTTACCAAAGTTCTATTTTTCTGAATTTCTGAAGTATGTGTGAGACTGTGTATGTGATTTGGATCAAGTTCAAATCATGATCTAGTTTTGTCATATGACAGGATTTAATGATGGTTATGATTGTGATCTTAGCCTATTGGAATTGGGACTGACCTATGCAATTGAGTATGCTCGTCCTAGCTTGCATTGAGTGAATCATATACATGGATCTTACATATGGCAGATTGTTTGGTTTAACTGCTCTATTATCCGACTAAATAGATCTTAATTTTGATTCTAGTTGAGAAATGAGAAACCACAGCGAATTGAGCATCAAGGATTGCCACAAGTGGATCCTTGAACCCCTAGTGCCTTTTTATTAATTGATTACTTTCAGTTTAGTTCAAAATTGTTATTTACATTAATCTCCTACAAATTTATTTGTTAGCTTTTCAGTAAAACTATTGGAAGTGTTTTGTGGATTCCTACATTCCCTGTGAATCGACCTCGGTCTTACCGAGATTATTACTACATTGCAACCCTACACTTGGGGAAGCAAACAGCAACTCATGGGTGAAAATGAAATACATGAGCTGAATTTTGTGGATTACTTATTAAATGAAGGGGAATGTGAGTGTAGCCTATTTGAGGAGTTAAATGATGTTGTTGAAAAATTGGAAAAAGTTGATTTTGAAAATGTTATTGCTGAATTTTGTGAAACTATTGATAGCACCACCACTTAGGACATTGGTATATACCGATGGAGGTCGCGTTATCGGTCCAAACCATTGACGACTTACGACCTCTACTGTCACTGACCAATGCTCATAAACTTGATCTAAAATCATTGCCCAATGAGTTCAAATATGCTTATTTAGGTCAAAATGAAACATATCCAGTGGTGATCTCTTCTCTCGTAGACAAGGAATAAGAGATAAAGTTGTTAAATGTTTTAAGGAACCATAAAGGGGCCCTAGGTTGGACTATATCTGATATAAAGGGTATAAGCCCTTTTATATGCACCCACCATATTCAGCTGGATGAGGATGCCAAACCAATTAGACAACCTCAAAGAAGATTAAATCCAAATATGATGGAGGTTGTCAAGAATTAGGTGATCAAGCTGTTGGATGTGGGTATCATCTACCCAATATCCAATAGCTAGTGGGTGAGTCCAACCCAAGTGGTTCCGAAGAAATTTGGAATAACCATTGTGCAAAACTCCAACAATGAACTCATACCAACACGTGTCACCACGGGTTGGCATGTGTGCATTGACTACAGGAAGCTTAATTTGGTCACTAAGAAGGACCACTTCCCTTTACCATTTGTTGATCAGATCTTAGAGAGGGTATAGCAGGTCATTTCTTCTAGTGCTTCCTGGAAGGATATTCCGGGTATAACCAGATAGAAATCGCATCGGAAAATCAAGAGAAAACCATGTTCACATGTCCATTTGACATGTTTGCCTACAAACGAATGCCATTTGGATTGTGAAACGCCCCAGCCACGTTCCAAAGATATATGATGAGCATTTTTTCTCATATGGTTGGGCATTTTTTGGAGGTTTTCGTGGATGATTTTTCTGTATTTGGTTATGGTTTTGAAGAATGTTTGAATTACTTATCTCTAGTCTTGTCTAGGTGCGAAGAGAAGCACCTTGTGTTAAATTGCGAGAAATGTCATTTCATTTCCAAAAGGGAATTATCTTGGGCCATATCATCTCTGAAAATGGAATTGAAGTAGATCGTTCAAAAGTAGACCTCATTGCCAATCTATCTACCCCTAAATTGATGTGTGATGCAAGTGATTTTGCAATAGGGGCTGTTTTGGGGCAAAGGAAAGATAAACGACCCTATGTTATTCAATACGTGAGTAAAACTTTAAATTCGGCCCAAGTTAACTACTTGACAACTGAAAAAGAGTTGCCTGCAGTAGTATTCATCACTTTGGACAAGTTTAGGTCCTACTTGCTAGGATCCAAAGTGGTCGTGTTCACCGACCACTTGGGTTTGAAATATTTGTTATCTAAAAAGATGCAAAGCCAAGACTTTTGAGATGGATCCTCCTACTCCAGGAATTCGATTTAGAAATTAAAGATAAGAAATGAGTAGAGAACGTCGTGGCTAATCATCTTTCTCGATTAGTCCTAAACGACTCCATCGAGGAGACATATCCAGGACACATTCCCTAATGAGCAGTTATTTGTTGTCTCCCACCTCCCTTGGTATATAGATATAGAAAATTATCTTGTGACGGGTAGAATGACACATCATTGGAAGGCACAAGATAAAAAAGAGGTTTGAAATCAAGGTGAGGAACTTCTTTTGGGATGACTCGTACTTATATAAGTACGGGGCTGACCAAATCATTCGCAGGTGTATCTCGGAAGATGAGGTCCATAGTGTCATTTCCTTTTACCACACAGAAGCATGTGGTGGCCACTTTTCTGCTAAGAAAACCACTGCAAAAATTCTGTAGTGTGGTTTCTATTGGCCTACCATATTCAAAGACACCCATGCTTTCTGTATTACCTGTGACTGTTGTGAAAGGTTGGGAGTATGTCCCGGTGCAAAATGAGGCCATTGACCCCAATATTACCATTGGAAATATTTGATTGTTGGGGCATTGATTTTATGGGACCATTCCCACCTTCTTTTGAATTTCATTACATATTAGTTGGTGTGGATTATGTCTCCAAGTGGATTGAGGCGGTTTTATGTAGGACCAATGATAGCAAAGTGGTCATTCGATCCCTTAAAGATAATATACTCTCTAGATTTGGAATCCCAAAAGCCATCATTAGTGATGGCGGGTCTCACTTCTGTAATATGCCATTTGAAACCTTGATAAAGAAATATGGCATAAAGCAGAAAGTGAGTACCCCATACCATCCACAAACAAGTGGACAGGTCGAAGTCTCGAATTAGAAGATTAAGCGAATTTTGGAAAAGACTATAAAACCGGATAGGAGGATTGGTCTCTTAGACTATTTGACACTCTCTGGGCTTATAGAACTGCTTATAAGACCCGGATGGGAATGTCCCCGTACAGATTAGTGTATGGGAAGGCATGCCACTTACCTGTTGAATTAGAGCATAAGGTATATTGGGCAATTAAGAAATTCAACTTTGACGTGGACCAAGCAAATGAGAAAAGGAAATTAGAGTTAAATGAGTTGGAGGAGCTGAGGAGAGACTCCTATGAAAACTCTAGAATTTATAAAGATATAATTAAGGCCTTTCATGATAAAAAACATTCTGAGGAAGATCTTTGAACCTCAGCAAAAGGTCTTACTTAATAATTTTAGACTCCAATTTTTTCTAGGTAAGTTGGGATCAAGATAGACAAGCCTATTCATAGTGAAAAATGTTTATTCTCATGGGGTCATTGAAATTGAAAATCCACGTAATGGCAACATATACAGATTGAATGGCCAAAGATTAAAGCCATGTGGAAAACTTCCATTTGGGAAAGGAGTCCATCACTCTCCATGAGCTAAAACACTCTAATTGACATCAAACACTTTCATAGAAGAATAATTTTAGACTACTTTAGGATTAGGGACCAAAGATTAAGTTGCTTGCTCATAGGTGGGGCCCACTGTGATGTTTGTGAAGAATCCACTCCATACATCTGTTTTGCCACCTTATTTTTGGGCATGGACCCAAAATATAGGCCGAAACGAGAAGGAAACGGTTGGAATTGAATGGCGGCTGTTGAAATGTTTATGTGGCCACAGGATGTGTGAGATAAATCCACTCTGTCCATCTGTTTCATCAGATCATTATTTTGGCAAGGACCCTAAAATGAGGCCGATAGTATGCTCCAGTGGATCACATGACTGGAAAGAATACGATGGAACTCCCATCGTTGAAAAATCCTAGGGCCATCTAGGCCCACTATGAGCGTTGGATCTGCCTCATTTTTATGCCAATGCAATAAAATGATCTGAAAAACAGATGGACGGTGTGGATTTCTGAAAATCATCAAAGTGACCTCAGTCTAGGTTAGGCTAGCATGACAATCAACGTCAATTAATGCACGAGTCAGAGGTTTGATGGACATTTATGTGGGGCACACTATGATGTTTGTGATAAATCCACTCAGTCCATCTGCTTTAAAACGTATGTTTGTGACAAATCCAGGCCGTCCATCCGTTTTTCCAGATCATTTTATAATGGAAGCCAATACCAAGCTCCAATGGGCCAAAGGACTAGAAACAGTGAGGATTGAACCCCTCTTGGAGAAAAAAAAAAATTTGGGGCCATCATGGGGCCTACGTTGAGCTCTGGGTCTACCTCATTTTAGGGCGTGTACCCTAAAATGTGCAGGAGAATCAGATGGATGGGGGTGGATTTCTCACAAACAATAACAAGGTGGGCCCCATGTATTATCGAAGGTTAGGTGGCGCGCGCGTGGTTCCCATTGACGAGTGCATTGGAGTGAGGGCAGTCCGGTCAATACCAACATAAAAAAACCTATACAGATACCTAACAGCACACATTTTAATATCTGACTGGGGAAAACTATGAACGGTTTTTGATAAATAATTTAAAAGCAGGAGGTTTACTGTCCATAGCCGAAAAGGAAAGCGGCTATAGCGAAAAATCACTCTTTTTTACTGAGAAAAGAGGTTGGGTTTGCTCACAGGAGCGGATTCCGTCAGGTCTGGGTATCACCAAGGTCGGTCAAGCCGGGACCGTAGGGCCCACCTTGATGTATGTGTTGTATATCCCCTCGGTACATCTGTTTTTTCAGCTCATTTTAATTCATGATCCCAAAAATGAAGCAGATCCAAGTTTTGGGTCGACCATATCACAGGAAACAAGCTGGGAGAGAACGGCCCCACTTGAATTTAACAACGGCAGACATAAATAGAAACAGCCTGATTTTGGCATGGATCTTCGTCTGAACTGGAACAGGGGTCTGAACGGACTGGATTCTATATATACAACGTGCTGTGGCTGACTTGAGTTTTGGATCCAGCTGATATTTGGGGCTGGTTTTTTTATTATTATTATTATTTTTTTTTTTAAGTGAAGCATCTGACAGAGGGGTTGGATTCCGTGAGCACATCACTGGGCCACACATCTGGCCGGTACCACAGATCGTGCGTTGGTCCATTGCGACTTACCAAAGAAGTCAACGCCCCAAGGATCCAAATCAGATGCACCTGCTTTATGCCAAGCAAGAAATTTCAGGACACCATCGTTCCACAGATAAAAGTCGTCGTCATCACCCTCCTTACAGCTAATTTGCATAATCAGAGTTCATTTTTCGTACGCTCTAACCTCTTTTTCTTTTATTTGTCTTCTTCTCTTTGTATTTCTTTTTTCCTTCCTTTTAATACTGCGTTTGGCAGCACCAAACATCAAAAAATTTCATGTGATTTTGCACAGTCATGAAATATCATGATATTTGGTGCAACAAACAAAGGCTGAGTTTTGAGTTTTTCCTAATACCTATTTGCATTTCCGTTGTACAGAAATCGAATTGCTTCTGAAAGCCTTGAAAGATAAGACTTCAGCTGGGTACATCTTCCTTCTTTTCTTTCTTATTCTTTATTCTTTTTTCTTTTTTAACAAGTAGATATGAATTTACATCAGATAATATAGGTCAGATCTTTCAAATTCATCTCAGATGTTTTGATGGAAAATAAATAGTTGTGGTTAGGCATCCCAAAAATCGGACCGATCCAATCATCAGGCACTCCACACCAGGGAGAACAATGAAAAATCACCTAAACACCATCCAAATCTGATGCAGAGGAAGTCGTTGAGCTCTAGCTGCTGAAGATGGACCAAAGAAATGATCAAAAGGAGGCCCCACATAAGGAGCCAAGACTCAACAAACTCGTAGAAACACAAGTCCGACAATCAGTCATCCTTCAAGAACATCGGTCACGATTGGTCCTTGAACAGGTCAAATTTAGCGCAGGAGAAATCCCAACTTGCTAGACTGTCTAAGGCCATCGATGACAGATCGGCCGACCGGTCAAGGGATCTAACGACCGGTCCCCAGACCAATTGAATTTAGATGTTGGAACAGCCTAGCTTGCTGGACTGTTCGGAGGCTCTGACGACCGGTCGTAGCCCCCTAACGATCGGTCATCCAACACGCGGGCAAACCCGCGAACTTGTTGTTTTTAACTTTCGCTTTTTTTCTCTTTTCATTTTTTATTAGGACTCTTCCTAATCTCGTTTTTAGGATTTCTAAGTGGATGCTAGGCTATTTAAACTCTTTTACTTCGTTGTAGATGATTCATTCATCAATTTTAAGCTATCTCTTTTGAGTTTATCTCTATTTTTCTCATGTTATTCGACTGCCCCTTGAGAAATCAAGGAAGATCGGTTAAGGATTCTTGATAGGTTTGTGGATTCGTATCAATTATTCCACAAGAGAGATGATGATCAATCTTGTTTTGCCTACGGCTACGCCAAGTTGGTATCAGAGCGAGGAACAACCTCTAGAAGATAGAATCTAGCAATGGACGTGGCAGCAATCCCGCTGACGGTGATCAGGGGATGCAGTATTTAATGGAGAACATGGAGGCTCTCTAGAGATCGTTCGAGACATCTATGAAGGGTTGCAAGCATCTCTTGAGCAGATCATCGCGGCTTTAGCTCCGCGACAAGTTCTGGGTGGTGCGCAATCACTCGTAATCGCATTTCGGAATAATCTAGTGTTCCGTCCGACTCTTTCAGCCATTAATCGTCAGCCGAACACAACAAATTCTGACAACAGCAATGAAGATGTAGAGAATATCTTTGCCCAGCAACAAGTGCAAGGTAATGATCGTGGAGATCGTGCTGAGCATGATTATAGAGGTATATAAGGTCGAACCCCCCACCTTCAATGGGTTATTGCATATTGAAGAGTTCTTAGACTGGTTAGCAGAGGTTGGGAACTTCTTTGAATACATGGACGTTCCGGAGGAGAAGAAGGTGAAGCTTGGAGCATAAAAGCTGAAGTCGGGTGTGCCTCCACATGGTGGGAGCAATTATAGCTTTTCCAAACCTGACAGAATAAGTTACTCATTTGTTCATGGCCCAGGATGCGCGAGATCGCGCTTCTTACCCCGAGATTATAAGCAAGTCCTCTTCCAACAATATCAGAATTGTCGTCAAGGCAACAGGACCGTTGAGGAATATGAAGACGAATTCAACCAGCTATTCATCCGTAATGATCTAGTGGAGACGGATGCTCAGAAGGCTGTAAGGTTCGTTGGTAGTCTAAGGATTAATATCCAGCATTGGATACAGATACAACT
This sequence comes from Liriodendron chinense, assembly GCA_003013855.2. Lineage (NCBI taxonomy): Eukaryota > Viridiplantae > Streptophyta > Magnoliopsida > Magnoliales > Magnoliaceae > Liriodendron > Liriodendron chinense. The sequence goes on along the minus strand of PVNU02002984.1, from coordinate 48,186 downwards.
GGTTCGAACAGTGGAAGACACGCTACAATACACTACACGTATGGAAACTCAACTTGCTAGGTTTCCTACACACCCATATCCTTCACCTCACTCTCCCACTACCGTGGCGGTTCAGGAACCACCCCCGGCTAAAGGAAAGGAATCTGTTGGTGGATGAGTTCAGCCTTCCCTAATGACCACGAACCGAAACTCAACTTGCTAGGTTTCCTACACACCCATATCCTCCACCTAGCGCTCCCACTACCGTGGCGGTTTAGGGCTAAAGGAAAGGAACCCAATGGTGGATGAGTTCAGCTTTCCCCAACGACCGCGAACCGAGCTCTGGGGAGTGGTTCATCTAGGCCTTAGCGCAACGGGTCTTTCACAACTGGCCAGAGCCAAGCGCCAAATTCATAAGCTCGTCCTAAGCCAAACCATCATTGGCGATGTGGCTAGCTGGGCCACTTGTCCAATGTGTGTCCTCATTGCCCCACAACCAATTTAACCACGAATGAAGGGAATGGTGAGAAGAGTTCATTGAGGGTGAACTAGAGAACGATGAGTATGATCAGGCCGAAGAAGATTACAGTGATAACATTGATTTAATAGACCAGAACATGGTAAGTCCTTGGTAGTGAGGAATTTGTGGTACGTCCCGAGGCTCGAGGTTTATCTTTAGCGCCATAACATTTTCCATACCCGCTGCATAGTGAAAGGAAAGTTGTGCAATGTTATTATTGAAAGCGGAAGCAGTGAGAACACCGTGTCCAAGTTGATGGTGGACAAGCTCCGATTGCCTACAACAAGACATCCAATCACATACCCCATCGATTGGATTAAGAAGGTTAGCAACACTAAGTAATCGAGCAATGTTTGATTTCCTTTTCCATTAGTAAAAGTTAAAAAGATAAGACCTTGTGCGATGTGGTAAACATAGAGGCTTGTCACATGCTCCTTGGTAGTTGTGGACCCTCGCCGTTCCGCGCTGCCACACGACGTTCTCATCCCTTTCCTTTCGGGAAAAGAAGAAGAAGAGGTGCGTGCGTGAGTGCGAATCGCCGTTTGTGCCACTGGCTTGCCTCATTTTCGAGGGCTTTGTTTAGTTGTCGTATTAAGCTGAATGTATTTAAATGAGTTTATATAAGACCAGAGTCGCCACTAGCCAGTTACTTCGAATCTACAGTCGGCTAGATCCCGTAGAAACGTTAGAGAAGGGGATCCGAAGATTCCTTCCTCTAAAATGACTCCTATTGCTCTACGGCCAGAGATTCGAGGTAAGGCATCACGGTTACAGGGTGGGAAGAGGTTAAGCACCCCACACACTGCCCGTACCGAAGTACGGTCTCTACTTCACAGAATCGAACTAACACTTGAAAGTCTGTTTTAATCCTTGTACATTCTCATAGATGACATGATGCATGAATGCAGGTCTGAACAGTAAGAGTTTCTGATGGGCAGGTTCCACTAACAGGCAAGCCCAGAGCATACGCTCAAACTGACAGGTGCTTTATGCGGAATGTATGTTGTATGTTTGAATGATCAAAGTGCTTGTAGTGATATGTACATGAATGCAGGTCTGAACAGTAAGAGTTTCTGATGGGCAGGTTCCACTAACAGGCAAGCCCAGAGCATACACTCGAACTGACAGGTGCTTTATGCGAGATGCATGCTGTGTCTTTGAATAATCAAAGTGCTTGCAGTGAAGCAGGGGGGTTAGAAGAAAAGTAAATGTTGCACTTATGCTAGATGCAAATGAGATGATGCTAGTAAGGAACAGCTAGATGGACGGAGGTGTCGCAAGGATTGACTTCGAGTGGCTGGATCAAGACTTGGATGGCTTGGGAGACTTGGACCAGTGGTCAGGCTGGACCGGACCAAGGCTAGACTCTCCTCACTCGGGCTCTCCTTGGTGGAAAGGTGGGCTAAGGGGTTGGAGAAAGACTCGGAATAGACGGACTCTCTCCGGGCTGGATTGTGTGTTTAAATGAGAAGGGGAGAGGAGTATTTATAGCATAGGGCAGTGGCAGTTCTCGTAAATAAGTTCGGGCGGCCCCCAGTGGGCCGCCCCTACAGACGCTCCTCGGTTTCCAGCGCGTGGTACGGTCATGTCTCGGGGCTGCTGTTTTGACTCAGTGGGTTGACTCGGTGAGTTGACTCAGCGGGTCGACTCGGTGATTTGACTCGGCGGGTTGACTCGGTGTTTTGACTCAACGGGTTGACCCAGCAGGTTGACTCAGCTGGTTGACTCAATGGGTTAACTCAGCGGGTTGACTCAGTGAGTTTGACTTTTTTAGGATTTTTTTACTGGCTTTTTTTTGGGGGGGTTTTCAGGCTGATGTTTAGGGGTGGGTTGACTGGGTTCAAGCTTGAGTTGGGCTATGGATTGGGCTTATAAGGGTGAGTTTGGTTGAGTTTAGACTTGGGATTTGGGGGTATGGTCCTCCATTCATCCAGCTATCTCTACCAACGGTGTAGCCGAAGGTGGGGTGTCTACAGATGCCCCTCTTTTGCAGAGGTTGCTTCCAACCAAATGCCAAAGCGAGTGGACACCCCACTTCTGACCCAGTCATTCATAAATCATGGTCTGAAATCTTTGCTTGCCTTTGCATCTGCACCAGTTGATCGTCTGGAAATCGATCACTTGCACATACCGCGGAAGTTTGGAGAAAACGTTGCGATTGTCCCTGCAGTTTGCTGCAACCTGGGTACCCAATCGCAACCCTTCCATTCCCGATCGGTACTAACATCGGAAAGGTACAGCAGAGCCTCTACGTCGCTAGTCTTACGAAGATACTGACCCCGGTGATTGATTGTATGTTTGATGTTTTCCCAGATCACTCCAGGAGTACTTGTTTCGCTTGACTGTCAAAGTGGTTAGATGCCCTGCGTCATGTAGTCTTACGGGATTCTATTACGCCGACTTGGACTCAGTCAAGGTATTTCAGGCATCCACGCTTAGGTATGTGCGGGTAGACTCTTTCCACCCGATCTGCTGGTTTTGATGCTTGGTTTGCAATTCATTCTTTCCTTGATTGTGATCTGGAATCTTTGTTGTCCTTTGTATCTGAGTCAATTGATTGTCTGGAGATTGATAACTCGCACATACCACGGGAGTTTGGAGAAAACGTTGTGATTGTCCCTGCAGTTTGCTGCAACCTGGGTACCCAATCGCAAACCTTCTATTCCCGATCTGTACTAACATCGGAAAGGTACAGCAGAGCCTCTACGTCGCTAGTCTTACGAGGTTGCTGACCCTGAGATTGATTGTGTGATGTTTGATGTTTTCCTAGATCACTCCAGGATTACTTGTTTCGCTTGACTGTCAAAGTGGTTAGATGCCCTGCGTCATGTAGTCTTACGGGATTCTACTACGCCGACTTGGACTCAGTCAAGGTACTTCAGGCATCCACGCCTAAGTATGTGCGGGTGAACTCTTTCCACCCAATCTGCTGATTTTGATACTTGGGTTACAATTCATCGTTTCCACCTGTTCAAATGGTTTCTTTGACCGAGCCTTTTGGCTTTCATCTTTTCGTATCTTGGCATGTGGTTCGACCGCACTGACACTGGAGTTCAGTTCGTCCGTACTTTGAGTGCATTGGATCCGATGGTCTCCGGGGAAACCGCGAGACATCGGATCTTATTTGATTTTTGCATCAACTCCTACTCAGAGATATGGAAGATCTCTCGGTGTTTTGGAGACCGAACGCTCTACTGGGAAAATGTTTTTGGATTTTTGAAAAGATACCCACTCTAGGGAGTGATACTCCGTGGGGTTTTTATTTGCAAATAGAGATATTTTTTGTCTTTTTGAAATGGAAATCTGGTTTGCATGATCCTCCACTAGGGATGCCTGTGGGGTCTTTGGCTAACCGGCTTTTATTTTGAAAGCAAGTAAATATGATGATTGATGCGATGGGTGCTGATGCATGGAGACGCGTATGTGATGATGGATGCATGGCTTGGCTCATTCTCTTTTCGTCTGATGATTTTGCTTTTGCTAGTGATGCAGAGAACTTTGAGCTTATTGCTTGTAGGGTTGTGCTTCCCTGGGTTTTTTCTTTTTAATGCGGATGTTTGGTCAGCGGGTTGGTCAAGATCCTGACCCGTGGTCGATCAGGTCCATCGTCCCAAGATGCTGTTTCTTTGCTAATGAGAATGTACGAGGATGTTTTCCGACTTCAAGATGTTCTTCTGGGCATAAATGCGATTGAGACGGTGCTTGGTCGCCAGTTTTGGTCAAGATTCCAATTTGCGGGCGATTGGATCCGTCATCCCAAATGTGAAGAGAGTGGAGTTCAAGACTCCTGAAGTGTAGTGCTGGGGATAGTGACAATTTTTTGTGATTTTTGCAGATATTTGGGTCCGAATCTTTACCTGAGTGGTCAGGATAGAGATTGGTTATTGAAAACACAGGAAATATTTTTTTGTGATTTTCGAAATATTTTCTTTGAAAGCAAGAGAAATATTTTTGTGATTTTTGACAATATTTCGTTTGAAAGCAAGGAAAATATTTTTGTGGTTTTTTTTAAAAAATATTTTGCAATGTTTTGGTATTTTCCTGATTTTTCTGAAATGCAGGGAAAAGTATGGAATTTTCATCCACTTCCAGCTTCTACTGCTGGTAAGGCACCCGATCCATTTTACGTCAGCGAGCAAGACGAATCTTACACAGTTAAGTGCCGTAGTTTTACATCTTCGGATGAGGGGATTTTGAGGGTTTTCAGTCAACACACCCACAAAGTTGCTTGTTCCTCATGTGCAATGCACATAGACCTCGTATCGTCCGACGGACTCCTTCGGCCACAAAATGAGCCACATCCTCACATTTTCCTTTGTCAATCCAGTTTGGGGCCTTACGTTGCTCACAATTCCGTGAGGGTGCGCTCCACCTCCCAACAGCCTTAATCCCCTTCATGAGTTTTGGGAACAGGGAACATCCGTCAGATTCAACAGCAACTTCCAAATCAAGGTTATCTATCACGGTGCGTTCAACACGAACAGGGTTGCGGAGTTCTGCCCGCCTCAGCCTTTACCTATTTAAAAGATTCCGGACACCCGTACGATCAACTGTCAGCCATGTCCGGAACAAGTTGGGAAGGAAAGCCCCCGAGAAGTTAATCCCAGTGTAGTTTTAGGTCTTCGAACCACTGAGGATGAATTTGTGAAATTGGTGGTGAATTTTTTGTGTTTTGAAAAAGTTCCAGACTTCAACTCGAGTAATCAGGATTGATGCTGGTTTTTATGGAAAGCTTGAAATCTTTTTGGTTATTTTTGGAAATGATCCGGGCTATCAAACCTTGATCCCAGCTGTTGAGGACGATACCGGTTTTTGGTTGAAAGCAGGAAAAGGTCCCCCGAGAAATTAATCCCAGTGCAGTTTAAGGTCTTTGGACCGAAATATGTACATGCTGAAAATACATTCTTTTTGTGATTTTTTGAAATGATCCAGGTCATCAGATCTTGGCCTGAACGGTTGGGATCAATGCTGGTTTTTATTAAAATCCATCGGGATATTGATCTCGACGTAGTTTAAGGTCTTCGGACCAAACTTATGTACAAAACAGGGAAAACATATTTTTTGTTTTTGGAAGATGTCCGAAGTCATCTGATCTTGATGTGAGCAAACCAGACCGACACCGGTTTTTATTGAAAATCTCTCGGGATGTAGATCCCGACGTAGTTTAAGGTCTTCGGACCTAAAACCGTACAAAAGAGTGCTGGAAATGTGTGTGTGTGTGTGTGTGTGTGTGTGTGTATATATATATATATATATTTGTGATTTTTTGAAAAATGTCCGGTATTGTCAGATCTTGACTCGTGCAATCAAGACCGATGTCGGTTTTTATTGAAAATCTCTCGGGATGTCGATCCCGACGTAGTTTAAGGTACAAGCAGGGCAAATACATTTTTTATTTTTTTAGAAAATGTCCGGTGTCAGCGGATCTTGATTCGAACGATCTAGACTGCTACCGGTTTTTATTTAAAAAGTCCCTCGGGATCTTGATCCCGACGTAGTTTAAGGTCTTCGGACCCAGTTTTTGGGGCTGGGCATACTTACCTTGCTTTATTTGGCTTCTGACGGGGCTGACTGTGATTTGAGTGGTCCGAATTGCTTGATTTGGCCCTGTGGGCCCTTTCCAGACTTCAGCTTTGCTTTAAAGCACTTATCCTTGATGTTTTGTGGGTTTAAGAAGGCTTTTCATAGCGGATGATGACTTGAACGGCTCAGATTGCTCTTTTCAGCCTTGTGGGTCCTCTTGATGATCAGATCTTGGACTCTGGCCCTCTTTCTTGATGATCAAACCCTTGATCTTGCTATTTGGTGACTCCTGTGAGCTTTTTCATGGTTTAGATCATGATGATCTAGCCTTTGAGTGGCTTAGATTGCTTGTGGGCCTCTCTTGATCCATTTTTCTTCTCTTTGACTTGATCAGACCCATGTTGGCCGTAATACTTCATGATTGGACAAGTGGGGTACCTTCCAGATGATTCAGATCAACCTCAAACGAAATCTGGAGTTGATTGGAGCCTTGGGCGGCCCTCAGGGTGCCATCTGCTGACGTGGACTGTCAGCCTCACCTACCAACGATTGTGGAGCCAATCCCGCGGAGAGAGAGGGAGCGCATCAGTACGGGCGGCCCACAGCAGGCCGCCCAAACCTCGCCTCTTCTGCGGCCTGGGCTGACTCGTGCTCGGCCATTCTCAGCAGTCCACTGTCCCTGTCTCATATTCTCTGTACGCCCAGGTTCGATTCTGGCCATGAATCTTCTCCTTGTCTCATCTTTCCTCCTCCTTTTGTCTTTTTCTTGGTTTGTCTTTTCTCAAACAATGGATGGTGGAGATTTAGGGGCTGTGGGGGCTGTCCATGGTGGGTCCCACACTTCAGAAAGTGTTGAAGGCTTTAATGATGGAGGGATTTCTTTAATGGATGGTGAAGATGGTGCATTGAATGGGGGCATTGATGAGGGTTTAGGGATGGTGGTTGGTGGAGCTTTGAATGGCCCCATTAATGGCAGCCATGCTGAAATTTCAGATTGGAATGGGTCTTTGATTGTGGGAGAACTGGATGGTATGGATGAGATTGAGGAGATGGGACATAGGTGAGGCTATGCATCCCTTGAATGTGGGCCACCTAGATGATGTGATTGATGGTGGTGATGGGGGTATGATGGACATAGATGGGCTGATCTCATGTCTGGACGGTATGGATGGTTCAGATGATACCTTTGATGGTTTGGATGCTCTTGATGATGGCCGAGATGTGCGGCATACTTGTTTGGGTGGACTTGATGTGATCATTGATGATGTCCCCCTGATGATGGACGGTGTGGATGCCTCGATGATCCCTTTGATCGGCCAGGATGATGACTGGATTTATGATTTCCTGTTGGAGAGGGCCGCAGGTCCAGATCTGACCGTTGATTCTTTGATCGAGGTGGCCAGGACCCTTCTTGATGGTTCAGATGTATTTTTTGATGGTCAAATTGTCCAGGATGCCACGATGTGTGGTGTGATCTTCACCGATAGCCCTTTTGCTGGAGAGTATCGTCCTTCTCCTGATCGTCGGTCTTTTGCGCACTCTGTTCATGAGGTGGGCGAGTTTCTCATGTGGCTGAGGTTATAACAGTTTCAGGCAGTGATGCGACTATATCAGACATAGCCGTTACTGAGGGCAGGTCAGGGGCTGTCGAGTCTACAGAGGTTCCAGCTTTTCCTTCTCCTTCGCCCGTTGATCTTCCGATCCTCGATGAGCTGTCATTGATTTCTGGGCCTTTTGTTCTGGAGGGGGTACCAGTGAGGACTTGTCAGCTGCTTCCTCGTCCTTCTTGCTCGCCACGGCTGCTTGCTTGGCTTGATAGTTTGTCAGCTTAAGAGATTCGGGATTTGGAGTCCTATGGCTTCGGCAGTCTGATCCATATGGCTAGAGTTGACATTAATTGGAGGATACTCGGAGCTGCCTTGATTGACTGGGTCCCTTAGTTGAACTTGTTCGCGTTCAACGATATGGAGATGGGACCCTCTTTGGAGGAGCTTGCACGCTTGACAGGCCTACCTTGGGATTATACTCAGTATTTCTCGCCGAAGACATCGCCGAAGACTGCCACACCGCAGAACTGCTTCGGGATCCCATATCTTGTTCGGCCTGCAACTGCCGGCCAGGATGCTGTAGTGTTCTCCTTGGACTTACTGTATGATCTTTTTTCGGGTCCTCGGAGTGTGGCCGATTCTATCCTTGCTCGGGACGCACTGATGTTCTGCTTGATAGCTTAAGTGCTGTTCTCGGGATGGCGCAGGTCCCAGACTCCTTTGCTTTTTTAGGTGATGAGCCGAGCTATTCGACGGCAGGGGATCATTTATCTCATCGTGGCCGAGCTGTTTAATGGGCTGACTGACTGTGCCCTGGGCCGCACTCGTGTCCTTCGCGGCTGCTGTGCATTTCTTCAGGTATCTTTTCTGCACCTTTTCCTTCTTGCTTTGTTAGGAACTGCTTTGCTCTAGCTGAACTTCTTTTCCTTCTTATGATCAGGTCTGGCTATGGGAGCGTCTTTCGCTGACTGTTCCTGTACCATTTCCTGACTCCCGTCGCCCAGACCTTATGCGGCACATCATGGAATTTCTTCCTCATATGGCTAGGATGAGTGAGCCCTTGTATCGCAGGATGTTCGCTGATCGTCGTGACTGGAATGTTCGTTGGGAGTCATCTTGGCTTTCACTTCCTCCAGCGCTTTGCAATGCACACCGCCTTCCTCTGATGCTGGTAGGCTTTCGATCTTACTTTTCCTACCACCCTACCCGGTTCCTGCGGCAGTTTGGGTACGAGCAGGATGTTCCTCTTTTTGCTTTTATGGGTATCGGGCGCCGAGCGCTTCCATCTAGGATCTCTGACTTTAGGACTCGGGTCGATGGATCTTGGGCGAGTTATCTGACTGCTGATCTGCTTGGTTTTGAGTTGCGGCCTTTCCGATGGCGACCTCCCCATATCAGTACTGGGTTGCTGAGCAGTCTTTGTATCGACGTATCCATTGCTGGCACCAGACTGCTGATGAGGATGAGCAGGATATCCTTGGAGATGCCGGCTCTTCATCTGGTTCATATGAACCCTTTGAGGAGCGCCCGTTCATTGATCCTGGTTTCCTTTATCATTGTGAGATGATGTCGAGGAGATTGGCTGCTGATCAGAGGTTATCTGATGAGGAGGCCATGATCCATACCCTTGAGCGCGATGAGGTGCATTACCTGCGTATGAAAGTGAGTAGGTTGAGAGCAAGGCTATTTCATTATGAGTCAGAGGACTTGCCTGATATGGCCGAGGAGGAGGGTAGGGATTGATTGTATTGGCCACCTGCACATTCCTTTTTGCATAGTATATGATTGATGATAACGCATTTTTTGTATTTTTTGAAAAAGATGACATGATATGTGTAAAAGAAATATGATGCTTTTAATGAAAAAGAAGAAAACTTTTTTTTGAGAATCTATTGTGCCATGAGTTGTCTTGTGAGTGTGTCTGGATTTTGTGTCGGGATATAGGAATCAGAGCTGGGGCTCGGCCAATGCTTTGGCCGATGTCTTGAGATTTGACTTGAGCGCTCCTTTGGTTCCCTAGAAGTGTAGGCAACGGAAACTGTTGCCTCCTGAGATTGTCAGAATTTGTAGAGCTCTTCGTTCCTGACTGCACTTTTTCTTGTTCTTGAACTGTGACTGCTCGAACCGATCTGGACTGTCTGATTTCTTGGTACCTGCACTTTGTTTTTTTATTTGAGTCATTTTTGCTTGCAGCGCTCTTTCGAGTTTTCACCACAGCCGGCCTTTTCCAGTCATTTTTGCCCGTGGCGCCCTTTCGAGTTTTCACCATGTCCCGGGTGTTTGATCTTGCCTACCCCTTGGCAGCTATGCTATTTTTACCCTCGGCGCCCTTTCGGGTTTTCACCAAGTCCGCTGTATGCCCACTGTTTTTACTCGGAGCGCCCTTTCGGGTTTTCACTCCGCCCTCTTTGTTTAGGCACACATTTTCTTTTTTCTTTTTTATGCTTTTTTTTTCTGGATCTTTGGATAACTGCGGCGGCTAGAGGTCGGGAATCCGTCGTTGCCGGCCGATGGCAGTCCTTCGGCCCTTATCCTAGGTTACGATGATAGAGCTGTCGGTCTTTACTACCGACCTTTCTGAGATGGGTGGATGGTTGACTGTGTTTTTTCTTGGGTTGATTTTTCTCGGGTGCCTTGCTTTGGCTTCCCTTTTTCTTTTTCTCCTTTTTTTTTTCTTTTGTATTCTTTTTTTTTAATCCCCTTATTTAAAACACTTGTTGGTGGACGGAAATGATTTCTCAGAGGTGTTAGCTTCGACCTCTTGACTTCAGCTCTATTAAAGTATCTCTTGATAAGGTCAGAATGACTTACTAGTGAAAGATCTTCACCTTGTCGGCGTTGATTGGCTCAGGAAGATCCACCCCTCTCATGCTGGTGAGTCTGAGGGCACCTCCGGGAAGTACTTCTCTGATGATCAGTGGCCCGTCCCACGAGGGTTTGAACTTTCCTCTGGGATCCGGAAGGTGCGACGGTAGAATCTTCTTCATGACCACGTCGCCTACCTTGAAACTTCTTTTTCGAACTCTCTTGTTGTAAGCCCGAGCGGTCTTTTTTTTATAACACTGGGAATGACTTAGCGCACGCATACGCTTTTCATCTGCTAGCTGCAACTGATCAAATCTGGCCCATTGCCATTCTCCTTCTTCAATTCCGCTTTCGAGTAACACTCGTAGTGATGATATTTCCACCTCGATTGGCAGAACTGCCTCCATTCCATAAGTAAGCTCGAAAGGAGTAACACCCGTAGCAGACCGTACAGACATTCGATAGGCCCAAAGTGCATATGGGAGCATATCTGACCAATCTCGATAGGTCACGACCATCATCTCAAGTATCCTGACGATTGTCTTGTTTGCGGCTTCTACCCTACCATTCATCTGAGGACGGTAGGGGCTTGATCGATGACGTTGGATCTTGAATTTGCTGAGGAAGTCATCCATCTTCCTGTTGACGAACGGGGTCCCATTATCTGTGATGATAACATTGGGGATTCCATACCGGCATATGATGTTGTTCTTCATGAATTTGATCACCTGAGATGTTGCAATCGTGGTGTATGAGGCTGCCTCTACCCACTTGGTGAAGTAGTCGATTGCCACAAGTATGTACTCATGACCGTTTGATGCTTTGGGACTAATTTTGCCGATGATGTCGAGTCCCCACATGGAGAAGGGTCAGGGGGTGGTCAGGTTGTATAATTCTGATGAGGGGGCATGGATTTGATTCGCATGCTCCTGACATTTGAAGCATTTTTTGACGTGCTGGCAGCAGTCTGTCTCCATGGTGAGCCAATAGTAGCCGAGTCGTAAAATCTTCTTTGCCATCATGTGCCCGTTCATGTGTGGGCCACAGATTCCTTCGTGTATTTCTTTCATGATCTTTGCAGCTTCTGTTTCATCGACGCATCGAAGGAGGATGTGATTATAGGATCGCTTGTAAAGAACTTCGCCACTGATTGTGAACTGGCCAGCCAAATGCTGGATGGTTCGGCGATCTGTTGCTGTTGCTGACTCTGGATACTCCTGGGTTTCGAGATATTGCTTGATGTCGGCATACCAGGGTTTGTCAGGGACAGCTTCGGCTTCTTTTATTTGCCTGCAAAAGCAGGTTCTTCTTGAATTTCGACTGTGAGCTCCCATTCTGAAGCTCCTTTTGGTATTTCGAGCATTAATGAAAGTGTGGCGAGAGCATCTGCAAACTGGTTCTTGGCTCTGGGCATGTATGAGAAGGTGACTTCTTTGAACTCCTCGATCAAATTTTCAAGATACACATAATATGGTATCAACTTCTCGTCCTTGGTTTTTCATTCGCCATTGGTCTGATTGATGATAAGCTGTGAGTCTCCAAATACTCGTAGCTTCTTGACGCCCAAGATTATGGCTTCCCTTAAGCCGGCAATGCATGCTTCGTACTCTGCCATGTTGTTGGTGCACTCGAATGCTATGCGCCTTGAGATAGGAATAGGGACATCATCTGGAGAGTAGAGGATTGCTCCAATACCACTTCCTTTAGAATTTGCTGCGCCGTCAAAGAATAACGTCCACTCATCTTTTTTCTTCTTTTCTTCCCCTTCAATAAGCAAGAGATCTTCATCAGGGAAGAATGTCTTGAGCGGTTGATAATCCAGGAGGGAGTGGGCAGAAAGATGATCGGCGAGCGCCTGCCCCTTGATTGCCTTCTGAGTGACATAGGTGATGTCGAACTCAGACAGGAGTAGCTGCCATTTAGCTATCCTTCCAGGGAGTGCCGGTTTCTCGAACAGGTACTTGAGCGGATCCATGTGATCGAGGAGGAGAATAGGGAATGCAATCATGTATTGACGGAGTCACTGAGTTGCCTAGACTAAGGCGAGGCAAGTCTTCTTGGTCGGGGAATACCTGGTCTCGTAGTCGGTGAACTTTCGTCTCAAATAATATATTGCTTGTTCCTTCTTCCCAGTCTCGTCGTGCTGGCCAAGGACACAGCCGATGGCTTCTGCTGCTACCGAGATGTATAACAATAGTGGACGTCCAGGAGTGGGTGGCACTAGGATTGGAGGATTCATGAGATATTTCTTGATGCGATCGAAGCCGACTTGGCAATCATCATTCCATTCTTTTGGAACGTTCTTCCGAAGGAGCTTGAAAATGGGCTCACAAATAGGTGTGAGCTGTGCGATGAAGCGACTGATGTATTGAATTCTGCCAAGGAAGCCACGAATTTCTTTCTCTGTTCTAGGAGGGGGCATCTCAATGATTGCTCTGGCTTTGGTCTTGTCGACCCTGATGCCATCCTCGCTCACCATAAAGCCGAGGAGCTTACCTCCCATTGCACCGAAGACACATTTCTGAGGGTTGAGGCGGAGCTTGTACTTTTCTAATCTATTGAATAACTTCTTCAGATCTTCAAAGTGTCCTTCAATTGTGCGAGATTTGACAATCATATCGTCCACATATACTTCAAGGTCTTGGTTCATCATGTCATGGAATAGTGCTGTCATTGCTCGCTGATATGTTGCTCCTGCGTTCTTCAGACCGAACGGCATTACCCTGTAACAGAAGGTTCCCCAGGGAGTGATAAACGACGTCTTTTCGTGATCTTCGACGGCCATCTTGATTTGATTGTAACTTGAGAACCTGTCCATAAATGAGAAGATCTTATATCCAGCAGTGTTGTCGACCAGAGTGTCGATATGTGGCAAAGGGAAGTCATCTTTAGGACTGGCTTTGTTGAGATCTCGGAAGTCGATGCACATTCGAACCTTGCCGTCCTTCTTTGGTACTGGTACGATGTTGGCGAGCCATTCAGGATCGTTAGAGACTACCAAGAATCCCGCATTGTACTGTTTGATGACTTCATCTCGGACTTTCAGAGCCCATTCTGGCTTCATTCTTCGAAGTTTCTGCTTCACTGGCTTCATATCTGCCTTGGTTGGCAGATGGTGTACAACGAGCTCTTCATTGAGCCCCGGCATGTCTTCATATGAGAACGCAAAGTGGGACAATCTTGGAGCTAGGAACTCTATCATTTTCTGCTTCATCTCAGGTGGCAACGATTTTCCAATGCGTACTTCTCTAGGGATCTCAGGTGTCCCCAAGTTTACTATCTCAAAATCATCGGCTACAACATTGGCTTTAGATTCGAACTTTTTGAGGAGATCCTCTAGTTCGGGAGCCGAATCATCATCTTCCTCATCCCGAGCTTCGTCCAGATCCATGAGCTCGAAGTCTAATTCGATGTCAAAATCATATGATTCGACTTCAAACTCATGTGACTCTTTAGACGAACTTGGCACACTATTGGATGCAGGAAAAGAAATGTTTTTTGGTTTTTGAGATTTTTTTGAAATGGAAATGCTAGATGTTTTTGGCTTTTGAAAGTTTTTGATTTTTTTTGGATTTTTTAAATTCATGGGACTTTGAACAAGTGGGCATTGCAGACCATGATTGAGCCCAACTTGTTCCAAAGTTCCGATCGCTGCTTAAACATGCGTTTTTTTTTGAAGCCAGAGCCCTCAGATGTCTCTTTGGCTGATTCAAAAGTTAGGGGAACGGATGACCATTCAGGACCCCACACTTCCTCCCCTGAAGAGGTGGGGGTTGATGATTCGGGCGAAGAATCACAGTCTGGCCCAATGACCATGATTTTTTGCTGGTCGGGTTCGAGATCTGAGTCGTACTCAGTCCCTCCCAGATCACTTACCTCGTATTGCAGTTCGTCTGGTTTTGTAGTGAGACACAAGTTCGAAATCTGGACATCGGACCAATCTAGGGCTGGCCATTTCCCTTTCTTGGTCCAATGGATGGGCGGCTTCTGCCCCTGGCTGATGATTGTTGATGTTGATATGGGCGAGTTGTGCCCCTTGCTGTTTGATGCTGAGATGGGCAAGTTGTGCCCCTGACTGGCGGGCAGGTTGTGCCCCTGGTTGATTGATGCCGAGATGGGCAAGTTGTGCCCCTGACTGGGAGCAGGTATTAGAGCGACCTGGTCCTGAAGCTGCTGTATTTGACTTCCTTCTTCATCTTCATCATTTCCTTCTTCTTCTGGAGGCTTAGACGGTTCGAGAATCTGATCCCATCGAATGGGGGGCCATGTGGCCCAAACTAGACTCATCGGGAGGCCTTTATGTAGTGCAGTCGGTTGATTCCCTCCCGGGTCTTTGCAAGGTTCTCCTGCCTTGACGAATTGGATGGGTGAGCACCGAAATTTCTTCCTTCTTTTGTCCATGAAGATTGCCCTGTATCCGAGTCTCCATTTGCATTGGTTATATACCAGCGGTATCTTTCTAGACTTGAAATGATTCTTCATTCGGTATTTGAGGCTCAGACGTTCTGCCGGTGAAAAGACACGGTCCACCCTTATCGGTTCTGGATTGACGATAGAGTTCACAGTCTCAAATTTGAAACCGTGAAACGGGATGTCTTCTTCAGAGTGCTGGATATCGATGACCGGGATGTTTGGTTCAGTGGCAGCAGCATTGGAAAGAATGATGAGCTCCTTCTCTGCATGGATAGAGATCACTTGATTTTCACATTTGTATTTCACTCGTGGATGTAGGGTTGATGGCACAGCTCCAACCTTGTGTAGCCAAGGTCGTCCGAGCAACATGTTGAAAGAGGCTGATATATCCAGAATTTGGAATGTGATGGTGGAGATTTCTGGACCTATCTGTACCTCTATGTCGACCTCCCCTTCTACTGATCGGCAGGTGTTGTCGAATGCCCTGACGCATATGGTGCTGGGTTGAAATGAAGAAGGACTGATTCCCAGACGCTCCGCAGTCTTAAGTGGGCAGACGTTTAAGCTGGAGCCATTATCGATAAGGACCAGCGGGACACATAGGTCTTTGTATCGTAAGGCGATGTTGAGGGATCACCCGTGATCGCGTCCTTCTGGTGGCAACTCATTATCTGTGAAGGTGATGGCACGCGGAGCCAGGAGTTGTCCAATCATCAATGCTATCAGCTCTGGTGCCGTATCGGAGGAGACGTGAGCATCGCTCAAGGTTTTGGCAAACATTTCTCGGTGTATGCGAGATGTGCAGAGTAGCTCCCATACTGAGATTTGAGCAGGGATTGACTTGAGCTGAGTCGCCACATCGTATGCGGCTTCATTTTTGTTGCCGAGGCCTACGAGAGCGCCTTTGGGATCTCCTCTGTTTTGATTATTTCTTCGGATGCAACGTCTATTGGGATTCATATTCCCTACTTCCGCACATATTCTGGATAGTGCCATGGGACCTCTTTATAATTTTCCTCATTTTTGCCTTCTAGGACCACCGGTTCTTGCAACGGTGCTGGTGTGGGTACCAGATCTTCCTTGTACGGAGCTTTTGCCTTGAGAACTACATTGTTGCCTATGCTGAAGGGGTAATATCGAGGCTTGTCTTCATAGATCACATAAGGTTGCGGTCCTGGCTTGACCGTTCCTGGAGCAGGAGGCTCCCATGGAATAAATACTGGTCCTCTTGATATGGCAGGAGGTTTCTCTGTTCGTCCCAACTGTCGTAGTGTGATTGACACACCTTTAGGATTTGCCCCTTGCAATATGACTGGCTCATCTGGAGGAACTCCTTCTAAGACAATGGGCTCTTGCTGCTGATGAGTATGGTTTCTCCATTGCGAATTGTATTGTTCATGTGCTGGGATTGCCCCTTGCAAGATGACAGGTTCGTATGTGGGCTTGATGTATGATTGTGCTCCTTCCAAAATAACTGGTTCCCAACATGAATGGCTGTAAGATGCTCTTCGAACAACTGGTATATCATATGGAGGCGCTCCTTCGAGTACTAATGGCTCGAAGACTGAAGGAGGAAGGGGATCTGCCCCTTGCAGGATTGGAGGAGGATTTGTTGGCCCATAAGTGTAAGCATGAATGGACTGGATAGGGGAGAAGAAGCGATTGAGATGCTCTCCTTCTTCTGTACTGTTGACTGCAGGGCCACGAGACGAACTGGGGTCCATCTGATGCTGAGGCAGAGGATTCTGAAGGATGTTGGTGGAAGCTGCTGGAGGAGTTCCAGGGACCGAGATGACGATCTTGCGGTCATCAATCAGATCTTGTATGGCATTCTTCAAAGTAAAGCATAGATGAGTGGTGTGGCCATGCCCTTGATGGTAGGCACAGTACTCATTTTCTCGGTAGTTCGGAGGCAGAGGATGAGGAGGAGGCTTGGGTGCCATTAGAGTGAGTAACTGCTTTTGTACCAGCATAGTCATAACTTGACTAGGTGGTTGAGTGAGTGGAGTGAACTTCCTGAGCTCCCTGTAATTCTGCCTATTCTGGTATGAGTATTGACCGTTTCCTCTGAACTGCTGCTGTTGACGAGGTGGTTGTGGCTGTGATTGAGGATTTGGTCGTGGTTGATACCTCTGAGGTTGGTGTTGAACCTGATTCTGCTGATACTGTTGACGTCCCTGTGGGGGAGTATGTTGATTACCCTGAGCAGTGGTATTGATGTTGTTTACTTCTGTCGGGCGGGGAGGAGAACCGCTTCGGTTTCCATTCCCATATCCGATGGGTCTTCCCTCCACTCTGTTCCTCTTGACTGGAGTGGCTTGATGAGGCCATGGGGAAATCGTCCCGGCCCGGATTCCTGCTTCGACTTGCTCTCCAGCACGGATCAACTGTGAGAAATTCGCATATGGATGCGAGATGAGATATCCAGATATGCTAGGATATGTTGAATGAACAATCATGGAGATTTGTTCTTCGTCGTCGATAGGTGTCTGCATTCTGGCTGTCATAGCTCGCCAACATCCCACATAAGCTGATAGTGTTTCATCACTCCTTTGCCTGAGAGCCGCGAGGTCGGCTCTTCTGGGTGCCATGTTGAGATTGTATGCGAATCTGTCGACAAAAGCTTGGGAAGGTTGTTCCCACGTCCTGATGCGGTGGCAGTCCAATGATGTGTACCAATCTAAGGCATCGCCCTTCAGAGATTTTTGGAACAAACGAATGAGGGCCCCTTCATTTCCTGAGATTGCACTCAGCTCTCCACAGAAGGCCTTGAGATTTGTTGTGGGACAACCACTACTATCGTATCTTTTGAATTTTGGTACCTCAAAGTTTTGAGGTACTTGAGCATCTGGGAAAGGACACAAGTCTCTGAACTTGGTCGAAGGTAGATCGATTCCTTATTGTCGCTGAAGCTGTTTTTGCAAGATCTGGAACTGCTCCCGCAACTCGTCCAGTCCTGAGTGATCCGTTCGAGCGACTGGTGCCTCTTGGAGTAAGGCACGTTCTTCTTCGGCATAGTGGTCGATGCCTTTGACCCTATGGGTTTGCTGAAAAGCAACCGCGGTTACTGAAGTTGATTTGATGATTGAACTGGATTCCGATGAACTTGTGCTTGAAAGGACTGTAATTGAACTGGAGATTGTACTGAAGGTTGAACTGGAACTTGCTGGAAATTGACTGGAGATTGCTGAATTGAAGATTGCTGGAAATTAACTAGAGTTTGCTGAATTGAAGATTGCTGAAAATTAACTGGAATCCCATCGGCGGGGATGTGCTGGAATTGAAAAGT
This sequence comes from Liriodendron chinense, assembly GCA_003013855.2. NCBI lineage: Eukaryota > Viridiplantae > Streptophyta > Magnoliopsida > Magnoliales > Magnoliaceae > Liriodendron > Liriodendron chinense. The sequence goes on along the minus strand of PVNU02002984.1, from coordinate 30,110 downwards.
GCTCCTGTTTGTAGGAGGCTGAGATGCTGGGAAGTGACCCCCTTGTTGGGTATTCGCCACTGTCCGCTGATTGATGTGGGCTTGACACTGACCCCCATTGTGGGCATTCGCCAGTGCTGTCCCTGTTGCTGGAAGTTGAATTGAAATCCCATTGGCGGGGATGTGCTGAAATTGAAAAGGGTTCCCCTTGGTGGGGACATGCTGAGATCTACTGAGACTGTTGTTTGTAAGATTGACTGGAAGCTGACTGGAAGTCCCTGCGACGGGAGTGCTCTGAGATGGCCCTGTCATCGAGGGAAGGTATTGAGGAGGATGCCCCATAGCGAAGGGCTGAGACGGCTGCTGTCGGTAGTCTTGGACAGACTCCGATGGTTGTGCTTGATTTGAACTGGAGGCCGGAGGGACCCAGCATGGCTGCTGAGATTGCTGAACTGGGCCAACTTGATTGTTGGCTGCTGCGGTGGCTTGTGCTTGCATGAATTGCAAGAACATTTCTTGCATTGCTCTTATTCCTTGTGCCAATTCTTGTATGATTGGCGTATTCTCAATGGGTTGTTGCGCTGGAGGTTGCGCTTCGGTCATTTCAAGAGCGGGAAAGAGGTGAGTTTCCTCTTCATGGTCAGACATGGCTTGCTGAGCCCGAGTACGGATTATGCTGCGGAAGGGAAGTTGTTTCCGAACACGTTGAGCCCGAGGAGGCGCAATGGTGAGGACTATACTCTACTCTTTTTGGGTTTTGGGATTTTCTATTTTTTTTGGGTTTTGGGTAGAATGCTATGCAGATGAGATTGTATGAGGACTAATGACTTTCAAGTATAGGAAGGATTCTGTTTTTCAAGTCGAATCACGACTAGTGGGACTAGCTCATCCCCAGTGGAGTCGCCATTCTGTGGACCCTTGTCGTTCCGCGCTCCCACACGACATTCTCATCCCTTTCCTTTCGGAAAAAGAAGAAGAAGAGGTGCGTGCGTGAGTGTGAATCGCCGTTTGTGCCACTGGCTTGCCTCGTTTTCGAGGGCTTTGTTTGGTTGTTGTATTAAGCTGAATGTATTTAAATGAGTTTATATAAGACCAGAGTCGCCACTAGCCAGTTACTTCGAATCTACAGTCGGCTAGACCTCGTAAAAACGTTAGAGAAGGGGATCCGAAGATTCCTTCCTCTAAAATGACTCCTATTGCTCTGCGGCCAGAGATTCGAGGTAAGGGATCACGGTTACAGGGTGGGAAGAGGTTAAGCACCCCACACACTGCCCGTACCGAAGTACGGTCTCTACTTCACAGAATCGAACTAACACTTGAAAGTCTGTTTTAATCCTCGTACATTCTCATAGATGACATGATGCATGAATGCAGGTCTGAACAGTAAGAGTTTCTGATGGGCAGGTTCCACTAACAGGCAGCCCAAAGCATACGCTCGAACTGACAGGTGCTTTATGCGGAATGCATGCTGTGTGTTTGAATGATCAAAGTGCTTGTAGTGATATGTACATGAATGCAGGTCTGAACAGTAAGAGTTTCTGATGGGCAGGTTCCACTAACAGGCAAGCCCAGAGCATACGCTCGAACTGACAGGTGCTTTATGCGAGATGCATGCTGTGTCTTTGAATAATCAAAGTGCTTGCAGTGAAGCAGGGGGGTTGGAAGAAAAGTAAATGTTGCACTTATGCTAGATGCGAATGAGATGATGCTAGTAAGGAACAACTAGATGGACGAAGGTGTTGCAAGGATTGGCTTCGAGTGGCTGGATCAATACTTGGATGGCTTGGGAGACTTGGATCAGTGGTCAGGCTGGGCTGGACCAGGGCTAGACTCTCCTCACTCGGGCTCTCCTTGGTGGAAAGGTGGGCTAAGGGGTTGGAGAAAGACTCGGAACAGACGGACTCTCTCCGGGCTGGATTGTGTGTTTAAATGAGAAGGGGAGAGGAGTATTTATAGCAGAGGGCAGTGACAGTTCTCGTAAATAAGTTCGGGCGGCCCCAGTGAGCCGCCCGTACTGACGCTCCTCGGTTTCCAACGCGTGGTACGGTCATGTTTCGGGGCTGCTGTTTTGACTCAGTGGGTTGACTAGGTGAGTTGACTCAGCGGGTCGACTCGGTGATTTGACTCGGCGGGTTGACTCGGTGTTTTGACTCGATGGGTTGACCCAACAGGTTGACTCACGGGTTAACTCAATGGGTTAACTCAGTGGGTTGACTTAGTGAGTTTGACTTTTTTAAGATTTTTTGACTGGCTTTTTTTATGGGGGGTTTTTCAGGCTGATGTTTAGGGGTGGGTTGATTGGGTTCAGGCTTGAGTTGGGCTATGGATTGGGCTTATAAGGGTGAGTATGGCTGAGTTTGGACTTGGGATTTGGGGGTATGGTCCTCCATTCATCCAGCTATCTCTACCAACGGTGTAGCCGAAGGTGAGGTGTCTACAGTAGTCTAAGGATGCTCAGAAGGCTGTAAGGTTCGTTGGTAGTCTAAGGATCAATTTTCAGCATTGGAAACAGATACAGCTAGTTCGAACAGTGGAAGACACGCTACAATACACTACACGTATGGAAACTCAACTTGCTAGGTTTCCTACACACCCATATCCTTCACCTCACTCTCCCACTACCGTGGCGGTTCAGGAAGCACCCCCGGCTAAAGGAAAGGAATCTGTTGGTGGATGAGTTCAGCCTTCCCCAATGACCGCGAACCGAAACTCAGCTTGCTAGGTTTCCTACACACCCATATCCTCCACCTAGCGCTCACACTACCGTGGCGGTTTAGGGCTAAAGGAAAGGAACCCATTGGTGGATGAGTTCAGCTTCCCCCAACGACCGGGAACTGAGCTCTGGGGAGTGGTTCATTTAGGCCTTAGCGCAACGGGTCTTTCACAACTGGCCCGAGCCAAGCGCCAAATTCATAAGCTCGTCCTAGGCCAAACCATTATTGGCGATGTGGCTAGCTGGGCCACTTGTCCAATGCGTGTCCTCATTGCCCCACAACCAATTTAACCACGAATGAAGGGAATGGTGAGAAGAGTTCATTGAGGGTGAACTAGAGAACGATGAGTATGATCAGGCCGAAGAAGATTACGGTGATAACATTGATTTAATAGACCAGAACATGGTAAGTCCTTGGTAGTGAGGAATTTGTGGTACGTCCCGAGGCTCGGGGTTTATCTTTAGCACCATAACATTTTCCACACCCGCTGCATAGTGAAAGGGAAGTTGTGCAATGTTATTATTGAAAGTGGAAGCATTGAGAACATCGTGTCCAAGTTGATGGTGGACAAGCTTTGATTGCCTACAACAAGACATCCAATCACATACTCCATCAATTGGATTAAGAAGGTTAGCAACACTAAGTAATCGAGCAATGTTTGATTTCCTTTTCCATTGGTAAAAGTTAAAAAGATAAGACCTTGTGCGATGTGGTAAACATAGAGGCTTGTCACATGCTCCTTGGTAGGTCGTGACAATCAGACCGAGATGCAACCCACTGAGGGTGTGACAACACCTATACATTTATTAAGGACGACCATAAAAGAATTCTCACTCCTATGGCCTCGGAAGATCACGCCGAGACTTCCAAAGTGGAGGGGAGTTCGCTCCTAGCCATTAGAGAGTTTGTGGAAGAATAAAAAGAAATAGGCCAAATTTAAGCTGTGGTGGTCAAGGGAGATGACCATGGAGGTAGTACCATCCCTCCAACTCTTCGGTCGTTAGTAAATGAGTTGCAAGACGTGTGGTCTGAAGACCTTCCTCATGGCCTTTCCCCGATGAGAGATATTCAGCATCACATCGATCTCACTTCGGGGGCTAGTTTGCCGAACAGGTCCCATTACCATCTGAGCCTGAAGGAGAGTGAGTCATCCAAGGGCAGTTTGAAGAGCTATTGAAAAAGGGGTTGCTAAGAGAAAGTATGAGTCTATGCGTCGTGTCAGCTCTTCTAACGCCAAAGAAAGATAGGAGTTAGCGAATGTGCATTTATAGCCGAGCAATAAATGAGATCACCATAAAGTATCGATTTTCGATACCTCGACTGGATGACATGTTAGACATGCTTGAAGGGTCTAAGGTGTTCTTCATATTAGATTTGAGGAGTGGGTACCATCAGATTCGTATCCATCTAGGTGACGAATGGAAAACAACCTTTAAGAGCAAGGAAGGATTGTATAAGTGGCTTGTGATGCCCTTTGGTTTATCAAATGCTTCGAGCACCTTCATGCAACTCATAAATCAGGCCTTGAAGCCATTCATGGGCAAGTTCATCATGGTCTACTTCGACACCATATTGATATATAGTTAGAACGAGACAGAGCATGCAGAGCATATCAAGCAGGTTCTCCAAGTTCTTCAAGAGAACAAGTTGTATTTGAATCTTAAGAAGTGCATCTTTATGACAGACCATCTCTTATTTTTGGGCTTTGTCATGTCTTCCATGGGAATTCGAGTAAACGAAGACAAAGTAAAGGCTATCTACGAATGGCCTACTTCGACCAACATCCATGAGGTTCGCAACTTCCATAGGTTGGCCACATTCTACTGTCGGTTTGTTAGAATTTTCAATTCTATAGTTGAACCGATAATAGATTGCATGAACAAGAGTTCGTTCCAGTGCACCGAAGAAGCTGACAGAAGTTTTGCAGAGATCAAGCAACGGCTGTCCTCCACATCATGTTTTGTCCTCCCGAATTTTGAGAAGGTATTTGAGGTGAAGTGCGATGCATCCTATGTGGGGATTGGGGCTGTTTTGTCATAGGAAGGCAAGCCAATGACCTTTTATAGCGAGAAGTTAGGTGATGCAAGGAAAAAATAGTCTACTTACGAGATTGAACTATATGCGATGGTACAAGCATTATGTCATTGACGTAATTACCTCATTTAAAGGACATTTATTTTATATACAGATCACCAGGCCCTTAAATTTATCAACAGTTAGATTAACATCAGTCATGTCCATGCCAGGTGGATTTCATTTTTGTCAGAATTCACATTTGTTTTGAGGCACAAGTCAGGTCAGCAAATCAAAATCATCGATGCCTTGAGTCGCCGAGCCGCACTCCTTGTTACCTTAGCCAATGAGGTGATTAGGTTCGAATGCCTAAACGAGTTGTATGCTAAAGATGAGGAGTTTAAGAAAACATGGATGCATTGCAAAGAAGGTCACCTGGGCGATTTCCATATCCAAGACGGGTATCTATTCTATGGGAATCGCTTGTGTATCCTGTAGAGTTCACTACGAGACAAGATCATCTTAGAGCTCCATGGTGGTGGTCTTGGAGGCTATTTGGGTCATGACAGAAAAAGGTCGTGGTAGAGGAGCGATACTTTTGGCCTCATCTTGGGTGGGACGTTGGAAGAATGGTTCAGCGATGTCACATATGCCAAAACCTCCAAAGGACAGTCACAAATATTGGGTTTTACACTCCATTGCCCGTTCCTGAAGGTCCTTTAGAGGATATTTTTATGGACTTCATCTTAGGTCTCCCATGAACTCAACGCAGTGTAGATTCTGTGTTCGTAGTGGTAGATCAGTTTTCGAAAATGGCACACTTCGTACCTTGTAAAAAGACATATGACGCAATAAGTGTAGCTAATCTTTTCTTCAAGGAGTGATGAGTGAGGTTGCACGACATCCCCAAGACAATTACATCCGACCGTGATACGAAGTTTTTAACCATTTCTGGCAGACTTTATGGAGTCGATTTGATACCCAACTTCAGTTCAGCAACGTATATCATCCTCAGATCAATGGCTAAACTGAAGTTGTGAACAGAACATTGCAAGTTAACCTCATCTGGTGCATATCAGGAGACAAGCCGAAACAGTGGGACTTAGCCCTATCTCAAGCTAAATTCACCTTCAACAACATGGTCCATCTTTTTCCAATCATCGACGGTCATATCTTTCATCTTGGCGAATTCGCCTAGATTGGAGAATACAGGTCCTTGCGATACAGCAAGTCCTCCATCTTCGCCTTCTATATGGGTCAGTTAGACCCATTGAGGTTGATCAACCTTGATGAGTCACCTTCCAAAATTCACATTGATCCCACTGTCCATTGTCTAAATTTGGACACTCTGATACCACTTTTGTTAGGTGCGTTGCACAAAACTTCAAGATCTCGCACCCCAACTATGTGAATTATGTGATATGATAATGCAATAAACAAGATCAAACCATCAACCACACGAACACAAGAGATTTTTATGTGGAAAATCCTCAAAGAGGTAAAAAAAACCACGGGACCTCGTCTAGAGCAACAATCCACCATGTAGAGAACTGTTTACACACCCGATCACAAGCACAGGCCGCTTGGATCTAACTTTCTTCATTCATGTAGGAATGGATAACAATAAAAGGAACTAGAAATTGAGAGATCTCACCAAGCACGAGGACGTAGAAGAACACGAGACGTCGACTACGCTATGGATCACCTTCACCAACAGAAATCTCCTCTTCCTGCAAACTTCATCTCTCTTTCTCTTCCTCTCTCTCTCTCTCTCTCTCTCTCTCTCTCACCTTGGACTTATAGAACACCTATTAGGATGACATAATTCAATTTGGAAGCTCTTATATAGCCTTATGCAAGAGTTATAGCCAATACAGAAAACTGTGTATCGCAGTCCGCGCGCATTGCCGACCGGTCGACTAAGGTGGTTGACTAATCGGTAATGACCAAAAACTATCCAGTGAATTTTATGAGAGAAACACCAATTTCGGATGGGTCAGAGATAGCCCTAGACTGGTCGGACGATTGGTCCTGACAAGCTAAAATCTGTCCTTGTGCAGAGTCTTCCCAGGGCGATTTTCAGATCGGTCAGAGATAGCCCTAGACCGGTCGAACGATCGGTCCCGACAAACTAAAATCTGTCCTCATGCAGAGTCTTCCTAGCGCGATTTTCAGATCGGTCGGCCAAGGTGGTCGACCAATCGTGAGACCCTGATCTTACACAATCTTCTCCGCCATCTTGAGGAAGAAAACCCCCATCAAACCCAAACGGAGTGGAAAGAGAAAGGGGAAGACTCGTGAAACCTGCTCATCAGATCCACAGGGGCCAACATCATCGTCATAGACTTGGGCCATGGACCGAAAACATAAGAGAGATGGTTGGGTTTACCCAGGTGCCCTGACCATAGGGCCCACCTTGATGTATGTGTTGTATATATGCGTTGTTGATCAGTTTTTTCAGAACATTTTAGAGTTGGAATACCCAAAGTTGTAGTGAGGCATTTGAAGAAAAACTGTGTGACTGCAAGCTGTCCATCAAATAGGGTCCACTGGGGATGGACGCATCTAAAAAATTCTCATTAATCAATCTATCCAAATCAACCCATTAACAAAGCTTAGCTCGTTGAATGCGGAGCGTTGGTCCTTTCCATTTTAACCATCCATATGCAATCCACTGAGGGCGGATCATTTTATGTGTTTGCAAGATGGTGATTTGTGAGCTACAATTTTAATTACTCCTGTTGGCTACCTTACTTTTCCCTTTTTTATCCTTTGCATATTACAAGATCTTGCTTGAGACCCGTTTCTAACCCTTTTTACAGGAGTAAATACTGGTTCCGATCAAACAGGGGTGAATGGTAATAATTACTTGCATACATTTACCCCCCAAAGAAATGAAAACAAACACGCCCTTATAGAAATTCTGAAAGGCTTGCTTGTGGGACCCACCGTGATATTTGGTTGGAATCCAACTGTTCAGCGGAAGCCGACTAAAGCTTACTGAGTAAACTCTGTGGGGCCCACTGATTTATATATTTTATCACTCTGTCCATCTGTTCTATCAGATAATTTTAAGGCCCACTGTGATTTATATATTTTATCCACTCTGTCCATCCATTCTATCAGATAATTTTAAGGCTTGAGCCCAAAAGTGAAGTATATCCAAAACTCGAGTAGACCACACCACAGAAAACAGTGTAAATTGAACATCTACCATTGAAAAGTTCTTGGGGCCATAGTAATTTTTTTATCCCTTCATCCATGTCCGTCTAATCTTATAAAAAGGTTGGATGACAAATAAACATCACTCTTGGGTTGCATTATATGCAAGAGTCATCTATGGTGTGGTCCACCTAACCGTTGGATCTGCCTCAATTTTGGGCTCATACCTTAAATGATATGAGAGAAGATATGAGAGAAGGAATGGATGGTGTGGATAAACAAATACATTACGGTGGGCCCAGCAGGGTAGTGCACAATCTGCTTCCAAGGGAAACCAGCTAGGAGAGAACACCCGCCCTTGAATCTAACAGGGACACATTTAAATCGCAAAACAGACTGGTATTTTTGGAGAGACTCTTCATCTGGCCTGGACAAAGGGTTTGAACGGATTGGACTCTATATATTAAACACAGTGGGGCCCACTCTAATTATCAGTGGGTGTTCTGTCCTGAAATGTGCCATGTGCTCCGCTGCCCTGGTTTTGGATCGAGCTGCTTTCTAGGGATGGTATGGTCCATTAATAATTAATCATCACTGTCTACTATGATATGGTCCACCTGCTGAATGGATGTGCTTCATATTTGGTATAACACACTAAAATGATTTTAAAAAATGGATGAACGGCATGGATATACAGAATACATACATCAAGATGGCCCCACAGTAAGAGACGCACCATCTTGGGTGAGTCCGGGTCTCACCTAATCCGCTCCTAACAGTAGTTCAAATTGTAGCTCGCAGATCACCATCTTGCAAACACATACAATGATCTGCCCTCAGTGTATTGCATATGGATGGTTAAAATGGAAAGGACCAACGCTCCGTATTCAACGAGCTAAGCTTTGTTAATGGGTTGATTTGATAAATTGATTAATGAGAATTTTTTAGATGCATCCATCCCCAGTGGACCCTATTTGATGGACAGCTTGCAGTCACGCGATTTTTCTTCATATGCCTCACTACAACTTTGGGTATTCCAACTCTAAAATGATCCGAAAAAACTAATCGACAACGTATATATACAACACATACATCAAGGTGGGCCCTATGGTCAGGGCACCTGGGTAACACCCAACCATCTCTCTGATTTTTTTCGGTCCATGGCCCAAGTCTATGATGATGATGTTGGCCCATGTGGATCTGTTCAGCAGGTGTTACGGGTCTCCCCCTTTCTCTTTCCACTCTACTTGGGTTTGATAGGGTTTTCCTCCTCGGGTTAGTGGAAAAGATTGTGTAGGATCAGGGTCTCATGATTGGTTGACCACCCTAGCCGATCGATCTGAAAATCGCCCTGGGAAGACTCTACACGATGACAGATTTTAGTATTTTGGGACCGATCGTCCGACCGGTCTAGGGCTATCTCCAACCGATCTAAAATTGGCGTTTCTCTCATAAAACTCACTAGACAGTTTTGGGTCATTACTGATTAGTCAACCAGCTTGGCCAATCGGTCGGTGATGCGCGCAGACTGTGATACGCAATTTTCTGTTTTGGCTCTAACTCTTGCATTAAGCTATATAAAAGCTTCCAAATTGAGATTATGTTATCCTAATAGGTGTTCTATATGTCCAAGGTGAGTGAGAGAGAGAGAGAGATAAAAAGAGGAAGAGAGGAAGAGAAAGAGAGAGAGGACGCTTGTAGGAGGAGGAGATTTCTGTTTGTGAAGGTAATACATAGTGCAATCGATGTCTCGTATTCTTCTACGTCCTCGTGCTCAGTGATATCTCTCAGTTTCTAGTTCATTTTATTGTTATCCATTCCCGCGTGAGTAAAGAAAGTTAGATCCAAGCAGGTTGTGCTTGTGATTGGGTGTGTAAACAGTTCTTTGCATGGTGGATTGTTTTTCTATACGAGGTCCCGTGGTTTTTTTTAACTCTTTGAGGGTTTTCCATATAAAAATTTATTGTGTTTGTGTAGTTGATGATTTGATCTTGTTTATTGCATTATCATATCACATAATTCACATAGTTGCGGTGCGAGATCTTGAAGTTTGTGCAACACACCCCAACAAAAATGGTATCAGAGTGTCCAAATTTAGACAATGGACAGTGGGATCAATGTGAATTATGGAAGGTGGCTCATCAAGGATAATCAACCTCAATAGGTCTAACTGGCCCATATAAAAGGCGAAGATGGAGGACTTGTTGTATCGCAAGGACTTGTATTCTCCAATGAGGCCCACGTGCCATGGTGACGTAACTTCAATAGCGGTGATCGCTACTCGGACTGACCAAAGAAGTCAATGATAAGTTGCCCGAAGAATCCAGAACACAAAATCACTCCAATAATTCAAAGGACATTCACGTGGCTTTTGCCCAGTAAGAAATTTCCCGGCACCATCGGCCCACGCATTGAACCATCAGAGTTAATCTTTCTACGCTGTATCCAGTTTCCTTCTTTTTCCTGGCTTTTTTTTTTTTTTTTCTTTTTTAATGCACTTTTGGTTGCACCAAATATTGTAAGATTTCATTAGGTTTTGCACAGTGAAGAAATATCATAATATTCAATTGGTACAACAAACGCACACAAAGTTTTGATTTTTATCTAATTTCTCTGTACATTTTTGTTCTACAGAAACTGAAACTGAGTTGCTTCTTAAAGCCTCTAAAGAAAAACTCAGGTGGGTACATCTTTTTTTTCTTCTTCTTTTTTTCCTGCTTTTGATCTTCTCCTTATTTTCTCATTATTTTTCTTTTCTTTTCTAATACCCTTTTAATTTCATCAAATATTGTAAGATTTCATCAGATTTTGCACAATCATGAAATATCATGATATTTTGGAGCAACAAACGCATACAAAGTTTTGAGTTTTATCATGATTTTTCAGTACATTTCTATTCTACAGAAACTGAGTTGCTTCTGAAAGCCTTTAAAGAGACACTACGGCTGGGTAATATATATATATTTTTTTTTCCTGCTTTTTGTCATTTTCTTCTTCTTCATCATCTTCTTCTTCTTCTTTTTTCTAGCTATTTTTTTATTTAATACCGTTTTGGTTGCACCAAATATTATAAGATTTCATGAGATTTTGTGCAATCATGAAATATCATGATATTTGGTGCAATAAACGTGCATAAATTTTTTAGTTTTATCTAATTTCTCTGTACATTTATATTTGTCCTACAGAAACCAAGTTCATAAAACCTTGAAAGGGAGACTACAGCTAGGTACATGTATTGTCCTTGTCGTGTCTTCTTCTTCTTCTTTTTACCATTATAATATGATTTGATTTCGAATAATGGTCACTCTTCCTCATCTATCTATTATTGTTTGAGACGCAGTTTGGTTGGTGATCCCATTTCAAAGCTTTATAGGCCCAACATAATGTATCTATTTTATTTAGAGCTGTACACGAACCAAGCCAGCTCGCTCGGCTCGGCTCGAAAAAGCTTGACTCGGCTTGATTTATAGGGTAGATCAAGCCAAGCCAAGCCAAGCCCAATTTTGGGGCTCAGTTCAAATTTCGAGCCAAGCTCGAGCTTGCTAGAGGTCGATTCGGCTCGGCTTCAAATCTAGGCTCGGCTATATAATTTTTAAAATATATAATATATTAATAATTATATATAAATATATATAAAGAAAAAATTCCAATCGCCCGCCCTCTCTTTGCCCTAATCCACTCGACTCGACCCAGTGCCCCCTCCGATCCTCCCTCGCCCTTCATCTCCACCGCAGATCGTTCGGACGTCCAGCACCTTCTCTCTCTCTCTCTCTCTCTCTCTCTCTCTCTCTCCAGCAGTCAGCCAGCTCGCCCGGCCCTGTCTAATCCCCCCCCCCCCCCCCCCCCCCCAGCGACTAGCCAGCGTGCACCTAGCTCGCCAAGCACAGGCTCGAACAAGCTCGAATTCGACTCGAAAACTTGTACAAATCAAGTCGAGCTTTCTAGTCGGGCTCGATGGCCAAGCCGAGCCAAGCTCAAGCCCAACCACCTTGCTGGTCAAGCCAAGCCAAGCCAAGCTTAGCAAAGCTTGGTTTGGCTCGACTCGTGTACAACTCTAATTTTATCCTCGATGTCCATTTTGCTACTTCATTTTAGGGCATAATCCAAAAAAATGAGGCACACCAAAAGTCTCACGTTGACCACACCATAAGAAATAACAAGAATTAAACGTTATCTTTAAAAACTTCTACGGGCCATCTAGAGATGGCAATGGGTCAGGTCAGATTGGGTTTGGGTCAAGTCAAGTTAGTGTCGATCGTTTCCACCTCAACCCTAACCTGACCCAAATTGAATTCGGGTTGGATTTTCCCAACCCTTACCCAACCCAAATTAAATCGGGACAGGTCAAGTTGACTAACATACATAATGGTAGGACCCATAGAGGTTAGACATCAGCTGGCTGGTGTTGGGGACATCAGCTGGCTGGTGTTGTGGTCACCGGCCAAATGCCTTCGACATTTTGATCAAAAGCAAATAGGTGTAGGACATGATGACAAAAAAAAAAAAAAACAAATCCAACTATAGAAAGGCCACCCTACAGAGAATAATGAAAATCACCTAAAAATCTTCAAATTCTAAATGGTCTTGCCACACTTGATGATTGGATTGACATGTTTTATAGGGTGTGTTGTCACATACCATGTTGACCCGACCGGTCCGTTTGGCCCAACAATTGATGCATGATTGAAAAATGTTTGTTGTATAGGTGTGAATGCCCTCTCCGCACGCATACACATAGAATGATGCCCTCACTTTCTTCGCTTTTTTCATCTATTGGTTTAGGTTTTTTTAAGATTTAAATGTAGGATTGACTCAAAAATAAAAGTACATTTAACTTGGAGTTGCCACTAGCTAAATGAAGCTTGGAATCTATGATTGTTTAAAAATCGTAGAATTGCTTAACGATCGGAGAATTGTAAGATTCTTCAACTCAAGTGACTTGCGGTTGATCTGCGACCGTAAATTCTAAATAAGGGCATTGGTTATGGAAAAGAAAGGAGTTAGGCACCCTTTTTCACCCATGCGATGCTCGGTCTCTACTTTACAGAATTGCACGATTTTTTTAGGGATTGAGAGTAACTTCTAATATTATAGAGTTAAGTCAGACTATGCTAGGCCTTACGACCAGGGTAGGTACGGTAAAGTAAAAACTTGGGAGTAGTAGCAGCATATATACATTATTATGCCGTATTACGCGGGTTTCTTAGGACCTGAGTAAGCGAAATATTAAAGAAAATGAAAGCAGAAGAAATGTGAGTAAGTGTAGATGTTGTTGGTGTGTAAAGTATGTGCGAAGTGAAATACGGCTTTTTGAGACGTGAGAAGGATATAGAAAAATTAGATATCATTTTCAGTATAAATAGATGGTTGGATGTCTTGGACTTTGACCCTACTCATTGTCTTCAATAATTATTCAACGTTTTGACTTTTAAATTGACTGTGTGGTGGTTAAAGAGTATTTTCTGAGAAGGCAGAGCGTCAAAGTGCATTCGACATTCATAGCTTTGGAGAAAAAGGTACGTGCCGCCACTAAATCAGTTTTCAGAAACTATTTAGACAGAATTTCTGCAGATTTCCACTTCCTCCAAACTTTTTGCCTCTCTTGGTACTATCTCCCTGGACTCTCCTCTATTTCCCATTCCCTCGACTGTTTAAGTAGACAAGGCTGTGATCTTGTTGATGCATCAAATAGCAATAGTTGGCGGCCTCAAATTGGCAAGCATAACGATTGAAGCAGGGTCGTGGTAGCTCCTGAGTTGGCTAGGCCCAAAAACAGTTTTTAGGAGCCGTTTTTGCACAAAGACAATTTTCGGCCCACCGTTTTTACATAAATGGTTTACGCGCGTTTGTTTCTAGGCCTAGCGGCTAGCATCTTTTTTGCAATTCAGGGATGCTCCACTGGTAAGGGTCTACTTTTGGCTGTATAGTTGCTTCAGTTGGTGAGTAACTGAATTCAGTGGATGGGTTTTGATTTCATCTAAGGTGGGGTCTCTAGAATAGGATGATCTTCATATTTAAACCTGTGGCCTGCAAATGGACAGTCAAGATCAAAGATGAGACAAAGGTCCATTTCATGTCACCAATATGTAGCTACTCAACCCTCCACATCGCATACTTGGATGCCAATGAATCTGACTGTATACACATAAACCATCCAATTTCATTCCTTAAATTTTGGACAATGAGACATTTCGCAACCTTACATTCGATGGTGATGGTCCGATCAGTCTGATTTTCAACCCATGTTCCATCCACATTGAGGTGCATTATTTGGATAATTATATAGATTGACACTGGCACACATGGATGAAACGTGTGCAGTGGATGTGTGGGTGCATGGAAATTATTTTGGGGAACAATTCTTCGACGGCTGTATGACGTGATGAGAAAATTGTGGATAGTGTTTTCCGTATCGGTTAAGGCAATAATGGCTCGAAATCCGGTCCATGCTCATGGCTTAGTCGTAGACTCATAAGAGTTTCAACGCTAGGGTCATGGGTTCGAGTACCCACTATGGTGGGTGTGGGTGTGAGGGTGTTTGTGAAAAAAAAAAAAAAAAAAAAAAAAAAAAAAAAAAAAAAAAACCATCACTAGGGTCATGGGTAGAGCTGGACATCTAGTTGAACTGAGTCAAGCTTGGCACAATTCGACTCAGTTTGACCAACAGCCTACCACGGCTTGAGTTCGGCTCAATTTGGTCCTTAAGCTTGACTACCTAACTCGGCTTGATTCGGTCAACAGCTCAGGCCAACTTGAGCGGAGTTCGAGTTCAAGCTTTCGAGCGTAGTAAGGGTCAGCTAGGGCAAAAAAGAGAAAAAGAGGGCTTGGTAAAAAAATTCAAAAGTTAGAGCGTTCAAACTCGATCAATATTATATATTATATATATATTTAAGGTATTTAAAATTGGGTCGAGTTGAGCCCAGTTGAACTGAGTCCAGTTCGAGTTGAGTTGAGCTCGTGCCCACTCGAGCTCAAAAAAAATAAAAAATAAAAAACCCGCTCAGCCCAAACCCAACTTTCAATAAGAGCCAAGTTGAGCTTATTCAAGCCAATTGTCCAGCTAGCTAACAGAGAAAGCTCAGTTCATGTCCAGCTCTAGTCATGGGTTTGAGTACCTGTGCAATGCGTGAGTGTGAGGCTGTCTGTAGAATAAAAATAAAAATAAAAAAACAAAAGCTCGAAATCCAATTGCGTGCTGAGGAACTCAGTACCCATTTATGTTACTGAGTATACTCTGTTGGGCCCACCATTAATGTATGCGCATTATCCATGCTGCCCATCCATTTTTTCAACTCATTTTAGGGGATGAACTGAAGCATATCCAAAGCTCAAGTGGATCACACCACATGAAACAGTGCGAATAATGATTTCCACCATTGAAACCTTCCTAGGACCGACAGTGATGTTTCTTTGTCATCCAACCCTATCATAGGATCACACAAACATGGATGAAGGGAAAAAAAATATCAGCTGGATCCAAAACTTCTGTGGCCCCTCAGATTTTTTCAACTGTAGACATTCAATTCACAGTGTTTCCTATGGTTTGCTCCACTTTAGCTTTGAATATGCTTCAATTTTGGGATCAATCCCTAAAATTATTTGGTAAAATGGATGGATGGAGTGCATAAAATACATAAATCAAGGTGGGCCCACAGAGTTGACTCAGTACGCAATCGGCTTCCATAAGGTATGGTTGGACCGCATGGTACAGTACTCAGTGAAAAACCTCTAACCTATTAAGTAAATATTAAATCCAACCCTTCCAATAAGTTTGAAACACTTTGTCCAAATATCATTCCCATCTATTAGGTGGGCCATAAGATAGCTGATAACTCTTACCCATAGGTAAATAGAGAAATACAAGTGTGGTTTACTTGATGAGTGGATGTGGCTGATTTTTTGCCAAGGTGGCTCTCATGATGAGGCTAAATTATTAGATGTGTTGGATGTTTTAAGGACATAAAATATTAGAAATTATCTGCTGAGTGGACTGTAATTTATAGTCCAACTAGTTAGACTCAACCTTCTCATTTAAAAAAAATTCCGAGAAAAGCATTGCATTCTGTTCCCTTCGAACCCATAATTAGGCACAGATAGTCCAATCTTTGGGACGCACTGTAGATAGGCCATTGACCAAAGTTTATCTCGGACCAACAGGCAAAGAGACTAATTGGTAGTCATCTAATGAACGGTCAAAATTTAAAGTGGTCAAAGCATTAAATCAGCGAGTAGATCATTAATCAATTTGATTTTGGGGTAACCGACCTCCCCATACTGGGTCCCATGCATGCCAGAGTATACCATTTCTAGGTGCATGTGTATAGACTATCAAATTCTGCCAGAGTATCAAATAATTTCTCAGGAGGAGTTGCATTTGAACTGGGTTCCTACCGAGACGTTGGATGCCTCAACGATTGGTGGTCGTTTGGACGATATTTTTGGCTCGGCAAGTCGGATGACTCGTTTGGCAGTGCCTTGAATCGTATCTCTTCTGAGTTGCGAGTAACAAGTCCGACTCAACTCGTCCGATCACATCTGACATGGATGAGTCTTAAAACTATGGTGAGGGCTGGGCTGGGTGTGGTGGGCACACCAAGGTAGAAAATGGCCCAAGCGGATAATGGATTTTTATATCTACACTCAAAACCAAATCACTTCATTTTTTATTTTTTATTTTTTATTTTTTTTTGCGAAATAAAGGGTTTTTTGTGGGTTCCATCTTTCGAGTGGGGATGTTCTACCATTTCCTAGGATGGAAAATCCTAACCCTTTAATAAGTATGATTAAAAAGATAAACTGAAGTTCAAAAACCTGAAGACGTACCCAACTTGACTGTGTCCAGTGGTCAAGTTGGCTCGAAAACTTGACCACTAGATTTTTAATAATTAATTTGAGGCCTTGTTTAGCCCCCACTTAAAACGATTTGATCTGTTAAAAACCAGAGAGGGAATTAAAAACTGAAAACTACCTAATTAATGTGGAATTTACCTTATGTGCCATTTCTGAATTTGTCTTTAGCCAGCTCCCTCGTTAATCAACATAATTATCATTCCACTAGCTTCCACCACAGCAGCCATGCTAGCAAATGGCTGGCTGGTTCGGGTGGGCCCCACCTTGATGTTTATGTAAAATTCACCTCAATCACTAGGTTTGTCGCTCCATGTTAGGCCAAGGGCCCAAAACTCATCTCTACTAGTGACTCTTATGGATACATGATTGGAAATAGTATCCAAGGCAACACTCTCCCTCCAAACTGTTTTCATTATTGTAGCCCATGTGAATCATGGATGGATATTATTTTTGGCCCATTGGCTTAAATTTTTGTGTGGAATTGGACCACTAGCCTAAATTTTTGTGTGGAATCTAACGGTTGAAGTGGATTTCGTATAATCATTACAGTGGGCCCCGTAAAAATCAAGGCTGGACATCTCTCTCCCAACTCCTTTGGTGTGGCCCATCAAAATCACAGGTCACCTGATCTTTTTGTCTTTTAGCTAATATGAGACTAAATATCTAATGGTCAAAGTGGATCTTACATAAACATCATGGTGGCCCTATTAAATCAAGAGTGGTGTCCAACACAATTCTTTTCTTTTTCTAAATAATCTCTCGGTTAGCAAGCTAGAACTTGATTTTTGGTGAGGTCTGTCATCATGTGTTTGCAATTTTTTTTTTTAACAAAATTTATTTCAACTATTAGATACGTGACATAGGGAAAATCGTGAAAAAGTGAAAAAGAAGATCACCATGATCAAATAGTTAAAACCTTGAATCCACAAGAAATAATAAGAGAGAAAGCTCAAATATTTTATTGAATAATGTGTAATATGTATGATTTCTCAATTACACCACTAATAAAAAAAAATTAAAACCCTAATTCAAAATTACCTAAAATAGCAAAATTCTAACCTTAATAGAAGTCCTAACTCAAATATAATAGAACTTATCCGAAATAGTAGGTTTTGCAAAAAAATAGAAAGACCTAAATTAACCTTATCAGATGATTTCGAGCATTATTACAATTAATCGTTAAAAAAGATGGAAATCTAAAACTATAAAAAATAAGGCAATATGACAAAAATCAGAATTATTAAAAATAATAATTTTTTTTCAAAATTTTGATTTTGAACTAGAAGTGTGTGTTTTCTCACAAAACAAATGAACGTGGCCTGCTGTGCAGGTCAGTTGACCCCGAATGACCCACTACATGAAGATTAATTGGTCGTGCATCCTGTAACGATGCTCGAATCAAAAGTTATGGAAGATTTACGGTTCATACTTCGACTAATAATTTATCCTCATCCGAATTGAATTCCTTCGAATCGAACGTACTTGGGCCCAATTATGTCATGCCCTACGTAGGACTGGGATTGGATTTGACGGACTACCTTCGCTTTCGGTTTGTCTTCTTTTGATCTAACCATGCTAAGAATGCATCTGTGCCATGTCCTACATCAATGCATAATCCTAATTAAGGCCCAGAGCCAAAGAATCAAGCTAAATTGTGATTCAGGTGGGCCATAATAAAGAAAACAGTCGGAGAGAGATGTCCACCCTTAATTTTACAAGGCTCACTATGATGATTATATGAAATCACTCCAATGATTAGATGCCACACAAAATTGAGCCCCGGGGCCTAAAAAATTAGGTCTGCTATGATTCAAGTGGAGCCATACCAAGGGAAACAATTTTACAAATGGGGGTTGATTCTTTTACGTACCCTTGGCCTAATATGAAGTGGCATACTTGGTAGTCAGAGTGGATTTTACATAAATATCATGGTGGGGCCCACCAAGTAGTTAATTCATTTACTTATACACCCACCCAACCAGTCGTTAAAGAAATGAAACAAAAGGTAGTTAAATGATCATTATACTGATTATTAAGGTAGCTTTGTAAAAACCTTTTTAAAAAGTTACTAACGGGGTGATAGTTTAATAGTATCTCATGGGGGTCATGTCAATTAAGCATCATATATACCTTGTCCACCTTTTTTTAACACCACTAAAGGTGAAACATGTTCTCGTTAAAGACGATAAGCCTCCACCTTCAAATAATGATAGTATCGAACAAATTTGCCAACAACTAAAGTTAACTTATTTAGTGGAAGGAAATGTTATCCTAGATAGCCTTTCCTCATCTTGTTTGCCTAGGTAATGTTGTTGTGGACTAATTATTCTCATCCTATTTGTCAAGCACATAGAATAAGGAAGGATTATTCAACAAATGTGATGCTCGTACAGGTCCAAACACATGTGGTGCATGCATAGCCATTGATAATGTATAGTGGCACATATTGTGCACATAAGGCACTTGAAGAAGTAAGACACATGGTGCATGTGTTGCAATTAATAATGTATGGTGATTCATACGTCACATGTGTCGCATATATAACTAAGCACATGTGGCAAATGCAACGCAAGAAGGGAACTTGAAAGTTGAATGTAGAACATTTGCGGCACTTGACAATGAAAGATGACAGGGACAAGCATGTCTCCAGTTGTTTAGGATTAAGAAAGGCCTTCCAAGAGTAAAAACATATTTGTTTCCTCTTATGTAAAAAACTAATAGAGAAATAATAGACAAGACTTCAACATGACTAGTTACTAAGGATTAAAAATTTTCTACTACTAAATAGCCCTCAAGTGTTATGTTAAACAATGTTTAAAATATTAGCGTACTGCATCGGGAATCTTTGGCGAGCAATATGGTAGCACATTCATATCGAAACATGAAGTTGGATCTATAGTTATACGAGTTTTGAATTCGGTCGCACTTGTTGTGTGTGTGTGTGTGTGTGTGCGCGCGTGCTTGTTATGTGTTGGATGTGCAAGAGTGACGCAGGGAGGACGTGGTAGGTCGATCACCGTCTCCCTAACCGATAGTTTCTCGAATCCACGAGAAGAAATAAAAGATAAAAAGAGGAAATAAATTCCGAATAATTGAATAATTGATAATTGAATGAATAAAAACGGAATTACAATGCATATAAATAGGAAACTAAACCCTAGGTAAAGTATCAAAATCCAACTCCAACTAAAACTCCTAGAAAACGCAACTTACTATAAATAGTAAACTTACTATTTATAGAAGTCGTTCAATCCTACTAGAACTCTTGGTTTTCGGCCAAAAATAGAAAGTTTTCAAACGGCCTCAACCACGCTGTTCTACGAAATATTCTAAGCCCTTTTCATGTTGGGCACTAACTCTAAAACCATACGGATGAAAAGTTATGATCGAATTAAAACTTACTATAAATAGTAAAAACGAAAATAAACTAGCCTAATGACCGTCGATACGGTCGATTCTCGCGATTCCGGATTGGGCAACCCGGCGTAGCGAGGTTGGTTGGCTAAAGTAGCTCGAGTTACCCCAAATTGATATATTATACGTCCCGTAACTCATTCCGGATTGTGAGATACGACCGATTCACGGTCCTGACGGTCCGGATCACTTTCGGCCCCGTCCGGTCTTCTTTTGGTCCATCTGGCCCATGAAATAGTCAGCGACCCGTCCTACATCAAAGAGCCATAGTGGTTCAACTTAAACCGAATGCCTTGTGACCCTAAGAGTTAAATAGATAGATTATAACCAAATATGAGAAGATCAACCAACGATTCAATCACCAATTATGTTAAATCAAGTGATTTACGAAAAGGAGAGTTCATCCTTCTAATGACTTCTTTTTGCCTTTGGATAAAGGACTTTCAATTAGGCGTGTGATAACTTACACTATTCAATATTAAAAAAATATAACTTAAAGAGTAAAAGTGGGCCAAAGCCAATCAATTAAATAAATACATTTTAATTTTAGCCAACTTAAAAAGTAAATGATAAAAAAAAAAAAAAAAAAGTATAACTAATGAAAATATGTTCGTAACGAGACAATCGTCAGAAAAGACTGTCTATTCGTTGGAAGAAGGTCGTTGAGCATGAAAGTTGGATCCCTGCTCAACTTGCCTCATGGCTAGATGGTTGTTAGAGATAGCAATCCATTTGTCGTAGGCTGGGGTTCGTTATGTGAGATAATTGTGGTTCGTGGAAAAGGGTGGACGTTTACTCGTCACATAGCTGGCTCCATGGATGGGTAGTCATTGTGACAATTGCCTTTTCGTCACACAATAACAGATTCCATGGTGAGAAAACCAATGGCGGATGGATATTTGACAGTCCATTCATCGCACGACTAGGCTTCATGGCTAGTCAGTCTTCGAGAAACGTTAATCCACTTATTACCTTGCACAACTATGCTTTGCGGGCGAGTTGACCATAATTAGTGATCGACCATTCATCACTCAGCCACGTGCTTCCTGGTGGAAAGGTTGGTAGGGCGACAACCTATTCATCATTGTGGCTCCTCACTTCATGGCGAGATAGTCATGGGAACAGCTATCTATTCATTTCTCAAATCCTCACTCCATGGGCAAGGCTATCATGGGACGACCGCCTGTTCATCGTTTGACGGGGCTTTGTGGCAAGGCAACAGTAGCTAATCATGATCTTTAGATAACCAACTTGATTTTGAAAGCACGTGGCCAATCATGCTCTACCAATCATGCATGTTAGAACTTTCCAATTATGACTTCACGTATATGTAGCTACTCAAGTTCTACCATGTGTTGTGAGAAGAATCATTACCAGCTAAAACAATTGCGACGTCGGTATCCTATATATCTAGGCCATTATAGAGCATATGGCCTTTTTCAAATTTTCATGTGTCGTGCATTAGCTTTTATCCATGTGTTATGACACATGTCTTGTGGTAACAACGTTTGTTGTGCTTCACGATTTCCTTTTGCTATTCGCATTGGCTATGAGGATTTTTTTCTTGATCACCCCTACAGTGGTGTCACCACATGTCGGTTTACTAGCCGTGGGGTCTGGCACGTTTAGATTAGGTGCAAACAAGTTCTATTTGTGGGGCTAATATGGAATCCTACCCATTCACAAGGGTTACCTCACTAAGAAAGTGGTATAGCCTAAAAATGAGGCTGATTCAAACCATAGAAGTTTTATGGATCAATATCAATTGCTTTATCCGGTGTGGCTAACTTACAATTGTATAGGCCTGATTTTTGGGGAATCACATCATCATGGTGGGACTCACTTAATGCTAGGGGTGTCAATGGGCCTAATAAGTGGTTGTCAATTGTTTACTATAGTGTGGCCTTCATAATGAAAGCATAAGTTTGGTTTTCTTAGTATCCCATCATCATGGTGGGACTTAATGCATAGGTTAGATGGAATATAAACTACATGATGGGCCCCACGTAGGTAAAAGTAAGTGAAAAGGTGATTAGACAAGGTGAATAGTAGTTGAATAACTTTCACAAGCAGGTGAATAACTTCTTTCACATAATTGAAAGTGAAAAATATCCAGTCGCCTTTTTTTCACATGAAGTGTCAAAATATCAAAGGTTTAGGATTGTTCAACCCATATGATCTTGTGATTGGTGAACTAGCAATGGTGAGTTCCACAACACCATAGTTAAAATTGAGTTAATGTATGCCACAAGCCCAATAATTATGTATTCCTGCTTTAAAACCCTTTTCTTCTTCTTTAATTGATAACCCATTGCACCATTAATGATAAAAAAAAAAAAAATGAAGAAAAAGAAAAAGAAGATGGAGAAGTGACACAGGGAGGATGTGGTAGGTTGATCACCGTCTCCCTACCTGATAAATACCTTGAATGCACAAGGTGTTCTCGAATCCACGAGACGATAAAAAAGGAAATAATTTCTAAAAAATTCATAATAATTGATTGACTAACTATAAAATCATCTCTACAATCATTTAAATAATAAACTAAACCTTAAGAAGAAGTATTAGACTCCAGTTACAACTAAAACTTCTAGATAATACAAAAACTAAATAAACTAAAATTCGAAAATACTAAAAATAACAAATTTTCCTAAAATCTCATTTTTCTGTTGTAACTGCGTGTTTTCTGTCGAAACGGACGTTTCACCCCAAAACGAAATTTCAGTTAGAATCCATATGCTGTGTTCCGTAACTCCTCCCGGATCAAAAGTTATGGCCAATTTGATGGAGTTTTCCTCCTCACGTGACAAAGGAGAGAGAGAGTGAATTGGAAGTGGCCGGGCGCCCGGGCCTCATTGTGGCCGGGCGACCGGAATTCATGTTTCTGGGCAGCTAGGCTACTGGACTGTTTTGTCCATTTCCGGGCGCCCCATGGTTTTGGTGACCGGGCGCCCGATGACCCGGCCGGGCGCCCGACCATGTTGGTTCAGGCGCTCAAAATTCAGTTTTTTCAAATGTTTCTCGCTAGACTTTTTTTGGTTGGCCGGGCGCCCCACGGTTTGGGTGACCGGGCGCCCGACCCGACGCGAACTGCTTGTACGCAGTTTCCTAATCTGGCTCTAATTCCTCCATTTTTGGTACTTAAGCACTCCAAAACGGGATTAGGGTATCCCATTGTGTTGCTAACACGTCCAAGGTGAGAAAGAGAGAAAAAGAGGAAGAGAGAAAGAGAAGAGAGAGAAAGAGGAAGCTTGTAGAATGGAGAAGTTGCTTGAAGAAGGATTCTTCTGCGCAACGGTTTTCTCAGCGCTTCTACGTCCTCGGGATCGGTGAGATCGTTTCTCCTTTACTATTCTCTTATTGTTTATCCATCCCAAGTGGGTGAAGAAGTTTGATCCAAGCGGTGTGTGCTTGAGATCGGTTGTAACAGTTCCCTGAGATAGTGGATTGTTGATCTGGACTAGGTCCCGTGGTTTTTACCTCTTTTGAGGGTTTTCCACGTAAAAACTCCTTGTGTTCGTGTGGTTGATGTTTATTCTTGATTATTGCATTAGCATAGTCCATAATTCTAGTGTATTGGGGGGCGAGATCCGAAGGTTTGTGTGAAACGCACCCAACACGATTTACAGTCCACCTTCTTTTAGTCTATACATGCGAAAATTGTGGATTTTGCCGAGTTTTTCTTTATCTTTTTCTGGTCTATGTGCAATAGGAATGTTGATCCATGCCCTTCATCAGGGGGTTCTTGTCCTACATCAAAATGAGGGCTTACTCTGTGTGTGTGTGTGTGTGTGTGTGTGAGAGAGAGAGAGAGAGAGAGAGAGAGAGAGAGGGTCAATGAATGCCCTGAAGAGATGAGGGGAGAGTAGTTATAACAGTTGGAGGGGATTGGTAACCCAGGATTTTACACCCTACCTTCTTCTCTTAGATTTTAAAAGGGCCTTTTCAAGGATTTTCAATCTATGATTTTGATGTTGTTCTCGTTTCTGCGTCACTATAGATCGAATTAACAAGAGAGTTTCGATCTTACCTGTCAATATTTGCCAAATTCTTGCAGACTCAGATTCTTCCTCCTCTCCTTCCCTCTCTTTCAATGGGATGAATCGGTACAACTTCAAGGGGGAAGAGTCGGGGACCAAGCTCCTCTTTATATAGCTTGATGTCAGCGGCAAGTCCTACCCATTAACAGATTCCCCATCGTCTCCCTTTGCACCGCGCCACTCTCTTACGAATGAGAGAAAACCTTAACGAGAAAGCAAACATCTCTCTCATAGTACTCCATGAAGTATATAAGATGGTGTACACACCACAGTTGTGGGCCTCACTAGAAACTCTTTCCAACAATCCAATTCGTCTAGTCCTTTACTCTGGCCACCATACCATAAGTGGGCTGCAAATTTCAACATTTGAGAGATGTCAAAAATGATTTGGATTGATAATCATGGATTTCAATACCTAACTGCTCAAAATCCATGCTGCTAAATGGCCCATCATGAGTTTATTTATTTCTTCTCAAGATAACTTCAAAATTCCATGCAAGCCTTTTTGGATATGTGGAAAAAAAATGGAGGAATTAATGTCAGCATTTCTAAGAAATTGTGATAAATGAAATATCCATTTTTGCATTGTTTTTCAACAAGATTATTTGTCAATTTGTTGTTAGAAGACAGAAAATTTTCAATAAAA
Source organism: Liriodendron chinense (assembly GCA_003013855.2). Lineage (NCBI taxonomy): Eukaryota > Viridiplantae > Streptophyta > Magnoliopsida > Magnoliales > Magnoliaceae > Liriodendron > Liriodendron chinense. The sequence goes on along the minus strand of PVNU02002984.1, from coordinate 5,292 downwards.
ATTTACTTAGAAAAAAGCAGAGTAGCACATGAGTGATATTGAAGATGAATTATCTCATATGTCACATTGTCTTATCTGACATATTGGTAGAGTTGTAGACGTGTCAAACTGAGTTGAGCTTAGCACAACTCGACTATGTTGGGGCAATAGCCAACCCCAACTCAAACTTAGCTTGACTTGGTCATCAGGCCCGACTGTCTAGCTCAGCTCAGTTCGGTCAATAGTTCAGGCCAGCTTGAGCCGAGTTCAAGTCAGCCAAGGCGAAAAAACAGAAAAAAGGCTCAAGTGATTTTTTTTAAGGGTAGGGATTTAAAATATATAAATATATATATATATATATATATATATATATATATATATATATATATATATAAGGTATTTAAAATTGGGTTAAGTCAAACTAAGTCTAGCTCAAGCTGAGCTTCAAGCCAAGTTAATTCAAGCTTGGGTCAGCTCGAACTCGATTCAAAATTATATCAAGCTCAAAAGATGAGCTTAGCTCTGCATGCGTTGGTGACACATGTTGTACATGAGAAGACACTTAAAGATGAAGGTGGCACATGTGTCATGTCTGGACATTTGATATATTAGTAAGTAGGACACTCCAAGATGAGCAAGGGCACATGTTACACAAAAGTTTGGATCGTCTGCTCGGCTCCAACAGGATTTCCTTGGTTTGCCGACCACCTGATTGGTCCAGCTTAGCACTGACGTTGTCAGCAATGCTGCATTTAATGCAGTCAATGCTAATGTGTTATGAGTTGAACCAATCAGGCCTATGCAAACAGAAAAAGCCTATTGAAGCCAGCAGACTATCCGAATTTGTTGCACAATTACCACATGTATGGTACTTCAAAATGCACGTGGTGAATATATGGTGCATTGACACATGAGGAAAGACGCACCATTGCCTTACGGTGATATAGACCTGATAGTGGAGCCCACATGATGTATTCGCACCATCCAACCTATTGATTGGATGAGTCATCTTAAGAAGGCCCAATATTCATACCAATAAAAACAGAAGTGGAGCGCAACAAGGGAAACAATATAGGAGAAAATGCTCATCCTTGAGTTTAAGCGAGGCACACATAAATCGTGAAACAGCTTGGTTTTTACACCACTCTTCGTCTGTCCTGGACCAAGGGTCTGAAAGGACTGGATTCTATATATACAAAATAGAGGGCAGGCCCCTGCTCAAATTAAGGGGATCAAGCTGATATTTGAGGCTGGGAATTCTTTTAGGTGAAGCATTTGATGGATGGGTTGGATTTTGTGATGTACGCATCACTAGGCTCCATTAGTGGCCACTACCACTAAGCGCGTCTTGGGAGGTTACGCATTAAAAACTGGTTACAGCAAGTTTGCATCTCTATATTTCTTTTCTTTTTTAATGCCTGTTTGGTTGCACCCAATATTATAAAATTTCATTAGATTTTGCAAAATCATGAAATATCATGATATTTGGTAGAACGAATGCCAACTGAGTTATGAGATTTATTTAATTTATCTGTACATTTCTGTTCTACAGAAACCGAGTTAAATCTGCAAGCCTTGAAAGGGAGACCTCAACTGGGTAATTCTTCTTCTCCTTATTAAGTAAATATGATTTGATTTCGGATAATTGGCAGATTTTTCTAATCCATCTCTGATGCTTTGATTGGAAACAAATAAGTGTAGAACACCATGATGACCAAAAACCAGACACATCCGACCATCAGGTGGGCCACACAATAGAGATCAATAAAAAAATCACCTAAAAATTATCCAAATCGTAAGTGGTTCTCACAACATCTGATGAATGGATTGACATGATTATTAAGGTGTATGATCATCATGCTGGGGCGAAGCTTTTGGATAGGTTGGATGCTGAACACATACCATGTGGACCCCCACCGCTGACTTGGGGACTTTTGGATGATTGTACAAGATGTCTATGCTGGACCACCTAATGATTGGAATTGCCCTTTTCAATAATATATAGGTGACATCGTGTTTGGGCACACATTTTGGATGGTTTTAGATATCCACATACCATGTGGATTCCACATCAACTTGGTGCCACCCAAGTACCTTATGAATAGGGTGTTAATGGGATGGGCTTGGACCTGAAAAATCAGAATTTTTAATAGGCCCACCCTGAAACAGTTCAAAATCCGAGCGAAGACTTACCCAGGCCCGACCCGTTGACAGCGTGAGCCTTTCCCCTTTACAGGAAAACTTTTCTTTTTATTAAGGAGATAATGTCATACCGGCGGTTATGTTTCGATTGAATTAAAATAAATAAATAAATAAAAAGCCTATTTTTAAACTCGTTCCTAAGACTCGCTTAAGATTTCTACCGTTAGCAAAAAATAAAAAAATAAAACTCTTATCATCTTATGCTGTTATGTATAGTATACTCTATTTTTAAAATGATAGTTTTACCCTTTAAACAAAAATCCAAAAAACAAAAAAAAAACCTCTCTCACCTCTAAACAAACGACGCACGAAGCTCCTAACCCTACCTCAAACCCTCTCTCTGTCTTTCTCTCTTGACTTTATGATCCTCTTCTCTCTCGTTGAAACAACTCCCCCCCATATCACTGGATGGAGATTTCCTGAGAAAGGAAGTTTCCTGAGTTGGGAAGCTAGTTAGGGCCCATTGTGATGTCTGTGAGTAATACACCCTGTCCATTCATTTAGCAAGCTCATTTTAGGACACTACAACAAAAAAAATGAGCCAGTTTCAAGACTCAAGTGGGCCACATGAGAGGGAAAACTGGGAAAAAAATGCCTACCTTTGAAACCTTCCTAGGCCACACCTTGATGTTTGTATGCCTTCCAAACCGTTTATAAGGTCATTACCACTGTGATGAACTGAAAACACAAAAAACCTTATCATGATACAACTTTTGTGGTCATGCATATATTTCAACCATGTTCGTTTAATCCCCACTATTTCCTCTCATGTGGCCTAGGCCAGTCTTGGATTCGACTTATTTTCTCTCGCATGTCCTAAAATAAACTCACAAAATGGATGAAGAGGGCGGATTTCTCACAAACATCATAGTAGACCCACCTAGGGCCCGTTTGGATTATAAGTTACTCAAGATAAGCTACTTATTTGATAAGTAGCTTATCTTGGTTTCTACTTAATTAGCAGATAAGCATGTTTGGCAAACAACATAGTTATCATCCAAAAGTAGAAACTTAAGCATGTTTGGTTTTCTACATCATAAGTAATCATCCTTCAAGTCTATTTGGTCCCCCTCACATCCACTGTCGATCATGTGGGGCCAACCTTTGATGTGGATCGTTCATTATGTGGCCCCACTAATGTGGACCATCCATCATGTGGGACCCACCTTGGATGTGGGCTATTTACCATTAGGGTCCAATCTTTAATGTGCACCATTAATTATTAGGTAGGGCCCATTGATGTTGGTCATCCATCATGTGTAGCCCATCATCATTGTTGTTGTCCATCATGTGGGACCCATCTTCAATATCTGTTACCCCATCATGTAGTGTCCACCTTTGATGTGAACCATCCATCATCTGGGCCCACCTCCCATGTGGGTTGTCCGTCATGTGGAGCCTGATATGGGCCATTCTCATTAGCCCGACCTTTGATGTGGACCGTCCATCATGTGGAGCCCACCTTGATGTGGATCATCCATCATGTGGAGCCCCCCATTATTAATAGCCCATCATGTGGAGTCCACCTTTGATGTGGACTGTCCATCATGTGGTCCCCAATTCAATGTGTGGAGCCAACCTTTAATGTGGACCATTCATTGTGTGGGCCGTCCATCATGCAGGGCCCACCTAGGATTTGCACCATTCATTATGTAGGGCCCGCCTTTGATGTGTGGTCATCTATCAAGTAGGGTTGACCGCAATGTTATTATCCATCATGTGGGGCCCACCTTCAATATCCATGCCCATCACATGCACCCACTGTGCACACCAATACTATCTATCATGTGGGACCTGCCTGAGGTAAACAACGGGCTTATCCTATTCCTCTCTTCACCTCTCTTATTCCTCTCTTAAGCAAAGTGTGAAAAATAAAAAAGCTAAAATTATTAGCTGAAGTGATTATATACTTTTAAGTTAAAAAGTTGCTTATTAATTATCATAAACCAATCTTACTTTTCAAAATAAGTTACTTATCTACCTGGTGAGTAGAAATATAACTTATTTGGTGGCATCCAACCGGGCCCCTAGCTTCACTGCTGGAACTTTTCGGAAAAGCCTTCTGCACAGAATCTGTGTTCATGTGGTTCAAGAGGCAGTTTTGGCTAGCCACGCTGTCAGTAGCCACGTAACTACTGGTAAGTGTTACATAGGCCCCACTATGATGTGTGTATTATATTCACTCCGTTCATCCTTTTTACAGATCATACAAACGGAGATGAAGGGAAGAAAACAAATATCACTTTGATCCAAAACTTTTGTAGCCACTAAAAAGTTTTATAGTGGCTGTGTGTTCGATCAACATTGTTTCTTGTAATAGTCTACTTGAGATTTTGATCTACCTCATTTTCGGGCTCATGGTATAAAATCATCTGAAAAAAATGGATGACGGTGTGGATGAAATATATTATATATTATATATTATGGTGAGGTCCACGAGCACCAATCAGTGGCCACTTACCACTGACAACGTGAGTAGCCAAACTACGTTCCTCAAGAGCGAATTAGGAGAGACCTTGACCTCACCCAAGATGGTGCGCCCTTACCATGGGGCCCACCTTAATGTATTATTATCTACATTACACCCATCCTCTCTCTCTACAACACCATCCATCTATTTTTCCAATTATTTTAGGGCATATCCTAAGATCCGATTATCAAGTGAACCATCTAGAGGAAACAATAACACTGGTGATTGAACTCTTTACCATTAAAAAATTCTCAGGTGTGCACCTTAAATTTTTCATAGCTTTTATTTGCCATCCAATTTGTTGATAAGGTCATATAAGCCTAAATGAAGGGAAAAAACAAATATCAATTTGATCCATAACTTTTATGGCCCATTAATGGTCTATCGCCACTGTTTCTTTGATCTGGTCCACTTGATAATTGGATCTGCTTCATTTTGGAATAAGTCCTAAAATGATATGGGAAAAATAGATGAACAACGTGGATACATAATACATCTATCAAGGTGGGGGGCCATGCCAAGGGCTCGTACCATCTTGGGTGACTCCAGGGTCTCACCTAATCTGCCCTGGCATCCCTAGTTCGAGGTTTGCAGCACTCCTCCTGCATCACCTTCCATTAGAGTTTCAAAAGTTATGGGCC